>CM061534.1:110027985-110257067 GCA_030545055.2 Neoaliturus tenellus | reverse complement strand
AATACAGCATGTTAAATTTTAGATAATTTATAACCATATAAATAAATTAGCCGAGAAAACTAGTTGTAAATGAGATGAATAATGTGTGATTAGTTGGAACTGTTACAATTTGACATTGTCCCTGTTACAAAAGACTTTGTCCCTGGATAAAATTTATTGTGTTGAAGTACCCTATGAGTACCATGATTCATTTCATAATCCTCGTTTTAACAGCGTCGGATTTCTTAGCAAACACTTGTGAGTTTTCCAGTTATATTATACATATTACATGTTTTCCTCATATTAAGTCTGAAATGCCTAGCAAAATTTTGAGTGTAGGCTAATATATTAAATAAGACAAAGAGACATACCGACGGAATCTGTTTAGCTTTGTATATCTTTTGTCAAATTTTAGTTTGTTTTGGCCTAATGAACCATTCCATTTGGTGGCCATCATTTATACCTAACAGTGGTTTAATGAACTCACATATTATTTTTCAGATGGGAAGGAATGCTGTTATAACAGACAGTTTAAAGATAAGGAACTCTTCTTTGACACTAACAAATTCAAACATAGTGAATTCCTAAAGGAAGCAAAATGGCCTGACCGCACTGTATACTACGATATTGATCCACACATGGGTAACTATTTAAAAAAATGTCTTTAGAGTTTTAGTTTAGAATTTGGAAGACATATATCCAATATACAACAGTTTATTATAAAAATAAGTGTCTTTGCTTTTAGATGATTTATAAAAATACAGTTCATGATGGGCTTTAGAAAATCGGCCCTAAGACGGTTTCTAACAAAACACTTTTTCACTTTGAAGGAAATGTCCGACAATAGAATTATACTAGGGGGCCCGTACAGCGCAATGCGCTGGATTTATCAGAGCACCTAGTGATCAAACCTTGATCTATGGCAATTTACCAAGTTACCGTACTTTGAATGAAAATTAAATTGTAGAAAAAATCAGATTACACCATATTGTTATTTCATCAATCGATCGCCATTACTAATTCTCCAACTTCCCAATGTGACTGTATTGAGATTTAATGGTTGTTCTTTTAGGTCTAAATTAGCTAGGATTACATGATGGTTCCTATGCCAATTTGTCTTAGAGCCTCTGCCTAAATTCTCCTATGAAGTGTATAATACATTTACAGACGTTTGATGTAGATAGTTCATCACACATAAGACGTAATTGACAGCAGAAGAAAAATAAATATTTCATTACCACTCCCCGGTTCTGTATGTGCTATGAAGCATCCACTGTGGCTGTTCTTCTAGAACTGTATGAGGTAGTCGTCGACATAGTGAAAGAGCCCACACTATTTATAACAAAGTAAATCTTCTTTGCATGGCATTACAAAATTTAAATAAAGAAATCACAAAAATTAAGAAAATCTACATTTTATGTGTGTCCATTTAGTTTGATGCCGCATTTATATGTTGGTTCAAATTTCTCCTTTTACAAACAATTTTTGCAATAAGCTTATCATCTATACTGGAGGAAAAAAAACATTGAAATGTTGCCTATTTTGAACAGGTTTTTTAATATGCATCTATAGCATTCTGCATTAGTATCACATTTTGGTTCACGGTAATTAAATTTACACCAACAACCAACTATCCCTTTTCCTAGTTCACAGCAGTTTGAAAATCTATGCGCAAACATTTAGTGTTCTATTTAAATTTTCATTGTCTTTCCTTGTTTTTTCGATAGCAATCTGATAACTCTTAAGACCCACGTCAAAAATTTCAATTT
Source organism: Neoaliturus tenellus (assembly GCA_030545055.2). Lineage (NCBI taxonomy): Eukaryota > Metazoa > Arthropoda > Insecta > Hemiptera > Cicadellidae > Neoaliturus > Neoaliturus tenellus. The sequence continues at coordinate 110,255,319 of CM061534.1, read as the reverse complement.
CAAAACTTGTTTTTGTGCATCAGAAGAATGAATTTTTTGGGGTTAAGTTACTAAACTTATTTTTGTGCCCAAATACGCATAAATAAAAAGTTCAAGTAAAATCTACCTGCTACATTTTAAGAAAATGGTAAAACGTAAATTTGTCTCACACAATAGACAGTCCTTGAATTAAAGTATAGAATTGTGTTGATATTTCAATACCGTACCAGTTCGATTGCTCTTATTCAGCATTCAGATAGTTTTTTACTTTCTCCCCCTATACCATAGTACAGTGTTTCTCAACCGGTGGTACGCGTACCACTGGTTGTACGCGAGAGCATTTCAGGTGGTACGCGAGGGACAAAGGAAAAAAATACACGAAAAATAAAAAAGCACTTTTGAACTACGTCAGGGTGTCTACTGCTAAAGAGAAACAAAAATCAGTGACTTTTGGGGATAAAAAAGGTTAAAAATCAGTGAATTTTCGGTCTCTAAGATAGAAAATTTTGGGGGGAAATTGTTAAAGTCGCAATACTTTTGCTCACAATCGCATTATTTTCTCAATTCATACTAAAAATATGTGACTTTTCTTGCATTTAAAGGAAAAATAAGTGACTTTTTGGTGACTTCGGTGACCATTAACTAAAATGTGTGACTTTCGGTGACTTTTGGTGACTTTAGTGACCAGTAGACACCCTGCTACGTGATAACGTCAGCCGTTTTAGTCAGTTCAGTTCTGTGTTACAACGCTTTTACTCATAATTTGAGAGACTCCAATAGATAGCTTTACCTCTTCCTTACTAAAGCAATTTCGTACCAACTTAACAGATTAAATTTTTTTAAGTAAAACTTCCTTTTCCGGGAATACCTATACTAATGAATAATGAGTTTGTGTCCAGTACTCTTCTGAACCCTTGAATTAGGCCTATTTTAAGTTCTGTATTTACCTTTTACCATTTGAAGTTACAAGACATGCTCTGCAGAAACAATGAAACATGAGGGACAATTAATTGGAGAATATGAAGTTCATCACTTGGTAACTCTGGAACACATTTTGTGTATTCCAACGAGGGAACGAGGTTAAACCAAAATCGGTGACAGTTAGTATATTCGTTCGGTAAAGCGAAAATCCACACAAGTCAAAATAGTTTGTGTCGTGGCCGTTATTTGTGCATGTGTATTAGTCCTAATTATTAATCAGTCCTCTGAAAGGGATTATTTCCTGGGCAAGAAATAACAGCAAAGTTCTCATTAACAACCTCTTTTGCTGTTAATATTATATACGTTTGGTAATTTTGTATTTTTAATATTTTAGTTACTTTTGTAGAAATGCAAAATAACCTTTTTTTGTTGTAAGTGTGAGTTTGGGTGGTGTTAATTAAAAAGCCTCAGGTGGTACGCGGGCACCAAAAGGTTGGGAAACACTGCCATAGTATATGGAGAAAGTATTGTTCTCGTAAAACACTTCCGCATTAGTTTGATGATGTATATATCCATTTTGGAGCCCCTTTCCCCCCTATAAATGTATATATTGAGAAAGTAAATATTGGTTTCGTCAACATTTTTTTATTTGAGTTGTTGGTAAATTTATCCGTTTTGGTGCCCTCTGAGTCCAAAAAAAGTGGTTTTCGAGTGATGTCTGTCTGTGTGTGTGTGTGTGTGTGTCTGTGTGTCTGGATGTAAACAGAGCTAGAGAATTCCCCAATGGTCCGATTTTGGCGAAACTTGGTATGTAGGTTCAAACCCACGATAATTTCAGGCGTTTTTTTTAATTTTTTTATTTTTAAGGGTAGTTTACCCCCCAAAACCCCCAAAAAACGTGAAAAATCAAAATTTCTCAAAAACGGCTCTAACGATTTTGATTAAAATTTTGTAGTTTATTAAGATTAAAATGCTGGGTAAAATGACACCACCCGCATCTCCAGGAAAATGCGCGTTCAAAAGTTATAGAGCAATATGGTTAAAAACTCAATTTTTTGATGCAAAAACTCGTGCTGCTCACCTGGTGCTGGCTATCCGACTGAGCCATCAAGACATTAATGTTTTAAGGCTTTTAACACCTTTTCATATTCTTGGGAGAAAGTATGTGTCAGTTATCTGATACCGTTTATTTTTATCATGTGTTTGTTTGTTTAACTATCAACAGCTGTTTTATTTAGCAATTCAATCTATATATTAATACGCAAGCATGTTTCATTTCCTCCTTTTTTCTCAGCTCGTGTACATCGTAGAAGAAATCCGAGCATACCGTTAGAAAGGTATATTCCTGTAGATGAGCAGAATCACATTCTAATTCACATCGGACTCCAGGGCTACGCCCCACAGGCTTTCAAAGTTCCAATGTTAATCTTATGGAGAAAAGAGAAATGAATAAATCATTAGACAGCTGCTGTAAAATCAACTGATAGATAATTAGGATGAACAGATGTTTTAGTTCTAAAATGTTTTTAAGCTTCTTGGGTCCAGATCAACTGAAATTTTGATCGAATTTCGATCAGGAGGCGATCTCTAGTATAAATTGTTCCCCATGTTAATCTTATGGACAAAAATGAACTTTGAGGGCTTCCTGTGAGCTTCAGAATTAAAATATCAAGAATCTAAAACCTTTTTGCAAAACTACGAACTGAGACCATTCTTTTGACACCTCAAACTTTAAAATTGGTCCAGAAATAAGGGAGGAGTAGTGTTAACAAAAAAAGGGAATCACGTATTATATACTGTATATAGAATAGATTGAGACCTTGGGACTAAAAAAATATTTTTAGAACTTATAGTTAACATTTATTTTTGTAAACTTGCTTGAAAATAGCTTTAAAGCGCCCTCTTTGAGGCTAAATTTTAAAAAATTTACCCGGTCCGTACCCTTCTAAATACCCCTAGTCTCTCCGAAACGTAGCATACTTGAACCTATATTGTTACAAAAACAGTACTGATTATTATATATTTTTTATATTAGACCATTACTTACTGTGTACGAAGTTCCTCGAGTGGGTTCTATTAATGACTCAATTACCTTTGTATATTTGGTAACATATTCAATATTTACCTAACTTATCGAAGAATTAAGATTGTAATTTATTTTAAAACTCGTCAATTTGGTACGGCAGCCCAAAGCACCTTATAAGGAACACTAGGCCTATGTCAAGAAACTTGAGCTTTAATAACATATCGACTTACACATTTTAATTACTGCAATAGTATCTATATAAGACTACATCTATATAAGGCTACATATAAGACTGCCAGTGAAGTGATCCAAAGTTCAAAAGATATTCAGTGTCCAGTGTACCAAAAGTCCTTTAGAAAATTAGGATTGTAGCACTCAGAGTCAGACGATCATTTTGTTAAATTGTTATGTGTTGTTGTAGACCCTATCATAAGGCATTTCGTGGCCCATTGCATCGACTATTTCAACAAAAAAGATGTAGACTACGGCATCGACGATGGTGTCAGCTTGGCCAGCGACGGTTGCATCCAGTTCGTCCAGCGGAGGCCAGACGGTGTGGACGACAGCAAGCAATACTGGGTGACGTTCTCGCAGACCAGAGAACATGAAAACATCCTCTACTCCAACCTCGGGTATGGCGACTTCATGGGGGTGAAGAACACTCGCGTCTATATCAGTTATCCATACGTGGTCAAGAATAAGAACAAGGGAGACAAGAGATTCATCACGGATTTGCTACACGAGATGATGCATGTCCTGGGGTTCAACCACGAGTTCGACAGGAGAGATCGCGACTGCCACGTCTATGTTTCAGACCTCAGTGAGTGTTTTATGGCGTTTAAGAGTAAAGTAATTATTTTTGTAAATTATATTATATTTTAACAACAGAGCGATCCATTATCAATCAAAAGTTACACAAGAGCTACCACAATTAAGTTAAAGTAAAAAATTGAAAAAACTAAACTATATTATCTGGAAAAAATAATTTGTTATAAAAAAAGGAATTGAATGTGAGTTGTCAGTTTCTATATAGTTCCTTATGCTCCATTTGATCGGAAAGGTGACTATTTAATTGTATAAGTTATTTCATCATAATTTTTTATATTTTTTATTTTGGACATCTAATGCCCTTTCCACTACATTAACCAGCTGCTTAACAACTTTGGAATCAAATAAAACAATTTTAGTTATCAAATAGAAATCACTAATTTGGGGGCTAGCTCCCCTCAATCGCTTTTTTCCTAACTGGCTAACAAACCATCTCCAAACTATACTATTGTTTACCCAGTTTCCCATTTTGGAGGGGTTTGGGCATTGTCCTCTAATATTGAACGTCCTTAAAATTATGTAATTTTTTAAAACGACGATTGTATTTAAACAATATTCTGATACCAAATAGAACATAACTTACGTAATTGGTGTTAGGTGCAATTAAATAATTGTCGTCATTATATTTTCAGTAATAGCAGATGATCCAGACTCGTTCGAAGTCCACGCAGAGGACTATTTCTATTCGCCTGACTTTCCCTACGACTTTGAGAGCGTATTGCACTACACCGTAGACTTTGCAGGCACGGAATTTTACCCACATAATGTAATGCTTTCAACAAATAATAACAATAAGTAAATATAGGTATTGCCAAAGTTTTCTGTCCGTCAGATGTTACCAATAAAACCACCAGAGAGCTCTGAAACCAGCAAAAAATCGTATCTATCGTATTTATTTAATACGCTAAGGGGTTTTTTGTGTTGAGAACTCCTCCAAAAATTTTCGACCGATATTCAAGTTTTTGTGTCTTTGGATAGAGCTTGGTCTGTAGTTGTTTCGGCCAAAAATTTATAAAAATCAGACATAAAATAAAGGCGTTATACACAAACTAAATTTGAAATTTTACCATTGGAATAACATTGGGTTTGGGTTGAACATTTTAAACATTTGTTAATGTACAGCTGTTATTGTACAGCAATGTATTTTATTATTGTACTAAATTTTATTACTGTACTGATTTTATTGTACTTCCAAGTATTTTATTATTGTACTAAATTTAAAATAAATTATTTACAGTGGCTATTAACTCTTGTGATACTTCAGGGACAGAGATCTTTGACGATACCTACAGTACCAATACACTTTCACGTTAGAAGCTCACAGTTATATGTAGCATTTTGTTGAAAGGTTAGAGGGCTCTTTGAAAAGGGGGCATTTGCTCATCGAGACGGGAGGAAGCAGCAATCTGCTCACCCAAGTGCCCTGATCTCTCTTCTCCATACTTCTTAGCACAACAGAATTTCAAATTAAAACTTCCGTAACACTTATTATGAAAACACATTGCTAAAGGAATCAAAGCACACTTACTCACAACAACCTAATTAAAAGAATAGTGAAGTTGGTTAGTAATAGACATAAAATGAAATAACGACATAGTGGACGCAGCTTTAGCCCGTGGAGGTTTCAGAGGAGGGTTTGGTGCAAAAAACCAACCCCTCCACTATTTCCATAATTTTGATTTTTTGTGGTGATATACAAGAACCACTTGTTTAATATAATTGATCAAGCCTTATGCAACAAACTCATGATAACATAAATATTCGTTGATGTACACATATTATGTAGGTGAGGTTCTTTCAAATAATACAGGTTTGACAAAAGAGAATGGTAAAGAGAAAAAAGATGATGACTTGTGGGATGCTACCACATTTCTCTTCCGATAGGTTATTTTCCCCTTTATATGGACCATTCATTATAATAGATTTAACATTGAGGTGATGTTCTCTGATGTCATCACTTCCAACCGTGAGTGAAATTGATTCAAATCTTCAGTCCACTTGGGGAAGGTCCTGATCTGATCAGCAATAGATTAATTCAGATCAAAGACCTATAATTAAATCTTGTCAGGACCTGATAATTTATCAAGCAGAATATCCTGATCCTGATCAGTGCCGTACCCTCTGACAGGATTGTTTCAGGATAGTGTAAATCTGATCACGGAACATCCTGTAGATCTGGCGATGTTGATTGAATATGTTCATATGGTGTTATTTTGTTACAGACCAGCGTCAAGTTGGGAAGGAGTGACGGACAAATCTCGTCTTCTGACTGGGAGAAAATCAACTACGTATACTGCGACGCGCCGACCTACTGCGACTGGTACAGGGCGGAGTGCAACGAAATCTACGAGGAGTATCTGACCAACCCCAACTGCTACCGGGAGGGACCCAAGTACAGCGACGACCCCCTCACCTGTGTCGAGCAGGACAAGTGCGACCCTGTGTTTTAGTGTTTACTGGCATTGTAACTAATTTATGCCAATTAAATCTGATACTGGTTTATTCCATATACAATTACTATATTTGAGTTTTGTTTTTGTGAACCTGACCTAGATTTCAGCTTAAACTTCAATTGTAGGCCATCTTGTATCTGAATAACAATTATTAAGTGGTAAACTTATATTTATGATAAATCTTTTAGTTTTGAAATAATTTTATTAGACAAAGTATGTAAATAATTGATTCCTAGTACAATAGAGGATATTTCAGAGAATGAGAAATATGTTTTTATTCTGATTTCTGAGGTACTAGTCAAGGTAACTGTAGGTTATTGCTCTCTTCTGGGTATCAGGATTCTTACAGCTATTGAAACTGTGGAATCTAGTGAAAATCAACTCTTTTAAAAAAGTTTTTCGTTAGGTTTGCATTTATGAATGGTTGCAATACCTTAATGTTTTTTCTTCCATTTTTCAGGTGACTAGTTTTGGAAAAAAACTCCTTTTTTAAATACCATTTTCACAAATCACTCTCGATCTTCCATGTTAAACCGATTACTTTACATTTGTAATTTGAATGTATATGATTGACGGTGGTTCAGATAACCTTTATAATTAACCGTGTTGAAACATTAGGCAAGGGGTTGGTAGATTAATTACACGCAATTTATGCAAATATGGGAGAGGGGGTTAAAAAATTGTGGATTTGGGCGAAAACTACATTAATATACGATGTTGGAAATCAGTCAATGAAAATCAGACCATATGAATGATCATGGGGATCATAGAATGGGCCATCACTTCATCATGGGTAATCATTTTATTCTCTCCGTTATCATTCAAATTGCAAAACTGATTTTCAAACAACGTAATTCCATTTTAGCACATACCTAAGATAAAAGATTTTGTACAATTGCATATAATTAATCAACCACCACCGGATGTTGACTGATGTTTCAACAAAACCATCATAATGGTATTAAATTAACTCTCTTTTGCTATATTGTTTATCTAAGGAACATGTATGGTTTCAATAGAATAGCAAATATGAAAACGTCAATGACTTTTCAATATCCCTTTTATCCCACTATCTTATTTTTTGAGTCTTGAAAAATTATTAAATTGTGACGGAAATTACAGTGCAGGATGCTAATCTGCTGACATAAATTAACAACATTTTGTTTTAATAACACTAACAGTATATTACTGTCTTTCAATTCAGTCTGAGAGTCCGAAAGACACGATTTGAATAAAAATGCAATATGTTGTAACAAACCCAAACCTCTCTTGACTCCTTTGTTGAATCGGAAAAGCAGACTGTTATTAAAAAAATCTTGAAACATTATAAATAAATAATAAACTATAAATCTAAATAAATATTAATTACTAACTATTCATAGAGATTTGCTTTGTCTTATTAATCGTAAAGCAATTGGAAAGAATTCACAGTGTAATATTCCATACTGATATATATATATATATATCGTATGGCTCATTCAGCCAGTTACCATGGTTTAAGAATAATAAAATAAATTCTGCGATGCAGAGCACCTGAGTCAGTATAAGTAAAAATCTAAACACTAAAATAAAAAATAAAAATTAGATCTCTCTTTATAGAGCTAAATCCAGGGCGCTAAGCCATTGCAGCCCAGCTTCACTTGAGCTATGCAGACCGGCCAATCCTTCGGGGAAGGCACTCAGTGGGCACTCTTCGACTATGTGTTCCATAGTTTGATACTCTGCTCCGCAGTCGCATGACTGGTCTTGTGTCATTCCCCATTTGTGCTTCCAATAATTACATCTTCCCACTCCAGTGCGGAAACGATTGAGTATAGTCCACTGCTTCCGAGGAAGATTCATACCACCTACCGCTACGGTCGGGTCATCTATCAGGAAATGGTTCCGACCTTGAAAAGCGTCCCAGGAGGAAGTCCAGTTTGTATGGATGGTGAAGTTCGAGTCCATCAACTGGGAGGCTGTTCGTAGAGGTGGTTTTCGGGACCTCAATCGGCCCGCATTCTGGGGTAGGCAATCATGGATGGGCAGCTGTGGAGCAGATAAGATCTTTGTGTATTCCCTAATGAGTGCATCCCTTCGTCTTATTTCAGGAGGAGCGATATTACACAGCACCGGGAGCCAGGGTACAGGAGTTGCCATGAGTGTACCACTAATGGCTCTCATCGTCCTGTTTAGCTGGACGTCGATCTCTCTAACGTGCACACTATTTAACCACACGGGAGCACAGTACTCAGCAGTTGAATATACCAATGATAGAGCAGTTGTTCGCAGAACTTGTGCGTTAGCTCCCCATGTGGAGCCAGCAAGGTGATGGACAATGTTAGTCCTGGTTCTCACCTTAGCTGCCGTTTTTTGTAAGTGGCTTTTAAACGTGAGAGACCGATCTCAAGTGACTCCCAGATACTGTGGGTGGTCATTATGTTTCAACTCAACACCGTTGAATACGATTTTCAGCTTTTGGTTGGCCAGTCTATTATTCAAGTGGAAGCAAGCAACCTCAGTTTTTGTTGGGTTTGGATTTAGCTTCCAGGCTTCAAAATATTCACCGAGGGTCGTGAGGTCATTTGATCTCTGGTCATTTGATTCCATACTGATGAGTGTTATGGTGTTGAAATAACAATGTAAACTCCAATAATCGAAGTTGGTGATGGAAGGCTCGTATCTTTATGTAATCAACACGATATATGATAGGGTGTTTATTTTTAACGGCATTCATGATTTGAAATGACTATTTGCAAACATAACACATACCTTATTTAAGATATGTTTTATTGATCATCACATTTATCACAACTATTAACAGGGTTTTAACGATAGTTTGTTTTGTTTTGGTGTTTAAATGAATGATCATTAACATTTTTACAATGTTATGTTCTATATATTAAATTCCCGGACACCTTAAACAATTTTAAATGGCTCATTTTATTCCACTTGTTATACGCATATAGTGAATTTTTTTTTTATTTATTTTTTTTATTTATTTTTTTTTTTTTGGGGGGGGGGGGTTTACTTGCCTTATTTTATAGGCCCTACATATCCCCAAAGTAATTGATGAAGAGGGGTTGAAATTTTTAAGATTTTAGAGGGTAAATTTCTTGTGCAATTATTAAAATAAATTTTTTTTGCCTAAGTCTATTTTTCGGCAATAGACTAATATGTAAAAAAAGTACTCTCATGTGAGATTTCCAGTTTTAAGCCCTCTGGGGCTATGTAAAGAGTAAAGCATTTGAAAGAATCTACCAAATATTGAAGAACTTAAGACGAGTATAGTAAATGTTATAAGTGTAATAACAAGAGCCCCTTGGAAAAAGGGCTCTGGAAATTTACATAGAAAGAGAACAAGACAGTGTATAAATGTTTAGTTTATTGCTATAAACATTGAATGTTTAGTTTAGTTTTCTTGTTCCATTTAAACAAAATTCCCCCGTCGCATCAGACCTGCGTACTCAGCGAATTTCCAATGGAATTTCAGATTATTTACTTTCCCCATAAAAACACCATAGGATCGAGTACAGTATGTAGGTTTTCTGCCATTGGGTGTTGTTAGAAAATCTAATTTAATCAATAATTGGTGAATGTAAACACAAAATTGTATCAAACTCTGGCAATTTTTTATTTTCCCCATAAACCCCATGGGGGTGAGTATGTAGGTTTGCCGCCATATGGGTTTTGTAAGCAAGTATAAGTTAAACCTTATATAGATAATGTACATACAAAATTTGATTAAGTTATGTCAATAAATAAGCAAGATTTAGGGTTTTCTTGATTTCCCATAAGAATAACATGGAAAACACATTATTGGATTTGCCCCGTAACCAGTTATGCTATGATAAAAATTCAAAATACCAAATTGTTTGTTTTTAAAGCTCTTTTAAATGGTTTCAGTTAAAATAGATGAATTTTAAAAATTAGGGTCCAAAAATGACAAAAAACCATTTTTGACCCCTTTGAAACCCCATAAAACCCCCTTCCCATAACCCGACAATGCTGGTTCGCGAACTCATAAAAATAGACAATAATAATAATAGGTTACAGTACCTTTACGTCTTCAATCCAAAACATTTGTCTTGGACATTTGTCTTGGACAAATGTTTTGGATTGAAGACGTAAAGGTACTGTAACCTATTATTATTATTGTCATCATCAATCCAGGGGGCAAATATGAATAAAATAAAAATAGACCTGGTCTTACACCTTCATACCAAATTTCATCAAAATCGGAGGTACTCTTCAAAAGTTATCAGTACCACGGACACACACACACACACACACACACACATATATATATATATATATATATATATATATATATATATATATATATATATTTTTTGTTGCAAGGATTCACATGTTAGGGCTGCTATAATTATAATTATGAAGTTAAAATAAAACTGAGCACCCTTTTTTTGAAACATTTAATCTAATCAAGCAACATGTTTCGGATCTAAGGCCATTTTCAAGCTATAAAATTAAAATTAAACCAAAAAATTACATAATACCTAACAAAATAAGAATTTAACTATTTGAATGTAAAAACAAATAAACATTACAAAAAACATATGTTTCTTAAAATTATCTCTAGTTGGTTTTTGGTTTATTTTGGTGGATTTCCTTTATTTTTTCAAATATAGGATTGTAATTCGTCATTTGAGTGTTCAATAAACTTTCTTTTTGGCTTGTATGAATGTGGAACTGTTCTCTCGAGTCCATTTCTTTGCCTTTCTTTAATACATTTAGAATTGCCAAATTTTCTTCCATGCTTTTGTATGTGTGGTTTGTTTTTAGGAGATGTTCGGCGAAGTTAGATTTTTGAGATGTTTGATTATTGCTTCTCAAAGCTTGGATATGTTCGTTGAAGCGAGATCTAAACGTTCGCCCGGTGTGGCCAATATATGTCTTTTCACAATCTGAGCACCTTAACCTGTATATACCTGATCGTTCATATTTTAGTTTATCATTGTCACTATTATTTTTTGATAGTTTTTTGTTGATCATGTCGAAAGCATTATTATTTGTATTGAATCCTATTTGATACTTGCTTTTTTCAAAAGTCTTTCTTAAGGATTTTCTTAATGTAGTGTTAAATGGCATACCGAGATACTTATCATCGCTCTTATCTTTCTTTGGGTTTCTTCTTTGTTTTTTAATGTTACTTATCAATCGGTCTATTAATTGAGAGCTGTAACCATTTCTTGCTGCAAGGTACTTGATTGTGTTGACTTCTTTTTTATAATTATCTCTGCTCATTGGTATGCCTGACATTCTGTTGATCATCGAATTGAATCCTGATATTTTATATTTAAATGGATGATTCGAATCAGAGGGTATCAAAAGATCTGTTTGGGTAGTTTTTCTATATATTTAAAAGGAGTGTTTGTTTTCCTGTTTATTTATCGTCAAGTCCAGGTAATTGATTTCTTCTCTATTACTTTCCTTTGTGAATTTGATTTTGTCAGACAAATTATTCAGGTAGTTTAAGAATTCTTCACTTTCCTTTTCATTCCCCTCAAATAGGCATATTATATCGTCAACGTATCTGTACCAATATTTAATTTTTGATTGAAATGGATTGGTTGGATTATTAATTTTACTGACTTCTAATCTATGCATGAAAATGTCAGAAAGTAAACCTGAAAGTGGACACAGGAAAAGGTCCACTTAAAAATGACTAATCCAAAAGCTCCAACTTTGAAAGGACTACCAAAACACATAAAAATGAAATCCCCATCAGACCAGTTGTTAACTGTAGAACAGCAACAACATATAAATTGTGCAAGTATTTGAATAACACAATTAAAAACAGCTTGAATTGGGAAAACACATACAGTGTAAAAAATAATACAGAACTAGTCAACAAAATAAAAGACATAAATATTCCAGACATTTCCTTGTTTATATCTTTTGATGTAAAAGATATGTATTCGAACATCCCTCCAATGGAAACTTTAGACACTCTAAAGGAAGACCTGGAACAAAATAGTACTTTATCAAGTCAAGAAACAAAAGAAATCATCAAACTAACTAATATTTGCATGAAACAAAATTATTTCTCATACAATTCAACTTACTACCAACAAAATGAAGGTCTTGCGATGGGTTCACCCCTTTCAGGTTTACTTTCTGACATTTTCATGCATAGATTAGAAGTTAGTAAAATTAATAATCCAACCAATCCATTTCAATCAAAAATTAAATATTGGTACAGATACGTTGACGATATAATATGCCTATTTGAGGGGAATGAAAAGGAAAGTGAAGAATTCTTCAACTATTTGAATAGTTGTCTGACAAAATCAAATTCACAAAGGAAAGTAATAGAGAAGAAATCAATTACCTGGACTTGACGATAAATAAACAGGAAAACAAACACTCCTTTTAAATATATAGAAAAACTACCCAAACAGATCTTTTGATACCCTCTGATTCGAATCATCCATTTAAATATAAAATATCAGGATTCAATTCGATGATCAACAGAATGTCAGGCATACCAATGAGCAGAGATAATTATAAAAAAGAAGTCAACACAATCAAGTACCTTGCAGCAAGAAATGGTTACAGCTCTCAATTAATAGACCGATTGATAAGTAACATTAAAAAACAAAGAAGAAACCCAAAGAAAGATAAGAGCGATGATAAGTATCTCGGTATGCCATTTAACACTACATTAAGAAAATCCTTAAGAAAGACTTTTGAAAAAAGCAAGTATCAAATAGGATTCAATACAAATAATAATGCTTTCGACATGATCAACAAAAAACTATCAAAAAATAATAGTGACAATGATAAACTAAAATATGAACGATCAGGTATATACAGGTTAAGGTGCTCAGATTGTGAAAAGACATATATTGGCCACACCGGGCGAACGTTTAGATCTCGCTTCAACGAACATATCCAAGCTTTGAGAAGCAATAATCAAACATCTCAAAAATCTAACTTCGCCGAACATCTCCTAAAAACAAACCACACATACAAAAGCATGGAAGAAAATTTGGCAATTCTAAATGTATTAAAGAAAGGCAAAGAAATGGACTCGATAGAACAGTTCCACATTTATACAAGCCAAAAAGAAAGTTTATTGAACACTCAAATGACGAATTACAATCCTATATTTGAAAAATAAAGGAAATCCACCAAAATAAACCAAAAACCAACTAGAGATAATTTTAAGAAACAGATGTTTTTGTAATGTTTATTTGTTTTTACATTCAAATAGTTAAATTCTTATTTTGTTTGGTATTATGTAATTTTTGGTTTAATTTTAATTTTATAGCTTGAAAATGGCCTTAGAGCCGAAACATGTTGCTTGATTAGATTAAATGTTTCAAAAAAAGGGTGCTCAGTTTTATTTTAACTTCATAATTATATAATAAATATATATATATATATATATATATATATATATATATATATATATATATACATATGTATGAAAATGAACGAATGGTGTTTTTGGCTTCTGGGGACCTCTAAATGAAAAAGTAAAGTGGTTCCGGGCTTAGGTCTTACCATGGCTACTACCGTAATAGCGTATTCCCTATACGGAAATTCGCTAAAACCTGAACTAAAGCCATTAACATCCTTGAAATTGTTGTAATAGGCCTAAATGTGAAAAAAATAAAATGTATGATGGATGTTTAGAAATTTTAACTTTCAATTGGCTTCGTTTTGAAAGAATTGCCTAGTTTTTTCGGAAGATTTATATATATATATATATATATACATATATATATATATATATATATATATATATATATATATATATATATATATATATATATATATGCAAAAGTCATATATGAAAAGTTATATCATATGATTTATAATTAAATATTATACATCGTACACACGATTGTAATTTAAGACATTTTTACTCTTGACTAATTTTTATTTTAACCAATGGTTTTCGAGATATGATCGGATATATCTTGCCTAATGTTATTCTTATGGAACTAAAAATGAACTTTAATTACCTCTATCTTCCTAACCATTAGGTTTAGAGAAAAATGACAAAGAATAAAAAATTTCAAATCACATAGAAATTAAAAAAAAATAATAATAATAATAAAAAAAACACTATAAAATGTAGAGTGTTCCATGAGAAATTTTTAAGTTGGCCGCTATATTGGAAAAATGGCGGGAATTTTTTATTAAGTGAAATACATACCTGAAAGCAAAATAAAAAAAGTAAAGGGGGTCTCCCATAAGAAGTATAATGTCAGATATAAAATAAAAAAAATAGGTATTGTATAACTTTAAGAAATTCACACTGTATATTGCAATGGAATTAAATTCTTTAATTAAACTTCATCATTCTCAGTACTGTAAAACAAAAACATAATGTAACCAACACGACACGATTGATGACGAGAAAGCTCAACTTCACAAGTTTGGCTCTTTCCATGAAACAAACACAATAAAGAAAGTGAGTATAAATAAGAGCAAAAAGATTCGGAAAGCATTGAAGGGTGAAAGTCAACAAACATTTTGCAGAGATTTCAGATTTTCCAGAGATAAAGCTAAAGGAGAATTTCGTTAGTTCCTTGTAAAAAATGGGATGATTTTGACAGTAGTTTAACTGTACTTTTACCATAAATTATTTTGAGCTTTTCATTTAGGACAGTTATTTTTAAATGGCGATTAATGTATTAAGAAACACCTTAACCAGCCTGAGAATAAAATTTCTTATTTTGTATGATTAGTTTTTGTTACCAATTACCAAGCATCGTCCATGAGGTGAGCTTTTGATTAATAGCCTACAAGTAATCAAAATCTTCAGGTACACTACAAGCCCCCTGTCTGCGTAATGCATTTTTCCTGCCTCTCAATAAAAAAATGTTTATCAGTTTACAGAGTATGAGACAAGTTAATTCAAAATTATTTTCCAAATATTTGTACCTCTACCCTAATTGTATTTTGACATTTCTCCGTTATACACAACAAATTGCAATGTTTTTTGTAAGGACTGGCTGGGTAGCTGAGTGGTTATAGGGCTTGCCTTTGAATCCAAAGGTTACCGGTTCTTTCATGAGAAAAGTTAGTTGCTTTTTAAAAGTGCGATCCTGTACCCAGTTGCCATTTGTCATTGAATTATTAATTGATGATGCTTTCTAACAACTGGTCGATTTTCGATTATAAAAAGGCCGGGGTTTGGACCTGTCCCCGTTAAAACGTTGAAAAAATTCCATTGGCGGGGATACACACAATAAAAATTACCTTAGGAAGATTTTCATTAATAGATAATTCAATTAATGATTGTAGTGATATCATTAGTGTATAGTATCGGCTTTAGTAATATAGGCTCTATAGTAATACTCTACACCTAGAGGCACCTTATTTTAGACACTATTTGTATTCTCTAAAAAGTACAAAAATTACGTCTCGCTAACCCCACGGTTCGAGTCTTGAACCACGGTTCAAGAGTCATGGGTTCACCTGTGTTAACCATAATGTAGGGTAAGATATATTAAACTGCTTTACCTAAAAGCACAATCCAATAAGTATTTTGTCGTTACAATAAAAATTGATTCTGGCGTAGTTATACTAAAAATTATATCATCGCTAAATAGTTAGTCTATTATTATTTTCAACATTCTACTAACATAGATATTGTAAAGAAATATTGATCAGTGGAACCCGACAACACGACACTGAGATAGGGAACGGGCCTAACTGAGATGACTATCAAAGTTGGAGTAGGCAATGTTTTGTAGATAAATGTAAACAGAAGATTTAAAGCAGTTTGGTTATAATATTGTAGGTAATATAATGTTTAATTGAAAAATAATTCCAAATAAAGTTGTAGCAATAAACAATGCGTTGAATTGATTTTTTGTAGACTACCCTAATGAAAATCAAAGACTAGTGATGTGAGGTTTGAAAACAAATTTCTGACCAGAGGAGAATAATAAACAAACACAGTAACAATAAAACTTACAAGTATAATCTTATTTGTGAGTCACAAAAAGCGAACGAACAGATACGGCCAATAAAAATGACAATGATGGGGAACTCAGCACCATTCTTATGTTCTGTTAAATCTCTGATGCAGAAATTTATTGCCTCCCGCTCGCCAATATTGCTACACTCACCACAGAAGCGATGGAATCCATTTTGCATTGGGTCATAAAAAAGTATCTGAATACATGTTATGGAAATTTGATAGACACATTTTATTATTAAAAATTTACATTTTCTTTTCAATACAAGTATTTAAAATAATTACTACTATAATCAAATTTGTTTCATGGTCGAGTTAATTATTCCTAAAAAAATTGATAAGACATGTCTTGCCGATGAAGGTTGTTTTTAAATATTTTTTGACACGTTTCTCCGGTTCCAAGGAATAAACCATGATAAAGCAGAATGAAAAATCCCAATGTTAAATGGAATTTATAACAAATAGTTCCCCACTAAGAAGAAAAGAAACCAAGTGAATTTTTCAAACTAATCTTCAAATATATAATGACTTTTTCCAAGAAAAAAGTACTGTTATATGCCCGGCTAAAAAAAAAGTTTGCAGTAGGAAAGAAAAAAATATGAAATGTTAAGGAAATTATTTTAAATAATGGTAAAAACTATAATTGAGAACCATATTTTAAAACTACAGGCACAAGTAAAACAGATTATTATTATAATCTATAGATTATTATACATGGTAAATCCACTACAGCTGATTGAAAAATGTTAAAAACGAATTGTGTGTGACTGCCTGAAGGTTAAAACTGACACAACAAAAGAAAATATAACATGAAAAACATATTTACATATGACCATCTTTCTTACCTAGTTATTTTGCTCAGTGTTAGTACATCTCTAATATTAAATAAATATCTAAGTTATACCGTATCTCTAAAAATGAAGGAAATTTAATGTATATTTTGTTTGGTAATTTACCGTAAAGACAGTGTGTGAGTATTTTGTAGGCATATTTATTTCATTTAACTACATTTACCAAACAAAATTTTTTATAACAAACTGCCATAAAAACATTCTTAAATGTATTTTTAACATGAATGTAAGCATAGCTTGAAATGTACATAACAATAAAGACCTGCATTAGTAAAAAGAAATTCTGTAATCTCGTCTTTGTAAGAATGATTTTGTAAAGAATTACTGGAGATTAAACCATGCATGGAAATATGTTGCTGGAATTAAAAATATGAAATGAAATTGGGACATTGCTGTGGATTCTCTTCCTGACTTGCTGCAGTGTATCGGTTTTACTGGAAGTCTTAGAAAAAACAAATGACCATGATCATGATGAAACGGAAAATAAAAACCCCGTAAAGTTTAATAACCCTAGAATGCAATAAATTTAATAAAGAAATCATTTTCTAAGTTAGAAATAGTTGTATGACAGAAGTGTCTATAGTAAAATATAAAGAGTACAATGAACTATTCTTGAAAGCATTAGACCTACACAAATCGTATTATTATTTTTTGTGAAGGAAACATATACCGTCACAATGAAGTGCTTTGCATGCTTGCCATATTGAGATAACGCGAAATAAAATCCACTACAGGGGCTATTATGTTATTTATAATTTCCTGGTAACCTTTTTCTGATGTCAATTTATATAAAGGTTAAATGACATGCGAAGTCATAAGGAGGGCTTAAACTTTGGGGAATACAATACATATCTAGTTAAATACTACTTGCAAACTGGGTTCGACAACAGTTGCGTGATAAGGTGTTCTACATTAGTAATGTACCGGCAGTCACTTGGGCCGATATAATACATTTAGAGAATTTTATTATATATTTTTTACTTTAGGTGTATAACAAATTCACAATAAAGCTCTTTGAATTAGTGATATTATTTAACGTTTTGAAGGGGAACGGTCCAAACCCTAGTCTTGTTTGTATCTATTCTAACATTGACCAGTTGTTAGAAATCATCATTAATGAATAGCACAATGACAAATGGCAACCCGGTCCGGAATCTAACCTTTTAAAAACTAATAACTTTTCTCAGCATCGAATTGGTAACCTTAGGATTCCAAGGCGAGCACTACAGTGTTATCACTACCCAGAGTATAATCACTACCCAGCCAGTTTAGGAAATTCCGGCCAACTAACACATTCTAGACGTGCATTCTAAAATGTCACATGGGAACGTTTTTTAAGAGTCATCTTCACCTTGGGCCATTAGCCCACTGTTGCACAGTCGGCAATGTTAACCATACGGTTTCTAATACAAAACAAGGTATTTTATTCCCCTGTTTCGGACGCCATTTTTCAACCGATTTTCTTTCAGCTTGGTAAGTGTTTTTTTTTTTTTTTTTTTTTATTAGGTTTCTTATACCTCGACATTTTAAAAATTTAACAAATATTCTCTAGGACGTTGCAAAGTAACTCGATTTTCCTTAGTAATATTTGTTAAGTTTTCAAAATTTCGAGGTATGAGGGGCCTAATATAACTATTCAACTAAACACTTACCAAGTTTAAAGAAAATCGTCTGAAAAACGGCGTCCGAAACAGGAAAATAAAATACCATGTTTTGCATGAAAAGCCGTATGGTTAACATTGATGACTCTTTATACCTCTGCTTAAAAATCAGTTAATGAATATCACTCATAAAATGTGGTTTTTGGTGATGGAGCAGTTACATAAACTTGGATCGCAAGAAAAAGACCAACAAAGAGGGATATAAAATGATTAGGTAAATAGTTTTATAACTTCCCCCCGTTTTTTGTATGTTATTTCTTCATGTTGAGTACCGTACTAACACAAGTATTATATACAGTAGATATACACAACTGTATACGTATATTCTTTCTAAAACCAGATATTCCTTTGCTATACAGCAGGAGCACTGGAATAGTAATAGGCCTACCATTAATTACAGCAAAGCCAGCTTAAACACATCCATGGTAATGGGCAACTACTGGTGATGGCACGGTGTTATGTTAATGTAGATGTTTATCGTGATAGCAATTGTTTATGTAATCATGGAATATAAGACTTTAGTTTGATTTCTTCAAAAGAATTTGTCATTAAATAAATGAAAATTCATCGTCACCTTTGAATATTATTTCTCTTTAATATGAACTAAAATACTAATGAACCGACTCTTCTTAAAAAAATAAAATAAATAAAAAACATGAGCTATTGAATGCAGCAAAAACTTTTATTGAAGATAACGAGAATTAGAGTTAATACTTGTAATTTGAATCTAATATTTTGATTGAAATAGTAGTGGTTACCCAAATAGTAGTGGCATACCCAAGCAATATGTACATATATACGTTAATTTAAGTGAGGCTTAATATACATTTAATGATAAATGTGACTTTTTGAAGTCAATAAAGGAAGTGATATAACATTGATCTACCATAACCTGAAGGGGCAGTGGCAGTGTAATACTTGCTTACGTCTTAACTTTCTATGTTAAAGTGATCGATGATGTCTAGCAAAATATTTGTTGCTATGAATATTCGCAATTAATTAGTTCAAACCAACAATGATAAAACAATACAAATGAAAAATTAACCATAGTTTTGGTGTTTACTGATAAAACATTATTTTTACAAATTTTTATATTTATAAATGATTTATTAGCTGCAAACCATACCGTATTGTCGGATTATAAAAGATATATACCAAGGTAATATAAAAACTGACACAAGCAAAAGTTAATGAATTGGTAAAATATATATTATTATAAGTTTTAATCCGTATTAAATGAACGAAATTAGTTAAAATTCAATCCCCATCATCTTAAAGCGCTTTTCACCCCAATTCGTCACAGGATTCAATGATCTTGGAAGCTACTCTGAAAACTTTAAGTAATCTCTTCTTTGTATTACGTTCTTCAAACTATAAACTAAAGGTTTAATATTTTAAAATTTCACAAGAAAGATAAGCTATGTTTATTGTTGAATTTACAAAAATTTCTAAATATTTCGTTTATTTTGTCCAATTAACAATGTAGGAGTTCAGAATTGTGTTATTGAATACCATAAGAATCAAACAATGCTTTTTACTTTGTTCTTTTGTTGTTGTTATAAAATACTCTTTGTGGTTCAAATGTTTAACATAATGTTATTTACATGAAAATAAATTACCAATATTACCCTCATATAATTTACTATAATTTTTAAATATTTTTGGTGTGTTTTGTCGTCATTTTTTCCCCGGAAAGATAATAATGGCTGATATTAATGTGTAATAACCTATCATCTGTAAAACGGGGGGTGATGTTGTTCGCGTCCGCAGAATTCCATTAAAGTTAGTTGCACGTACTCCCCGGGTGGTGCTAAACGAACAACAATTTTTGGCAGCTGAACTATCGCGTAAGTGATCTCTCAGCTATGCCAGCTGCCAGACCAAATCCAAACGGCCCTTTCCAGGGCCACTTTAGAAATATAGGCTTTTATTTTAAATGTATTGACGCAGGTGCTTTACACTGCAGAACATCTTTTATTTATTTTATTATTATTATTATTATTAAGATGGTAGCGCGTTTTGACAGCCATACGATGTATATGAATATATCTGTAAAACGAATGTCGTAACTTCAAATTATAGAGTAGGCCTACTTAAATAATGTACCTTATAGAAAAAACAATTAGAAATTCAAGAAATGTTTTACATAAATTGCATATTGCTTTAATAAAATAAAAAAAAAGAAATACAACTGATTTTATGTGTTTTAAATTTGTGAATTCAACTCGTCAGTTTATTAATAAATGAAGTATGTTGGTCATAAAATACCTCAATTATACAGTGTACACTTCTATATTATCAAGTGATAGGAATATTTATAAGAATTAGTTTATTAAGTAGTGTAACATTATTTGTAACAGATAGGTAAATTAATAAATAATTTAAGTGTTAAATTTAATCATTATTTTAAACAATTTACTGAGGGTAAAGTATGCATTTAATCTGTAAGAGGTATTTATGGGATATCAGTTTCATTCAACACAAAATAAATTAGAAGTTTAACGATCACCAAGTTGTGGATGTTGAAAGTTATGGTTCATCTCACTAATGGATGACAAACATTAGACCACAGAAAAAAAAATTAACGTAACTCCCCGATCATTCGATAAAAATTTACACAAATTGTCGTCATGATAATAATAATTAAAACTTTCAAACGTCAACGATATTTTTGTAAATTATGGAGATTTTGAAAATGATTAATAAAATAATTTATATAGTTTATAGGTATATAGTTTTTAAAGACTGTCAAGAATAATGGGACAAAAATTCTGTGTTTAAGGGTGTATGGACTGAACCATTCTTTTTATTTGATAATTATAATAATTTTTCTTGATCCAGTTACATGAACGTTAAAAATATTTTGTTTACTTTGGTTTGAAGCCTTTTCGTTCTTGTAGCGATTATAACCCTAAGTAGGCTGCATTTCACCGAGATACAACAGTGATATGGAAAAAAACTTCACTCATAGTGTTAATATATCTTGGAAATAGTGTAGTGACGTAGATTTAGTGAACAGATGCCACACATAATATGGTGAAATATAGAATACACAGTGTCGTAATGGCTACAAGAGAAAAAAGGTATCCAATCAAGGTAAGTAAAATTGACAATTTTACTATGGTCTGTCTGATGGTAGTTACTTAAGAAATATTTATAACCGATATTCATATATTTTATGCGTTGTCCATTGTTTTTGCCAACAATGCCACTTAAAAGGATTATTGAATTCAATTGCCCACTTTTTAAAAAATGCTACAAGCACGCTTATACGGCTGCAAACAAACAAGAAGATGAAAAACTAACAAAAAATTTAAAATGTAAAACCAATATATTGAATATTACTGAAGCCCGTACTGTACATATGATTTTTTAAGTATCAATATTCAGTTTATGTATCCGTATCATGCTATCCGCCCTGTATCCAGTATCCTGTTTATGAGTTATCAGCATAAAAATAGTCTTCAAAATTATATTGGTTATCCATAACATAATAAAGTATGTAAAATATGAAAAATGTAAACTATAAACATTCAACGAAAGTGTGAGCAATGTTTAGATTTTACAAATTCATGAAGTCAACTAAACGACAAAGCATTGCAACAAGGTCAAGATAATGTTCAAGCCTTAATTACTCTGGGGCGTCAATAACTGTCTGTTACTCGGTGGCAAGAATGCTCTCTAATTAATGCCATTCATACTCTGTTCTTTTTTCTTTTTACTAACCACTATTTTTACTTTTTTATTACATTAACTTGACTTTTTTCCTAATAATTACACATTGTTAAGTAATTGTTCTTAGTTATTAATTTATTATTATTTTATTATTGCATGAAATCAGTATTAACATTTGTTAAGCATACTAGTTGTAATATGTATTATGAATATTATGTCAAACATTTCTAAGCATGATTGAATTATATAAATATATATTACCTTTGGATAATTTTGAAATGACATGCATAATATAACTGCATCCTTACTATCAGAATTTATGTAATAATATTGAGATTTAAAGGACTATCATTATGTGTCAGTCCTTTAAGTATGTGTATATTATTTTAATCCTTTATTTGGCAGGTTTTACCTGAGGTTGCATGATGTGCTCACACTCAACTTAAATTGATGAATCCAAGCGGATGAGTTGGAACCCATCTAAACTCGACAAATCCTTGAACCACGATACTGGAATCAGGCCCGTTCTCAGTTTAGATATACTTAGTTTAAGTTGTAAACTTTTGTTCAACTATTTGTATTCAATAGTGCTATTTAAAATGTAATACATTATTGTTCATATAAAAAGTAAACCTTTATGTTAATGTAAATGTAAATGTTATGTTAATGTGTTTATGTTAATGTTAAGTAAACATTTATGCATTTCAAGAGAATGTCTAAAAATACTTCTTTGATTGAAAAAAAAAAAACATTATATACTGATATACTGTATGTATGTTGTTGATATATTTTTACTGTATAAAAGAAAATGTCACTAAAATTTAATAGTTCATTGACAATTCAATCAAGTAGAAATAAAATGTATATGTAAAATAAAATATACTGTATATAACATGTTTTAAAAACTTTTCTGTCAAGCGGTTTCGTCGGAAACATTAACGATTTATTCCAATATAATTGAGCATAGACCGCAGGAATTTACACACATCAATAGAGGATGAGTCAGGAAACAAATGATAATACTCAAAATATTTTATGACAAAATATGTGAATACTATGAAAGCGCAAAACAGTTTCTACCTTAAGAGCGCATGACAAAGTAGCCTTCTTTCCACGTCGAAAGAGCAGAAGTATTTTAGTGGGAGCACAGAGAAGTAATAGGCCTACATATTGTTTTTGTAATATGTATATTAAATATTACATCAGAGTCGTAACTTATAAGAGAAGTAATACACATTACTTCTCTGTGGTAGGAGTATGCAGGCCTCGAGTTATCGTAGGCCCCGGCTTAGCCATTGCAGCCCAGCTTCTTTGCGCTATGCAGACCGATCAGCCCATCGGAAAAAGCAGTCAGGGGGCACTCTGCAACCATGCGATCCATAGTGTGATATTCCGCTCCACAGCCACATGACTGGTCCATTACATCCTCCCACTCTAGTGCGGGGAACTATTGAGTTAAGTCCACTGCTCCCGAGGAAGATCCATACCACTTACTGCTACCTACGGTCTGGTTATAAAGTAGTTCCGACCTTGGAAAGAATCTCAGGAAAAAGTCCAGTTTGTGCTGTATTAATGGAACAGTTTGTGTCATCAGCTGTAGAAATGGTTTTCGGGACCTCAATCGGATGGTATAATAGGGTCAACTGTGGAGCAGATGCCATCTTATATAATAAAAGAGTACATTTAAGGGTCTAGAGAGAGAACTACTGAACGGATCGAGTACGTTTTGGTGCCAATGGAATTCTTATGACCCCTAGATGATAGGAAAAATATGGTATCCCTCGGAAAATGCCTTATAAAACCGCAAAATGAAAATTAGACCTTATTTAGACCAATCTAAGACGTGATTTTATCTATTTGTTTACTGCTCCAGGTGATCCATATCTTACCTTGAAATTAGACACCACTGCTGCTTTACAAAGTGTTTTTGTAAACAAAACAATCAACTTTTCAATTCTTTTATAATTGACAGATACAAATAAAAACAAGTTCAAGTAATGTTGCAGTGGTTTTTAAAGCAGTAAAATAAATATTTAACAGCTGATGCTTTAATAACATTTGGGTTGCTATACGATAAAAAGAGTTTAATTAATATAGATGATTTAATTGGCGTATTTAAACTTACAAGTTAACTATTAATATTTGTTTACATATATGTTTTATATACTTTCAACTGATGAGCTTTATGTTTTGAAATATATAAACATAATCTTTAGATCGTAAAATTCTTCCCACCATATTTTAATCCATTGATTTGTGTTATAAGTAAGTCATATAAATCCTTATATTTTTATTTTTATCCTTTGAAGGTCGTGTAGGCTTTTGTTTCTACATGTTTGACAGTTGGTTTCTTGTTCCCACTGATATAATGGAGTACTAAAATGTGAAAATGTGGAACTATGAACTGGAAGAAATAAGTCTTGAAATGTACAAGAAGAAAGGTACCAAGAATAAGAAAAGGAGATGGAAATAAAGTGGAAACAAAAGACAGAGAATAAACATTTTGATTAGTGTTTTAGTGAAGGTAAAAAACCTACTATACGATTGTCTTAGAGGACAGTGCAGTAACAGTTAGTACACACAGGAATGTACTTCTATAACATTGCTTGAAAAATTCAAGTCAGAACTTGAAAGCAAGGTTCAATTAGATGCATAAACACTGTGGAAGAGCTCACAGAATGGTGCTCAGTAATGGTGTTGATACCAAAACCTAATCGGGACGTTAGACTCTGCGTGGATCTAACAAAATTAAACAAGACCGTAAGGAAGTAAAAATGCCAGAGATTGAAGACACACTTATTTAGATTGTTCATAAACATAGTTTTTATTGGCGGAAAGACGGTAAATAAAATGGTTTTTTCATAATTCAGTTAAGACTGACATATTTAGGAATTACAAATTTGTTTTAAGTGGTCCCAAAAACAACTTAGCTACTTCGCCACAACATAAAAAGTTTTAAAATCCCAACAATACTGTTATTTAGATTAAATATACTCATTGAATTTCTGAAGGGTTAGTGTGATAATTGTGATGTATCATATGATGTGTGGTTAAAAAGGCAAAAAAGATGTTAGGAAAATATTCAATTAAGAATGTGAATTGAGAATTTAACTTTAAAAAAAATTGCGTATTATTAAAAATTGCCATTACGCCTTTCCCCTTTACATTGCATTAGGGTTCAATTACATTTAATTAGGATTTGCATAATTAGGATTATTTTAATTGTGAGAGTATTGTGAGTTTATCGTGGGTACTTGACTTACCAGTGCTTACTTTGTTTACTTAACAAAGCAACGTTATCAGTTTCTATTATTCTTATTTTTGATTTGTTTCAAGAGGGAACATTGTGTTAAATAATAATTCATATAGGCGCAGCCTAAATAAATTTTCTGAAATTACATCTTATTATTCTATTAACCAGCAAGAAAAATGTGAGTTTCAGATCAAAACTATATTAAAATTTGAGTGGGAATGCAAACATTTAACAATGAAGATTTCTAACCCTCCCCTGGTTGGCAATTGTGTCTGAAAGCTTCTTAACTTTGGTGATTTGCCGACCTCTGCTAAAGTTGTGGACTATCGATTTAGTTCTGCAGCGAACGACTTCGCAGAACTGAAACGTAAATTAACCGTAACCAAATTTTGAACATGAAGAACATTACAACCCATGGTATATTTTAATACCCCATGAATGTTGTGAGCCAAATATTTTAGAGGTGAAAATGTCCCCTATGTATCACTTGTCCTACTGGCATTTCATGGAAGTGAATTGTTGATTAATTTACTGGCTAGTTAATATGCCATTTTTAAATTAACTTAAACATATGTACTATTTGATTATGATAAGGTGAGGATGTGAGACATTAGACCCGGAACAACCATTATCTCTGTTAATCAATAATAAAAAATGTAACATCTGAAAATTCCCGTTCGTCGATCTGTGTCAGTGAATTTTCAAGAAGTATAATACAAATGGTGATTCAAACAATTTAGTTTAAAACTAAAGCATACTGAAGATTATAAAATACTAACGTAAATTTATTACTTACATTTCATTGCTTTTTTATCGTTACATTTGTACTGTTATTTAGATTAAATATACTTATTGAATTTCTGAAGGGTTAGTGTGATAATTTAGGTCTATTTAGGTCAGTGACATTTTATTTGTCGGAACATTATATAGTTCAAAAACGTTAATTGATCAGTATGAGATATTAAGTGAGTAAGGATGTATCAGAGTAAAAAGGGTGTATATTTAAACAGAAAACTAGTTTATATTTTTATGATAAAAAGTTAAATTTGAGTTTCTGCCACTTTTGCTTTGATGCATAGTTTATTGTGTATTAAAAAAGAATTTAAAAGAATGTTATGGCTTGAGGGTGTTTTGTAGTTAATACTGAAATAACCATTAGGCAATTTTATATTATACTGCAAGTAAGTTGGTGATATAGTAAAGCGAACCTCCTTGATAATTTTCAGGTATTTAAGTCAATATTTGCAGGGATATTAAATTAAATCTATTTAAATTCAAGTTTTTTTTTACAAAACTATATTTTTAATCAAAATGTTTGCTTATGGTGTTAAGTAAGCTACCATATAATTGTAAGCCAATTGTGATAGGATAGTACTTACAGGAGGTTATGATTATTTACTTAAAACTTTTATTGCATCTTAGCACCTAAATAATTATTGTTAACTTTTATTGTGAAATAAGTTTTTTTAATTCTGAAATGGTCTAAGAGAAAATTTATTTTAAAAATAATTTCGTAATGTTAGCTAATTATTTAATGTGTCGCATGTTAAAAATACCCCCCGTCGCAGCAGACCTGCGTACTCAGCGAATTTCCAAATTAGTAATATTAATTTTGACCAGCTAAACTTGTAAACAAAATTTCATCACGTGCCCATTAATAGGAAAATAAATGATACATGTCTATTATTCTCCTAATAGGGAAAGAGTATGCAGGTATGCTGCCATGGGGGACACTAAAAGTAGGTTTTTAGAATAGAAAAAATTTGTTTCGACCATATAAAACCAAATAGTAAGTTTCATCAATATCTTTCCATAAATAAAAGAATTTGCTTTTCTCCATATGATTAACATAGGAAAAGAGTATGCAGGTTTGCTGCCATGATAAGTACAAAAACCTCGATTTTTTACCTTAAATGGATGAATCTCAACCAAATGAAGCTAAATATCAAGTTTCACCCAAAAATAATGGTTAATAAGTGAAATATTAACACATCCTTATTCTCCATAAGATTAACATTGGAGCCCCAAAAGACAATGTACTGTCTTTAGACTTTGTAATATCTCGGTAACCAATGGAGATAGAGCAAAGCTTCAAGATGCTAAATTGTGTGTTTTTTTGAGCTAAATCCTATGGTTAAAATAAAAATTTAAAATTCTTAAAATTTACATATGAAAAAAGCAAAAAACCCATTTTGGGGGTACAAAACCCCCCAAAACAACCCCTTCCGGTAGGTCGATAAGTCTGGTTTTCGAACTCATCCGAATAAACGTAGCATTACACATCTCTACCAAATTTGGTGTCGATTGGACCATTTTTACGAGAGTTATCGTGTCTAGGGACACATATATATATACATATATACATATATACATATATATATAAATACATATATATATATATATATATATATATATATATATATATATATATATATATATATATAAATTTTAATGACTATTATTTTTGGTCTCTGGGCACCTCAAAACGAAAAAGTAACATGGTCCCGGGCTTAGGTCTTACCATGAGACCTACGGTAATAGCTTATTCCCTATGGGAAATTCGCTAATAACTCCAAAATGTTAAGTAATTTTTAATAAGTCTACTTTATTGAAAGTAATCAATTAAATAAATAAGTAAATAAATAATTATAGTCTAAACCAAATAAAAACATCCTAAAAACTAAGGATGCTTTGTTAAAATGTATGCTTATACTATATATTTTATTTGATGTAATACCGTATTTTATTTGAATCACATGTGTCAGAAGTATATTAAAACTTAATAAAGATTAAAGTACTTTATATTTAGAAGTGTTTGCCTAAATGTACCAGTGACCAACGTAAGTAAACTATAAAAACAAACTGAAATTAAACATTAATGATATAACAACCCGTAAACAAAATGCACAACTTCCTGATGGCAATGCTTTCAAGTTACATCATAAACTAAATCTCAACATCGGGTATAAAATAAAGCAGATATGGCCTGGCCAGTAAAAATGACAATGATGCAATATAACAACTCTTGACGGTTATCTTATTTTGCAACTTGGAAATTCTTTAATTGAGTTAAACTAATAATTTTTTATTAAAGTTTTGTGACATTTTATTTTTTATTTTTAATTATTTTTTATATAGTTTAAATTATTCTATAAAAAAATACTATACGAGTTTAGTACTTTTTCGATTTTAAAATATATAATCTTCGCAATAGAATGTTATATGATTTCCTGAAATATGTAAATTAAATGATTTTCTGAAAATATAGTCATGGTTTTTAAGCTGCAATAACAATAATAATAAAGAAATAACTCTCTAACAGAGTGTTTTGCTGTATAATTTGATTGTAAAAATAATGCTTTTAACTCTAACGATTAACCGAATAAAATAAAGCGCGAGTATGTTAAATCCTTATTTATCAACTTTTTTTATTATTAAAGAGTTGGTATCATAATGCTATCATTGGAGGCATAACCTAAAAATAAAACAAACGTATAAGATTCATTTATATTAATTTGAAATTATTATACATACATATATTTTATGGCATGTTATTTTAAGTATATGAAAACTTATACATGATTGTTAGTGTTTAAAATTCTTCAAACACATTTGTAATAAAGCTAAAAAACAGTACCCTAAAAATATGGTAATCATAACAGATTTTGTCTCTTTTAAAAACTCATTAAGAGTTTAAAACAAAGAGACCATACAGTAGCACAATTGGAATTTAGCCAAATAGGCCTCCCAATACTTTTTTTTATTTTGTAATTAGTTAGGTTAGCACTATAAAACTTTGATACTACAGTTAGTACTTAGACTTTAAAAAGGGTCATATCGCAGGATATATATTTTCCCTCCAAACTGTTTTACTTGTAAACTTCTCCACTTCCATTTCACAAAATCCAATAAGTGGATATATTTTGGTCTCGATGTTTCCTTTCGATTTCGCTTGGACCTTGATCTAATTTTATTTTATAGCTCGGTGTAGCATTTTCATCTGATACGATATCTTCATGACATTCTGTATACGTATTTGAAAGATTGATTTATTAGGAAAATTGAGTCAGGTTAAGTGATATTTTTATTTTCTTAGCCAACATAAAGAAGGACCATCCTTTTTTGCACTGTTTAAAATTTATAACAGTATTTGATTTTCTATTTCAGTCACATAAAACTAGATTAAAATTTAGCAATTTTAATTCTAGCAAATATAGTGTCTGTAGTGTTAAAGGATCTACATATTTTGTGATAGTTATACCTCTTTCAAAGGAAGCATAGTCATGTAATTGAAATTTTCAGCTTATATAAATGTATAGGATTTAAAGGAAAATCTAACACTGATCTAGACATATCGAGAGTATAAAAAAGCGTTGTATTTATTAAGAAGTATAAGTCTATGTTTGGCTTTAGTAAATACAATTTTTTCCTCAGATGCATGGTTAAAGACTTATCTCAAAGTAAAATTGAGTTTTTTTGTATTGTCCCTTATCACACAATATATCCATCACTGCATGTAGCTTTTAAGTACTTAATTTAATTAAACATACTCCATGATTATTAAACAGCATACAATAAGAAACTGCTGAGTTTTAACTTATTATATACTAACTGTTCCGGACTGTTTAATTAGTATTAAATATTATAAGTCAACATAATTTATTATTGGAAATGTAACGAAGATGCGAATCCATGTGGCACCCCCTTTCGGAAGATATACACAATTAAATTATGTCAGATGAAATTCTCAAGCAAGATTTTAAAATTAACTTCAACCATACACTCGTTGGACGAACATGTGACATCACCGATTTTAGAAGTCAAAGATGGTTTCTAGAAGTTACGAAAAGCTAAAGAATTTAGTTATAATCAATATATTGTATGTTGCCATTTTAAAATCTGATATAAGAACGTATACCTTACTTTCTGACAACCGAGGCAACTACATGACATATTAACAGTATTTATCAAGTATGTTGTAAATTATGAAAGGCCAAAGTAGTTTGTTAGAGAGAAGCGTACTCACGTCTCCCAGGAGAGCCGCCTGGGGGTGGTGTCGCCGCCAGCCCGCTGGTTCAGCAGCCTCGCCAGGCGGCCGAGGGTGGCGCTTCCGGTGCTGAGGCGCGGGGCGGGCGAGGGCAGCTGCAGCTCCGTGCCTGCCGTGGCCTCGGGCGAGCTGAGGCGGTGGTGGGCCAGGTGGCGGCGGGGGTCTGCAACATACAGAGGCAGGTTGTACTTGTCTAATCACCTTTCAATTGCAATATCTCGGTGGTTGATCTTGCATGTAAAATAAAAATAGCAGGTTTCTGAGGCGGTCAGGACGGTCAGTTAATTGTTATCTCCATCCACTAACAGCTATTTCATTTTAATATTTATTTCGATAACCTTAAAGAAATACGAATAGAAGAGATTCACACGCGGTCGAGCGTACAAATGAAGAAATATAAACCATTATTGAAAGAGTGAATGCAATTTACAAAAAAAAAAAACCGTATTCAATTAAGGAATTTTCGTATAGAAGCTGAGGTGACATGTCAGTACCATCACATCTCAGTTGCACGAATTGATTAAACTAATCTGTCAAGATTAACCTGATTAATTTTGATGTCAAGATTGGCTAGGAGATCAGTAACCTAATCCTGAACATATCCCCGCCTAAAGCTGCATAAACCCCCTGTTGTTAACATTACACAACAATACAATTATAATACACTAATAATTTGGAACCATGGTTATTTAATAAAATACAGTTTTAATATTAAAGACATTTTTTATCATTTTGTTTGTGACAGTTTACGATTGGAAAAGTAACTCAATAAATATATGCTATATTATCCTATTACATGTATATGTAGTGAAGGAAGGTAATGCCAAGCCATTTACTAGCCTGTCTTATATTTTACCACATGTAGTTCATCTCCAAAGATGTCAGAACCAGATGTTTCCAACAGCAGCCTGTGGTTGAAGCAAGTTTGAGGAGGAATCTTCAATTCATCCACCAATAATTAAGATCCATCAATAATATCTACATCATTTAAAACAATATTTATCAAACGTTTTCTAACTTTTAAGCCAAGGTAAAAATACAATTGAGATAATTATTCATTAGAATATGTACTCTGTACTTTCGTGTTTGAACTCTTTAGGAACCCTAAAATACCAACTAAAACTGCCAAAAAGTGAATTTTTAAATATAAACGTTGCAAAAAGACTTCATGCTATTTTGACAAACTAACAAGATAGACAATCAATGTTTTCCTTTATTGTGAATAAATAGTTCAAATGAGGAAGAACATTTAAAAAAGAAGAGTTTATTTGAAGTTAAAAAATAACTATCAATTAAATATAACTATCTATAAAAATCTAAAACCCTTAATTTTTTGTATAAGTTTTTAATGCACCCGGTAGATTGGCATTGTGATTGAGATAGGGAATTATAATTTGGATTTAACTTATTATAAAATCCAAGAACAAATAATAAAACTGCAAAATTATAAATATAAAAATAAAATAATTTAATTTCTACAACAATTAAATAAATATGAAGCTAATATTGGATGTGGTGATGAAATGAGATTTGGACTTGACTATTCGCTGAAACAATTGCCTAAATCTAAAATATAATCATTTTTTGACTGAATGACGAAAGAAGCATTTATTATCTTTAAAGGTAATAAAACCTTTAAAGATAATTATAACCTCAAACTCATAATAGACGCGAGTAACTGTGATTGTATTTATCGTTTGAGAAATTAAAACAGCAGTTGTAAAAAAAACTTTAGTATGTATTTTGCGTGTAAAGCGTTTGTGTGGGAATTATTTTTTAACACTAAAAATAAAACAATATCAATACACAACAATATTTCCTGTACAATTTTAATAAGTTATGAGAGCATCACATTTTACATGCAATAGGTTTTGAATCAATAATCTTGTAATTTTTCTATTGTGTTAATTTAAAACTTTTAACTAAAGTGGGAAATTTTATTCACCACTAATTTTAATTAATAAGGGTTGCCTTTAGTTTCACCACGTTTGTGGATATGGAGCATTTGCCTATAAAAATTAAAGTTGAGTCGATTGAATCACCATATGGGAAATCGCCTACTTCATTATAGTACTTCATTCGCCTCTTCTAGCTCAATCTATAACAATTAATTTTGGACCCAGATATCAGTCAATAGTAGTTGGGCTGTTCGACATTCGAGATTAATAGAGCCAGGCCGACTGTTCGTTAAAAATACTAAAAACCAGGCAACGATAAAAAATAATATCAATCACTATTTTGATTGTTGTTAAAAATGTGATTTTTTTTTATCATAACAATGGGCCTAAGTGAATTGTTATTACTAAGCGTACAATCACTTTTTATATCTCTTTAATGTTTTATTATTCAAACATATATACTATACCTCCAACTACAAATTCTCCTAGAACATTACCTTACATAGAAAATACCTGATACCTACCATAACAAATTCATAATGAAAATATGAATGAATTTAATTGAAGAACCCACACCACAATAATTTTTTACTAAAATGGACAATCCTTTCAAAGCAATAATTTCGATAAAGGGTAATCAAAGTTAATCAACTCAAGGGCCAGTTAAACCCGATGAGAATCGTGGGAATCCGTCTAAATGAGGCCACCAGAAGAGGTTGGATTAAGCGGATTTGGGTAAGGTAAACGGAATAATTTAACTTATTGTGGATAAACTGTTATATGTTTTTATTATATTTTCAGCTCAAAAGATTTGACCAAATTGGGTCGACGAGAACATAAAATCATCTGCAAATCATATCTATCAACCCAGAGTGTTTTATTTGCTGGAAATATACTGTATCTACTATGGATTTATCGAGCTGTACTGCAGTCAGTGAATACCTGGGATAGGAACATCTCAATTGGAAATCTCAGAGGAGATTTCCAGACTCTTTACATAAATCTTCATGCAAAAAGGAAGGAAGTTAGACATTTCTACAACAATATTCGATTTTAATCCTTTGAAAAACTTAATAAAAAAAAGTTTAATCCGTTTTAGTAAGCACACTTCAAGACTCCGTTCTAGTTTGGGAAGTATTACTAAATTTTCTAAAGTGTGGTTTTTACTGTTCAGTTTTAAAATTATGTTGATATCTATAAAATAGATGGAATTAAAATAAAAGTGTTTATTCTTTTTTCCAATATACATTTTATCATAACATCATTAATCATTACTATTCCTGGACTATAACATAAGGGTTATTATGTATTCGCTGGACCATCTGTGGATTTTGCAATATATTTTATAAAGCAAACTTTTTATCAATACCTAAGGCCAACATTTTTAATATAATCCATAAATGATAAATGTAAGGTTTAGGATTATTACTTCATTGAAATGTAAAAATAGTAAAACCATTCTTATAATAAAGATTGTTCTATTAACATTGTTTTAGTAAAAGCTAAAATATAGAATAAAGTATGGATGCGAATAGCGGTGGTATATTAAGCGAAGGGTAGCGTTTAATCAAGTATACACCGCTGCCATGTAGGCATCCTTCCGCACAACGGACCCGAGCGATTCACCATCTCCGGGGGTCTGCACTTTATAGTTCGCAATTACAAAAACATGAAAACTGTATTAACTTACTCAATTTAACGAGAAAATAGTTGTGTATATTGCCGAAAACTGTGATGTGAAACTATATATTTTGATCCATCCATAGCAGAGAAACTTATACAGAGAGAGAGTGTGTGTATTTGAGTATTTAAAGAGAAAACTACTGAATGGAACATGGTCTCTTGGTGCAATGGATTTCTTTTGGCTAATAAATGATAGTAAAAATATGAAATCCGTAAGAAAAATGTCCTATAACTCCGTCAAATGAAATAAAACCAAATTTAACTAATCTAATGTGTTATTATATCGCTTTAATTTGTTTACTGATCCAGGTGATCCATATGGTACACTGAAATATAACACCTCTACTGATTTACAAAAAAAAAAAAAAAAAAAAAAAAAAAAAAACATATATAACTTCTATTCTAAAGCCACTGTCAGATAATAAAATGAAGCAAATGTCACTAAGGTTGCGATTATTTTGAATTAAGTAAAATAAGTATTTAACAAATGATATTAGGGTTAATTTTGGTTACTAAATAAAGGGTTTTACTTATTACAGATGGTTGCATTTACAATATTTAAACTTACGGTTTTAAAAGATTAATTTTTCCCCTACAACCGCGCGTAAAGTATCAGTAACGAAAAACAGCGCACCGAAAAACAATCGTAAAACAGCTGTTTACTGAGAAGCGAGCGATATAGTCTTTAAAGCTCGCCACGTGACTACTTTACCGCTCGCCAGCTGATTGCATTGGTACTCGAAGCGCTACAGTGCCTCCTTCCGCTTCCTACTGAAATCGACTAGTTTATAACCTCAAACTCATAATGGACGTGAGTAATTGTGATTGTATTTAACGTTTGAGAAATTAAAACAGCAGTTGTAGAAAAACTTTAGTATGTATTTTGCGTGTAAAGCGTGTTTCTCGCTTTCGCTAAAAATACCGCGCTCCACTACGCGATAACTGTTTACCTCAAGCGAGAAAGACGTACTTTACGCTCTTATAACTATTAATCAGCGGTTTTTTTATGTTTTATAATAATGTTCAACTAATGTTTATTAAACTTTAAATTTGTTATGTTTTGTTATGTCCCCCATGAAAATAAATACAATATTTTTATGCCGTAACTATAAATTAATGAACTTCTGTTTTTAGAAAATAAACAAAAGCATAATAGAGGTACCTATTTAAAACTATTAGGATATTTTAATATATTTATTTTGTTGTAACTCGCTTAACCTATTAAACTGGTCACGTACGCTTATATTTTAATATGCATTTGACGGACTGTAAGTTAATAATAATTACTATGATATTACTAATTTTATTACTTTAAAAAGAATGAGAAAAAATATTTATACACAAGTAAAGCTTACTCTATTTTTCAAACATAGCTCCATTGGCATTTAGTTAGTTTTATAACCGTGGAAACTTAAAATTATTAATAAATAGTTTTAATTCGCAACTATACGGTTGAAAGTGATTTTCTCTTAGAGTAATATCAATAGTTTTTCGTACGGAATTATTATATAGGACTTGTCACAGCTAATGTTACTGCTGAAATGTGATTTGTAGTAAGCTTGTAAAACCCCCTGTTGAGGTCAAAAGCTTATCCAATTGTAGAAAAGTAATTTTTTACTATAAATATTTAAATACCAAGTTTATTACTTAGTGTACATTAATTAACTAATTATTGCATTATTTAGGACTTTCTACAATGTGTGCCAGGGCTTTATAATGAATTTCTAGAATTAAAAAAACTAAATAAGTATGATTTTTCATTTATTAATAATTTATACACCAGGTTAAAAATAAAATAAAAAAGTTATATTATTTCGGTTTCCATCTGATTTAAGTTATCTCAGATGTATTATGCATAGAAGGTGTAAACTTGAGATAACCCGAAAAGCAATATTTAAAGTTTTTAAGGCCAACATGGTCCTTATGGGAAACCTTCGTCACTTCGACTTCCTCACATTCCCATAAGACTACTTCCATCCATAATATATCGAGTGTAGCATAGAAAGTTTTTATGTTCATACAATAAGTCTTCACCTTAAAAAAATCCAGAGTTTTATAAATATATCTAACTACAACACGGTTCAATTTCTAACCTCGTATAATAAGAAGATTACCTAAAGTAGGTTATCTTATCTACAAGTAAAATATACTATATATATGCAAATATATAGTGTGAATTATGTGTATCATACCATATATTTGTATATGCATTAGTAAGAAACCTAATGCTATATGCAAATTAAAACAAACAAGCAATTAATTTGAGTTAAAATGTAAACTTAAGTCACCAAAGTACATATTAATACATTTAATGTATTAATACATTTAGTATTAATAATTGTATTATTGGTTCAACAGTTTATTCAAGAAATATAGAAAAGGCTATGCCGGTAATTATTAAAGTATTATAATATATATATTTAAAAATACTATTTTTAACTAAACTTGTGGAAGTATTTAATTTATATTAAATTTATTTACATCAATTTCATATTGATTATTAATAGCAAAAAACCAGAAAGAAACTATCAATTATTGCACAATTAAAAGTGACATTGTATGTGAGAATTCTCTAAGCACAGGCTCGTTTATTACGATGTATATCGAAGATGTTGAGAATCCAATATTTCTTTTATTGGGTTGAATTCGTAAGTGCTATTCAAACACTCGCTCCTGAACTATCCCCAAAAAACCTCAATAGGAAACGTTAGATTGTTTAAAGACGATTTAGTTTAAAAAGACATCTGATTTTTTACATACAGTTTAAGAAACATATATTTACAGTTTTAGAAACACTATTTCATGATAGAATAGATTGCTATTAGCAAAAATTTCAATTTTACATTATTAATTTTTCCTTTTTATTTCACTTCGTAAGAAAATTCTAGAGAAGCTTAGGAGCCTTCAAACTTGTCTGAAAACTTAGAATGGTGTTGTTAGTAATACAATTCAGCACTTTATCAAATAAACAGGCTTTGGCAAAGTTTGATACTGACGTAATTTGAGGACCACATTACCTGGAACAATTCAGATTAGTCACAAAATTAAACCTATTACAGGAGCACAACTAACTTTGGCGTCCAGTTTCTTGTTAACATTAAACACGAGCCTCCTTCACACACCAATAAACGCTCTTGCATTTCATCTTACATATAAGTACATACAAATAGAAACTTATGTGATAACGCATGTTTTTTTTTATAATTTTAAAAAAAGAACTACATTAAGTTGTATAAAGGGTATAAAGTTGTATAAGTGGTATAAAGTTGTAATTTCGTCGAAGATTATCTCAAGTGTAACCATTAAAAGGTATTTAGAAACAATTATTTCTCATTTATGTTTATTTTACCAACCAACGTAAATTAACAGCCGAGATCATATCTAGACTGCTCCAAGTGCAGTTCGTCTTAGCAAAATAGCCACTAGCATAAATGTAAAATTATTTACCAGTCGTTAATTGTTAATAAATAAATTACAAGTAGCTAATAAACATAGATATCAATTAATAATATTTAGTCATTACCCAGTTAATCAGTTGTTAATAAACCTAGTCCACTGAAAGAAGTTTTTTAACCTCTTGTATTACAAGCTGTAAGAGTTTTTATTTACATCTGGAAATACCAATAGTTTTACATTAAATTAATAGATGTTATTATTGAAAATATGACTGTGGCGGACCATGGTTGTTAGTAGTGCAAGTTTTATGTTGTAAAAGTAACAACTGTAATTTCAGCTAGTTTCTTCAACATCTCAATTGAATGTTAAACATGAAATAAATTTATAACATAACAAATCTACAAATATTTTTATTAATTATAAAATTCGGATAGTTACAAGTGAAATAAATGTATAAATTTTAAAAGTGTTATATTGTTTAAAGCTGGGGTGACCAAATAACATGAAGTTATTTCTAGGGAAAATAATTTATTAATGTTAATGTGTAAGTGAACAAATTTAAAGTGGCCCTAAATCGACATTTCAATATCCACGATTAACAAATTAAACAGAGCGAGACCGTTCCTCCAGTTCCTCCGTTTACCCTGTTTAAACCCCAGCACCGCTTTGGGCTCGCCTCATTGGCCTTCCAAATCCTAACCCTAAATGTCAAATTAACTACAAAGTTTATGCTTCGTTAAAATCTGACATTTTTGTAGTTTTACTAGAGTAGGGCGGGCGTTCCAAGTTCGACCTCCAATGTCGGGCTTTACCAATGTCTTCAAATATTTAGTGTTACTATTATAATTATTTTTCATTCTTAACATCACAAAGTTATACTAAAAATTAATAATTGAGTGGTAAAACACAATGAATTATTCCTAAATATTAATATGTAAAGAATCCTTGGTACAATTTTTAGTAACCTACTACACCAAAGGCCTGGAATATCATGAGAAAGGGCTTACATTATTAATGTAACTGCCCAACATATATGCTGCTCTTATTAAAGTACTGCAGTCGTATTTCCAATGCCAAGATGTTTAATAAATTTAACCTCCTCAGACCCAAGCATACAATAATTGCTATTTTTGAGAATGTTTATGGTTTTTGGGTTGTACAAAAATCAAGAAACACAGGTAATTTTTTCCAAAATTTTATTTTTGACATAATTATAAAAAAAAATGTGTCCCGCATAGGGGACATTGGGATTCGGCCGTTACATAAAAATTACATAGAGTTATCATATTAAATATATTATAAATATATTATAAAAAAGATTTATAATTCTCTAAATTTTATTAAATTTTTTAAATGCCATAAAAACTACATTGAAATGACAAAAAACATAATAACAGTGATATTAAAAATATACTTAAGATTTTAAATTAAACAATATAATTGTTATTAGAAATGTTGAAGAGTTTATAAGGTAAAAACAACGCCCGATACAGTAATGGGAAAGCCGTTTGGTAACTTCGTTACGTACTTTTGTAAAGCGATTGCCGGAGGCAAACTGTTTATTCTGCATTCACGAGGGGGTTTAAAAGCGAAAACCCCTCTCTGGAGAGAACAGGAGCTGGATTGATAGTGTCATATCACAAGATGGGAAAGTCTATAACACGGTTAAGCGTAATATGTAACAAATACATTCAATAATTTTTCCTATATGTGATTAAACTAAACTCGATATATTTGTAAGTCAATAAGTAAAATTCTATGTATTAATAAATTCAAATACAAACATTCAAGTAAAACTGTTCCTTTGTAAATAGAATTTAATATTTATAAAATTGTCATTTTGTTTTATACGTTTTACGTCCTAAAAGATAAATACATATATTTTTAATTTGTTGAGCATCTTTGTTGCAATATTATTTGCAATATTAGGGAGGGTCAATTTGTATATTGGTCGCAAGAGCTGTGGCCGTGCGGGAGGGGGATAAGGATTGAAATGTTTGGACACATGCTGGAGGAAGGCACTCACATGGATAGGGTTTCTACTGAATTAAACTGTGGCTCCCATGGGTAGGGTAGATAGTGGGTACATGCAAGGGCTAGTCCATTACTCTTATAAGCCTACTGTTGATGTTAGGGAATTTACTTGATAATGATATTTATTAACATTCCATCACGATATCTCCGTTGCAATGTGTAAAAATCAACTAAAATAATACGCGTCTTCTTTGCTACTTTTAAATTAAATTCCTTCATTAAATATTCAATTTTGAATTGTAAGTTTTATATATGAGAAGCACTAAATAGCTTTAAAGATCAATAACAGAAATAAAGAAATAAACTTCCGACAACTTTCAAAACCACTTTGAAACGATTTGGTGCAAATTACTCTCTGATTCATCGTTTGAGATAGAGTCTAAGTAAAAAAATAGCCAAACTCTGTGGCGGAAATCTCGATATCTAACATTTCATAACTTATTGTTGAACTCTGAATTAATCTATCTTCTTAATTCAATAAGCTTATGTTACATCTCATTTTCTCTCGACATCGTTAGACGATTTTTAAGATTGATGTGTCATTTTAAAGCTTTTGATGTAGCGCGTGTGCGATTGGTGATTAACAATGTCATTTCGTTTCAGGCTCCCCCACCCTAGCCTTCGATTTATTACTAAAGGGCGCTTCAAAATGTTGGATCAACTTTCATTAAGATTTTATGAATTGTTACTTAACAGTTTATTACCTTCAGATGAATATTTTACATGAAAAGTTAACTTTATTTATTTATGTCCACCCAGTGACAAGAACTTTTAAGTATTATATTTACCTTGTTGTAAAGAAATATATTACAAAATGCACAATTTGCGCACAGGCAATCATACTTCATACAATTTCATACTTCATATATTCGTATATTATGTGCTATAAGTACAGATATAAACATGTCAAAATTAATTAGATTTCTATAATTTATCTACGACAGTTACAATAAGCACCAATAATGACATTACAAGTAGGCCTAACATCATAAAGAGGTGCATTATTAAACGAAATTCAAACCTATTCCTTAAATCCGTCTTATAGATTCAAGACATTAAAAAACTATTTTTATTCTGGCGAGAACTCAACATTTAACAACACCCCCGTCGCAGCAGTTCTGCGTGCTCAACGAATTTCCAACATTATTCGGTTTGCTTAACTTCCCCCATAAACACCATGGGATTGAGTTTGTAGGTTTGCTGCCATGGGGGTATTGTTAGTAGATATAGGAAAATTCCTCCCCAGTGCACGAACATACTAAATTGTATCAAATTCTGAATATTTTTCCCCCATAACCCAATAGGGTGATTAGGTAGTTTTGCCGCCATATGGATGCTGGAAGTAAATATAAGTTAAACCTACCTAGTGAATGTACATAACAAATTTGATCAAGACATGTCAATAAATATGAGGGATACAGGATTTTGCTAATCCCACATAAGAATAACATGGAAAACCTTTTTTTATACTCTCCGTAACCTATTTAGAGAAGTTAAAAATTCAAAGTACACAGAAAAATAAACATAAATTGTTTGTTTTTCAAGCTCTTTTTCTAAATGTAGGCCAAAAAATGCCAAAAACCAATTTTTGACCCTTTTGAAACCTCATAAAACCAAGTTTCCATAACCCGATAATGCTTGTTCCGATTCGCGAACTCATGAAAATAGACCTGGTCCTACACCTTAATACTGAATTTTATCAAAATCGGGGGCACTGTCAAAAGTTATCCGTACGACGGACACACACACACACACACACACACACACACACACACACACACACACACACACACACACACACACACACACACACACATATATATATATATATATATATATAAATGAACGAACGGTGTTTTTGGCTTCTGGGACCACAAAATGAAAAAGTAACATGGTCTCGGGCTTAGGTCTTACTATGGCTACTACCGTAATAGCGTATTCTCTATAGGGAAATTCACTAAAAGTAGTATCTTGAAAAAAGTCATGCTATTTGGCATATCAGGTGATTGTGATTACATAAATATATACAACAGTGCAGCACTCATAGCCTACTTTAAAACAGTGTGATAGGCGAGTGAACGGAGCGAACGAGCTTGTCTTAAATAGAAATAGGCTTTTTTGCACTTTTTATTCTAGCGCACTCTCTGTTACTGCTATGACTCTGAAGAATTGTTTAAGTTTACCGGGCAAATGCTTGGTCCCAGGAAATGTATTACATGTAACTTCGACATAAATAAAGTAGTATATGCAACGATCGTAACCTTAACGCTACTCGTGAGATATTTAGACTCATTTGTTGCTTAAAGGCCCTCATACAAAAATATTGCATAGACTTCTATTTTGAATAAAAATAACGCTGCAACTTAGTAAAACTCTGAAATAATATAAAATCTTGTTTCATGGAAATAACAGTTGCTTCGGGCAATGCCAACCTAACAGGCCAAATGAGCCTGCGCTGATTGCCCTGTTTAAGCGGTTGAACGCACAGTTTTTGGCTTCATTAGCTTCACTCCCTGCCTCTCACTCCCACCCGTTCACCCTTCTCTCTCTTTCCATTACAAGTTAAGTAATTGAGCTGGAACTTAAAAGCAGCGGAAGATAGCTGCTGATTAAAAAGTAAATTCACTCTTTAAAAAAAAGTTTAAAAAGTATCTATTTTTAAAGGTTCGAATAATTACTGTACTAGTAATAATTGTCTACTACAA
Source organism: Neoaliturus tenellus (assembly GCA_030545055.2). NCBI lineage: Eukaryota > Metazoa > Arthropoda > Insecta > Hemiptera > Cicadellidae > Neoaliturus > Neoaliturus tenellus. The sequence continues at coordinate 110,212,966 of CM061534.1, read as the reverse complement.
TGGGACATGATTTTCCACACTGAAAAACACTAAGAAAAACTAGTCGGTTTTAACTCACTAGTTAGGAATAATACAAAAAAGTAGATGGAATTTACCATTGTCTGTTGAAATTACCATCAGTTATCAAACTTGTGACCAAGGAAAAAAGAGTAAAATGAAAGGAGAGTAAAATTACTTGTTTTATTACTATAAAATATAAAGATAAGCAGTGGTACTTCTCTATACGGTGGCCATGATTTTCCACGCTTCAAAACCAAGCAAAGACTAGTTAATTTTACTTTCACTTGTTAAAATTAAACAAAAAAGTATGAATAATTTACCATTATCAGTCTTGTGAATTTGCTATCAGTTATCATAAACCAGGGATTAAGGTTTTTATTTATTTATTTTTATTTTGTAAGTACATGTATAAAATAAGTGGACCATGTTTTTTCATAATTTTTCTAATGCGATAACTATAACTTTCTTACGGTAACTATAACTTTGTTTTAGTCTAAGGGATAGATTAATTGTAAAGATTTTTAGATTTTTGAACAACCGAATTACTTTTATGTAACCATGGAATAAGTTGTTCTTTAAAAGCAGCCTCTCAAAAAAAATCAATTATCTTTCATTTATTCATACAAAACATATACTGTAAAAAAATAACACATGGGCCTACTGTGAAAAATTTACAAAACATTTAGGCCTACTGTATTCAAAAGTATACACAAATTTAAAATAAAAAATAGACAGATACTGAACATTAAATTATTAATTGCAATACAGGTATTATAGTCGATTAGGGGCTGTTGTAAACCTTTTCCACCCAGTGACAGAATAAATTAGCAGCGAGTAACAGAGTCATTTGCCTGTTTGTAGCCAGTTAAGCGCCGCTTTTGACCTCATTTACCCCCCGCGCCCTCCACCACCAAGATTAAACGTTTTGACACGTTCTAACGTTCCCTTTATAAATTAATTACTCATAATTATTATTCATTTTTGTAATATGCTGGACTAAATGTAATTAATATTATTAGGCCTAGCTACGACATCTTTTACCACATTTATCGTCAAGCAAATGTTCACCATTTGTACTAATTGCTTGGATCTTACAAATAATTTCAAGTACAAATGTACGAACAAAAAATATTAGTTTAAACAACAGTCTTTAAAGGGCGAATAATTGATTGATATTTAGATTTTACTATTGCTACTCTAATTGAATGATTGGGAAATATAACTCTACCACATAGGCCCAACTGTTTTTATTATATCAGACGGTGTTTTGGCGGTTATATAAATAGATTTTTTTGTATAAACAAAAATCTGCTTGCAATTAAAATATTAAAAAAACTAAACAGTTTAACAGTCTAAATGATGATCCACGTAATTTCTGTAAATAAGATGTACAAAAAAGCCTTTTTAAACAAATATTGAATAGCTTTTCATTTGGATAAATTACGTATGCAATACGCAACAAAAAATTTACAATTGTCACAAAAAATGCGTATGTAGAGAATGAAATATAACTATTTCAAATAAGTAGAGATAGATTAAATTTAATATACTTGTAATATACTTTTAAAAGATTTTAACACAACTTTTTCCCGCCTTATAATGGTTCAGTAAGACCATTGACTATTGAACGCTAATGGTAAGACACTTAAGAATGGAACAAGTTAAATAACATTATTCGGGTCTGCGATATTCGACGACCTCAGAAAATACCAAGCTAAAGGAATTCCATATTTTTATAAAAATATGTACATTTTAACATATTTTAATAAATCACTACTGTCTATTATAATTTTTTCAAGGTTTTAGATGAAAATATATTATAAAAAACAACAAAAAATTCAAAAAGATTATATTTTTAAGGCCTCTTGTATGTAAATTACATAAAACCCCTAACCAGTAATTACCGAATAGATAACTAAGGTTGATGTAAATAAACGAAAAAACTACAGTGCGTTCATAGATTTCCCTATTTAATTTGAACATATTATCAATTATTATCTTATTGCGTGCGGACCGTTACCTATGACCTAACTTAGTCAGGCTACGTTATGTTAGTTAGGCTATGATAAGGCTTATACCGATGTACGAGTATATACAGTAAACATCAGTTTACAGTAACAAGGATAAAGCGATAAAGCGAAGGATAAGTCAAGGGTTTGACGCGATGTGAAGGGCATTCAAATGGAATGGTCTCTACAGTATGTAATTTTTTATGTTTTGGTGGGGTTTGGTATTTTCACATAAACTGTTGATAAAAAACATAAAAGACAAGTTTAATTTGTCTATTGGTTGCAGTAACATTTACTTTATCCACATTAATGTAGTGGGGGTTCTCTTCTCAAAAAGGCACTATATTTATATGTTTTAACCAATAATGAAAGGATACCTTCAGATCCATGGTTACTGTAAGTATTAATGCCAAAATCAGTTCAAACTGTAAGTATGAAATAAATAAAGCTCAACAATATGGTACTGTTTAAAACTGCAGTATAAATATATTGAAAGTAAAACCAACTAAGAATTTTAAGGTACAATTAATAGCAAATTTTTAAATCGGATGTTTCGGAAAATAAACTTGATTCCTTTATAGAAAATTGTAGTTTAACGTATAAAAATCTCACAGGCAGCTTATAAATATTTTAAGACACTGAATAAGTGTAATAGATGCATAAAAGACAAAGAGGCAGTTAAATGCTAACAGCAATTTGCATCACCTGATCCAAAACAACCGGAATCAGCCAGACTAACGGTCCATTTAGGCGTCATTTGCCCCCCTCCCCCTCCCCCCGGCCAATAGACACCATCCAAACTTCCTCTTTGCTTAACAGCCTTTGATTGAGCCCTAACATTAAAGCGATTTTTAATAGAGTGCTTCTCATTTTACACAGACTGCCAACTATTACAACCAAGTGCGTATAATAAGTTCACCGTAAAACATAAAGACTCAATATTCTGGTGCTTAAGTTTTGGGTTCCATTCTTTTTTTTTAAGAATTTGCTAAGTGTTAAAAATAATTAAAAACAGGTATTTCTATTTATTTACTTTTAGTTGAAGTAGGCTAGTCATTCACTTTTCACTTGAATTTTAAAAATAACAAATATTCTGCAACAGGGACTCACAGACCTTTAAATTCCAGCTAACATATCAATCGAATATACATTATACACAAGGTGTCAAATGTTTCAGGAATTCAGGAGATTATTACCCACGTCAATACACCATACACCAATACACCACGTCAATTACACGTAAGCAAAATACATGTCCTAAAATGTTTTTTAACCTGCTCGCAGCCATTTGGTTTTTTTGCATTAAATCATTTTTAGGTATTTCCATGACGGATCATAGTATTAAGTTAATATTTGGCATAAATCTTTATCGCAATGGTTTTCATCATCACGAAAAATATTTTTTCCGATTTGTATTGAACTTAATTTAAATGAGCTGTAAGATGAAATGTATAAATTATAATATTAAATATTTATCATAATGAACATATTATTGTATTTAATCTTAATTAAAATTCTTGGAGCTAATTAAATTAAAGTAAAATTAAATAGTAAAATCACCAACATTTAAATAACATGGTGGTCTCTCTTGACTGAACAAGTCAAAACAAAGTAGATTTGATGTTGAGTGAGGATCAAACGTCATAGTCAGAATCATTACAAAGCACTTGTCATTAACAGAGGTACTTGTAGTTTTGATACAGAATAACAGACATTTTGCTCAGAGATGATCTATCTTGTGTATATTATTTCCGAAAATATAAAAATATAATTTGTCAGTGATTATTGGATTTTACTAAGCAAGAGGGGCACAGGGGTGGGACTCATTGGAATTAATAACTGTAATGATTTTTCCAAAGTCTGAGTTTTCATTCTCCTTTTACGAGGAATGTTACATTTACATAACTATGAAAGTTCATTACTAAACGCATGTTAAGTGTTTTATCAAATTGCGACCGAAATCATCAAAGGCAATATGAATAAATTCTAACCCTATGTCTATAAAATGGATATAATTGTTTACAAAATAGCAAACCAACAATAAGTGTTTGACAAATGCACCTGCAGTGAAAACCAACTGAACCATATTGAATTTGAGACAAGAACTGTTAAACAGTTATTATTTGTATAAATATATTAAATTTATTTCAAAAGCTACTACACCATAACATTAGGGTTTAGTGCATGAAACAAAAGCCATTTTGACATCTAATGATCTTTAAACGAAAAGGGATGGTAGTCCCAGGTTATATGTATTACCGTGCTTATTGCAGTAAAACTATCTCGAAGCATTTGTTAAAATGTATGCCTTTTAATGGTTTGAAGAAAACATGTTATGTCGAGTCACTGGTGTTAACAATATAAGTTTAAATTTAGTTTATAAAACGAATGGTTTCAAGTGCCGTTTTAAGGCTGCGGTCTACCACAGCCAAAACAACAACAATGCCGAATGCCGCCTCGCGGCCGTAGCGCTAGGCGAGTTTGATGGCTGCAGAGGTTTACGGGGATCGTGTTTCAGAATTAACCGATTAAGATAGAGATTGGCTGTTAACTTTTTCTAAAAGTAGAAAAAAGGATCTAGTCGGCTATCTTTTTAGAATTTTTAAATAAAATTTCTAATTTCAGTAATAACTGTCTAAAACCATCTGTTTTTTAGTTTTGTAAATGCAGAGGTTTACGGGGATCGTGTTTCAGAATTAACCGATTAAGATAGAGATTGGCTGTTAACTTTTTTTAGAGTATAAAAAACCGGGATGGTCCCGGGCTCCGGTCTACCCCTGGCGCGCACCCAAATGCAAGGGTTTTTGAGCATCGTGTTATGTTCTGCCAAATGAAGCCTAGAGCTATAAATAAAGTGTCATAATAAAGAAGAATAACGGTACTGATTTCCCTCTGTTACACTTTTGTAATTAGTTCATTAAAACCAATAGAAAACTTCAGTTAAAAATCAAGAAAAAACGGATAATTTTAGACAGTTATAGCTGAAATTAGAAATTTTATTTTAAAATTCTAAAAAGATAGCCGACTAGATCCTTTTTTTTTACTCTAAAAAAGTTAACAGCCAATCTCTATCTTAATCGGTTAATTCTGAAACACGATCCCCGTAAACCTCTGCAGCCATCAAACTCGCCTAGCGCTACGGCCGCGAGGCGGCATTCGGCATCGTTGTTGTTTTGGCAGGGGTAGACCGCAGCCTTAACCATAAACCATTATACATAATATCATAGTGTGGAAATAAAGGATGAATTATAGTATTTTATACTTTTATTACAATTTCATCATGAGCAAAAATCTTATTGCCTTTTACAAGGTAAACAATATCTGGTCTACTGAAGTTTTAATTTTGGAGGATGCAAAATTATTTCTTAAAAAAAAACTTTACATCACAAACATTTATTTGACAGGACTCCTGCTGTAGCTCTTGCAGTACGAATATGATTTATAGACGTATGAAATGCAAAACATTATACTTATATTATATAAAATGAACAGATTGAGGCCTTTCCTTTCCAGCATAATATGTAAGTATTGTGCACTAATCCAATTTTGGTTCAATAGTGTTTCAGTTAGATTCCAAATTAGAATTCTTTTACAAACGCCATGTAAGGTGGGAACATGGCCGTCAAGACGTGACATGATAACAATATGGCGACAGCGTTGCATGACACGGATACGATTAATGATCCCAGGGCAATCTTGACACCCAGATTAATCAGGTCGAACTCTCGGGATTGGCCTGATTGATGTTTGCCACCGGGACGTGATGGAACCCTGCCATGTCGGCCATGCACACCGGGTGCTCAGTTCTTCAAATTCGTTCATCATTTTAAAATTAATTTTAGCATAAGTTTACTTCGTAACTCTCCTTGTTGCACAGTGTAACACTTGGAGTTCGTTCTGTTTACGTCTAATTTCGTTTAAGCAAATAAAAAAACACAAATCTATGTAAGTGATAGTCAGCTACTTAACTTCAGGCTTTCATTTGACAAAACTGTTTTAAACTTTCATTTTTATTTAAAGTTTATACGTACACTCTCGTTCATCGGAACTAATGTGGCGGACGGCCGGTTCGGATGTCAAAAAATTCCGATGAAGCGGAGTCCGTCGTGAGTCATCATTTCCGCACGCACGGTGACCTATCGTGATTGTCACCTTGTGTTATCTTATTTTTAAGATAACACAAGAGATTTGATGAAAATAAGGCACTCAAACTTTGAACATCGTAACAATGAACCTATAGGAATAAAAACAACGCAGGAAATAAAGATCCAAAATCTTTATTCTCATATTCCATATTCATATTCCAGCAGTCAACTGACTTTCACGTAACACAGGTGCAGACGAGACGCGAGACAGACTGAATGACAGTTTGGGAAGCGGGCGAAGCGGATGTATTGTTAACTTCCTGCCCCCTTCCTCTTTCTATTTTTGTCCGAATACTCCACGGCATCGTAAATCACATCGATGGGTACAGATTATGTAAAACGCCTGATGACTTTTGATGCAAAATGTGATACTTCACTGTTATGCGGATAGAACGAATGGAAATTGAAGGCGCTAAAACGGAAAATTATTTATTTCGTAAGAAATAAAAAATTAATAATGTCCAGATTTTCAGTTCCGATGAAGCGGAGTTCCGATGTCGCCGAGTCCGATGAACGAGAGTGTACTAAATTATAATAGACCTTTATAGTTTAAATGCAAATTTTAGTATACTTTTAAATTTAATCCTTTGAATTAGTCTGGCTTGAAAACAGCTTAACACATATAGCTCATATCTACTTCCAAGGAAAATATTTACCTTGTGTCCACAAATACTAGAAAATATACCTATCTGCATTGGATGATATAGTTATTTTACCATAGGTTCGATAGTTACTGTAGTGGCCTATATATTTCACGGCAATGGAGTATACGTTACTGGAACAATTTTTCCTACGTAATATACCTTTACACTATTCTAGAGAAAATCTTAAATGAAAAAATATAAAGCTCTGTCTTATGATTTTAATTTTTTTTGATTAATCTCAATTCCATAATTTGTTTCATAACAGGTAAAAGTTTAATTTTCAAATGTGTCATATTTATCTGTTGATAACGTATTGTGTCTTAGCTTTATAGGAAGCAAATTGTACTGCTTGGAGTTATCACCTGTAGGCCTTCAAATGACATCATTACTCAACTTCCCATTGCACATTATTTACACTAATTGTAATTATTGTATTATTTACACTAATTGTAATTATTGTATTATTTACACTAATTGTTATAAATTATTATAACTAATAATAATTTAATTATTATTTACTCTAATTGTATTATTTACACTAATTGTACACTAATCATGCGAAAATCACTACTCCTCCCCTCTCAAAAATATATTATATAATTAGCTTACTTTAAAAAAGGATATTCCAAATCTACAGACCCTTAAAAGTAACAACAAATCTATTTAGTAATAATAAATATAAAATAATGTTTAAAATTGGGTACACAAATGATTAATGTTAGAGCCTCTATTGATTTGAATTTTGTAATAACTTAAGTTGGTTTATGTCTAACGAAGGACACGGTTCGTTTACACTTAATGGAACGAAGTCAAACTAGATCTAGAGTCTTATATGTTTTATTTTTGTTTGTTTTTTTATAAAGAAAAATCAAACATATGTTTAATGGTAAATGTTAAGTTATGTTCAGTTTTATCATTAATAATTAAGATATTTTCATGCAGGCCAACTATAACCATCGAGTAAGGTATGCTAATATTATCACATATCTTCGGCCCAGTGAAATTCTAAAATTTGTTAATTCAACCTGTGATGGGATATGAAAATTACGTATAAAAAAATTGCACAACAAAGTTAATTTATTTTGGTTGTTGAATAACTCTTTTATTGATTTAAACTACTCTATGTCACGGGAGGTAGGCGGGATCCCCACGTTATCAAGTGCTCCCCAGATACAAGACAAAGAAAACACTATGTCTAATTAAAAGTTTTCAAATTAATCTCCTATTAAGAGACAACCAACACAACTATTCAAACAAAATCAACAGAACATACAATAATAATATTAATGAAGGAGTTTCTCTACCTAAAAAAATCTAATGTTGTTGTGAACCCAAAAAGCTATGTTTAATAATTCTCAAAATAGGGTTTAAAGTATAAATAGATTCACGTAACACTTACCCAAAGTATTTGTATCGGCAAAAGAGAATCTTGAGGCTGTGTTGTGTTGAGGGGCATGCAGTGAGTCATGATGGGACCCTGTAAACAAAAATATTTATACATTAACTTTCTAAAACGATTTCATTGTTGAATTTGGCAAGGTAATATGGTAAAGTAATTACACAACCATACCTTTATTTCAATAGTAGTAATTTTATTTTATTATTTTAAAATTGTTAACACCACATAAATTTAAAACCTCGTATTTTAGAATTAGAAAGAAACGCGTTTCTTAGATATATGCCGCTTTATTGTTTTGCTGACATTTGTTTTCATCGTAATAAGACTTTTTTTAAACTTATACATATAAAAACTCATCGTAATTAGAATATTTTAAAAACTTATACATATAAAAAATGCAGTAACCTCTCACAGAATGACTTCTTCCAATAAATCTAAAAATTTACTCTATAATTGATTGTTGAAGTTTAATACATTGATTCTTCGGACCCCAAAAGAGAAACTTTATGGTTATTATCCATTACAATCTTAATGCTACATTCACTTTGAAAATCCCCATTCTAATGGACATAGGGTTAATAAATCATATCTTTACTCAAACATGTGTTACTTTTTATCAATACACAAAATGCAGCATTTACAGTGTGAAATACTAGCACATCAGGAGGAAAAATGTATGAGATATTAAAAAAAGCCTGTTAATTAATTAGGTACAGATAAACTGAAATTTTGGTCTAATTTTGACCAATGGTCAATCTCTAATATAAATTAAACTAAGAACATATCTAGTAACGGCTTATAAATCACTTAACTTAAATGATTAAATTAATACAGAATATCCTATTCAGTATCATAATGTATTTGAAATAATGTATAAATGAATAAATGTATAATGTATGTATTTGACATAATGTATTTGAAATAAACAGCGATTCAAATTATTAGATTCATTAATTTTTCAATTTGAGAATGGACAAGTATTTAGAGATAGGCTAAATACAATCTAACCAATGGATTCCTCTTTGATTTAATTACATGTCATTTCAAATCTTCTTTATTTACAGTACCACTATGAAAAAATGTGATGAAATTATGCTAAAATAACTATTGGTTATGATTTTTATATAAAATTACTAAACTTCAATCGGAAAATATTTTCTGTACAATTTATATAGTTTGTCCCGGAACTATACTGACATCGTAAGGTATTATTTCTTAACCTAAATAAAAGCCAAAATACCATATTAAAAATATCCACAGCTTCATAGTTAACTTCACTAACACCATTTTGTATTTTGCTTTTAAGATACATTAAATATATTCCCCAAGGGGAGTGTGCTTTACAGTTTTATCCATATGGTTAAAGTCGATAACTTTCAGTTGTAACCGCACCATAAGGTATCACCTTAATTATTTTGAATTGCATAAAACTACATGAAGTGTCATCTTCATCGTTATAAATTGCATAAGACCGCAGCCATCGTTTTGTAAACATAAATAAAAAAATTGATTATATTTCTTTATTAAGATATTTACCTCAAAAAGCTGTATACCAAGTTGCAACAAACATGTCACAATAAACCGTTCTTATATTTAAAATTATTCTTTAAGAAATTCAAAATGGCAGCTGTGTGGTTAACTGTGAAGTTTAAACAAAATTTAACATGATATTTTGGCTTGTTTATGTCAGGATAATATCTGAAAAGGTCATTAGAGATTTCAGGGATACCCCGTATATCATATGGAAAAACTCCATCAAACTCGCCTAGCGCTACGGCCGCGGTAACGTCGTGAGTAGATATTCGGGCTCAGGTAGAGTGGAGCCAGGTACAAACATTAAATCTAAATTTTTATGATTTGTTTAGTTATTATAAATCGCCAATTAATTTTATCACGGAGAATTACTTGTCTAATCAAGAGAAATTTCATTATCAGACCATACATTCATTTATTGTTTGTGATACATTACCCGATCTTAATTTGTTAAGCATACGATGGTATATTCTTACTTAAATTAAAATTGTGAAGTTAATAAGTATAATAAATGTTACAACAATCTTATTCACGAATTGTAGCACATACACAATAAGCACCGTACAATAGGATTATTATGTTTATTTGAATAACGCAAAAGGAAGGCAGCTTCATATAATACTCTTAACGTATATAATGCTTGATGTGAGAATTTACATCTCTGCCTCTGATTTAATCAAAATGAACTTCATTAAAATCATATTCGAACATACACTATGGTATATTTTAAAATATTTTTTTCCAAACGATTTGCTTTAGAATTTAAGTAAGCACATAAAATATTTTATTTATTTTATATGTTTATCTCCAATCTAAACTTGGGTTTGCTTCCAAGAACAGATTTATATAATTAGCTATCATGAATGTATGACCAAACTTATATTGATACCAATAAAAACGGACTTAGTGTTTATACTTACAGTGACATGTTACAATATCATGTAATGGTGTTTGGTAGTCATTGTCAAGAAACTGGTGTTATTATTCATGCCAAATATAACAAAAATACGCAATTTAAGCACTACTGTTTTTCCGAAAACAGAATTGTACAGTTTTTTTTCTTGACATTTTTCATAAAAATATAGTTTTTCTCGCATAAAAAAAATTATTGCCACTTTTTGTGACATTTTAAAAAAGCACAGGAAATTTAATATTATAATAAGTTGTATAATAAGGTTTGTCTCAATTAAGCCTTCTTGAAGTCTTGTAAAATCTAATTTAAAACAATATTTTTTAAAAACTGCAAAAGTGGGCTGTGTAACTTATCCAATAAATTTATTTCATGAATCAAACTACAAACTGTCAAACATTTGAAAGCCTACGAAAACATAAGAAAACTTTCCCACATCTAAGCCATTCTAAGATTACTAATGTGTCATTAGAGTCACATTCTAAGTTGACTTGCTAGAAGTGACCTTTTCTATTTTTCTAAGTGGCATAAATCGGTATTAAAAATAATTGTTGACCTGTTTTCATGATTTACTTATACGGAAAAAAAACCTAGGTATCTTCCAAAAACATTCCTACAATGGTCGGCTCCCAAGCAAGTTTAAGAGTAAATTTTATTGGCTTTAGTCATTTCATACTTAAAATGTCATGAAACTTGCAGCGATATTTTATGAACCCGACCTCAGAAGTTGGAATATAAAAGAAGTTATTGCATTTTAAAGTTTTTTGTCATTTCTCCCTTGGTCAACAATTTGAGGTTCAGTTTACAGCATTACGTTTGATTAAGTAAGTCTTTTAGTTTGATGCACTGTACATAACATTCTATCCTTACATTTAATATTTTGAACTGACTCCTAGTGGGCCGACCCCCAGAGCGGTCATCCTGTTGGTTGTGGCACAAGTTAACTAGTTACTATCATCAGTAATGATTTGTGAACGTTGGTATTTTTATATGTTGTGGTTTAAAAATAATTAAATGGGTTCCAGATCTAATTGTCACAATGTATAGTATGTGATAATTTCCAACAATGACAACTATTTCATGAAAATATGTCAATGTCAATAATTATTTTTAATTCCGATTTCCGCCCATTAAGCAAGTAGGAAAGGTCCCTTATAGCATCTCATTTCATACTGTAATGTGAGAAAGTTTCGGTGATATTTGACTTTTTTGCTTGATGCATAAACACTTTTTCCTAGATAAGTTATAGCGCTTTTTTTCTAATTCCCAAAACATTTTTTAAAAGTCAATTTTACAAGACTTCACGAGTATTAATTAAAAAGTACTAACCTTCTTAATTTTGATAGAAAAATTTGTGCCCTTTTTTAAAGTGTCGAAAAAAGTGGCTATAAGTTTAGTAAAATATAACAACCGATATTTTTATGAGTAATGTCACGACATTTGAAAAATAAACGGTATCAGATAACTGACACATACTTTCTCCCAACAATATAAAAACATGTGTTAAAAGCTTTAAACATTAATGTCTAGATGACTCTGTCGGATAGCTACCAGCTGAGCAGCGCGAGCTTGACCCTACGCGCATCTGTGACTTTTAACAACGTACTGTGTTTACCGCTAAATGAAAAATTGTATTTTCTCCTCAACCACTTGACGTAGAGCAATAATTTAAAGTACTGGATTATTTAGTTTTTTGAGCTTGATTTAATGGTGATAAGTAAAATTTATTTTGAGACAACAGCTATTTTAAAAATCAAAAAAATTGATTTTTTAAACACTTTTTACTCCATAACTTTTGAACGCGCATTTTCTCGGAGATGCGGGTGGTGTCATTTTATTCATCATTTTAAGCTTAATAAACCACAAAATTTTAATCAAAATCGTTAGAGCCGTTTTTGAGAAATTTTGATTTTTGACGATTTTTGAGGGTTTTTGGGGGTAAAATACCCTTAAAAATCAAAAATTCAAAAAAATGAAAAAAACGCCTGGAATTATTGTGGATTTGGACCTATATACCAAATTTCATTAAAATCGGACCATTAGGGCATTCTCTAGCTCTGTTTACATCCTGACACACATACACACACACACACACACACACACACACACACAGACATCACTCCGAAAACCACTTTTTTGGACTCAGGGGGAACCATAATGGATAAATACACCAACAACTCAAATTCGAAAATTTTGACGAAAACAATACTTTCTCCATATACTATGGTATAGGGGGAGAAAGTAATAAAAAAATCTTTTAGTGGAAGATTTAAAGAGATATAACTGCCCAAATTGTTAATTTTTTTGTGTTTTGCATTCATAACAACCCCTTATTTTTTTTATCTGACTAAAACACCCTGTATAACATTGTAACCGCAGTGTACCGCAGACGGCACTTTATTCCCGCGAACAAACCGTATGTTTTCTCAGTGGATATCTTGATGTAGCCGTCAGCCAGTTGAGACCGTGGGCGTAGCGGCGCTCAGTTAATCACACCATCAGCCAGTCGAGACCGTGGGCGTAGCGGCGCTCAGTTAATCACACCGTCAGCCAGTCGAGACCGTGGGCGTAGCGGCGCTCAGTTAATCACACCGTCAGCCAGTTGAGACCGTGGGCGTAGCGGCGCTCAGTTAATCACACCGTCAGCCAGTCGAGACCGTGGGCGTAGCGGCGCTCAGTTAATCACACCGTCAGCCAGTTGAGACCGTGGGCGTAGCGGCGCTCAGTTAATCACACCGTCAGCCAGTCGAGACCGTGGGCGTAGCGGCGCTCAGTTAATCACACCGTCAGCCAGTCGAGACCGTGGGCGTAGCGGCGCTCAGTTAATCACACCGTCAGCCAGTCGAGACCGTGGGCGTAGCGGCGCTCAGTTAATCACACCGTCAGCCAGTCGAGACCGTGGGCGTAGCGGCGCTCAGTTAATCACACCGTCAGCCAGTCGAGACCGTGGGCGTAGCGGCGCTCAGTTAATCACACCATCAGCTGACAGACTAAGCCGTTACTTGACAACGCTCTTATTTGCTACCACTAACGTAACTTGCTTTTATTTCCGTTGGAGAGAATATTAAATTATAATAACATTTTAGTTTCAACATAAAACATTATATCATATTTCTGTATTTGTTTAATAAATAAAGGTTTACAAACATTGTTTTAAATTATTTTTAGTCTAAAACTATCACCAACCTCACCTGGAATGGTTTCTAGGCAAATTTAATCAGCCTATTGAGAATATATATTAAATAAATACTTTAGATTCTTTATTTGAAACACCCATGCACTCTCTGGTGCACATTTTAAGGTGAGTCTGGCTGAAGGGTGAGTGTGATTATTGTGATGAGGTGTATTTTTGTTACTGTCAAATAGCAGCGTTTCATTTTTCAGGATCATTTATTAATAGCCCAATCAAGAAAACCAGATGGGTCCAGTATTGGACAATCAAAAAGCACTAACTTTTCTCAGGATTTAACTGCCAACCTTCAGATTCAAAGGTGAGCCAATTGTTTTCCACATCATGGATTGCGGGGGGAGGATAAAGTATTAAAGAAAAAATTACAATAATAAATAGGTGTATCTGTTTTATTGTAGACAATGTACAGTGTACCGTAGAACACTTGATCCAAAATTTTAATATAAATGAGCAGAACGGAAAATAATTTAATACAGTACTAGCTGAACTCATTAAACTATTTAAGTAACAAAAAAATGGTTTTATGTTTCTAGAAGAGATATCACTATCAAACCTTATCGTTTAGAGAAAATTAAGTTCACACAAAGTAAAAGGGTTTGCACTTTGTTCCGGGAAATGTGCACTCTAAAAAATTTTTGAGTGAAATTGACTCAAAATCAACTCAAACTTCGGGTCCGAGAAGGACCGAACAATGTCCAATTTCACTCAAATTTTCACTCAAATTTCACTCTAATTTAACTCAAAAAATTTTTGAGTTAAATTTACTCAAACTGATTTGAGTTAAATTAAACTAAGAATAATGAGTTGACTTTCAACTCAATTTCTGAGTTTAATTTTTAACTCAAACATATTGAGTCAAAATTTGACTCTGTTTCCTGAGTTGATTTAACTCAATCTTAAAAATACCAAAGCATCAAAAAATGTCTCGGCTGCAGGCAGGATTTGAACTCGCGACCTCTAGTCCATGAAGCCGTACCCTTACCTACTACGCCACGCCGCTTCGTGCTGGAGGTGGATTTGTTACACTACTTAAGAGTCATCTTCACCCCTGGGCCAGTAGCCCATTGTTGCGCAATCGGCAATGTAAATCATACGGCTTTTATGCTAAAACATGGTTTTGTATTCCCCTGTTTCGGACGCCGTTTTCCAGCCGATTTTCTTGAAAGTTGGTAAGTGTTTAGTTGAATACTTATATTAGGTTTCTCATACCTCGAAATTTTGAAAATTTTACTAAATTTTGTAATATTAACTAAGGAAAATTGAGTTACCTTGCGACGTCACTGAGAGTAATATTTGTTAAATTTTCAAAATTCCGAGGTATGAGAAACCTAATATAACTATTCAACTAAACACTTACCAAATTTCAAGAAAATCGGTTGAAAAACGGCGCCCGAAATAGGGGAATACAAGACCATGTTTTAGCATAAAAGCCGTATGATTAACATTGCCGACTGCGCAACAATGGGTTACTGGCCCAGGGGTGAAGATGACTCTTAACCAGTTGATATTCAAGTTCGCTTGCGTAAATTTCCCGTGAAGGCCTATAATTTTATGTTGCCGCAAATACGTTATGCCTTAACTAGGGTTTCCTTACATAAGAATAAGAAATATTTCATGTCATAAACAAAACATGTTTGTATCATGAGGAAATATTTAACAAATTACATTGATTAAATTATTACAATCAAATAAAAACTTATATCTAACAAAGTTACTAAGCCATTACTGTATTTGGTTGTTTCAAACTAAAGGAAACATCACAACCAACAAAACCTAAACATATACCACATGTGGTGAAATTTTCGTGAAGATAATTTAAAGCCTAGCCTTACGGCGTTTTTTGTGTTAGTATTTTTACATTTTTTGTCCACCCTAAAAAGGTTAACAAACAATATTTTCCAAAAAATATAAATCAATATTTAAAAAAATATTGTTGCTATATTTTGACAACAATATTCAATATTTAAACAATATTGTTTCAATATTTTGACGATAATGTTTTACAACATTGTCTCAACATTAATCAATATGGAAACAATAGTTTTTCAATGTTTTCTGATTATTTTCTTAACAATGTTTTCGGCAATATTAAACATATTGTTTTAATTGTTTTAATATTTTTACAATATTGTTTTGCTACTTGGGTTATTGCTATAAATACATACATGAATCACGGTTAAACCGCTTTTTTTGGTAACGTTTGCTCCACGTCGCGTCGTTGACTCAAAAGTTTGAGTGAAATCGAGCCGCTGATAAAACTGACTCACTCAAATACGGGGTCAGAGTAACTCAACGACTCGCTTTCCTGGTTTCTGCTCAAAATTTTGAGTAAGTTTGACTCAAATTTAATTGTGTTATATTGACTCATCACTAGTTGAATTGAACCGGTGTGTTTTCACTCAGAAACTTGAGCCAGAAGAACTCAATAATCGTCGACTCAACCTATTTGAGTTAAAACGATCCGGTGATTTTTTACAGTGTGTTTGTAATGCTCTCATTAGTCTTTTTAGAAACGAATTTCTTTCATTAATGTTACTAAATATTTTCCAGCCATTAATTTACGTATTTATTTACGTACTTATTTATGTTTGTATTATAATTTAGGCCTACACTGCTGTTCTTAGAAATCTGCCATGCTATACGGTAAATGTTTTTAACTTTTTATGCTAAAGTATCTGGGTGCCGAGCATATGTTTGGTACGTTTATACACTATTTCAGCAATAATCTCAGCCACATTATCACATCCTGGAATGCCGATTCAGAAACGGCTTGTTTATTTTCAATATGAGCGCGTTATTTTCACACTCATACCTGACTTTCAGGATGGAAAATACCCCTATGGGGGATATAAGTTAAAACTCGAACACGTTGATTTTACTTCTTCAGTTATTACCTGATTTTACTATTGTTATTTAAACAATGTTTTGTTTTTATAATATATTACGTATTAAAATGATTATTGGTCTTAGATTTATTTTTTTTTTTTTAATAAAAACCATTAAAATCAGTGTAAAGATCGATTAAATACTGATAAATTTTTTTTATTATAGTGTCATTCAATGAATCCGTAACTGGCTACTACGCAAACCACATGTTTATTCTGAAGCTCGAGTACTTAAATCTGTTGTTTTCAGCATTTCTTTTTTTTTTTTTTTTTTTTTTTTTTTTTTAACTCTATAAAACCAATGTTATAATTTTAAGAATTTAAATTATGAATTACAAAGCATAAGATGTTTTCCAGCACAAAGACTTTTGTACATATTATTTTTGTCCCCAAATTTTTGTGTGTGCAAATTTTGAAGAAAATTATTAGCACCGATTTCGAGATTCGTTTACAGACATAGATTCATACGTTAATACAAATATACCTTATTCGTATTAGAGTATAGGATATTTAAAAAATATATATCACGAAGTCAATGGTTAGGCCCTGGTTCATTTTTGCCAATAATGATGTGTAGTTGATTTATGATACCTTTTTAAGGATTTATAATGATTGCAATGGCGTAAGTAAATGCATTAAGGGTTATAAGTACAAGTATCAATCAGAATGGTTGCTATTTTCGGCCCCATCTTGATGAGGTTGTGTCAAGCAGCCAAGGCGACGGGTGGGGTTAGATTTATTGTTCTCCCGATGACAATTGTTCCCCACCCGAGATCGTGTTCTATTCTTGTCACCTTTAAAGAAACCAGAGCTTAGTTTTACAAGCAGTACTCTTTATCTGACCTAATTTTTAAATCTCATGCTTTAGCTAATTTGAATATTACATTAATGCAATTAATTGTGCACTCTGATAAAGGTTTAATTTGTAACAGACTCTGTAAAATATTGGTCTCATTTCTTCACCAAACTCGTTGAGGTGTATACCGTTAGTAGTCCGGAAAGAGGTCAATATTGGTGCAAGATCGAGTTTCAAGCACGAGGCGAAGTCAAGTACTTGGATCCGATCAAGCACCCATATACCACTTTCGGACGAGTTACAAATAGTTTTTTTCATTATACCACCTTTAATAAATATACAGACTGGGTAAACGTTAATAAATTTTGACATATTTACCCTCTCTTACATTGTTTTTATTTTATCTTGTATTATAACTGTTTTTAGCTTTTAGTAATGACAAAAATTGACCGAAAAATAGGAGGTTTGTCATTTTTTTATTTGTGTTTTAGAAACAATTACCTATTTGTGAATATTGTACAATAAAATACCGTAAAGAAGAATAGCAGTCCTCGGGGGGTCAAATATTGGAAGTTTTTCCGGCTTAGTCCCGAAAACTAATATTTTCCTGATTGTTCTCCCAACCCATCGGGAATCGACTAGATTAGATCAAAGCTGACTTTTCTGAAAACAACGGTTAATCGCGATAGTATGATAACAACTTTTAAGGTGTTAACTTCATTACCACTCACTCACTTTAAAGGTAAAATCATGACAGATTGGAGTTGAGTATACAACTAACTGCCAGTCATATTGTTTTCGGTTATTCATTACTAAACATATCTTGGAATGTAGCATGATAATGTCATTTTAACGTTATGAGGAGGGTTACAATTATTGATTGATAGCTCTTTATTGTAAAATACATTAGAGCTGTGCTATACCGAACCCTGTTATTCCTGAAATTGTCTATTCCGAACACATTTCTAATAAATTTCTTAAGGAAAATATTAATTTTTCTTAACTTAAGAAATGGATCCGAATCAAGTCCATCGATATTTAGCATGTAATTTAGATCATTATATGTGATTATGTTGCTACGGCGGCCGCCACATTTCTATTGTTCTTTTGCCATCGGCATCAAGTTTATTACAAAGTCCGATCGACATTGGCCACCGTGTACCCTTCAGGTTTGTTTCGTGGCCAGTGATCGCTCTCCCTTGGTTCGATCATTGGGCACCTTGATCACTCACCCTGATCGAGTGATTAGAAAGAGTAAAGAGTCTTGATGTATTTATCTTATCTTGCTGATCTTGCTTTAAGCATAAAATCCTCCCATTCTAGAAAAATAGCTTATCCGAACTCAGTCCGGTACCAATTAGTTCGAAAAGCGGGACCCTATTTTCAAGGCTATGGATATTTAGTTGTAGAGTAACTTTGGTCTGCACCCTAATGTTTTCCTAGCAATCAACAACACGTTCCATACGGAGAAATGACACGCAGTTCTGTAAATCGGTGTGTGTCTCAAATGGTTCTAGGTCCAACTAATTTTCTGCTCAGTTTAAGTATTTTATCTAAGGTGCAATTTCTTTATATCTTTTATTGCAGTGAAGCTTGATTTTAATCTTAAATTGTAATGTATTCTAAAAATTACACTCAATATGTTAGGCACCTATATGGGTTTGGAACGCTTTCCTCTAAAAGCATTTGCGTTTATATAATCAAAAGGACAGTATCTGTTGTAGATACCTAAAAAAAAGAATGATGTAAGAGCATTGAAATCAAGCGGCTCGAATGCTACTGCCAGCTTTCTATTGCAATAGGGCGTCCGTCACGTAATGAAATTTTACAATACTGAATTGGCAGTCCTGTCAAGTCTATTTTCCATTGGAATTAATTTCTTCTTTTAGATTTAACTATGATCAAATGTTTGCTCTTAAGACAATTGTCTGATTATAATTATTTTATAAGGACAGATATACTAGTATACTGGTTTATAATATGTACTAATCTGTATACGTGAGCTGTCAAAAGTAATTATTTCAGGAACAACACCAAAAGCTATGGTAACAATTTTCGATGAACCTGGAAATCGTTTAGGATTAAGTGCCAGTTTAGAGCCGATGATTTAACCATCATAGCCAACTGTCATTATGACAAGGCTCTGTGATCAGCTTTACCTCAGGAAGTGGATTTGGATTGTGATTTGGCAAGATATTCATTATGCCGATTGTGATTGCAATAGTCCTTCCACAAAGGATTGTGTGCAGGTAAAAATTATATTAATTTATAAATATACTTTTTCCACATATTTTGGTGTGTTTACAATGGTTGCAACCGATTTCAGTAAACAAACTTTTAAAAATGAACCAGCTTTTAAAAGATTTTACTTTCTTTAACAAAAACTCTCATTCGACGTGCTTATGCAACAAAAATATATTTTCATCATAATGCACCCAGAACAGCCTTTTTCTGGCCTGTATTTAGTCCACAAAGTTGGCGTTTTCTATAGCCTTTTAAAAGTGCACCGAAAAAACATCTGTTAATTTTTTCCGTGCGTTAACCTCAAATGTTGTGTTTTTCTTAAACAAAAATCATACTAATCCCAAACAAATAAGGGCAATGTAAACAAAAAACTACTTGCAGACTACAATTTTAATGCAAGATTTTGACATTTCTTCAATTGAATGTACATATCAGCTGATTACAAGAAATATATAAACTAAGATGGAAGTCAACTAGTAAACGTTGACAGATAATGAAATTTTAATTAATTTACTTTTAAATGAGTTATCAATTTTATATTTTTGCAGAATGATGAAAAAAGTTGTTCATCACTCGGACGGAAAGTGTTTTTACTGTGCTTAACGCGATTGCGCACAGAAAAAGGCCACTTTCCTTCTTAGTGATGAAAACTACTGTTTAAAGTGCGTTCTTTACGTCGAGCAAAATGCCGATTTCATTTGTTATGGGCATATTATATAAATTGTATAGTAACCTCGTGCACCAAAGCGCACTAAAATGTTTAAAAAATATTCCATAGTTATACTAATGTAAATAATAAGTAAATATGCACTAATCTTAAATTATTTATTCCCACTAACAATCAGCATCCTAAATTCAATCAATTAATTTACAAAAAAAAAAAAAAAAAAAAAAAGAAAAAAGAAACAGGAACAGAAATTATGCAAAACGGAAACATACAAGATAGATTTATGTTTTAAATACTCCCTTATCTACAAATCTGGATATTCAACGAATACTCAAAGATATATATATATATATATTATATATATATATATATATATATATATATATATATTGTAACTAAGTGACAAAAGTCGGACAAGATTATTCTTTGGCTCTGCCTGCGTCCGTCTTTCTATCCCACCGATCTCGGATAACTCAATTCTTTCGTTCACATTTCACTGTGTCATTCCGTCGGTGTGAACGAAGTCAAGCTTTCCGTTAGATCGTCTTTCATCTGTCCTTTCCCAGCTGACGAGAGCAAAGACAGTCCCGGTAGGGTATGCTTCCAAGAATTGTGCGAACAACCTTTAAGCCACACACCCTATCGGTGATCAACCAATGAGGAGCCATCAATCATCCATGGTGGGAGACGGAAAAGGAGGGACGAGCGACGGAACAGCGAGGAGAGAAGATCATTAGGAAATTAGGGGTAGAGAAGTTAAGTGGAGTGTGTGCGTGTAGTGAGTGTTGTGTTGTGTTTCGGTGAAAAAAGGATTACCATATTTTAAGTAAGAGTTTTGGTTTATAATTGATTAAGTAAAAGTTAACTCAAGTTTCAAACCATTTAACATTCCAAATTCTAGAGTCAATTCGATTAACATTTAATACTCTTTTTCTTCTTGTTGTTTTGTTTAGAAAAGGGCAAACTTAATTCTTAACTGTTTTACTTAAATTAAATTTTGTCTTGTTTGTTTTGTATTTTGCTTTCTTCCATTTTTATGCTTTTCAATACACGTTGTTTTGAGCAGTCTTGTGCTTCTCATATGTACCTCTCAGTAACCCCCCAAGTCTAACAATTGACCGGAGGCACGGGACTCGCAATATATATATATATATATTTTTTATCAAGAAAATACTATCAAAAAATAATAGTCACTCACAAGAAAAATATACTCATAAGACATCATATATTTTCATGATACTGTATTTTTTATTATATCTTACTTACATTAATAATGGATATATAAACATAAATAATTAAATTAGGAAACAGCAAAAGCGTCATAATTAAAGCTACCTTATGTGAAAAAAGGAAAAATCCCGAAGTTTTTTCTCCTTAATTGGTTTAATGGTTAGATGACCACGGCTAACCATAAAAATACGGCGCTACACACAACGAATGAAATTTTGAAGCACAAAGGTTAAATATTGATGTAATAATAATAAAAAAATCATTCTTCTAAACGGTTGAGTCATTTTCAAATGTACATATAGAATATGAGTAAGTGTATAGTCTTGATTGGATCTTCACATCCCACTATACAGTATTTTTAATTATGCTTAGGTTATTTCAAAATTTCACCAAAAAATGTTGATAAATAAGCGTTGCATACTGTACACATAATATTGTATTTGTTCCTATAAGAATAGCATAGACAATTTGATATTAATTTTCACTTTAATAAGTCAACCTAAGTGAATTATTCAAAATACATTTTTTTTGTTTTTAAGCTCTTTTTATTGTTTTAGTTAAAATGAATCACAAACATTAACATTTGTGTCATTGATTTAAACGTAAGAATTACCACACAAAATTCAGTCGAAACACGTGTATTCAAATCTCATTGCGCATGAATGAGAATAAAGCAATATATCTTCAGGCAAATACTTAAGTCATTATGGTTAAATAACATTTTTTAAATTCTTATGAGATATAAGTAGTTGTAACGTTGCACAAGACGAGGGCTTTTGACCAGACTAAAGTGATCGTTAAAAAGCATTAAAGGAAAAGTAATCAATAAAATACCAACAACCCAACAATAAATTTGGACAATGTTTTCAATTTTATTATCAATGATAAACGAAATTATGTAGAAGGTTAGATCAAGCTGATTGACACAAAATAGGGACAATTTAATAAGGGAGGGAGAGCCCCTCTCTGAATTGACTAATATACTAACCCTGGCTTTACCAAACCAACTGCTTGTAAACCTACTTTACAAAACACATTTGATGCTCAGATACAATCCTAAAAATCATACAAAACAACTACTTCAAATTTTACTTGTATTTTTCTATACTTATTTAATACGCTAAGGTTTTTTGTGTAGAGAACTCCTCCTACAATTTTAAACCGATTTTCAAGTTTTTTGTGTTGCCGGATAGAGCTTGGGTTGTAGTTGTTTCCCCCAAATATTTATGATAATCGGACTTAAAATAGGGGTGCTATGTAAAAATTAAAATTGAAATTTTCCCATTAGAATAACATTGAGATTGGTTTGAGCATTTTAAACATATGTTAACGTACAGCTGTAGTTTTTGGTTATCACTGATATTCACAATATTGGATTGGTCGGATTTCATTGATTTAAAACTAAATGTGACTTTTGTATTGTATCAAAATAAACTGCTCGATTTAGAGAAACACGTGCACTAGTATAAATTATTCTTACAAATTTGCTTAGAAGTTGGTTGACAGGGTAAACTTTTTTATAAGTCTTTTATGTGATAAAATTATCCTGGCCGTTTTGGTGTCAATGGAATTCTGATAGCCCTTAGATAATAGGAATAATATGGAACTACTAAGAAAATTCCTGATTATGAAGAATTCCTAATTAAATGAAAACTAAACCTTATTTAGACTACTCTAAGACGTTGTTTTTTCGATTTGTTTCTACTCCAGGTGATCACCATTTCTGATTCAGCGAGTAGTTTTTATAAAGATAACAAACAACTTCAATTCTATGTCTATGATCATGTTATGGAGGAAGGGTAATTGATTGAATCATTATATTTTTAGAGCTTTCGGAATAGGTAATGCTAAATAAAGCTAGTTGTAATGGTAGCTCAACAGGGAGAACAGCTGTTCTAGCTATAACATCTATATATATAATACGTGATGCCCTTTTTTTGTTAACACTACTCCTCCCTTATTTCTGGACCAATTTTAAAGTTTGAGGTGTCAAAAGAATGGTCTCGGTTCGTAGTTTTGCAATAAGGTTTTAGATTTTTGATATTTTAATTCTGAAGCTCACGTGAAGCCCTCAAAGTTCATTTTTTGTCCATAAGATTAACATGGGGAACAATTTATTTTGAATGGCTAAATAAAACAGCTGTTGATAGTTAACAAACAAACACATATGGTAAAAGCTGAATAGAAGCAAGGAATCTAAAACAAATAAAGACAAAAATAATCTCTTTATTTATTTTAGATTCTTTGAATAGAAGCAAATTGAACTGGTACTGAAATATCAACACAATTTCATACTTTAATACGAGGAGTGTCTAATCTGAGGTTTTAACCTTTTCTCAAAATGTAGCAGGTATACTTTGCTTGAAAGTTTTATTCACGCGTATTTGGTCACAAACGTAAGTTTTGTAACTTAATCCTAGAAAAATTCATTTTTGTTACCGAAAACAATTTTGGAAATTGAAATTTTTGACATGGGTCTTCTTATTGGTTGTCCGACTGGTATTGAAACAATAATGAAAGGTAACAAATACTAAAATAGGACACTAAATTTGTGTGCAAGGGTTTTCAAACTGCTGTAAACTATAAGGAAAAGGGATAGTTGGTTGTAAGTGTAATAACCTTTTTATTTGCTATTATAGTATAAGCATGTTTTATGCAGAATGCTACACATATTTTAAAAAACCTATGTAAAATACAACATTTAAAGTTTTTTACCTCCAGTATAGAAAACAAGCTTATTACAAAAATAGTTTTTATAAAGAAAAATGTTAACCAAAATAAAAATGCCACTAAAAACAAAATGGACCACTCCAACAAAGATGTAGATTCTCTTAATTTATGTGACTTCTTTATTTAAATTTTGTAATGTCATGGAAAGTTAAGTTAAAGAGGATTTAGGCATAAATAGTAATGTGGACTCATACACTATGTCAATGACTACCTCATACAGTGGTACTACAAAAACAGCCGCAGTGAGTGCTGCATAACTCATACAGGACCGGGGAGTAATGAAATGTTGATTTTTATTCTGTTGTTATTTACGTTTTATGTTTTATGAACTATGTACATCCAACATCTGTGAATTTATTCTAAATTCTATAGGAGGGTTTAGACAAAGGCCCTAAGACATATCGGCAAAAGAACAACTACGTAATCTTAGCTAATTTAGACCTAAAAGAACGAGCACCACATCTCAGCACTATCACATTGGGAAGTTGGAGAATTGATAATGAAGATCGGTCTGATTTTCACTATAGTGATTTTTTTTTTTTTTTTTTTTTGAAATATTACCATGGAGCAAAGTTTAATCACCAGGTACCCTAATAAATGCAGCGCATTGCGCTGCACAGGTCCCCTAGTAATTTTTAATTAATAATGAGTCTACTTGACGTATACAGACGGCTAAATTTGTGGTGAGTTCTCGTTGTTGTTTTTTTAGGCAGATGGTGCAAAGGTTGGTAACTCCTTAACTATGTAATTTTAAATTGCTATCCTTCCAATTAATCAGCTGTTTTACATGACTAAATATCTTTAGGTACAGACCTAGTACTAAACAGTTTAACACTCAAAACTTATTTACCTTTTGATCTACCATATATTAAACTGTATAGTTTTAATCGTATAAAACTAGATTATTTTTTCTGTCTACAGGATAATACATTACAACTAGGAGTACGCTTGTTCCACGCGTATGGGGATGAACGGCAACATAAGCCAGATAATCCTAGTTCCACTCTAGAAAAAAATAATAAAACTATCAAATTGCAAATATTGAATTCATAGAAATAGGTTTTAAGTTTTTTGTTGTTTTTTTTAAGATATTTAAATACCAGTAGGTACTTCTTACACATTTTATTATTTTAGCAAATACTTTCTTTTATTATTGTTGTTTATACAAAATCTATCTTTCTAGTATTTGCAATTTTTTTTTAATATTTCATAAATAACAAATTGAATTATATTTAGTGCAGTTACAGTAAAACAGGCAGAAAATTAATTGTTTCCATAACACATGCTTACTCTATGTCTGACAAAAAACAGCTCAAGTACCGTTTAACATAGCCTTAAACACCGTTATTTACAGCCCATAATGCATTTCTTATGGGAAACTAAATTATTACGTCTCATTACTTTATTACTTGACAGAACAACTTCAGGAACGAACTTGAACTTACAAATTACGCCTAAAATCTACTGTTGAGGTTTTAAGTCGATCTGAGGCTTCTTGCTGACGTAATCGTCGGTCAATGAAATCGGGTATTGTCACTACACCTAGAGACCAATAGTCATGTATGAGGATTTCACTCCTCTTAGATCCCTTCATCCAATTAATTGTATACTTTCTTAGATAATGGTCATAATAAACCAAATTTTTTGTGAGAGTTTGCCCTCCTACTGTTTTTAGACAAAATATGTTGCAATCCGCTGATTGAAAGCAAAGCCTGTAAAATGAATTCATT
The DNA here is from genome assembly GCA_030545055.2 of Neoaliturus tenellus. Classification (NCBI taxonomy): domain Eukaryota; kingdom Metazoa; phylum Arthropoda; class Insecta; order Hemiptera; family Cicadellidae; genus Neoaliturus; species Neoaliturus tenellus. The sequence continues at coordinate 110,186,854 of CM061534.1, read as the reverse complement.
GAAAAGTTTTGGAAATGTCAATTTTTGAAGTTAATAAAGTAAGAGAAAGTAACATAACGTTAAAATAAATCAAACCTGATAATATAGGACCGTAAACATTTGTTTTCGTACAAACCCCATGTAAATTGACCCAGTAAAGTCTTAGACGAACTATACACAGGTGTATTTTTATTTAAAAAAATGTAGATTGGGTCTAAGTAAAAGTTTGGTTGAATTGCTACCAGTGAGGGATCTCTAGTACATTAATAATGTGCTTGAAATTAGGGCATTTAAACATAATTTGTGGGGCACTAAAATTTATTTGAAACATAATACATAAAAATTATTACTTACATAATATATTGTTATATTTTTTAGATTTTTATTTAACCTGTTGAATGCTTGGAGAGAATGCACGTAAAGAACACAAAGAAAGAAAAGCGATCTTCAATCTTTCAAACAAAAATAAGATCAGTGTTCTTTTTTCTTTGTCAAATATGATACTGTTGTGCATTGGTTATGAAGTGGTAAAGGTTAAACCATATATTCTAAGAAAACAAGCAACTGTTCTGGGATTCCCTGCCTTTAATAAATTGCTGGATAAAAGTGTCGTGTTTCATTAAGGGCTACAAAAAATTTGTTAGGAAAATAACTTCATTTCAAATAAAACTTCGTGCTTGCTAACTGCTTTTAGGGTAAGCTAGGTGAAATGATACAATTAGAAATCTTAAATGAGTTGATATTGTAGAGCTTATAGTTTTTTTAATTTTCTGTAATTTCTATTATTTTTTACATTATTGGTTTAACGCATGGTACAGAAAGCTGTTTTCGAAGACTATTCGAAGACTACTGAGGACATTTAAAGTTAATTTATACTATCGTGAATTTATTACTACGTGATAAATTATTATTATTACGGTGTTAGTATTAAGAAAACCATGCTGACTATTTTATTTGACTAAATATTTTTCGGACACAATCTTGTAATTTGTATAGATGAAAATAGTTTAGTGTTATGTAAAATGGAAATCCAACTGAGAACTTAAAAAAACTAAGCCTTTCTATTATAAATCCTTGTATTAAAAGTTAACGATGTCGAAAAATTGACTTGAGTAGTGTTCATCCCTTACAGATAATTAATAGCAGTTAATTAGTTTAACATTAATTAGTTTAACAGTTCAATTTGATTTTAAGGAATTAAATACCATGCATTATAATCAATGCATGGTATTAAATAGTATTTTAATCAGCGTCGCTTCCATGTAATAAAGCATCCTTAATAATATTAAACTAAAATTATTCTGGAATTATTTTGGAATTAGGTGGCAAGATTCTACAGCTTTCATCCTAGATAAATCCTGTTTCCCACATTTATTTTCCACGTATAGGAAACTTTTTTATTTTATTTTTCTCAAACACCATTCGACAGAGAGCTTTCTACATATTGACTTAATTTACTTAGAAAAATTATTTCGGAGTGAAAAATATATGCTTCGGGGAAATTGTAGAGGTTGAATCTAATAAGAGAAAGAGCAGGGACACGGCTCGCCCTAAATTAACCAATAAACTAACCGGGGCTTAATCCAAACCCAAGCCTTTACTGCAAACCAAACGATTAGAAAAATATACGTTATTATTCTAACTTGTATAGTCCAAGGGCGAAGGATTTTTTTAAAGGTTATCTAATCTAATCCTTTTCCATTCAATAAAATATTTATCTGATCTGGAGTTTTAAGTTTCTGTCACGGATAAATCATAAAACAGCAAATGGTCGACTCGGATGTTGCTTACAATGTTGAATGATGCACAAATTAATATTACCGAAAGCACAATAGGAGGTCGGATTTGGTTTCAGAATTTCAGAGTCAAAGGGATGATCTTCTCACAAGCTCTTCTTATGACACAAAATTGGTTGTAGAATCTCAAAGTGTGAAAAATTTTTATCTTTAATTAAGAAACGTAAACCAATATTCGAGAAATAATATGATTATTTTATATAAATCGTGATCATTTAAGTTAATTAATACTTGAATATATCTATTTCGGGGTGTTTTTAATTAGTAACTTGTTACTAATTTAATGCCTTAAAATCAAATGTATGAAACTTTCAATATTAACATTCATTACAATTAAAGATTCTTTTGGATGAACCTTTTCGATTTTCACCTAGCCTGCAGATTAGATCTATACAATAGCATTATTATTTTGTTTTATGAACTTAAACAAGAGTTAATAAGAAGTACGATATATATATATATATATATATATATATATATATATATTCGTATTGCTAATTTAGTCAGCCACTAAGTTTTAAGTAAAAGAAAATAAATTTTGCAGTGCAGAGCACAAGAGTCAGTATATGTAAACAACTAAACACTAAAATAATAATAATAATAAGATCTATCTTTATAGATCTATATACAGGGCGCTAAGCCATTGCAGCCCAGCTTCAATATGTTAAGAATAATTTTTTTGTCTTAAAGCGTCCAGTGATATCACTGTTACATCCACTTCCCCGTAAAAACCTTTTGTTTAATTTATCCTTTGATATCTGACCTGGATTGATTGAATCACAGACGGGTGCTATTGTCAGTATTTGTATGTTTGGCGATTCGTCGATACATTGATGGATCGGTTCTCTTTATAGGCCTACACCCATCCATTACCTAACAAATATTTTGAAAATTGAATAGGGTGTCACTTTTATAGAATTGATATATGTTATAAACATTTTCCTTGAACTGTAATTTTTAACTACAAAGTAAACCGTCATAAAAATCATAGTTACGAAGGGCCACAATTAATTTGTCAAAATATAGATATTTTGATCGCAAGAAAGAAAAATGCAAATTGTTTCTGTGTCATCTCGTTGAGTTAACAGTAATTTAGAGTAAATTCCTGATGGTTCCTTAATAGAGGGTAACGCCATCCCATTATTACAATAACTTTTCAGAATATTACAAAATGTACTCTATTTTTATTTTTTATTATTTTTTTTTTAGATTTTCCCTAACTAAAATATTTTTAACTATAACGTATGAGCAAAACTGAAGCAATTAATTGTCATTACTATTAAGGAATTCCGATATAAATTGCTTATAACACAGTAGGTTTGGAGCTCGTTGATATAGATTTTTTGATACCCTAATTATGTTAAGAACCTAGAAGAATTGTGAGATCTGCAGATAATATTTTCTGCTGATAAATTATTAAAATACAACCTGTTTTGTAATAACTTTTTATTTTACTTTAAATCACCACGAGAAACGTTAAATACAGTTGATTGTTAATTAATCACATATAAATATCAGTGATTGTAGAATATGAGCTAGAATTGACCTATTAGATAAATATATGAGTTAAATATTTTATTAGGTACGAAATTTAAATCAAAATGACATTAGAAATCGTCAAAGGGATTCATAATTGAAATGTATAAGGTTATTCATGTTATTTTTTACTATCTTGATGAAATTTAAAATTTATAAAATGACTTTTTATCTGCCATATAATTGCCTCGGAAAACAATCATGTATGATTATTAATATCTCTTTTAGTATTTTTTGGTTAAATTGTAAAATAAAAATAATTTTGGCTTAAAACACTAAGAACCAAAACTTAAATAATGTTATTTCCTATCACCCACGCTGTACACAAGTAAGATGTAACACTGACCTTGGCAACATGGGACATCAAGAGAAATAAAGCATGGTCTCGAATTAAGTTTACCCTAATATTCATCATTGTAACTTCTATTAGAAAGTTTATGGAATAAAATAAAACGAATATTTTAAAATTTCATCTGAAGTTGGGCTGTCGATTGAAATTAAAGTGCTTTTCGTTCAATAATGGGTTAGCGGAAAACGGAAGATTGCAATATCTGTTGGCGACAACTTGGATAGATTTTTGATTGCGTTTGCTTCGTTTGGACGAATTGTGGTCATTATACGGTACGCTGATTCTATTAAAGACTGAAATTAACCGCACCATTAATTGAGTATATATATCTTATGTTGAGTATATATAAGCAAATTTGTTTTGGAATTTTATTTGTGTTCATATTAATGTTTATCCTTAAGCTATAAAAATAAGATTTTGTTATCTCTAAACAGTTATATTTAATTTTAAATCACTTAAATTATATTATATCTTGCACTTTTAATTTAAATTTTAAATGAAACAACAGAAAAGAGTAAGATAAAATATCCTGCAACCCAAGTGGCCGTCAATATCCATTGTGTAATTGATTTAATTCTACTAATGGAATGGTAGGACTAATGTCGAAATAATATGCAACATCAATAATTAATTAAAAAGGAGATGGTTATAAATGGATGTAAAATTGTGGGTTCAAATTAGGATCAAAGGCAAACCATGCAAGGGGTGGACGAATTAAAATTTACTAGTGGGAAATTTAGAATTTTAGCAATGCTGTATGAAACATGATGAGCAAAGTAGGTATAATAAATTACATTTCTAATGCAATTTTAATCAAGTGCGTATTGAGGCAATTTGTTGGCTAAACTCCCAGTTAGTTTACTGCTCAATATCCAGAGAAGGCCATCACCCTCTATTTACTAACCGGTATATCACCTCTCTTCGTCTTCTTTATGGCCGTTGATCCTAAACTGTAACAAAGCCCGGGTTGACTGACCCTTACAAAATTATATGAAATATTAGTTATCTAATTTAAATACGTGACAAAATTTAAGCAAAATCAAATATTATTCATGTTTCACATTTTAGATATAACAATTCTTTGACTGTCAAAAAAGTTTTTATTACTCCCAGTAGACGTACAACCAATTATGTATTCTTAATTATATGAATAAATATCTGCACATCTAAGAAATAAACCTAAAACAAAGCCTTAGTACGCCATAAATTGTCTAATATGATAGATTAGAATAAGTCACCGTATTTTTTTAATTGCAAAATTTCTATGGTTACAAAACCTAACATGAGCATTGGTTGCACAGTATTCAGGAAGTCGAAGAATTTGTGAATTGTGTCTGTGTCGAAAATAATGTTCACAGACATAACCGAGTTGAGTCGGATGGTTCAAAAATAAATCGGATTACATTACATAATAAGCCAACCGTGAAGTTGAAAATTGTAATTTGCTGGCGACGACGTCAATAGAAACTAGGTTGAAGTTTGAAACGAGCTTGATTTATAGGATTGCACTCAAATGTTAGTTATCCGACACAAAAAAATTATTGTATTACTACTAACTTTAGATGATTATTATATTGAATTAATTTTTAATAAGGTTCGTAGCATTTTCTGAAGATAAACTTTCTTTATATATTATGTAGTATAACGCCAAGTTATTTACTGATACAGGGTGGAATGAAGTTTGTGTTTAGTATTTTAAGAAAACAAAATCTATACTTATTTAATACGCTAAGGGTTTTTTTGTCTTGAGAACTCCTCCTACAATTTTCAACCGATTTTCAAGTTTTTGGTGTCGTTGGATAGGGCTTGGTCTGCAGTTGTTTCCGCCAAAAACTGATGAGAATCTGACGGAAAATAAAGGCGTTATCCACCATTGAAATCTCAAAATTTCCCATTTAAATAACATTGGGATTGAATATAGTAGTTTTCATTACTAGGAGCAAAAGTGGGTCTTTTTGGTGCGTAATCGTGTTTTAAAAACGAGGCGCAGCCGAGTTTTTAAAAACGATTAAGCATCAAAAAGACACTTTTGCTCCGAGTGATGAACAACGTTTTTTATCATAATGCGAAATTAGACTTTTGATCATTAAAAATATTAACTATAAAGATGTATTTTCGAGGTTATATTTACAAAGTTAGTAATATGCAGTGTTTACATTTATGTTATTTACAAACAATGCTCTTTATAAAGTTTGAATTTCAAAATTCTGCTCAACATTAATAAATGAATAATAATTTACATAGCAAACAGCTGACTTTTCAGTACTAGGACCTAAAAAATTCTCCAGATGATTTTTCAGTCCTAGGACAATAAAGAATCAGTTTTGGTACAGTTGAGAGAACAAAAAACAGGCTGATTTCGTGCAGAATGATAAAAAAGCATTTTAAACATCTGTTAATAATCAGCTGTAAATACGTGTAGTTATTGGTGAATACAGATATGCACAATGTTGGATTGGTCGGACGTCAATGATTTAGAGATAAAAGTAACATTTGTATTCAAATAAATTGCTCGATTTCGAGCAACACGTTTACTAGTAGACACAAAATGTGATAAAACTGTGTATTAAAATTTTTTATTAAAACCATTGTGGCCAATAGAGGTAATTTTCATATTTTTCCAAATTCGGTACTTTTATAAAAAAATCTTCATTTTCTCAGAAAACAGGACTTTGTGTTGGTAATCTAAAAACATTTTGGGATTCTAAATAAAATTTTCAATAAGAATAAATCAAGAGTTTAACTCATTCATTTATTTGTAATTTTCGTTGGAAGATTACAAAATATTTTTTTATAAAATTCTAAAATTTTCTAAAACATTCAATAAACTGTATTGATTTTGTAATTGAAAGTGTCAAATATTGTAAAAAACTTCGGTATTTTATAGGCTTCAAAATAATGTATGATTATACATTATTTTAATGTATAATCATACATTAAAGTATGATTATACTTTAATGTATAATCATACTATGATTATCTACATTATAATCATTAAGGTTTGATTATAATGTAGATGAAATAATCAAACTTACTAACTAAAACAGGCGTAATCCCGATTTTTAGTGAATCAACTTTGTTACATTATATTCATATGAATAAAAAAATAAAAATAAAAAGTCAATAAAATAGCCCATGCTTCTATATTTCATTTAAAACTACTCCCACTTCTATCGACTTCAAATAAAGGCGAAAATGGGAGCAGTTGAAACACTGCAAGTTGAATTTTTTACTCACGAGACCCCCGATATTGACAACCTTTGTCGGCAGCCGCTGAAGCTGCTGGGTGCGCAAGATATGAACGTATCCAATGAATATATAGCATAATGTATTAATTGAAAGGCCTACTTTCCGCGTCCAAATCTCCTTCCTCACCATCCTCTACCTGAGTTCTTGCTCTCACACGTACTGAAGTGTTGCATCGTTTCTTTATCTTCAGTGTTTTACACAGAATACTAGATATTTTTTCTCTCACTCAGTATGCTTGTAAACAATGTGAAATATTCAGGTAGTTTCAGCAACGTCCACTATAGAAAACCACTTGAATATATTTGGTCATATAATACAACATTTTGAAGTAATGATAATGATAATGATTTATTTGGCTGACAATTAAAAATTGCATTAGCCTATACAACATGAACTTATATAATATCTAAAAATAATTTTAAATTCATCATTTTGTTCAGTAAAATTCTTCCATGGAATAAATACACTTGTCAGTAATATAACTTCTTAATTTCTTCTTAAACGTCATTAGGTCTGTATTTATATTTTTAATTTCAATAGGTATATTATTGTAAATTTTTGCATAGTTATATATTATGTGATTTTCAAAAAATGATGTTTTATGGTAGATGGATGGAATTTGATTTGTTTTTCTCAAGTTCAATTTAGTCGGGTTGTTTTCTAAATTAGGAATTATGTTGTTTTTCCTCATGAATACTAATATGTCGTGTACATAATAGGAATAAAATGTCATTAATTTGTTTTGCCTGAAGATTTCTCTACAAGACTGGCCTCTTTTTAATTTAAAAATGGCTCTAATCGCTGATTTTTGCAAGAGAAAGACGTTTTTAACAGAACAGTTAGCCATTCCCCATATTGGCAGTCCATACCTCATTTGAGAAACAAAGTGAGAATGGTAGACTGAAAGAAGGATTTCTCTTGAACAAAATTGGGACAGCCTTCTTATAATAAATACAGTTTTACAAAGCTTCTTGCTGAACATTTCCACATGATTTTTAAAATTTAAATTTTCATCCAGTGTGATTCTAAGAAAGTTAATTGTCCCAGTTTTTTCTATCATTTGATTTTCAATAATTACATTCAATTTTTTATCTTGGGGAGTTATGCTAAAATCTATAAATTTTGTTTTTGTTGTGTTTATGGTCATAGATAAGAGACTAGTTATCTGAAAACCATAAGAGACTAGATAGTCTCTCGCTGAATAACTATAAGAGACTTGATAGTTATCTGAAAACCATTCTGTTAATTTATTCGATTCTTTAAAAGTTTCAATTTCTAAATCTTCTTGACTTTCATTTGATAAAGATAACGATGTGTCATCAGCAAAAAAGTGATGTTTGATAATTTAGAATTTTGATTATAATTATTTATGTACAGTATAAACAGAATTGGGCCAAGAACTGAGCCTTGAGGTACTCCTGAATGAATTTTGAGTGGTTTTGATTTAACGTTTTTAATACAATTTTCTTGATTCTTGATGGGAATTTGAACAATTTGGGTTCTATCTGCCAAGTATGATTCAATCCAGCTTAAAGCAACTCCTCTTATGCCAATACTGAATAATTTTTTAATAAAAGATCATGACGCACTGTATCAAACGCCTTTTTTTTAGATCAACAAACAATGTTACTGCATGTCTTTTTTTATCTAATGCCGAAGTTACAAAATCCACAAGATTAAAAATTGCATCTAATGTAGATAGATCTTTTCTAAATCCAAACTGGTTTGGAGCTAAAATGTTGTTATGTTCTAAAAAAGACAATAATCTTGTGTAAAAAATCTTTTCAAAAATTTTGCTTATAGTTGATAAGATTGAAATGGGCCTATAATTATTGCAATCTAAAGGATCATTTCCTTTGAATATAGGAGTTACTAATGCATTTTTTTAAATCGATGGAATTTGGCCACTTGCGAGAGATATATTAATCAAATACGATAGAGGTGATATAATTTCATTACAACATCTCCTAATTAGTTTTGATGACATATTGTCAAATCCACAAGAATTTGAAGGTTTAAGGCAACTTATTGTGTAAGAGACTTCTTCTTTTGTAGTTGGTCTTAAATAAAGAGATTTTCTAATACTTTTGGTTTCATATACATTTTTTACCTCTTGGCGTTGGTCTATTGTAGATTTAACTATATTAATAAAGTGCTGATTAAAATGTTCCGCTATTTCAACTGGATCCTTAATAAAATCTCCTTTACTGTTTCTTAATTCGTAATTGTCTTACCTGAACTGTTTCTTTATGGTGTTTTCGTTAATTATTTCCCATATTTCTTTTGTTTTGTTTTTAGATGAACAAATTCTAAATTTAACGTGGTGTAATTTTTCTTTACTTATTAATTTCTTATAATCTTTTTTCACTTTAAGATAGGTTTGTTTTAATTCGTCTGATTTAATCAAATCTTTTGTAGCTATGTATAACCTTTGAACTTCCTTGCGAATGTTTTGTGCTTCATCTGATAATTTTATTCTATTTTTTATGTTGAAAGACTTAATTTTCTTTTTAATCAGTGGGAAATTTTTGTCAATACAATCCATGATTAAATTATTAAAGCGATTGTATTTTTCATCTAACGAAAGGCCATTTAAATACACAGTATTCCAAGATTCTTGCTGTAAACACTTTTTAAATTCTAAAATTCTTTTTTTACTGAAATCTCGAATGTGTTTATAAGTTGAATTGTTTTTTTGTTATCAGACAATTTTGTAACATTGCAACTTGTGCATGATGATCAGAAATGGCAGTTATTAACACGTCACTGGTAAAGTTTTCTTCTGGTATATTTGTAAATACATTATCGATTCTTGATTTTGATCCATTGTATTCTCTTGTAAACTTAAATATAGTGTCCCGTAGTCCAAAGCTTTTAATAATATATTTAAGCCTTTTTTGTCTGGTTTATCTTTAGAGAAATCAATGTTCAAATCACCCATTACTAAAACATTTAATTTCAAATCTACTATTTTTTCAAAACATTTTGTTATTAAACTAAAAAAACTGTTTAAATTTGAATTTGGTGGACGATAAATTCCAATTATAAGTGTATTTTTGGGTGATGTGTGTATTTTTATTGAAGCCAATTCACAGACAGACTCCACACAAAATTCAGATACATTAACTTCATCAAACTTGTATGTTCAGACACTATAAGTACGTCTGGTTTTTCACATTCTAACATGACCTCCATTATGTTACATTTGCTGATTAGACCATCAACATTCTGGTGAATAACCGTTATAGACTTTAAGGAGTTACTATTTATTTTAAAATTATGTTTTGGTATTTTTTTTATAACCTTTTCCCCCCTCTTTTTGGAATGACCTCTAATAAATTATTCCGTCTTATTAAAACAGGGATATTACTGACTGGTGGTGACTTAATAGTATTTATCATTAATTCTTTAAGAATACATTTTCCTTGCTTATTGAGATGTAGTCCATGTCTGCGTAATATATTCGTCTTAGGCGATATAGGTGAATAAACGTTACATTACTATGATAAAAAGACAAATGTTGAAGACGATTATTGATCAATTTGATTTTCCTATTTAGGTCTATCCTATCATACCTGTATGGGATGGCAGTTAAAATCACATTTGTATTTGAAAGTGTCTCAAGTTTTTCTCTAATATTATCAATAAAATTATCAATATTCATGTTCTTTGAAATATCATTTGTTCCGCCTATTATAAAGACAGAGTCATTTTTATTCATACTGGTTAGGTCTGTTGTATCCCGACTGTTAAATATCTGATCAAATGTACCATTTGGTTTAAAAATTCCAAATACTTCGTATTCATTTTTTAGTTCTTCATACACCATGCTGATGAGATTTCTTCCATGACTGTCCGCTAAAATTGTTATTTTAGGTTTTCGCATAATTTTAGGACTGTTTGGAGATTCTATCATAAATTGACTAGTATCAATAGGATCCCTTGTAGCAATATTGGCATTTTTGGCAATATCTGTATTGTCGTTCTCAATATTTTGTGTTCTCTTCTTTTGAGGTGTAAAACAAATCTCGTTACTTTGATTTTTTGTCTCCCTATGTCCATTTGATTTATTTTCTTGAACTAGATGCCCTTGACTTCTAACATATTTCCTGCTTCGGAAGGAGGAAGAGTTTTTAGTAAGTGAGTCCAAGGGGGAAGTGAACGAGGTTTGTGTAGAGTTTGGCAAATCTGACTCCGATTCAGCCTCATTCAATGTTGAATATCTATTACTACTCTCTATGGTAACCAAGTTATTTATTTCAGTTAGTGTTTTATTCATAGGTCTATCCATAAATGAAATTATTGTGTCTCTATTTATACTATAGCCATTTGTCATTATGTACGTTAAATAAGCACGCTTTTTATGAAATCAATTGTACTCACATGCGGGACTTTAATATGTGACATTGTTCATCCATTATTCAACTGTTGTATTACATAATCAGTTACTAGTAGGATCAATACTCCGCAATCATAAGAATTTGTTTGCAAAGGGCCATGTAATTGTTTTATACATGGATTTTCCGAATGTCCAAAATATTTAAATATTAACTTTGCTGTCATTTTTGCGGCCGAATAATTATATTTTCCTAAGGAATCATAGTGGTAAAAAATTTTCTCAGGTACATCAAACACCAGGAGGCTCCTCCTCCTTCTTTGACCAGTGCGATCCTCCTTCTGCAGCAAAGTTCATGTTGTCGTTGATTGGTGATCTTTAGTATTCAGTTTTAAAGGATCTAGCAACTCATTTAAACTGTTGGTATTTTTAATAGCATGTGTTAGCGTTGAGTCTAGTAGGTGTATTTTACTCTTCTCGTTGAGTACGATGTCCATTTGCAGGCCAAAATAAAAGGATATAATGTCATCGCTCATCCATGAAGTTTTATTAATATCAAGAATATTTTAAATTTTATTGTATTCTTTTTCCATTTTATTTTTGTAGATCATCAGTTCTTCATTCTCTTTTTGCAGTTTGTAAAATTCTTTAGAAATGGTACCATTTTGTACCATTGAGTTTAAGCAATCTTCATTTTTTCCTTCTGAACTATTTGTTTGTTGTAAATCGCACTGAGATTGTTTCGAGCGCTTGGATTGGTTTAGTGATGAAATGCATTGATTGTTTTTTGCATTTTTAATGTTCCTTAGTGATTGTTTTTGTGATCTTGTGACCATTTTTCTATTTGCATCCATTTTTCAATTTTATTCTGATAAGTAATTCTAATCTTCAGGTGATTGATATTGGAATATTGAGGTTATGTAAACTTGTGCACTTATTTTTTCAAAACCTTCGAAGAAATTACTGATATTATACAACACACATTAATTTTAAGATGATTTTCTTGAGTTCCATATAAAGATTTTCATAAGAATAAATATAATTTTCTAAAATATAGGTCTTTGTATTCTAAACAATTAACCGCAATCCGCATATCAACATAGGTTGAATACTTTGGAAGTAATTTAATGTTTAAAATGTTTACATTTAACATTTAACGTTTGATAGAGTATCACTTTTTACTCGTTTATCCTATTAGGGTTGGGTTTGGGACATTATTACCTACTAATAGAGACCATTCATTTGAGAAACATATTAATTTATGGTTACTTTTAAGATTTTATTCTGACTCCTTGTGGGTCATTGGCGGCCTCTTCTACGAGGACGAAATTTTTTAATATTGTTTGAAAGTAGATTTATTTGACTTTTAATTAATTTCTAAAATTATAGTACGTCAATAAAATTAAATTTAATAAAACCCTCTATAGACTTTTCAGTATTTTTGTTTAACATTTTCTGTTTCTTCATTGTTTTGTAACTGTTAGCTCCAATAACTTAAAATAAAAAAAAGAAGTATATTGTTTAAAATGTGTATCTTTGATAAAAACTTAAACTTAATTTAAAAACCGAAGCAAATGTACTCTAAGACAAAATACTAAAGAAAATACTAAAACAAAATACGTAGCCAACTTTTATAAAAACTTCTAATTTTTATACAGTTTAGCACAAAATGAGAAATACAAAAAAAAAGACGGATTAACAAGCTGTAATAAACATTATGAACGTGAAATAAGCATAATAATAACAGAGAAGAGAGGCTTTTCATCCTACAAAAGAAGACCTTGGAGCGTTTATATAATGTGTTGCGCTTTTAGCGCTGCAGTCTCTCATATGTGTCTGACGGTAGAGTCCATTAGGCTTCATACATCACAGGGAGTCACTTATTGTCGTATTATATGAAAGGTGAACTGCTGACAATAATTCCAAATATTTTATTTAAAGAAATTTTGAAATTTAAGTTCTATACTTTAATATAAGTAAGATATATTGGTTGGTATACTCTTAGATCTTGCACACGGATAATGAGAACGGCTCGATAGATTTTCTAACAATTTTGCGTATAACAGAGTCTTAAAATAATATCTGTATAGGTTTCTAAGGTAGGAAGAACATTATTTCGTTACAATATTTATTTGAAATTTCTGACAATTTTAACACCGGTCTTATGGAGTTAAAATCTAAATAAAAGAGTTCATGCAACCGCTTACTCAATTGTTAATTTATTAACCACTTGATCTGGTATGTAGTTTTCCATTGTAGCCAGTGACTGAATCTATTCTTATAATAATTCAGTTTTGAAAATCTTGGCAGAATTGAATCTGGAGTTCCACTGGACCGATTTTAATTTTTAAGATGTCGTTGGAAAGCTCTCATCCTGTAGATTTGCCAAAAAATATGAAAGTTTGATATTTTTTAGTATTTAAGGTGAAAAAATAAAAAACCATGTTTTCCATAAGAAATACATTAGAAACACGTTTTTACGATTTTTTCATTTAAAGGCAATTTTTGGCTGCCTTTATTGCGGTTATTAAAGAAATCCTTAATAGTAATTTGTAGGGAATTTAATTCTCTTTCAGAAAATCACCATCCACTTTGGTCGATTTCCTCACCGTTTAAAAGTTATTTACAAAAAACCAAAGCTACTACCAGTTTTGTTTGCGTTTTAAAAATACTGAGTTAAGAGAAATCTTGGGGAAATCGAATCTGGAGTTCCACTGGGCCGATTTTAATTTTTAAGATGTCGTTGGAAAGCTTTCATCATGTATATTTGCCAAAAAATATAAAAGATTGAAGTTTTTTTAGTTTTTATAGTGAAAAAAAAACATTTTTTTTCTTAAAAATTTATTGAGATCGGTTTTTTAAGAATTTCTTATTTGAAAGCAATTTTTGCTGCATTTATTGTGGTTGTACAAGGAATGCTTTAATGAACTTTGTAAGAAATTTAATTCTCTTTCAGAAAATCACCATCCACTTTGGTCGATTTCCTCGCCGTTTATAAGTTATTTACAAAAAACCAAAGCTACTACCAATTTATTTGCGTTGAAAATTCAGTTTTGAAAATCTTGGGGAAATCGAATCTGGAGTTCCACTGGACCGATTAAAATTTTTAAGATGTCGTTTGAAAGCTCTCATCCAGTAAATTTGCCAAAAAATATGAAAGTTTGATGTTATTTACTATTTATGGTGAAAAAAATGTTTTCCATAAGAAATACATTATAAACGATTTTTTCATTTGTAGGCAATTTTTGTCTGCCTTTATTGCGGTCTGCCTTTATTTGTCTGCTTTAAATATTAAAGAAATGCTTAATAATATTTTGTATGAAATTTAATTCTCTTTCAGAAAATCACCATCCACTTTGGTCGATTTCCTCACCGTTCAAAAGTTATTTACAAAAAACCATAGCTACTACCTGTTTTGTTTGCGTTTTAAAAATACTGAGTTAAGAGAAATCTTGGGGAAATCGAATCTGGAGTTCCACTGGACCGATTTTAATTTTTAAGATTTCGTTGGAAAGCTTTCATCCTGTATATTTGACAAAAAATATGAAAGATTGATATTTTTTGGTTTTTATGGTGAAAAAATAAAAAAACACGTTTTTCATAAAAATACGTTGAGAACGAGGTTTTACGAATTTCTTATTTGAAAGCAATTTTTGGCTGCATTTATTATGGTTTTTCAAGACATGCTTAGTAGTAATTTGTAGGGAATTTAATTCTCTTTCAGGAAATCACCATCCACTTTGGTCGATTTCCTCACCGTTTATAAGTTGTTTACAAAAAACCAAAGCACTACCAATTTATTTGCGTTGAAAATTCAGTTTTGAAAATCTTGGGGCAATTGAATCTGGAGTTCCACTGGGCCAATTTTAATTTTTAAGATGTCGTTAGAAAGTTCTCATCCTGTAGATTTGCCAAAAAATATGAAAGTTTGAAGGTTTTTAGTATTTAAGGTGAAAAATAAAGAAACATGTTTTCCATAAGAAATATGTTAAAACGGGGTTTTCAGTTTTTTCCTTTGAAGGCAATTTTTGGCTGCTTTTATTGCGGTTATTCAAGAAATGCTTATAAATCAATTGTATGAAATTTAATTCTCTTTCAGAAAATCACCATCCACTTTGGTCAATTTCCTCACCGTTCAAAAGTTATTTACAAAAAACTAAAGCTACTACCAATTTGTTAGCGTTGAAAAAATACTGTGGTAGAGATAATTTTATTAAACTTTGTACAGCTAAATCTAGAGTACTGGATCGATTTTAATAATCTTTTATGTGTTGTCGGAAAGCTTCGTCTATGTATATTTACTCAAAAATATGAAGGTTTGATGTTTTTCTTTGGAGTTATGGTGAAAAAGTTAAAAAAGTTAAACATTTTTTCCTTTAAACTGTGTTTGATCACATGGATTTAATTAAATTTAACAGCTGATTGATGCATTGTTGTGTCCTTGACTTTTCATTGTTTACATTTTGTTGTTTACTTTTGGGATTTGTGGTTGTGAGTTCCTTACGTTTTGTTGGCGTAAGTTATGTGCTAAAGCAGAGTGTGGTTTTATGCGGTATGTTGTTTTTACAATCATAAATTTGTTAAAAAAAAAAAAATTAAATTAAATCAAACTAAATTAATATAAAATTGAACTAAATTAAATAATTACAAGTATAATTTTTTAAATTTTCTGAAAATGAATAATTTTACCATTTATAATATAGATCGCGATGGAAACTGTTTGTTTAGAAGTTTATCTTTTCTATGCCATTCAACACAATCTAAGTACACTGAAATACGAAACCAATTAGTTTTATCAAATAGAATTTCAATATTGAAAAATACGACAATTTTTTATTTATTTCACCGGAAATAGCATATAGGTACAATTTTTCTAGGGACCGTTGTATTTAACCACAACGGGCTTTGTTACTAGTTACTTTATAATACTATTATAAAAATAATTTATAATTTTTTAACTCTTACTTTATATTGGTCATTATGAATGTTTAGATAAATAAAAGTAAAGTAAAAGGATAAAACAACTATAGTGAGGTTCACGAAAATAGTCCGATGGAGGTTTTAACAACTGTGCACCCTCACCCCCTTGCCCTGAAATTTGGTTATTTCTGGTTTTCATGTGTAATATCGTATAGAATTGTGTTTTGGATAGGTTTGGTAACAATGCATCAACTCTCATCGAACGATTCTCTTGAACAAAATAATAGTTTAAAAACAAAATAAAAATAATAACAGTTAAAATAATAAATGAATAAAATAGGCCCTAGTAGTTAATATAATAAAAGTTAAATAAATAATGAAATAATTATAGCTTAAAAACAAAATAATTGATTAAAAATTATAAAAACAGATATCAACGAAAAAAGTAAAATGCATATGTTGAAGATTCAACGTGTCGTTTAACAAATTTATACCGGATTGCACTCATAGGACTTTATTGAAACATTTTGAAAGGCAAGTGAGCGAAGAGAACGAGCTCTTGGTGAAGGTGAGGGAGCAGAAAAAAACGAGCTCGTCTTGAATAGAAACAAACCTTTTTGCACTTGGCATTTTAGCGCACCGTCTTTTACTGATATTATTACTGCAAAGAATTGTTTGAATTTACGGAGAAAATTCTCGGCCCCTGGTTACTTAGTTTGATAGTGAATATTACAAAACAGTCAAAACTTAAAAACCAAATGTTTTCAAACTGTTCTGTTGACGTATACAGTCAATTGGAATAGGGCCTAGTATGTTTAAAAGTTTCTTAACTTGTTACCTATTGTATTTTAACTTTACAAGAGGTTGTAGGCCTATACGTGTTTTTCACTTATTCGGAATTCAGACGGTGCCGATCACGATTACAATCTTCAATTATGAGTCCATTTCTGTGGAATTAGTTTTATACACATGGTTAAGGGTGCCGCTTGAAAAAAAAAAAACACTTTCACTGTTACTACGTCGTTGCGATCAACTCAAGCATCTGATCATCCGAACATCAAAATGAGTGGTGACCTCTGTTTTTTTTTTTTTTTTTTTTTTTTTTTTTTTTTTTTTTTTTTTTTTTTTTTTTTGGATTGGTCTTTGTTTGTGCACATTAAACATCGCGCTGTCCTTTCTCTAGTGAAGCTTTTTAGAAAGCCTTACTCTTTTCCTAATGCGTTAAGCGAACACATTTTCGGTTAAAATATATTTTTACTCATGTTTTTGTTTTTTTCATTCATTATGTATTGGTTTTCTATTGTATATATAGTAAATATGCCTGTATGTAAAATATAGCCTTTAGTAAAAACAGAAGTAATTGTGTTTCAAAATTCGTTATACCAATCAGCTAATTGATTGCTTTTTGGGCAATAGCTCGGGTTTTTAATTAGCTCGGATGTTTGTTTTTATAAATTCTTTGTTTATTATTTCCATTATTTTGCCTTATGTAAGATGTCGAACAACACACAACACCCATTAAGTACTCTGGAAAAAATGAATGAGGAGTATACAAAATAACGAATGACAATCCCCAAAAATATTATGTAGGAAAAAGGCTAGAAAAGGCTATTTATAGCACCTTATTAATGCAAGTACACCAGAGTAAAAAAATTTAATACCCCTCCATTATTGAAGAAATTTAAAATTCATATAAGCAGGGGAAGAATTTGAGATTTATAAAGCCTCAATGAGTGATCCAGTTGGCATTCTTTTGAAGAAAGTGCGGTTTCAGTCAAAATCTCTCTATAATACATGAATTATACCACAGAGGATCAGTGACATGGTGACGATAATTGAACACACACGGACGAACGGCAATCAAACCAGACAAGAAGTTACCGGTGCGTGTCGAGGCTTCATGTCTGTGACTCTTTGCATGTCGTTAAATTTTCGTGATTCTGTGTTGTGTGAGTGAACTTAATTTATTTGAACGTTTGTAAACTTTAACTCATTTTCTAAACTTATAAAGATCCCTACATCAACGTTACTTTAGTCCAGGTGTCGATTTCTGAAGCTGGAATAATAACGTTCGAAACGCGAAAGATCAAATATTTTACAAAGTCACAAGACAGTAAAAAGGTAATAAAACCTTTTAAATGTAGCTCAATGTGATTTGGAAAGTGAAGTAATAATGAAGCTCTTATGTTTCTCTTTGAGCTCACAGCACTCTAACATTCCTGTAGTTTAAACTGTGGAACTTTTTCAATGTCAACCCTCAAAGCTTCGTCAACTCTAAAATCGTTACATAGGAGGAGTATGTCAATTTTATCAGCTTCCATGGACACATATCCGGGACCCTGAGCGAGTTAAGGTTCTATGTTCATATCCTCACACAACGAGTTTCGAGAGGGTGACTTTATATGTTTGATAGTTTTGATCACTTCTTTGTTGCTCCTTTAAAAAAATGTTCTGACTTCACCTTCAGGTCTGTCCCATAGTTGCTGGGATCGCCGCCTGAGTTTCAGGCAGTTCGCCTCAAGTCTGTGATGTTGTCAGTAAACGAGTACACCAAAAGTTTCCTCCTCTCAGGGCATTGACACATCACAAGCTTATGAACGTTGTGTTTTCTATGATCGCCTCTACATAATCCCTACTTGGATGATTGTCCGGATTCTATTGTATAGTTTCCCGTTTTGCAGGATATTTGTTGGACTCTGCTAATTAATTTTGTCCATGTTCAACAAAATCAAGCGTTGATGTAGGTGGGTTGTGGGTAGCAGTTGCATCCTTTCAATCGAAGGTAAGGTATTCGTGGTCACTTCTTGCGTAACCACTCATCAATCTCCCGCCGAAAACTGGGGAAGGTTTAACCGCGAAAACCTTTACTCTCTGAGATAAAGGTTACATCGGGAATTGATTCCCCAAACCCACTGTTTACCAGCCTGTTAGGCAGCCGCTGTATTACCTTTTGTTTAGCCACCCTTTTACATATACATGTGTTACATATACTTGTATGATTAGGTTCTTATTAATAAATTAATTGAGTCTTTGTATAACTAGTGGTGTTTTTCTTTGCGTGAAATTATGATTTATTTCAATGATGAAAGTAAAAATGCTAATGTTTAATGAGAGCAGTGCATCGGCTAATTTCACGTAAAGAATACATTTACTAAAAAATCTGGTTATGCTTGTTGATATATTTTTGTTTGGGGAAAATATCCTTATTATATAGTTTTAACATCGGTTATAGTTTTATGTTTTTCTTGAAAATAGATTACATAGCTCAAATTCTATATAAACTTAAATTAAATGATTTCGTGTAGTTGTGTGCTTGAAATTCTTTCCGTTTTGAAGAGAAAATACAGTTATGATACTCCAAAAGAGATTAGAAAGAAATTATGATATTCCGTGTGCAAAAGAGAAATTACGATATTTCAAAACTATCTTACACTGATAAAAATACCTACAGTAGTGTCTTTTGGCCACTCCTGGCTCAGGTCAAGGTCAGCGGTTGGAAGTGGCAGGTGTGGGGTTGGAAGTGTGGGGTGGGGGTGACAGTGATGGATGGGTTTGGGAAGTGGGTCAAGGTCATCCGGAGGGGGTTTTAAAAAAGTGGGAGCCGCAGGGGCTCGGTGGGAATGGGGAGGGGTGGGGCGGCTTCGGGGTTGGAGGTTTTAGTTTATTTTTAAAATTAAATCAAAGTCGTGTTCTTGTGCAGAGAGTTGTTGGAGTGCCGTCCACTGGTGAGGGAGTGGTAGACGCCGAAGGTGGTGGCGAAGAGAAGGTAGACGCACAACATGCACAGTACGCATTTGAACAGTTGCAGCAGGCGAACCATCCCTTGTTGATTTTCCGTTTCCAATTGCAGCCTGTTGATCTCTAGTTTGAGTCTGTCCTCTTCCAATTGTGTTTTAAGTGAAAAATCATCCATCATGTTTGTGTGCTTGTTTTAATTTCTGTAGGTGAAACGGGAGCGGTGTTGACGGTCGGAAAGTTGGCGATGAAATGAGAAAGGAAGATGAGGACAGGGCATATTTACTGGAAAGTGGTGGGGGGTTAAAAAAACAGTTGTGTGTCCGATCAAACGTCGTCGTCAGCTGTCGGTGTAGTTTTGGAGGATGCAGGAGTGAGTTTTAGCAAACTATCTTCATCTTCAGTCTCAACTCTATCGCATGTTGGACAACCGTAAGCAAGTTCCAAATTCATAGTGATGCAGTGGAATTTGTCTATAATATCTTCTAAAGTTTCCATTATATCTTTTAAATCATGTCTTGTTCTAATTACAAAAGTAGATTTCATTAGTGCTAGCGGATCGTTGTTCATCGTACGGGAGTCGGGAAACAAATGGCGAGCGTCAGTCAGCGGCTCGCTTATATGCGGGCAAGAGTGGTGGAGGGGGAAGTGGAGGGGTGGTGGCGTGGTGGGGGAAGTGGAGGGGTGGTGGCGTGGTGGGGGAAGGGTGATATACCCCCATGCGAATCGTTGGCCAGCGCATTTCGCAGCGAAACGCCGTTCGGGTAGGTAGTAGGAGGTGTACTAAGATAACCATTAGTTGTATTTTTAAGTTAGGAATACTAATAATGTTTGTAAATTAAATATTAAATTTATATTTAACCAGAGCTTGCATTTCTTGTTCCTCGTCGTTTAATTCAACAATTTTAACACCATTAGTTGTCTGTTCCTCTTCCTCTGCACTTTGCGACGATGAAGACATGGAGGTGGCAGAAGATGATGATGAGGATGAAAATATTTTGGTAGGATTGACGTATTGCACTGTGATGTTGATCCATCTTAAAGGATAGTTATCAATGAGTGTGAGTAAGTTTTGGAATAGTTCTTCCATCTCTTCTCTGTCGGTAATTAAATGTTGAAAGGAAATGAATTTATCATCCATGTTGTTCTCAGTGCGAGTAATGAAATAAGAATGAGAAGCGTATCGAATGATCGGTAGAATATATGTTGTAAAAAATAAGTGGTGGGGGTAATCTCAAGGTCAATCAAATGGAGTTTTAAAAAAGGGCTGCAGTCAGTGACTACAGCTATACATCTGAAGCTTCAACAGGATCAGTAGACCAATCTGATCTGTACTTGCACGCACTTATGATGCATGTACAAAAGTCGTCTTTATAATATGCATTGCACTCTTGACAATTGACAAGTTTTTCCGGATGAAATTTGATACACCTCTGGGGACAGCAAGTGTGGAAGTATCGTGATTTATAAATCTTGATGGTTCGCAATTCCGGTGGTGGTAGTTGCTTTGTCTTGCATTTGCAGTAACAGGATCCGAAGAATTCACACTTTGTACAAGCTAATCCGTCTACCATCCATCTTCCTAAATCGGTGCATTTTTGTTCACAACAGTAGCACGGTGCGTCCTCGTTTTTCTTCTCTTCCATGTTGGCGCTTCTAAGTGTTGGCAAGAAATGAAGTTGTATAGTGTAGGATAGCGTGTTTTATAGACTAGGAAAAGTGGTGGGGGTAATCTCAAGGTCATCCAAATGGAGTTTTAAAAAAGATCATCTTACAAGTGTAAGATGTATTTATTTAAGATACTGAGTTTTCATTTTCTTTTTCTTTCTTTACATCTTGTTTGTATTTTTCTTTTTCTTCTTTAGCCATGGCGATGAGATCTTCAGTGGAGAGTGGATGTACTTCAGGAAATTTTAGAATTAATTTTGGTTGGAATCCCTCTTTAGTCAATACTTGAAGATCGGACGTCATTTGTTCTACACTTTGATAGTCTTTTCCGTAGATTTTTCCATTGAATTCAATCATCATTCTGTACAACATGGTATTAGTAGTTGTTTTCGCTGCGTCAGTTGGAGAGCAAATGATGATTCTGTTAGGTTACACGGTCCTTTTATAGATGCTACAGCGACCACTTGATATTATTTAACATTAGTAATATTTCTGGAACTTAACATTACTTTGAGTAGATGGTGTTGTAGTTGAAGGTTGTGTGGAAACGAATACTTCTTCGTTGCAGAACTTCTGTTTAGGAAACATCCTCATGTTGTTAGCGTAAACATCAATATTTAAACGATAACCACCGGCAAGTAACACTCGCAGTTCATTAATAAAATCGTCGAGTTCTTCAAAAGTTGTAATGGTGGTGGTATCATATGATGCACACTTAACCTTACGAGACATGTTGTTATTCGTAATAACTGGAGAGCCAACAGAGATGTGTACAGCACGAAAGGTAGTCGTAGACTGATGAGATCCTCAAGAAAATTACGGCCTTTATATACCCTCGAAACTAGGTCAAGGTCATCCAAACGTGTTTTTAAAAAAAGCAACATATCGATAGTGCAAAAAACACTATCGATATGTTGCCTTTTCTTATTATTTTTTTTCATTTTTATTTTTTATTTATTTAAAATCAGTTACACACATGTACAACAGTATATATAAACTACAGACTAGTTGCTAGTAGGCATAACATGAAGTGTAAGTTCAGTAGAGTTGGTTCCACTAGGACCGTGGGATGCCAAATAGAGTGCGCCGGGGTGAATCAGTCGTAAATCTTCATTCTGCAGCAGTTGAACGAAGCGTTTGGGAAGAAATACTTGAAATTTCGGTTCATCACCAGGTGTGTAGGGTGCTTCACTTAATGTGCAATTGATGGCGTCTCCAACTGATGTTTCCATCTTCTTAATAGTGTGAATAATGTAATGTCTTTCTTCTTTCAATTCTGAACATTTCTTAGTCGGTAGTATTGTAGATTTAGAATGTTTGTTGAATTGATCAACAAGCGACTGTAGAAAAGTTTGCGATGCCATTATTTTTTCTTACTATTGTTCGTCTTCTTCTTCTTGTGCTTGCGCGTCAGAGGTGTTGACTCCTCGGAGGTTAGAGTAATACTCATGCATTGTCATAGTGCCGCTCTCGCTTTTATACCCATCGCTTCCCCCACCACTTTGCTGGAGATAGACATTCAAACGATATGCGTTCTTTAAAGCACATTGAGACTGCCGATGTTTAAAGTTTTTAGATGCAATACAGATGTTAGCAAAGTAGCAATAAAAATCTTTCTCCATTTGCACATTTATCACTTCATGGTTTGTATATGCTTGTATCCAATTTGCTTTTTCCAATCCTCTTGTAAAAATAGTTTTGAACTCTTTGCAGAAATGATTCATAATGTGTGGCATCATATTGTAGGTTATAAAACCTTCATCCCATGTTAGATTATGAAAATGTTTCATCAACCATTTGTTTGTTACTTTAGCTTTGGTTGTTAATCTGTTGAACGGCAAAGGAGGCATGAATAAAAAATGATAAACAACAGATGTTATCATATCTAGTACCACTAACTCTTTAATTATAAAATTTCCATCATTACCACGGAATGCCTGAAACTCTATGATACCTCGCTTTACTTCCATTATTTCCGTCTTCTTAGAGAATGAAACTCGTTTATCCATGATGACGTTCAGTAGACAACTGGTATGTCAATGCGGATTGACAGCCTTTTATACTCCAACATTCTTCTTCTTCTTACTTAAAATATTCTTTGTCTGTTTAATTTGTTGTTGATTGTTGATTGTTGAAACGTGATTCGTTTTCCTTGTTTTCTTGCTTTTTTTCTTCATCTAAATTAAAGTTGGTTTGATTGTGGTGTAACTGTCTCCACATCTCTACTTCATGCGGGATCCTATTGAAGATTGAAGTATCTACTGGACCGTATAGGATTGGAACATATGGTTGTCTATCCAATGCATCAGTTAAATAATCTTTGATAATTGTACTTGAGAATATTAGCTGTTTTAAATATCTTGTTATAGGACCAGTAGCACAAGTTAAAGCGTAAAACTCTTCTTTTGTCAAATGTATTTTTATATTATATTTAGTTAAATATCTAAATCGAACTAGTTGTTGACCACGTTGTTTAACAATATCGATTTCAATATTTGATTCGAACAAACCTAGTTTTGTTTTTCTTCCAAACGTATTGTTACTCAAATAGCATTCCAAAAGATGTATATGTTTCATAAAAGATTCCCAAGAAGATTCAGTGAAGGTTACCATTTTAGATCCGTGATTCAAAATAACAGTTGGAGAGTAATCCAATGATTTCATTACTCCAGCAGACACAGTCTTTGTCATACAAGAAGAAATAGGATAAAATATTCTAAGAAATACCTCCATTAAGATGTTGGTAGAAATGTTATCTTCAATTTTCCTTTTCTTCGTTTCTTTTTCAACTTCCTCTTCGTCTGTCTTCTTATGTTTAAACTTGAGGAACTCTTCCATTTCCTGTTCAACTTGTCTTTCTATATCCAAACTATTGTCAGCCATAAGAGGTGTAGTTTCTTCATTAGCACTTGATGTAGCAGAACTCATCTTGCGGACGATGTTACCCATACGACAATCAAAGATGAAATGAATTTCCAGCTCTTCTTTCTCGCTTTTATACTCGCAGATGACCTAGATATTGTTGATCTTTTGTAAAAACCTTACAAATCGTGCAGATGTTGTATTAATCTTTTTTAAAGTACATTCTTCACAATTCCTGTCAGCGGTGTGTAAGTAACAATTTTGTCATGTAGAATTAAACAGTATGCTGAAGTTCCATCTGGTATTTTATCTTCAAATTCCATTTCAATTTTTATATCTACACTTGAAGATTTCACAGATTCATTTTGTTTTGAACAATCGATTACAACAATTGGAGCTTTTGAATAAAATTGTTCTGGTGATAGTAGTGGTGTATTTGTCTTACCATAATATGACGATTGAAATCTTGCATACATGTCATATAGAATGGAATAACGTTTCTTGTCAAATGAAACATTTAAACTGTCATATGGAAAGAACTGAGAGTTTAGAAAAACTTTGCAATTCTTTATCTTGCAATGGTCAAATTGACCAGCGTGCGCAGTTATAACATCTTTTCGTTTAGTCTGAAAACCTACTATTATGTACCTTGCTCGTTCTAAATAAGTAGAGGTTTTAACAGTCCATGTTTGTCTTTCTGTTTGAGGCAATATGGGGTATTCATGAAATTCCCAACTTCTAAATGGTATTACAATATCACGGTCAGATTTTAATTTTTTCAATAATAATACTCGATGTTCATCCGCCAATCTGACATGTGGTACTCTCCATACAACTTTATCCAATTGAAGTTGCCATTCCAAATCGGCATCTTTTGTTCCACTTGGCGCTTGTATTACATCCTTATTCGTTGAAGATCTGAGCAGTACCAGTTCTTGCTTTACATTTATTATTATTCTATTGTAATCTTCTGCGAATCCCAAAAGCAATCGTAAAGGCACATTAAAATCAAAGTAACCTTTTGAATTAGGAGTAATAGTGTCTTTATCAGGAGTCACCCATCCAGCCGAGATTAAAGAATTCTTTTCATGGGGTGTTATTGAAGTCAATCCTTTCAAAGTTGTTGATATACCAACTTTTTTTGTTGAATAAACTGTTACTCCAGATATCTCATATCTAATTTCATCAAACAGATATGCCATAGGGTTATTTATAAAAGGAACAGTTGAACCAGATTTTCCATCCAATGTTGTTACTCTTCCTTCGATATATAAATAACTTTCACATGGTAATGTGTAGATATCTTGTTGTTGAATGGGAATCCTTATTTCATCATTATTATTTAATTTTGATGAAGTGTAAGGGTTGTGAGTGTGATATTCCTTCTCCCATAGGGTTTCGTCGAATGTCGGTCCTTGCGCTATATCCAGTATATCCATGGTTGGCAAGTTTTAGTCCGATCTTTTGTAGGAAGCGTATGTTGTCCGGTGTTAACTCGTCGAATGTTGAGGAGCTACTGAGCTCCCGACTCTTCCGTTGTGGTTTAAATGATAATCCCATGTTGACTTTATGTTGCTGCTCTGATATGTAACCGTATAGTTATTGTTTCTCCTCTAAAGTCAACACTAATGCCGTCTTGATCCAATATGTTCAGTACGATGTCTGAAATGAAACTGGTGTTTAACGGTAGGTATATCAGGTTTTGTGGCTTCTCAACTATTTTAAAACCAGGAGCTACTGTGGGGTAAAATGTATGTAATATGTGTTGATTTACTCCATCTCTATATGATCCGTGTATAATATTACACGTTGCATCAATACTGTTCACCTTTAATATTGTTACTGTTGTATCGCCAGTATAATCATTTCCAGGAGCTAAAATTCCTTTCTCCTTTGAAAATCCGAGCAAATTGCCGATTGAGTGGTCTAAGCTAAAATCTATATAATACTTTGAAGTTATTTCTGCTTTTAATGTATTATTATTACCTTTTATAGAAATATTTTCTTCTCCAAGCTTTTTTTGTAATACTTAGTTTATATCGTCTATTTCATATGCTCCTGTAGATAATGGAATTATTTTCAATTGTGAATAATTTCCTTTTTCATCTTTACTCTCATAATAATGTAGTAAATTATTTTTTCCTTCTGTAACATTGGGAATTGAATTGTATGTAGTCAAATCCAATAATGCTGCTTCCCATAGTTTGTCCGTAGATAAACGTAACGCTGGGAAAAGTGTACTTTTCAATGTTGACGAATTTCCGCTCAGCGACACTGTATACGATGACATCTTAAAGCTGACTGACGCTCTTCGCTAGGAACTCTAAACATAAATGTCCGCATATTTCTGTATTGCTAGGTTGCTCTCTTTTGTAGTTGTAGAATATATTCTTGGAGTCCCGAAAATAATGTTGAAGTTCTTTTGGTGGCGGTAAATTTCCAAAACTATCAAAGTAGTAAACATTTTCTCCAAGTTTTTTATAACATACCCAATGAGTACCTGGTCCATAATTAGAGTCTAAGTTTACTATTCCAGTTTCATTTTTCCACACTCTATTTGGTAATGTATCTTTCATAAAAACTCCTCTGAAGAATGGTATTCTTAAACATTTCACATATTTTGACAGTTGATAGTTTGTTAATGCTTCATTTGGAATTATCAATTTATTCTTCTCATTTAATACACACGGTACGGTCTTAAGTAAAGACCCGATCCGTTTTTTACCATTGACCATATGGATGTTTTCTTGACTTTCCTTTTAGGGTTAGTGCGACGTCTTCTTTTGATGTTCCCGCCTCTTTTTGCAGCTTCTTTTTTACTAGGTTTTCTCCCGCGTCGTCTTCCACCACCAAACTTAGCTTTCGTCTTCATTGCTGTTGTCACTGCCCAAGCTGCTGCTTTTTCCGCAATACTGGCGTCACTTGATTTAACCCTTTGCCAAGCTTTTTCCGCTAGCGCTCTATCCGCTATTGATCTATTTGTTGAATCTGCAAACTTGGAATACGCTATATCGTGTTCTTTGCAAGCTTGATCTAATTTATTAATTCCAGGATCTCCTCTTGCTAAACGTTTTGCCAACTTAGTTCCGGGTCCACAATATTGATAGCCTCCGGGCAGATGAAATTCGTATGGTAAAGCGTCTATTGCTCGATTTAGAACAGCACCAACAGGAATCCGTCTTAGCAGGGATAACGCAGCTGATGTTATACCACGTCCTTTCTTGCCGCTGTCTTGACGACGACTGAGCGTTGCGGTCTTCATTATGTTGTCTTATATAACCAGCGTGTTTACTCCACGAGCTGCTTTACATAAATGAATAACACATGCACAATTTTTATATTTAAATACTTAACTATTCAAATTAATTATATACTGATTTATAATTCTATTTTTAATCCAAGCTTCTCGTTCATCGGGTTGAATCATCACATGACTCGTTGTACTAGCTATATGATTGTGGGTATCGATAAGTAAATTGCCCACTATTCTTATTAAACAGTCTAAAGTTACAGCATCTTTTGGATGTTGGGGATCGTGTAACTGCATAATACGTTTATCATTACACGTGTAAGCAGTCGAATCACTTTTCGACGTTGTTATGACTTGTCCAATAGTAGCAGCATCATTTAAATCTTCTCCTGGTAAAATATTAATTATTTTCTTCATCTTTGCATCATATTTGGTCCCAAAGTGTTTATCCCAAGTTATTGTTTGTCTTAATGTAACACAATCATCATCTTCATAACCAGGATAAATATCTTTTATTCTTCTATTACGACCATTGTATGTACCTAATGTACCACCACTCGCAATTAATGTTTGCACCATTAGAGGTACATCTATATCTTTTATACCAAATCTTCCATTTGTTATTGTTTTATGTCCTGCATCCCATTCATCATTATTTCCTTGCATTAAATCAAACTTTTCATTTCCATGTATAAATGTATCTCCTCGCTTTAGCACAGCATCTTCATGTTTTACAAAATTCGATGTTCCCCTTTTTAATTCTTTAGATAATTGTTCCATAGTAACAGCGTCTTTTGGTTGAGAAGCGAACTTTACATTTGACAATACTTTCCCATGACAATCGATTTCATCACCATCTTGTAAAATACAGTTGTCCTTGATGTATTTCAGGTTTACAGCATCCCCATCTTCCTTTGGGTATCCAATGTCATTTATTATAAATTTATAAAAAGAAAATCCGCGTTGAGTCTTTTCCGGTATTATAGAATGTAAATATTCTTTATTAACTGAATCTTTATCATTTTTTGGATTTGCCACGTTGGTTATTCTATGATTTCCAGCATCATATGTCTGTCCATCTTTTAAATTATTACCCCATTGTAATTTTAAAGTATTTGAAAGTTCAGATGATAAATACTCTTTAGTAATTGCATCAGAACTGTCAGTTGGTTTACCAACATTAATTATTCTATGTGATTTAACATCGTAAGTATTCTTGTCTAATTTCAATGATGTTGAAGTAGCCTCTTTTACTGTCTTTAAATTCGCTCCATCAGTATCTTCTTCTGGGTCTTTAACAAATTTTAAACGTTTGTTACTCATATCATAGTCACCTTCAGGTGTTTGTGGCAATCCACTTCTTTTTCTGTTTTCTCCTCCTTGTACTCCTAGCCCGGAGTACCGTCCGAACTTGTCGACGCTCATGATTGAACTGATCCACTGTATGCTCACAGCTTTCTTATATATCCGTGATGATTTATACAACGATTCCACGATTTCGAAGTTCGTCAACTAAAGCCACCCATTCATTATTTAAACCTGTATGACCAGCTTCCATGGCTTCATGTAATAGTCTCATTCTATCAACCAATTTGTTTATATCATTATAGTAAATCACATTTGTATTATATAGGTTTTTCATTAAACCTTTACCAGATGTCGAAGTTTCTCCTTTTTTCTTTTTACCATATTCATCAATAAGTGATAAGTCCATAAGTGATAATGACTTCCTCTTAAGCGGTTTCTTCACAGCTGGTGCAGTTCGTAATGTTGGTAGTTTTTTCAGGGGAAACAATCTTTTTATTACAACCGTATATTTAGTTGCACGTGTTCTATTTATCATTGAATCTTTGGAGTAATTCTTCTTATGAGCATTAGTATTTTGCAAAATTTCTTTAAAAGTATTTAAATCTTGAAGCGTATATCTTATAGGTATATTTTTGAAAATCAGTTCAAATAATCCTTTTGTTCCTTTATATTTATGCTCACCAATAACAATATCATCATCTTCAGTCAAATATACTTTTGAATCTCCTATTTTTAATTCATTTCCATCAATTCTCGCACCATATACATGTGACTTGTGTAATTTTGGGTTATCTTTTATTTCATGTAACATCTTCATGATATACTTTCTTCCAGGAGGTCCTTGTTGCAATATATCACTACTTAATTTTGTTAGATTTGGAATTGATTGTTCTGCTTCAGGTATATGTTGTTCTTGTTCTTCTTCTTTTTCAATATTTATTTCTGGTTCTTCTTGTCTTGTTTCTTCTTCTTTTTGAGAAACTTCACTATCACTTGTGTAAGAATCATCATCTTCTTCCTTTTTTAAACTTTTTACTTCAAATTTAGAAACAGGTAGCAAAACATCTCCTTCATAATGAGGTTTACCAATAGTTTCTGTTATCTGTTTTAAAGGTTCTGTAATAGGCTTAAATGTAGTCTCCAGAAATTCTTCTCTTTCATTCAAACCCATTCTTAATGCTCGATTTTTAAGTCTAATCGAGTCACTCAGTGATTTTATTTCTTTTAATAGTTTTTCTTGGTTCACCATGTTTACGCTGCGAAGACCAATCTATTACTAAACGTATCATCAATCGTTCAATGGATTAATACAAATTTATCCAACCCTATACGATATCTTCCATTTTTTATAGGTTCTTCTTTCATAATAACTAGAAATCCATATTTTTCAGCCCATGCTTTGCCACACATTTCTTTAAATTTATCAAATGACATGTCTGCATTTACAGGATCATTATATATGTGCTTTAAATTTGTTTCATCCTGCTTGAAGATAATAAGTAGATTTGCATTATCTCTTATTAGTTGTTTTGGAATTTTACTGTAAGTTTGACCAATATAAATGCTATCAATATTGTAATGTCTCCCCATGGCAAAATAACTTCTAATAGTGTCATGATTTTCACAAGATACATCATCGAATATAAATATAGAAAATGGTTTAGCCTCGTTTGGCTCCATTATAGTTTCACTAGCATTAAACTTGTAGAAATTAACTTCAGGCACACTTGCGAGTACCTTATCCAATAATTGGTATTTGGGTTGTTGCAAAGATTTGGAAAAGATGTAAATGTTGTTGAAACGTAATCCTTTAGGATTTGTTATTAAGTTAAAAACCACATTCGTCTTTCCACAATTTGATGGTCCAGTTATTAAACATCTTATTGTGTTTGGCAGTAGTTCACCATGTTTTCCATGATTCAACTTGTCGTTGTCAACTGTTAATTCATCAATATTATTAATAAAAAATCGATCCTTTTGTTGCACAATCTCCATCTTGTGTAAAGGTTAAACACGTAATGACTTCACAAATTGCTACACCAAGTCTTTTGTAGGGATCCAAGAGTCTTCACTTTTATCAAATCCCAACCAACGTACTTTAACCTTATCCTTTTTTCTTTGTAAAATCTTTTCAACAAGATATACATCGCCGACTGATGATTTTAACAACTCATGTCCGTAGAATCCACCTTCGAGTAATTCACCCTTGTTGTCCTTTAAGATGTAAGTTTCAGGTATTGTTGGTTGCACTTTATAGATTGTAAATACTTCATTAGTCCAGTTTGGCAGATACCTTTTACTAAATACTCCTTTGTACTTACTTATACGAACTTTATCATCAACTTTAAATGTTTTAGGCTGCATTTTTTCATGTTTAGGATTAGTATTATTCCTAATACGTTTTAATACCATCTTAGCATTACCGCTATTTACTTGGTTAGGCTTCATACCAATGGTTCGATGATACTTGTTGTTATATTCTTTTATAAGTTGCGGTAAGATATCATACCAAACATATGATCCTCGTTTGGAAAATGTTTTATACATTGCTCCTTTTAATGTTCTATTGAATCTTTCTATTATTGAAGCTTTAACTTCAGAATTTGTTGAATAATGATTTATTTTATACTTCTTCATTAAAGCTGCAAAGTCTTTGTTAAAATACTCTTTCCCATCATCAGTTTGTAGATGTTTGATGTTGAATTTATTTCTTTGTATAGCCGTTTCCATAGCTTTTGTAACACTTTTACCAGTCTTGTCCTTTAGCAGTAAGGCATCAGCCACTTTAGTAAAACAGTCTATAATCGCTAAAATGTATTTGAATCCTTTATTCAACTTACCATGTGGTATCATTTCAATGAGATCGGCTTGGAAAAGATCATTCATTCCTTTTATAACTGTACTTCTTCTAGGAAATTTTCTTCTTGCTGGCTTATGAAGTTCATTTACAATTTTATTTTTTAAGTCTTCCATCTTCAGTTGTGTCTTCCACATCGCTTGTAAAGGTACTGATCTCTAGAATGGTTTATCCTCTTTTATATACGGTTAGGATATAGGTCAAGGCCATTTTATGTTGGTGTAAAAAAGAGGGAACATGACATTGGGCTTGTCATGTCCCCTCTTCTTTACGAAAGGAAAAAGGAAGAAGGTAAAGGACGAAGAAAAGGTTTACTGATCAATAGGGATTAGGGAATAGTGGCCGAATGGCAATGTGTTGATGTTATTTTCAAGAATGTGGCGTTTATCATCCTTATAACTTAATGCCCACTTTGTTTGCTTTACACTATACAGTATATGGTTGTAGCTTCTGATGGTGTTGAATGTTGCGGTTGTTTCCACATTTTGAAATAAACATCTTTTATAATGTTCAAACTGCACTTTTTTCTTTAGATATGAAGTCTTGATGCCTTTGGCTTTCTTCACCACTTGATGTTCATACTTTTCACTGATGTACAGTTGGAATGAGTACAGTTTGGACATTAAAGCGACAAATTCTTCCATTGGTACACCTTTTGTTTCGTCTTTAAACTTGCCCAACACCTTTTTATTTCTATCGTAGTCATAGTTGGGATGATCTTTAGGATAATCTGAAAAGTCAAAGTCAGTAGTATATACAAAAGTACGTAGATCTTCATACATGTCTTCTGTTCTTATCCAATAAATGAAAGCATCTGTATCCATATATGCTATCCCGATGTTTTCTCTTCCATAAAACTTCACCATCTTGTTGTAGTGAAAGTCATACATGTGGGTTTTAGAAATATCCAAAATAGACATTCCCACATATAGAGGACGATCCATTGTTATTGAGATTTTGTTCATGGTAACAGCTACAAGATTCTCGTTAATAATTACACTCGTTCCAAAGTTTGGTTTTTGTACTAACTTTTGCAACTTCTCCGGATCGCTCACTAATTTTACATCTTTATGTTTTCTTTTGTTTTCCAACGTTTTGCCAAATATTGAATTATTCATTAATTTGAAAAAGTCCTTTTGAAAAGCTGATGTTGCTGCAGTCCTTTTTCTTGTGTTGTTTTCGATGTATGGTTTTAACCAACAAAATTGATTAAATTGTATTGCTCTATTGATTCTTGTTATTTTCAATCCCAGTTCTATTGCTTGCTGTATTGTCCAATAATGAGCTACATATCTCGACTTGTTGGTTAACGTCATCATTAATTTGGGCCATCTACCAGTTGGTGATATTTCCGTCTTTGGTAATAGTGGTAAATCGTAGTGGTGATCATGCAGTTGTTCAGGATATTCGAAGTCGACGTCCAAAATGTATCCAGTATCGCCGTATTTGGGTATGTCCATTATATTGCCGATCGAATCTGGGTTCGCCCACTTGAAATTACCATATGGAAGGGGATTTGACATAGCCCATCCATATAGGTTATTTGCATCAAAATAACCTAAGAATGTTGTTGGTTGTGACGCATCGAAGTTTGGGAGATATTTGTTGTTAGCTTTTACATGTCTAGTTACACTTTGCGTCAATCCTCCACGAACGCCTGACTCTATCATCAAAACCATATCGATATCTGTAATAAGTTCAAGTCTACACTTTGTTTCTTTCAGCATAGCTTGCCATGCTAGTCCAGGTGATGTATAAGAATGAAGTGGATCCAATCCATATGCTTCAAAACAGGTATCTCTAAATTCTTCCATTATATCACAAAGTAAAGTCACATCTAATTTAACATAAAAGTCGGAATATTCTCCCAATGTTGTCATTCCTAGTTCGTTCCATACTTTACAAGCGTGTTGATAATCTTCTTCACTGATGTCCTCTTCATACAACTTCCTCTTGAAGGCTTCTCTTGGCGGAAGTGATGTTTCTTCAAATTTTTCCAAACAATCGATATAATCATAGGGAAAAACACCTTTGCGGAGAACCAAATCCAATTTATCTTTACTAACAATCTTCATTGTTTCTATTAAATTTTCTTTCTTTAAGTTTTCAGTGAGTTTACTTAAGCTAGATGGCATAAAACGGTAAGAGTCTAAAAAACGTAACTTAATATTTCCAACCGTTTTACTAAAACTAATAAACTTTTCACTAGTTTCCGCTATCACATCGATTTTTCCATCATCTCGTCCCAATTCCGGTATGATAAAATGTGCATCATAACCGCTAAGGTTATGCAAAACTACAGGTATAAAGTTGCGAATTTGATAGTTAATATTACATCTGTTACACGCGGCACCTCTATAATAACCTGTCAGATGGTCATGATCACGTACCTTGTGGTTTTCCAAAGTATATTCATTTTTACATAAATAACAATGGGTTGAATTTTCATACTGAATCTCTTCTTCTTCATCCATCGGTATCATTGGTACAATATCACTATACATTTTTTGTACATTTTCTGCTATCAAATATAAGTGGTCAAGGAAAATTTTAGAAGCATTTTCACCGCGATATATGACAGGTTTTGAAGTTAGATCATATTTATTTAAATGATCTTCTGACAGTGTAGATTTAATTAATAAACAAAAACTGTTTGGATCATGCATTTGGTACTTAACACTTTTCTTGGCTTCATCATCATTATTTTCAATAGGAACAAGTGTAGATTCAAAATCCGCATAAACAACAATGGGAATGCGGTACTGATGAGATATCTTCTCAAATTTTAGCTCGGCCTTATCTGGTGATGGTAACATTATTTTTGCTTCATAGTTGTTGTTACATAGTTTTTTATGCTCTTGTAACCATTCTTTTCCATTTCTTCTTTCTTGTTGAAAATTGAAACATCGTTTGCAAATTATCTTCTTATGTCTAGTTTTACACAGTTGGTTATTAACAAGAGTTTCAAACTTTTTGATCCATACATAGTGTGAAACATCACCTCTTGTAAGTAATAGCAAGTCCCTATGATCCGGTAGTTCATTCTTTACCACACGCAATGGGTACACTTTATTCGAACTGTCCAAACCGAAAACATTAACAGATGTTCCAGGGTTTTGTTTTTCGAGCTTTGGAATATCCTTTAAAGTCACTGGGTAAGTCAATCCTTGGAAATTATATTTATATCTGTAAGTTTCATATTCTTCACTGGGTCTTTCTGAATTTTGAGGAGGTACAAATTTTGTCGTCATTGCATATCTAAAACATTCCATATCTTGGTTCTTAACATTTATACACGATTTAGTGTCCGAAATTTTCTTTGGGAGCGGAATATAACTGCTACCCCTTAATCCATAGCCGTGTTTATGAGTTCTAATATCCATACCCTCAATACTAACCAAACTCCAACCAGATCCTCTGCCTTCATGTTCTTGAATTTTTGTTAATATCTCTTCTAAACAATCTTCAACTATTGAATTAATATCTGAACTTGCCATGATGGTCTGGTTTTTTGTTATGAATCCTCTTGGTGACATTTCTCCTTCTACATTAATAAACATAGCATGTAGTAATATGCTAAATTTAATGAAGTTTAGTCTTATTAATTCTTCTGTGAGTGTTCTCCTTGCAATTGTACGCACTTCCTTAAAAAACTGCTCCAATTTCAATTTTTCATTTTGAATTTTGTGGTGCATTACTACTTTACCTTCTAAAGCATATACTTTTAAACTTGGTATAGCATTCGAGGGTCCTGCTAATGATTCTTCTTGTTGTTCTTCTCCATATAGTTTTAAATCTTCATATTCGGTTTCTGTTACATCTTCATTATTATTATGGAATAACTCTTTGTGTATTTCTAGTAGAATATTATCATGAAAGATTTCTAAGCAAATTTCACATTGATGCATCTTGTTGATGTTTACTCTTTGAAATTTAGCAGCGAAATGAAATGATTCTCTACTGCTCCCTTTTTATAACCTCCCAGTTGTAGTGGGGAGGGGGGACGGTAAGATTTTTAGTGAGATGTTAAAAATAGTAGGTTAAGACTAAAGCTGAAAAGTAATGATTAAAGCCTATATTTTTTCTTCCAATTGCAAATACTCCACATATACCTCCGCCCATAGCCATAACAGATCACTGTTACACCAATATACACCAAAGGTGGGTCTATCATCAACTAAAATTGGAGATGCTATGTTTACTAATCTTTCAATTTCTATCCATGCCATAACTTCAATTACAAACCTTCCTATAAATTTTTATTAAAACAAAATAATTTAATTCTGTCTTTATCACAATATTACTCTTAATTAGAGCTTTCCAATGATGTATCGCTTGCCCTATTCCGGCAAACCGTTCTCAAGTTATAAGAAAATTTGTTAGCACTTGGCTGGCGGGGGGGGGGGGGGCGGGGGCGGGGGGGGGGCTATGCATGAATGGATTGAGGTCAAGGTCACCAAAAAATAATAATGATCCAAGGTGATGGAGGCGGCAATAACCGTCTCCACCACCCTGTGTTCCTCAAACACTCCCAATCCCAACCCAAAAAGTTACGTCTTGCGAGGGATCCCAATTTTTTTTGCCCGCACGCACTTTGGCGATCCAGTTTGGTGAGCTGTGATACGGGCGGCCAGTCTCGGGCCATTTGGCACTGGGCTTGACCATGTGGTAGTTAGGGACACTGGAACAGCTAGTGCAAGACGCAACTCTAACCTCCCACCCTTAATCTAAACCCGCCCAAACATATTTTTGCCTGACCAAAATTAAAAACAAAAATCAAAAACAATAAAAATATGCGCTACCTACGGCACAACGCGCATGTCCCACCCATATTTAATGAAGTTCAATCCAACTTTTTAAAGTTACATTTAAATTTAAATTTAATCTACCCATCCTAACAGCTAGCTGTGAAATGTAAAAAATTATTAGTACACAGATAAACAAACACAGACATAGATACACACACACACACACACACACACACACACACACACACACACACCATAAACCAATACTTAAAATTAAAAACACATTTTTTAAACATAAATAATACCATAACACACCTTAATGCTAACATCGCAATGCGCAAGTTAAACCTTAAAACTAACACATCTTAAGACTAAAACCAAATAACACTTTACATAAAACCATAGACACACACACACACACACACACACACACACAACTAATATTAAATAATAATAGCCTAACAACAAGAGTAACTCAAATATATATCGGCCGCTTATACATTTGAGTTGCCCTCTGAGTTCGGAACAACCATCGCGTCCGACGAATTGTTCCGAACTAACTCAGCAATAGTCGCCAAAGAGGTTCTCGGCTCACAAAGTGGTGGGGGGCCTGGAGGGGTTTGAGGGGCGCGGAACTTTCCAGTAAGGTCAGTGGAAAATCCCCAACGGATGTGCTTTGTTACATGTGGGTCGCCCCTAACGCAGGTGGAGCCTTGTGCCTCTTAATTAGCATTAGATAACATCTAATTACATCCGCTGACAAGTACATCCGCTGACAGCTACATGCGCAGCTTTCCCCGTCGCGTGCGTGACAGCATAACTATCGCAGTTTGTTATCTGCCCTCTTCCGCCGCTTAATTATAGTTCCAACGGAAATTAATCGCCGGTACACGCAGCCTGTGGGAGGGGGCGGGGGGGGGCTTCCGGTTTCCGGTCCGGTCGGGGGGGGGGGGGGGGTCATGCATGAGTAACCATCCGCATGTATATAAACGACGGGAAGCTCGCGCGCATCCCATATAGGGAGCTGACACCCCAACGGTAAACAACCAATCCGTGAGTTCATACCACATAGTACTTTAACACACTATTTATTTTAACATTTTTATTATTTTTACACTATTTCTTAACACTACATCAGTTATTTTATATATCTTAATTTCATTTTCGTGTCGAGTTTCCATTTTTTTTTTTAACTAAAATATGCTAATTAACATCGTTTGCAGGAAACTGACACTGATTAATTGCAGGTTCCATTCTTACACACCTGTTTCCTCCTTAATATGCAAATTACTCTCTTACTTTAACAACACTTAAACTCTAACCGCTACTTCTCGGTCATATTAATATAATTAGTGCTACACTACGGGATTTACCTGTGCAATAGTGCACGCTATGTTTCCTGCACGTCTGCAGGTAATACACCTTACAATCATATACTTATTGCTACATTACACAAGACATTTCTTGCACACCTGCAGGTAATACACTTGCTGACCGTCTACTATTATAATTATTGCTACAGTACGAGAGACATTTCTTGCACACCTGCAGCTTATACACTTTACAACCGTTTAATATTAAAATTATTGCTATACTACAATGGTTACCTGTTCAATCACAGTTGTGGTCCCCCCACTTGATTATCCACAGAGCAATACTTGCAATCCTACAACTGAATAATTAATTAACTTCCGCGATCACCAGTACTTTTTTAAACTATCCGTCTCTTCCTCTGACTCTTGTGACCGTAGCCGCAGCCAACTGACAAATAACCGAGCTCTCCCGAACCTCGTTCTTTTATGCGGTTTTCTCGGGGAGGGGGTTGGAGGGGCGTCGCACGTGACTCATCGATCGCATAAAAAGGGGTGTTGCTGCCGCGCGCGCGCCATTTCGGTGGCGGAATCGGTCGGGTGAGGTACTATCCGTTAGTCTCTTGCGCTTTTATAACTAACGCTTGTTACTCTAAAATGTGTTTGCACTTAATATGCTAATTAGTCTTTATATTTGTGCACAGGGCATTTCCTGCACACCTGCAGGTGATACACCTTACAACGGTCTACTATTATACTTGTTGCTACAATACAAGATTTACCTGTCCAATTGGCAATTGTAATCCCACTTAGTTGTGCACGGGATATTTCTTGCACACCAGCAGATCATACACTTTACAACCGTCTAATATTATAGTTATTGCTACAGTACAAGTATTCCTACTTATTCATGCACGGAACATTACTTGCAATCCTGCACCTGAATAATTAATTAACTTCTGCGGCTACCAATACTTTTTTTCGCCTATATGTTTCCCCTGCTACAACCTTTCGCGGCGCCGCCCGACAAATAACTGAGCTCTCCGAAGTTCTGTTCTTTTATGTCATCCTCTCAGGGGAGGGGTTGGGGGGGGCCGCACAACCCCCATATAACGGGCATTGGTACCGCGCGCGCGTCATTATAGTGGCGATAGGGCAACAGTAAACAACTATCCGCAAGTCTCTAACACCTAGTCTAACACTTTTTTACTTACACTTTTTTACTCTAACATATGTTTGCACTTATTATGCTAATTAGTCTCTATATATTCGGACACACTCGCGGGCGCCGGTCATATACTCGCCGATTGTCGGAGAGTACACATCTCCCCTTCGTGTATTATCATGGCTTTGCACTCTTTACAACTAAAGCTTTTACGCACAAAACATATTTTACAGAAACAATCTAACTCCACAGTTTCTAAACCGCGTACTACATTGGCTAAGCTTAAGAAATACTACAGTTTTCACCCGTTGTACTTTGCAAAACCTAGCCTGTGCAACACTGCATACTGTACTGATACTGTTTTGCACGCTGTCTTAACTGACATGCTGCAGTATCAACATTTCAATCTTGTTACACCTATTGACGACGCTATCCAATTATTCTTATTCACTATATTACCGGGTTTATATGATCGTTCTTCCTTGGACACATGTCTCATTCTACATTTTAATTTAATTTTAAAAATAAACGATAACCTCCCGCGGCCCGGCGCCGCCCCTCCCAAAACCCCACCGAGCCCCTGCGGCTCCCACTTTTTTAAAACCCCCTCCGGATGACCTTGACCCACTTCCCAAACCCATCCATCACTGTCACCCCCACCCCACACTTCCAACCCCACACCTGCCACTTCCAACCGCTGACCTTGACCTGAGCCAGGAGTGGCCAAAAGACACTACTACCTACATAAAAGAAAATTATATATGAACCAAAATATGAAGACACATGAAAAAACTGGTCTTAATTTTACTCGATTGCTCTAGAGATAAGATCAAAGAAAATAACATGGTCACAGTCAGCAGCAAATACTGAAATGGCCGTGACGACCTTCTAACAAAATTGGGAAAACCCATCAATATTTATGACATAGATTACTTCTTGATGAACTCAGCCGGAGATTTTTCTTTTCACGTTAAAGCTCTAGTGATTGCCTTTTACTAATGGAAAACATGTTTGATTGAGTTTACTCCTTTAATGTGTTGTATTGTAAAGTATTCTGCATTTAATTTTTATTTTACAACACATTTTGCTTGTGTGCGTTTAATATACGCACATAGTTTGTGTAAATACATCAATTAATTACTTCTTAGATAATTATAATTTCAAATAGGTAGGTTACTACAGTTAGCAATTTAGTTACATTTTAAAGCGATTAGGCGAAAGTACAATCATCGTTTAGCAGGATTTCGAAACACATACAAAATACAAAATTTATTTATCAATATTAAAGGAATTTAAGGCTGCAGGGGAATCGCTTGAAGGTGCGTAGTGTGGGGTTCGAAAAAATGTTTAATGGTTAAAATTTTTCCTAAATTTTAGTAATAAGTAAACTGTACTTTTTATGAATTTGAGTCAGCGTTAATGTTGGAAGCATATAGGTAGATCTAAACTAATGCCGTGGTAGGCCATGCCTTTTACCAACATTCTTTAGATATTCTTGTACATTTCAGGCAGGAAAGATTACTGATACTAAGCTTCATACAAGGAAAATATTAAAATTCAACAATTTAAACTAATTCAGAAAAGAAAAATAGGGAACTTTAAGATAAAAAATACTTGCCACCATTAATAGAAAATAAAAAAGACTTTTGTTTGTAATACAGTTATTTTAAATTAAACAATTTTTAGGGATTTATATAAAAGGTTTTACTATTAACACAGAGTGCTATTGGTCAAGCGGTTCTAAAATTATTTCAACATAATTCTGATTCCTAAATATGACAGTGAGTATCATAGTTCTATTAAATTGTGCAGAATTTCTTTATCTTGATTTAATCTATTGTAATATAGTTTGTTATATAAATTTATACTAAATAAATATAAATTAAAATATTTGTAATATAAATTATAATTTGAATTTTTTCAATGTTTATGAAGGATTTTATTAATACATATAGGTTTTTGTACAGACTTAAAAAGGTTTTATCCCTTTTATTAAAGCCAGAAACTATTTAAACAAAACTTATTGATGATATTTTACTAAAGTTAATATAACTACGGCTATTACATGGTAATAATAACGAGGTCGGACATGGATTAACTGGGGCGTGACACTGGAAAGCCAGGAATATAATATGATTTATTGTTTGGATTATGGTGCTCCAATAGTGGCTTGACTCCTGATATTTGAACAACAATCAAGTATGTATATGTAATTTCATATAGATATAATATAATAGAAGATTGATTTATAATCGATATAACAGTTTCCATGATAAAATTCTATAGGATTATTAAAATTTGTTCTTGCGGTATTTCAAAATGAAAAATGTATATTTTATCGGAGATAAAAAGCCTAGGTAGCTAGTAATTATTTACAGGGTGTTCGGAAACTCTGTTCCAAAACTCCATGCAATGATTTCTTGTATGAAAATAAACAAATTAATTGTGATTGTAGTTGAAATAGCAGTAATAGAAAGTGCTTATGTGATACTACATGATATTTTAATTTGAATTCATGTAAACACAGGGAAACTCTCTTGTATCTCCTTGTATTTCTTTGTGGTGATTTATTGTATCGAAATAAACAAAAAGGTTTATGTAAAAATATATGTTCCAAAACTATTTGTTAAGCTACTAATTGCCATTTAGATTTTTTAAACATGTTGTTGTATTAATTTTATGTTTGGCAAGGCCCTTTTATTGCACCAATGATCACAATCTGGATAATAATTTAAGGTTATTTTAATAAGAAATCCACAATAATGCCATTATTTGTTGTCAAATTCTTACAAGTTTGATTTCATTGGTTAGATAATTAAATTTGTCATATTTTTTGTTACTGGTAAAAGTTTGATAAGCTTTTCCAGTTTTGAAAAGTATGTGTTAAAAAATTGAAAATGCCTGACATTATGAAAACAAATATAAAATAAACGGTATCATATAACTGACACATACTTTCTCCCAAGAATATGAAAAGGTGTTAAAAGCCTCAAAACAATAATGTCTTGATGGCTCAGTCGGATAGTCACCAGGTGAGCAGCACGAGTTTTTGCATCCAAAAATTGAGTTTTTTTTAACACATTTTGCTCTATAACTTTTGAACGCGCATTTTCCCGGAGATGCGGGTGGTGTCATTTTATTCAGCATTTTAATCTTAATAAAACACACAAATTTAATCAAAATCGTTAGAGCCGTTTTTGAGAAATTTTGATTTTTCACGTTTTTTGGGGATTTTTGGGGGTAAACTAACCCTAAAAATCAAAAATTTAAAAAAATGAAAAAAACACCTGGAATTATCGTGGGTTTGAACCTACATACCAAGTTTCACCAAAATCGGACCATTGGGGCATTCTCTAGCTCTGTTTACATCCTGACACACACACACACACACATACTTGTTTGCCCATATTTGTGGGGCCTTGTGTTTACACACCAACTTGTGGGGCCATGTGTGTGCATTTGACAATACTGTGGGGCCATTTGGAATTGTGGGGCTCTATACAAAAAACCAACCTAAACTAACCTAAATCAACCTAACCTAACCTAACCTAACTTAATCTATCCTAACCTAACCTAGCCTAACCTAATCGACCCTAAAAAGTGGAATTTTAGCTCAAAACAAAAAAATCGATTTTTTGTGGGGCCGTGTGTAAGGCCCCACAATTCGCAAAGGCCCCACAATCCGGTGAAATGCACACACAAGGCCCCACAACTTATGGGGACATTGTACACACACACACTCACACACACACACACACACACACACACACACACACACACACACACATACCGACATGAGTGTCCTTTGTGAGGATACACAGATGTCAGCACAAGGTGCCACTTGTGAGAAGTCCCTTGTATTCAAACATACACTAATGAAACCGGTTGGAAAATACTATAAAAAATTTCGGCAATCCAATGGTAGCACGCACTTTTTCAATTAAGCTAGTTTAAGCTGTGTTCCTTGTGAGCATTCTGTGTGATTTTTTATGAGCATATGTGTGGGTTATTGCGAGAATGTGTGTTTGATTTTGTGAGAATATGTGTTTAACTTTGTGAGAATATGTGTGGGTTTTAGTGAGGATATGTGTGTATTTTTTGTGAGGATATGTGTGGGTTTTTGTGAGAATATGTGTGGGTTTTAGTGAGAATATGTGTGGATTTTAGTGAGAATATGTGTGGGGCTTTGTGAGAATATTAGTGGGCGACCATGAAAGTCCGCACCAAAAAACATCGAAGCGTTATTAATGCCAGAATGAAACTCAACACCAGAGTGGTTTTGCAGTGTGTACATGTAGTATCCCCTCCACGGTACCGTCTTACAATTTAATTTATTTTCCTTCCCCCCAAACTAACTCTCTCACCACCACTTTTAAATTAGGGCGTGGATAAGCTCCACCGATAGCGATGGTCACTATGGGTCTCCCCCACCGGTCTGCGATAAGGGGTCTGGGGCCCCCCAATTTTTAATCCCGCGCGACCACTCGTTCCTTTAGACCCGTTAATTTTTAATGTCAGATTCTAATAATAATTTTTAATTTTTTTTATCATAGTCGTTTTCAACTAAGTGAAATGGGTTTTTCATATTAAATTTCTAGGTAACACACACTTTAATAACACTTTATAACGCTCGAATAACAATAAATTTTGTATCAATTTAGTAACAGTGAATGATAATAGAGAGCATAAAATGATTGCCCATGGTGAAATTATACCCATTTTAAGATCGCGACAAAGTCGCTCGTATAGATGGGGCCTAACCTGTTTCCTCTGTTGTTTTCAGTTGGAGACTATTTAGCCTACAATTTATTGCAATGTGACTTCATTGATCTGCAGGTAATCAGCTGATAAATTACAATTCACATTTA
Organism: Neoaliturus tenellus; assembly: GCA_030545055.2. Taxonomy (NCBI): domain Eukaryota; kingdom Metazoa; phylum Arthropoda; class Insecta; order Hemiptera; family Cicadellidae; genus Neoaliturus; species Neoaliturus tenellus. The sequence goes on along the minus strand of CM061534.1, from coordinate 110,142,918 downwards.
AAACTCTGATGATGTAAGTTGATCCAAGGCAATTAGAATATGAGTTGATCAACATTTTAAAGTAATGTCCTCTGTACATAAATTGAAAGCTAGGGGGGTGAAGCCCAAAATGAAATGACTCTTTTTAATCACCACTCGCACTCGCACAGCGCTAGATGGTAAGCTACCACACAAAAACGACGCCAGTGAGGCGTCCGCCCGACGAGCGTCTTTCGGCTACGGCCACACATGGCGACGCTGCGACACAAACTCCGCGACAAAGAAAAAAGTGTGGTACATTGAATCAAGTGGAGGCGGCCACACAAGGCGACCAGCGACAAGCGACAGCAAATCGAACGCGTTCGGTAGCGTTTTCTGGTCGTGACGACAGGCGACGACAAATACGCTCCCCATGTTATCTTACGGAGCTGGCCACACTTGGCGACATGTCGCTACAGTGTTTATCACCTTTTCTATTGATTTGTAACCAATCATACAAACACTGCTGGCCTATAAACTTGTTTTCAAGCTAGTTTCCCCCTAGAAATTTTCAGGAGTAATTACCGAGTTCTGCATATTCTAGATACCAAGACTTTGGTAACATAGTGTTTCGAATCCTTCAAAAGCTATTTGCAAAAATTGTGAAAGCATTATTTATAAGCTTTTGCATTACACAACTACATTAAAAGTACAATAATCGTTTTACTAGCTTCGGGTATCAAGGTGTTACCAATCATCGAAGCCAAGATCAGAGAGTATATGTCTAAGTTAAATCCCTAGATATAAAATAGTTAGAAATACGCTTAACTAATATAATAATAAAATTATTATTTCTTTAAACATTGATATTTATTTTGTAAGCTTATAACAACTTATTTTAGGATTTTTGCTTATGTATTAGACATAGATTATTTGTAAACTTCTAAATATCTAAAAACCAATGACTTTCCTCAAGAATTTTACTGTGATAAGAAATTCTGTTAATCTCTACAGCATCTTTTTTTCTTTTCAATAAAATACTTTTTTACCTGGCGATAAAAACTTTCATGTGTGGGGTAGACTGGTATATTAAAACAAACTACTTAACAGTATGCATATAAGTTCCTATGGTGGAATTGCATGACGCCATCTCGTATCCGTTTTCAAAACTCCATCCTGGACTTACGATAAGCAGATACTGAGACCGCTATAGTAATTCTTGTGTGAAATTGACCATGCCGTAGTCTCAACTAATGAGATGCATTCCAAGCCGTCGTTTCATATTATTATTTTTTAATACGCCCGAATTACGAGCATGGGCCGAATTACGATGGTCACCTCCCGAACTCATTGGAGCCATTTTGCCAACCACGAAAAAACAAGACAAAACGGGCGTATGTCGCTTAAATGTGGCCACTACCCGCGACCTGGTCGCGGCGGAGAAAAGTCGCGGCGTTCGTGTCGCGACGACTAAGTCGCCATGTGTGGCCGTAGCCTTATACATTGAATGTCGCGGGTCGCCTTGTGTGGCCACCTTTAATTGATTCAATGTATCACACTTTTTTCTTTGTCGCGGCGTTTGTGTCGCGGCGTAAGTCGCCAAGTGTGGCCGTAGCCTTAAGACAAAATTTTTGACGCTCGCCCGACGGTCATACTGTTAATACCGACGTCGGGTTTTTGAGTACGCTCGTCGGGCGTCGTCCATAAATGGTCCTATTTGCGACAATGCATTTTCATTCCGACGTATTTCAACGAGCGTCGCGCAACGCCGTGCAACATCCAATACTAAAGATGGTGGCATCGGCTACACCAAATACGCAGGTGGATATGTCTCTTTTCGCTCAGACAAAGTCCTTATCGCTCCGAACTTCCGGTGGTTACCTCCCGCGGTTTATTCCAGTATTATGTACTTTTTTCGTCTGGGTCACAATATTTTCAGTTGCTATAAGGTTATTTGTAGCGGATGATACGCAGCATTAAATAATGTTGTTATAGGCCTACCAGTATTGAAATGAAATGAAATGAAATCTTTATTGATCCTTTAAAAACATTTTTACAATATTGATACAATATACATAACTTAATATACCATTCATAATTTTACAAAAAAGAATATTTACAATATAAATTAAAATTAATATTTCTGATAATAATTAGATATAAAATTACAATTAAAGGACCAATATTTGGGTCCCGAGGTCTATTACCTGTACGGGAACCTACACACGCACTTATTCTTCCCGCTCGAGCGGTAGGTATAAGTGGTCAGACGGCTTATTAAACTACAAAAATACACTTTCAGTAGATAACATATGAAGATCAAGGATTTCCTATTATAGTTAAAAATATAAAAAAATAATAATATTTACAAGTGGTAACAAGATAAACTTAGACCATATAGTAACAAGAAACAAAAAATAAAACAAATCAAAATTATAACTAACACAATATTGATTTTAAAGTGATTTAAATAAAAGAACATTTAAGAAAAATAACACAGCTTAATTAAGTATATATCTTAACCTAGAGCATAAAAATAAAACACCATACATTCTATGATATTGTATCAAAAAACATTTGGATATTATCATGGTTCAGTATATATGTCTTCACTAATTTACAAAATTTGTTTCTATTACTAATATTTTTAATATTGTCTGGCAAACGATTAAAAAATGTAGGTGCTAAATAAGAATAGAATTTTTTATAAATTGTCAAATTTGGTTTAGGTACGTCAACATTGAATTTATTTCTGAGATTGGTTCTTGGTACCATGTTATGGTTAGGCCTGTTCCCACTTTTACAGAAGAACACCCTTAGTACTTTAAAAACATATAAGTTCCTAAGAGGTAAAATTTTTAGATTTTTAAATAATGGCTCAGTGTGTTCCAGTCTTGTTTTATTTGATAGTAATCTTATAAAATGTTTCTGGATTGTTATTAAGGGTTTAATGGTAGTATAATATGAGCCTCCCAAACAGTTAGACCGTATTCTAATTTAGAATTAATAAAAGCGAAGTAAACTGTTCTAAGAACTGAAGAATAACATAGAGATTTTAACATGTAAAACACTCTTATGTATTTTAAAAGCTTATTTTTGACTGAATTAACGTGAACTTTCCAATTCAATTGAAAATCTACATTTAGCCCTAAATATTTTATTTCATTTACCTGCTCAAGAGCCAGGCAGTTACAGTTATTTTCCGAACAACTTATCTCATGGTATTTCAGTGGACTAGTAAAATTGTAACTTCCTCGCAAGCTAAAATTAATGTACTTTGTTTTGGGACTTAAAACCATAAAGTTATCAGTGAACCATATTCTTAGTAATTTAATATCCTTTTGCATATTTATCTTAATTTCTTCAATACTACTACCTTTGTAGAACAAAGCAGTATCATCAGCGAATGCTATCAATTTGCCCTTAAATTTGCCGTTACATAAATTGTTTACATATACGAGAAACAAGGGGCCAGACAAAACTGAACCTTGTGGAATACCGTGAGAGACCTTAGCTAGATCACTTAGCTCCAATCCAACTTTAGTTCGCTGTGTGCGATCTGACAAGTAGGACGAGAACCATTGATGAGCAACGCCACTCACCCCCGAGTCATACAACCGTCTGAGCAGCACTGCATGGTCCACCGTATCAAATGCTTTCATAACATCGATGAATAAACCCGCACAGTACTGCCCATCATTAATTCCCTCGTATACTAGTTTCATGAAGTTTAACAATGCATCATCAGTACTCATTTTCGTTCTAAAACCAAATTGGTTGGAACTAAAAAAATTGTTTTTATTCAAAAAATTAACCAATCTTACTTTAGTTACTTTCTCAATTAACTTTGAAAATATTGATAACAACGCAATAGGTCTATAATTACTCGGGTTTTCTTTGTCCCCCTTTTTAAATAGTGGTTTAATAACTGCACTTTTTAGAATATCGGGAAATTCACCACACGTCATACTGAAATTAATTAAATATTCTAATATGTCTATTATGTTTCCCACACAGTTTTTTAATATTACTGGTGTTATGTTGTCATATCCTGGGGCTTTTCGATTCTCTAATGACATTATTATTGTCTTAATTTCGTCTTTACTGGTGGGATATAGAAACAAAGAATCACAAACTGTGCTACTTGGAAAAAAATTTAAAACTTGTTCTCTTAAACCTATAGCTGTATTGCGATCTTTGTTTATTGTTTCCCTCAAATCATTTGCTATGGATGCAAAAAAATTATTTAAGTGGTCTGAAACATCTTTCTGGCATGTTATACTGTTGTTTCTGTTATCTTTAAGAGTTATGCGTTCTTGACGTTGAGATACCTGACCAGTTATTTCTTTTATTGTTCTCCACTGGCATTTTGGATTGTTTCTGTTGGAATCAAATATATTATTATAATACGTATTTTTAGTTACTCTTATTTCTTTCAATAAATTATTTTTATAGTTTTTATAATTAAGTTTGTAAATGTCATTTTGTGGTTGATTTTTATATTTTTTATACAAACTATTTTTTGTATGAATCATATTTAAAAGTTTTTGATTCATCCATGGTTTTATTCGTTGATTCTTTTTCTCCCATTTATTCTTTTGTCTACGGGACTGATTTATACACTGATGCAAAATATCCAAAAAAATTTCAAAGGCTAAAGAAACAGTTTTTGCGGAATAAACAGATTGCCAATCTGATTGTAACAGAGTGTTATTTAAAAGTTGGTAATCTATTTTGTCTACTTTGTAAGGTTCATTAGCTTTATTGGTTTCATAATTACATTTGATACATACAAACGTAGCTCGATGATCGGTCACTTGCAGTTCTGTTACAAAACCTGTATATTCTATTTTTGAGTTGACACTACTTCTACAATATATATGGTCGATCAATGAAACAGAGTTATCTGTTACTCTAGTGGGCTCATGTATTAAAGATTCTAAACCATGATAAGCCATTTTCAACGTATAGTTATCGGTCGACTTTGAATGTTTGAGAAGATTAATGTTAATATCTCCGGTCACAATCAAGTTTTTATTCTTTACACTTTGTAATAAATTATCTAATTCGTCAATGAAGATATCCTCATGGAATGCATGTAGCCTATACAGTCCTATGATATCTATACTTAGTTTATCTGTCAGGTTTATATTTAAATGAACATAATCACCTGTCAGAAAAGCTCCATTATTAATTGAAATTTGTTTACATTCCAGCATATCAGATACAAAGATAAGAACACCGCCTGCTCTGTGCTCTTGATTACATTTTGCATAGCTATTATAACCTGGCAAACTATAATATGTGAGTTCTTCGTTATCTATCCAAATTTCAGAAAGAATAATTACTTGAGGCAAATTAGTTAAACTCTGTAACTTTAAAGAAAATAAATCAAAGTTTTCCCTGACACTTCTTATATTTTGATGTAGTATTACTACATTGTTCGAAAAAGGTTGAAACAATTTACTGCAAAACTCTAACATAAAACTATGAATTTAAATGTAAAAATCTCACACTACATACAAACTTGGTTGCTTAAATGTTTACTTTGTAGACGGCGATGAAGCGTCTCGGGAGGCTGCCTCTCGTTGCTGCAGTTCTGCCAGTTGCTCCAAACTTCTCACGACGATCGCCCGGTCACCTTCATTCTTGCGCAGGAAAATTTTACCATTGGTAACCCATACAAAGGTGTAGCCATGATCTCTTTTGAATGCTCTAGCTGTGTTCAACAACTTGCGCCTAGCGGGGCTCAAGCTCTCATTGACGTAGATAACACTTGCAGGACTCGGCATACCAATGTCAGATGTGTTTAAATTTCTCTTAATTTTCCTTTTTCTCAAAATTTCTTCCTTTGTAGATCTTTGAACAAACTTCACTATTATGCCTCGGTTTTTTCCTTCCTGTTTTGTACCCAAATAGTGGCAAGCGTCTACCATGTCGTCCTTTATTTCGGTATCAAGAGCAGTTCCAACTCGTTTTATAATATCAATTGGGCTGGTGTTTTTGTCTTCAGGTATCCCATTTATTTCTAAGCAGTTCGCTCTGGAATATTGTTCTAAATCCTCTAAACGTTCTTCTAGGTTCTTCACCTTGGATCGAAGATGTTGGTTCTCCTCAGTGATAGTTTCAAATTTTTTTTCATAATTTTTTAAGGCTTTAGCTTGTTCCGCGATGGTTTTAACCAAATCATCAATCTTCTCGTGACAGGCTTCAACAGATTTGCCTAATTCATTTTCAAGGTGTTTAATTTGATCTGAGGTATTAAGTTGCATTTGCTGGAGAGCTTTCATAATATCTTTATTTGTTACCTCAACTTCTTCACTTGTAGTCTCGGAACGAAGACTTTCTCTGCGACCCTCCTGACACGAATCACACCTCCAAATCTCATTCTTAGACGTTATGAATTCAATATCATCAGATGTCATGTTAACACAGTTCCCATGAACGAAGAACTTACAAACAGAACACTGTATTTTTGGTTTTCTTGTAACAACACTTAAATCACAAATTTTGCATTTATCACTCATTATGAATTTAATTAATACAACAAAAAATATATACTGAATTAAAAATAAGTAAAATGTGAAATTCAAGGAAATCACAATCCTTTGAACTGAACAGCAATGGAATGTTATCTGCACTCACAAGATAAGGGACCGACTGACCACTGTGCGTCCTTCCTCTTCGAGCTCCAACTCATTACTGAATTTCTACATTCATACCATTTTTACCAAATACTGATTCACAATGTTACCCCAACATTCTTTAATGAAAACAAACGAGGTGAAGTTTGTTTTAATGATTCAGATTTAAACAGTGGAAATTAAGGATAAACATTGTAGAATATGGACGATATATACATGATAATTTTCACGTTGCTCACTATTCCCCATAAAACCATAGAATATAACGCTCCTTTGTCTCCAAAGGTTCCTTAACGACGAATTCGAAAACTTGTGATTCGTTTTTACAAAGTAAATAAATTAATATAAGAACAAATAATACATTACCTAACTTGATATAGAGGAATCAGTTATTAATGGAGGTAATTATTGAGTAGTTATATGAGTAGACCCTAAATTATTGTATTTAATACATGAAAGAAAAATTAAATATAAAGTAGGGCGTTAGTTCTCAAAGTTAACCTTACTAAACGTTACTGCACGTGAAAAAATACAGTACACGTAATCAATTTCCACAACAAAATAAAATACGACTTCAAAACTAAACACAGACGGAAATACGCATTTGCCCGCATCGATACAATGAAATGAGTCATTGCGATTCCGAAGGTCAGTTTGACAGGTAGGCGAGGGGGGCTTGTGCGAGTACAATGACCTTGGGGATATAGTATATTTCGTCACTAGTCCGGAAAGTGGTTGTTATCGGTGCAAGATCGAGTTTCAAGTACGAGGCGAAGCCGAGTACTTGAATTCGATCGAGCACCGATATAACCTATACCACTTTCGGACGAGTTACGAACAGTACTTTTCATCATACCACCTTTAATATACAGTTTGGAAAAAAATTAATAAATTTTAACCTATATACCCCCTCTTACGTTGTTATTTGTTTATCTTGTATTTTAACTATTTACAACTAAACAATCAGCTGTTTGACGTTTATATATTGGAGTCAACGATGTTTAAGTTACTGTAAGCAGAATAGCAGCGCTAGTGGTGTCAAACATTGGAAGTTTTTTTCCGGCCTAGTCCCGAAAACCACTGTTTCGAGGACTAGTCCCGAAAACTTTGTTTACCAACACGTTTATCCAACCCACCGGGAATCAACTAGTTTCGATCACAGCTGACCGTTCCGAAAACAACGTTTATCGCAATGGTATGATGAAAATGTATTTTTGTTTTGTTGCTACCCATAGATGCGACGGTCGGCTTGGCGAGGGTGGAAGAGTAAACAGTCTTATGCTGGCACGCATTTGGTCTAACAGAAAACCTTTGCCGAATATCGTTAGTGAAATGTAGCCACCGATAAATTTGCAATGATTTTGAGTTGAAGCTTGAAAGTATAAACATAATTAGAACCGTGATAAATTCGAACTAGTATCCAATTAAAATTCGAACTCCTACACAATTTTTTTAGTATTGTTTGTGTACAAAATGCTAGGTACCGAGAGAAAAATTCAAATTAAAGAAGTAAAAATTATTCAGATTCCACCGTAGTATGGTTAGCATATTGTAAAATGTTATGGTTAATACGTTAAAATAGTTTATTTCCTAACGTTTTTATCGGCTGTAGGCCAATTTGTTCGATGTTTGGGGCGTTTTGGAAATAGTACACTTCATCCAATGGTCAGGTTGAGCAAAAAACTTTTATTATTAGTACCCTCAAAAAGAAGCTCCATAAAAGCCGGCGGTAAGCAGCTAACCGCCGTGGTTTGCCGTCGCGGTAGAATATCCCTTTAAAGCTGACAGGGATGTGTTGCAATGAGTTAGTTAAATAACTGTAGCCTATACCTTCATTGTAAAATGTATTAAATTAATTTAAATTGAGATAAACGGGTATACGCATTCTACTATAATTTAAAATATCCTTGCCCTGGCTGAGTGAGATGTATTGCTTCTCGATCAGCGTTTTTGAATTTTGAAGAATAGCTAAGGAATTTTGAAGAATAGCTATGAATATTGTACATTTGTTGCTGGGTATGTGTGATGATGGCCCGGTGGCCGGCGGACGGATGACCGCGCAGCTAGTACGGGTATCATCCTCCGGCTATCCTATCCACCAGCCATCTATATAACTCCTATCACCTATGTTAACATAACTGGCAAATCAACTACTTACCTGATACAAATAAATCTATAATGCAGGACTCCTTAATAGTGCTGCAGAATTTAAACTTTCCGTAAATTGAAGAAAAATCTGAACATGAAACATTATTATAACAAACAATACAGTACACAATACAATGCAGTACCAAAGAGCTCTATATATACCTGGAATGCTCACAAAAGGCAAAACTCGAACCAAAAACCGCAACCCGTGTTCTGCAGGGCAGGCAAAAACGCCGAATGAGCAACTGAAGCTTTGGTGCGCGCACTCACTATTACGATTCTTAATTGGTCACTAACTATTCAAATTCATTGAAACACATACGGTTTTGAAGAAAAAGAGTTTGCTAGTTATAACGATGTAAATATCTTAACCATTAGTTTTAACTAGTAAAAGCTATTAATTACATAAAAACGAATGTCAATACACAACTAGAACATGAAAAAGTTACTAAGCGTAAATATATGTATTTAATGGTCAGCAAAAAACTTCAAGCGACAAAGTTGTAGATTAGATGAGTTTAATCTTTGCTTTACATTTTTGTGCTTGAAGTGAATGGTTTTCTCGGAAAACAGGTGTAAAGATAAAGTGGCGCGACGCTGGAGATTTCGGGGAATCGCGTCTGTGCGCTACGCTTAGAATGTCCGTGTAGTTTCCGTGTCCTTTCCGTATCCTTTCCTGCCATGTGTAGCAGTACCTTTGACAATAAATTGAAGGACATCGTATTTGGAAAATCATTACCTTATAAAAGTGTCATTTTATAAAAAGTTGTAGGATCACCAGGGATTGATATATCAGACAGTGAGTTTTACTAATTGTATTAGCAATTCCAGGTTGCCAGTTACCACAATATGAGCTAATAATCTCGGCAATTTTAAACAGTTTTCAGCTTTGCCATTCCGTTCACCATGCAAGATTGGACCGTAAAAGGGTTGTAGGGTTGGGCTCTTTTAACGAATTTCAATATTTCTTATACACAGTTATAAATTAAATTTTTAGTCAGCATACTATTATTCTGTTTTTAAAAAGTGTGATAACTATTTCTCTTCAATCGCAAAAATCCCCGCTAAATCTTCAAAAATCCCTCCAAATTTTGGCACGATAGCGCAAACTACGCTATCAATCCCCCCATGGACACCACTTTGTCAAAGTGTCATGATGATGTGTGCATGTGCCGTGACGGTGAGCAGTGGGCTGGCCATGCCGTAGACGCGACGCCGACGAGGAGCAAGGTGTACACCGCCACGGCGCCGGCCCGCCGCATCTCGCCACCAAGTGAAAGGGTCGGTCGGTGGGGCGAGACAGAACGTAACGTAGTACAGTATGGAGTACAGATTCAATCGTGTTTCTCTTCTTGGATTGGTCAACTAGTCCTACTTGTTGCCGCTAGTCTCACAGATAGCATGCATTAAACATAATTGATTGCGGTTCTTTTTACTATCATAGATAATTTACACTTAAACATCCTCTTTTTTATAATATTACACTACATTATTATTACCTGCTACCTCCACCATAATTTCAATATTCTCAGCCTCCATCACTTCCATACCGGAAATAGTAGGCCTATCACAGTAAAAGTTTACATGCAATCCGAACTGGTTGATACAAATACTTTTATACTGTAGAATAGAATTCGATATTTCACGACGATTTGGTGTTTTAAAGATTCAACATATTCACACTCTATTTATTTACAAATCTAAATATGCGTTATTGAGTAAATAAACGTTATTATTTTTACAATGTTGTTCGGAGGAAATTTAATAAAACGACAAAATCTGATGCCACGAAAGGGTGTGACTTACAATGAACTTCTTTGATTCACTATTGATTCAATTAACAACGATCAAAACATGAGGGCTACAGCATCATGAATTCCTTAAATAATAATTTAATTTTGTCTAATTAGCTAAAAACTTTTTGTTGAAAATTTATAACCTGCCAAAAAATTAAAACCTCGTGTTTCCATGCCCTTTCAAATTAATTCTTCAACATTTTCTGAGCTCTTTAAGTTGCCTATGTTTTACCAGATACAAGTCAATAAAATGTTTGGGTTTATCATTTAATACAAAAATTAAATATGTAAACTAAACTTTATAAATATGTATTTTTTAATTAATTATTTTTTTAATGTTTACATTAATTATTTTTTTATTTTTTTGTATTTTTGTGAATACAAAAAATTATTTGCGAAGGCATTAATAAATAACTCTTAATCTTTGACTCCATGACTTGAAGTGCCAACTTTTTTAAGAGGCTGTGAGCCTTATAAATAAATACTGCACATATATTATTTGTATGTATATATTTACATTTTTTTTAAACTTGTTAATGGTCATATTTCTTATATGAGCTTCTGTAACTTAACTGTTTTGAAAACACACTACATTTGATAAAGAGAACGAAATACAATTAATTAATTAATTAATAAGTACAAATACGCTGTGAATGCACAAGCACATACATTAGTAGGCCTATAACAAGTTTCTTCTGTCTTTGTGGTCAAATTATGCTATACGGTTTCTGCTACAGGAAGTCTTCACGTACCGACACCAAACTGATTGACAATGTAGAACACTCCTAAAAATTTATATGCGTCCGTCCATAAATGATTACTGTATAGTTATTAGGTTATAACTTAATAATGTTGCATTCGATCATCTAAATACAGAGTTAATCTTAATCATTTCTACCATAGTTAAATTTAATAAATTTTAGATACAGTCACACATGATTAAGTTATTATTAAGTTATTGGTTAAGTTATTAAGTTATTCTTTACAAAACCACTTCGTTAATAGCTGAAAGCACATCTTGTGAAAAGGTCGAAATTGTACTTGGGATGTTTGTCTTTCGCCGCAACGACCAGCGTCAACGCATCGAACGGACGGCCAGCTAGGACACTCCCTTGTCTCTCAGTGCGTTTGAAATTTCCACCGGTCGGCAAATTCGCACGCACGCAACGCCGCGCCGTCCGAATTTCGCCGCCCGGCTAGGACACCGCCTGAATAACAAAGCCAACGACTACTAGATGAAATACTAGTAGATGAAAACTGTCACCCGTTGTTACAGGTATCGAAGTGTAATTTCCAGTTTTGTTTTTGGGATGATTGCTTTTCTTAGTCTTATATCTTATTTTATGAAATTTTTGTAAAAACACTCGCATCACCCTCTGAAATGAATCAGGACCTTCCACTCTCAGCTCATCATTTAGCCTACATGAAGCTTCAAGTTCCTATCTTCGGCCAATCCAGGGTCCCACCCACCATCTCATTCTCCTATACTAATCTCTTTCTCACACAACTCGAAATTTTTTAAGGTTGTATTAATTCTTTTCTTCGAAATGCCTCTGGAGGACATTTTAAAATATTGTTATTCCTTTTTAGGGTTAAAACAAAACAATAATATGATTAATATGTCAGCTGATTCATAGAGATTACAAATATTATCACACGAGCTAGTGGAGGCTAGCTTGCTTTTGGCTAGTTGCTAATCAATCCAATAATTAATTTTGTAAACAAATAACAACTAGCAGCGAGTAACTAGCCAAGTGTGAATGCACCTTAAAAGCGTCGATTAAACAATGTAATACAATAATTACAGACCATTAATTAATTGTAATCGCTGTTAAATTTTAAGCGGCTGTAATTAAATTAAAGAGTTTGAGCCTAGTAATAATTTATAACGATTATAATAATTAAAAATACTCTTCAAAATATAGACAGGACAACGCTGCAACCGAACCGGACTTGTCGAATTCTCATTGTGTAGCGTGTCTGCGCGTGCGTGTGTTGGACGTCGCAGTCCGATTTTTAGAAATGTAGGCCTACCCCCGGCGCACCTGACTGTACTAGGACAGTTGTGATGGAAATGAGAGTGTACGATGGATGTTTTGCAAAAGGTGATGGAGACTCTTAAACTATATTTTGAACATAATGCGATCGCGTGTGTCTATTCATGTCAACAACTCTGCACGGTTTCCGGCAAAGGCGAATACCGACACCAAATCTGATCTGACGTTCTCTCTCTATCTCCCCCTCTCGTCATTTACCTCTGAATATGATGTACATCTGTAATATAGTTATTGAGCGGAGCTCCTATACTACACTCTTGCTTTTTATTTACACTTACTCCTCCTGAACGGCAGGGAGTAGGGGAGACCGGGGCTGAAAGTCACACGGGTTGGTTGTCACAAAGCTTATAACTTCTGCCACCAACTATCTTTTGCGCTACTTTTGCGAGTGCTGTTTCTTCCTTTAGTATGGAGATAATTGTTCTAGAGAGTGGATGTATATATGTACTTTCCAATGAATTTTGGCGTTTTTTCTGATTTTACTCCTGGCGAGTAAATTTTCTTAAGTCACTTAATTTTTTTTTACCATTCTTATCTTATGAGTTATGATCAAAAGTTTCATTTTATAAAATTAGGCATATTGTGAGGTATTAAATCTGATTTCTTTACCAAAACAAACGATTACCAGTTTTCGATATATGTCGATGTTTGTAAAAAATTTCGGCACGGGGCAAGTTGTCACATAGAGTAAGGGGTTGGTTGTCACATGTTAATCAAATAGTTAATTTGTAGTTAATTTTTACGTTTTCAAAACTCCTTGAATTTACTGTAGTTTATTTTAAGTTTCATTTTTGTATTAAACTATTGTTACTTTTGAATGTTTTGTTTGATTTTACCTATATTAATAATTTATACATATTCTTATTTTTATCCATAAGAAATACTAGGGACAACCAACCCCAACCGCCGTGACAACATGCCCCGCCGTAGGGGCTGGTTGACACACTTGCACTGCTCTTTTTAAACATTTTTTATAAATATTTGTCGTATGGATTTCAATTTGAGAAAAATATATCATGTAAAGAAAAGTTTATTTCAAATGATAAATATATTTTTAATAAACTAAGATTACGAAAAGCTTTGTAAAAATTAACAATCTAAAAAGTGTGACAACCATCCCCGGTCTCCCCTAATCCTAACAAAATCTTTCTCTGTCATAGTAGGCCTAACCATCTATGGGAAGGTATAAATCTGAAATGGTCCAAATCGGACATAAGGGTTCTGTCCTACGGCCCTTTAAAGTTACCATGTTATTTTAATAGGAGAAAAATATTTTATTTTGGTTTGTTTACTGTGTGGTCGTCAGAGTGTACACCTGCGGGCACGTGACCTCTGTACTACCTGTGCCTGTCAAACCATCGATCGCGTCGACCATTATAAAGTATCTTGGGGTTGTTATGGACAAACAGCTCAAGTGGGGAAACCATATAGAACTTCTCAAAAGCAAACTTAGAAAAATGATCTATATCTTTTATGAACTCAGTGACAACTTAAACGAAAAAGAACTTAAAACTGTATATTATGCACATGTTCAGTCGTCTCTTCATTACGGTCTAATTGCATGGGGGGGAACGTTTAATTCAATTATAGAGCCATTGTCAATTGTTCAAAATTGTATAATTAAAGCCGATCTAAAAAAACCAAAACAATACTCTTCAAAGATGCTTTTTCAGGAAACGGGTTTGCTTACTATTAAACAATTATTTATAAAATCTCTTCTCTTGTACATGAAAGCAAATCCACACTTAATAATAACTCCAGTAACGCATGGGTATACAACTAGAAATTCGCAAAACATTGGTATACAGGTTCCTAAGATTGTAAAATGGATCAACAAAACAAATTCTTTCTTTTTAGCCAATGTCCTGTTCAGGAATGTCCCGTCCGAGATAAGGGAGGCACAGGTGTCAGTGAATGTGTACAAAGGGCGCCTCACCGCCTGGCTTTTGGAGATCGGTACAGATGCGTCTGAGCAACTCCTCATCTCCATATACAATTAACACCGCAGACTAACTAACACTGACGCAAAATACTTGACCCGACTATGCAAGTCTTTCTCCCGGCCGAACTGCTGATATCGTAAAAAATTTTAAGAAATTCACCAACTATAGTTTCTAAATGATTTATTTATTTGATTAATTAATTACTCAGTTAAGATTATCCATTAAATTCAATCTTTGTTGTCTGTGCAGTTATTTAGTTTATACGCTTTAGAATCATGGATTGTTTCTTTTGGTTTTGTTATTAGGGTAGTATAAAAGTAATGTGTATTAGCTTATTTTTATTCAGATAGTTTAGTTTTATTATACTGTAATAGAGTTTTTGTTAAGTATGGTGCAATTTTTTATTTCAGACTCAGCTCTGCGCACAGGCCTTAGCCTATGCAGAGTTTTTATTTCATTTATTTTATCAATATTTGTACCTTGACATTTTTTTGAAATAAACTTGATTTTGATTTTTGATTTGATTTGTGTTGATTATACAGCTAAGGATCAAATTTAACTGCAGACGGTTTCTATCAGATCTTTGTGGATACAATAGTTTCATGTAAAATTGTTGTTTTGTTTATTTTAGTGGTTTGTTTACCTTGGTACAAGAATGAAAAGCCACATTTACGGAGAGGAGGTGCAAATCTTGGACGACGCACCATTTAATATCTTTTAAACGTATAAAAGATATATATTCTGATAAATATTCTTGTCTTATTAAAAAAGAAATTTGTGATTGTATAATTATTAATTAATGATATAATTAATAATCAGCGAATGAGCTGACCCAAAAGGTGAGTGAGCGCAGCGAACGACCTAAATCCTGACGGCGAGTGAGCGTAGCGAACGAGCTCACTTGAATTACCTTTAAAATATTTGCTATTATTTCTTTAAAAAGTAGTCGCTCCGCTCAATATTGCAAGCAGACAACTGCATTGTATACCTAGTATTCATTTTTTGTGGACTCTACAGGACAGTTAGTTCTAGTTGTAGCATCAATCGTTGCTCAACGGCCAAGCAGTATGCGGTTTGGTTATTAGTTAGTTAGTGCAGTGTGTAGTACTTTTTATTTAAAGTTATTTACTTATTTAGTTACTTGTAGACTTGTATCTTTCGAAAGGTCCACGAATATAATAAGCCTTATTGGTAAAGAGAAATTAATCACTATGAAAAATAAAACGACTTTCGTTATACAGTAATCACCACCAACTCACATACAAAACAATCTTTTGATATGTATCTTTTCTTGTAAATTTTCACAGTACGTTATCAAAAAATTTTACTTTTAATTCAATTTGTTATGACCATTAATTTCTATATTCTTTTTTGTTGTAGGCTACTTAAATTAATGAAACAAATCACATTAATGAAATTAAACAAATCAAATTATCCTATTTTGAAGGTTAACAAATAAAGATCTTCATTAAAAAGAAATTGATACACTTTAAGGATTCTAAAAACGCTTTTCTAGCAATGGTTGAAATCAATATTCCAGGGTGGTTTTCATAATAAAACTTTAAGTTAGATAGACAGTTTTCTAAAACTGAAATGAGCTATTGTAAATTTTTTTATATAAATTAAATGCAGCGTTACTTATTTGTTATACATAAGCCACGATTTATTTTTAGATTATTTCGAATTGCCGAGGTCTTAAAAACACATACATTGAAAGACGACTATTTAGTAAACATTGTGTACAATTTTCTTGTTTCTAAGTTTTACAGTTTTTGAGGTGTGTTTGCTTACTCATCCATGTCTTCATCACCGATGAAAGCTTCGAACGCATCTCCTCCCGAGACCGCGACGCTGCGCGGTGGGTTAGCAGTTATGTTACAATATGTATGGTCTATGACTTATATGTGTATGACTCATCGCTACAGTGAGATTTGTTTTGAGTTATTGAAAGTATTTCTGACCTATATATTTCAATAACAGAAATTATAACTGCGCGCTGTAAACTTGGCTGATTACGTGTATTAGGCCCTGTGTCGCGCGGCCGCGTGCGGAGATGCGTTCGCCGCGATCATCGGTGACATGACTGAGTTTAGGAAAACAGAACTACAAAAAACCGTAAAAACTTAGAAACGTGAAATTTTCACACAATGCTCAGTAAGTATTTTTCTTTCAATTTATGTGTTTGTTAAAGATCCCATTTCTTGATAAAATAAAAAAGTAGCTGGCTTATGTATAACAGACAAGTACCTTAACAGCTAGGGCCTACTTGCAATAGGCCTTAAAACATACCATTTAAATGGAATTAATTTTGGTGTTTGAATGAGTATACGACTCATCCTTTAGGATAGCTGGCACCCCCAAACATTTGGTCCTAAATCCGCCCATGATTACGTTAAAACAGAGTATTGAAAAATACAATTTAAAATATATAAATCATTGCACCAGCGAATGGCCGCCTCTCTACCAAATGATCGTTGTTTCCCAGGGAATGACCGGTCATTTGTTGGTATCAAAATACCGACTATTTAGAATGAATATACCGTGAATGACCGATAAAAATAGGTAAATTAAGACAAAAGTCACCACACAAATCTAAATTGGAATAGGCTATAAAAATCTTGTCAAATAACCTATGATCCAATCCCTAAGAGATTGAAAATAAGTGAGAGATGTCATGTTTTCACCATGTTATCTTATGGGAACTTGTTCTGCAGATCGGCCGCATATAGTCACGTCACTTTTGGTGGTGGGGGGAAGTATACAGGCCCGTTAGTTACGGCGCACCGAAACTGCGATCCTAGTTTTAATCCTCAAAAGGGTTCGCTAATCCCACAACCAAAACTGCGATCCTGGCACAGCGGCCCATCAGCAGGTAGCGGAGGGTCCAGCGGGGATTCCAGCGTCCGGTGTAGGCTAATGGCTCTGGAATCTTTCGTTTCGCTCAAGTCACTTTTCAACTACAGTATATAATGCCAATGAACTGGGACTTCCAAGTTGTACTAAACTCGCGCATACCACCCCCTTAAGAGTCATCTTCACCCAGTAGCCCATTGTTGCGCAGTCGGAAATGGTAACTATACGGCTTTTAATGCAAAACATGGTATTAGATTCCCCTTTTTCGGACGCCGTTTTACAACCGATTTTCTTTAAACTTGGCAAGTGTTTAGTTGAATAGTTATATTAGGTCCCTCATATCTCGAAATTTTGAAAATTTGACAAATATTACTAAAGAAAATCGAGTTAATTTGCGACGTCACAGAGAGTAATATTTGTTAAATTTTCAAAATTTCGAGGTATGAGGGACCTAATATAACTATTCAACTAAACACTTACCAAGTTTAAAGAAAATCGGTTGAAAAACGGCGTCCGAAACAGGGGAATCAAATACCATGTTTTGCATTAAAAGCCGTATAGTTAAAATTGCCTACTGCGCAACAATGTGCTACCGGCCCAGGGGTGAAGATGACTCTTATAACCTGGACCAATAAACGAAGACTTTCAACATATACATTCCTTCTTTATTTTCCCCCACAAATATATCAGTCATTCTCAGTTTGAGAGCAAGAGCAGCAGTGTCGTCTTGTACGTACAGTATCGTCTGTTGTACAGTATCGTCCCGGGGGCGGCCTCCGTGCCAGGATCGCAGTTTCGGCGTCTGCCTGGGGTCGCCCTTGGGGTAATTATCGCAGTTTCGGTGTCTACCTGGGTTTTGGATCGCAGTTTCGGTGCGCCCGTTAGTTATCGTAGGCCCCGGGTAGAGGGAGTCGGCTGCCGGTCACGGGGTGAGGATGCTGTCAGGGGAGAGGAGGGGGGATCAGCTGATTGCTCTCTATGAGGCTAGGCAGTACAACGGCACTATCGCCTGACTTCCTGTCACGTGCGAGTTCTATTTCTGCTGTCATTAACTGGTCGATGTGTCGTTTCCATACAACACCTGAATTCAGCTGAACTAAATACTAAAAGGTCAGCGTCAGGTCGCTCGGCAAAAGTGGTTTGGATTAAAAAATTTCAGAGTAAAATTGTTTGCTAATTACATTTACTGCTGCACAAGTATCAATTTCTAAACAAATAGGTTGGCCTTCAACTGAAACATTTACAGTTAAAGGCATTAATTCTTACTGCCACATTTTCATTCATTTGAAATACATTAGGTACGTCCTCAATTACTTCAATATCTACTTTTCCCACATAGTTGGGGTTTTTATTGCGATCTCTATTCGATTTCCATTTATGACTATAATGTTGTTTAAGATTAGATGTCGGCTTACTAAGTCCATCACGAGAACGACACACTTTAGCAATGTGATTTTTACTGTTACATATATGACACACACAATCTTTTAGCTTACAATTTTTATTTATGTGCCCTATCTTGCCACAACAATAGCACTTCACGTTACACTTATTCACGTGACTGGAACCTCGATGTGTAGCTCGCTGCGAAGTTCCCGCAGAAGCTGTGTTTCCGCCGCCTTTTGAGGTGCTGCCGGCGCCGCCGCCTTTGGCACCCATCCGCTGCACTCTCCCGCCCCGTGAACAATACCGTGTGACTTTGACGCTGCATCATTTTCCGCTGCCTCGATCGCTGAGATTAATTTCACCGCCTTTTCGAAAGTCAAGTCGGCTTCCGCTAAGAGTGTCTGTTTGGTCGTTTCACTCCGAATACCGCTAACTAACCGATCGCGTAGATAGCCTAATCGTTCAAATTTGAACCAAACTCATATTAAATTGGACGATTTTTAAAAACTGAGATACTGTATCGTGCTCACGTTGATTTTGTTGACGAAATTTGTATCTTTCCGTTATTGAATATGGCTTAGGATACGAGTGTTTCTTAACTATCTTAACTACCGGTAGGTAATCGTATGATTACTTGTTTGGTTTATCTGGAGTACACAACGGATCAAAATTATAAGTATTTGGTCCTATACTACAGTCAGGGGCGAACCCAGGGGGTGGGGGGATATATCAATCCTAAAAGAAGAAAAATAAAAAAATACTAAAAAAATAAAAATATTCAATGACAATTGGTTAAATAGTATATTTCGTCTCAAGGGCCGAAAGTGTAGTTTTGGCGGTCCCGTAGACAATCAATGGTTAGCAAAACGCTTTCGACCGTTTTATGACGATATGACAAAAAATGCAATTTCCTTCTCTAAAACGGTATCCTTCGTTAGAATGCTACATCTAACGAGTCTAACTCCATGTTTTATCACATGGAGAATGCAATTTTATCATTATTACAGTTTCGATTTCTTATAGTTTTCGCGCTACAAGCCAAAAGTCGGAAAAATGAATTTAATGTATTAAAGGCGTTATTTTAAACATATGGTAACTTTTAATGGTGTTAAGAAATTTCAAATAATCTCCTGAAGAATTTTGGTCATTATGTATTTTGTCGTATCACATCAAATAAAAAAGTTTTATGACGATATGACAAAAATGGAATTTTTTTCTCTAAAATAATGATCCTTCGACAGAATGCTACATCTAACGAGTCTAACTCCATGTTTTAGCACATGGAGAATGCAATTTTATCATTATTACAGTTTCGATTTCTTATAGTTTTCGCGCTACAAGACAAAAGTCGGAAAAACTAATTTAATGTATTAAAGGCGTTATTTCAAACATATGGTAACTTTTAATGGTGTTAAAAAATTTCAAATAATCTCCTGAACAATTTTGGTCCTTATGTATTTTCTCGTATCTCATCAGAAAAAAAAGTTTTATGACGAAATGACAAAATTGGAATTTTCTTCTCTAAAATGGTGATCCTTCGACAGAATGCTACATATAACGAGTCTAACTCCATGTTTTAGCACATGGAGAATGCAATTTTATCATTATTACAGTTTCGATTTCTTATAGTTTTTGCGCTACAAGCCAAAAGTCGGAAAAACGAATTTAATGTATTAAAGGCGTTATTTCAAACATATGGTAACTTTTAATGGTGTTAAAAAATTTCAAATAATCTCCTGAACAGTTTTGGTCCTTATGTATTTTGTCGTCTCTCATCAGATAAAAAAGTTTTATGACGAAATGACAAAATTGGAATTTTCTTCTCTAAAATGGTGATCCTTCGACAGAATGCTACATCTAACGACTCTAACTCCATGTTTTAGCACATGGAGAATGCAATTTTATCATTATTACAGTTTCGATTTCTTATAGTTTTCGCGCTACAAGCCAAAAGTCGGAAAACGAATTTAATGTATTAAAGGCGTTATTTCAAACATATGGTAACTTTTAATGGTGTTAAAAAATTTCAAATAATCTCCTGAGCAAATTTGGTCCTTATGTATTTTGTCGTATTTCAACAGATAAAAAAGTTTTATGGCGATATGACAAAATTGCAATTTTCTTCTCTACAATGGTGATCCTTCGACAGAATGCTACATCTAACGAGTCTAACTCCATGTTTTAGCACATGGAGAATGCAATTTTATCATTATTACAGTTTCGATTTCTTATAGTTTTCGCGCTACAAGCCAAAAGTCGGAAAAATGAATTTAATGTATTAAAGGCGTTATTTTAAACATATGGTAACTTTTAATGGTGTTAAGAAATTTCAAATAATCTCCTGAAGAATTTTGGTCATTATGTATTTTGTCGTATCACATCAAATAAAAAAGTTTTATGACGATATGACAAAAATGGAATTTTTTTCTCTAAAATAATGATCCTTCGACAGAATGCTACATCTAACGAGTCTAACTCCATGTTTTAGCACATGGAGAATGCAATTTTATCATTATTACAGTTTCGATTTCTTATAGTTTTCGCGCTACAAGACAAAAGTCGGAAAAACTAATTTAATGTATTAAAGGCGTTATTTCAAACATATGGTAACTTTTAATGGTGTTAAAAAATTTCAAATAATCTCCTGAACAATTTTGGTCCTTATGTATTTTCTCGTATCTCATCAGAAAAAAAAGTTTTATGACGAAATGACAAAATTGGAATTTTCTTCTCTAAAATGGTGATCCTTCGACAGAATGCTACATATAACGAGTCTAACTCCATGTTTTAGCACATGGAGAATGCAATTTTATCATTATTACAGTTTCGATTTCTTATAGTTTTTGCGCTACAAGCCAAAAGTCGGAAAAACGAATTTAATGTATTAAAGGCGTTATTTCAAACATATGGTAACTTTTAATGGTGTTAAAAAATTTCAAATAATCTCCTGAACAGTTTTGGTCCTTATGTATTTTGTCGTCTCTCATCAGATAAAAAAGTTTTATGACGAAATGACAAAATTGGAATTTTCTTCTCTAAAATGGTGATCCTTCGACAGAATGCTACATCTAACGACTCTAACTCCATGTTTTAGCACATGGAGAATGCAATTTTATCATTATTACAGTTTCGATTTCTTATAGTTTTCGCGCTACAAGCCAAAAGTCGGAAAACGAATTTAATGTATTAAAGGCGTTATTTCAAACATATGGTAACTTTTAATGGTGTTAAAAAATTTCAAATAATCTCCTGAGCAAATTTGGTCCTTATGTATTTTGTCGTATTTCAACAGATAAAAAAGTTTTATGGCGATATGACAAAATTGCAATTTTCTTCTCTACAATGGTGATCCTTCGACAGAATGCTACATCTAACGAGTCTAACTCCATGTTTTAGCACATGGAGAATGCAATTTTATCATTATTACAGTTTCGATTTCTTATAGTTTTCGCGCTACAAGCCAAAAGTCGGAAAAACGAATTTAATGTATTAAAGGCGTTATTTCAAACATATGGTAACTTTTAATGGTGTTAAAAATTTTCAAAT
Organism: Neoaliturus tenellus; assembly: GCA_030545055.2. Taxonomy (NCBI): domain Eukaryota; kingdom Metazoa; phylum Arthropoda; class Insecta; order Hemiptera; family Cicadellidae; genus Neoaliturus; species Neoaliturus tenellus. The sequence goes on along the minus strand of CM061534.1, from coordinate 110,120,587 downwards.
AATCTCCTGAGCAAATTTGGTCGTTATGTATTTTGTCGTATTTCAACAGATAAAAAAGTTTTATGGCGATATGACAAAATTGCAATTTTCTTCTCTACAATGGTGATCCTTCGACAGAATGCTACATCTAACGAGTCTAACTCCATGTTTTAGCACATGGAGAATGCAATTTTATCATTATTACAGTTTCGATTTCTTATAGTTTTCGCGCTACAAGCCAAAAGTCGGAGAAACGAATTTAATGTATTAAAGGCGTTATTTCAAACATATGATAACTTTTAATGGTGTTAAAATTTTTCAAATAATCTCCTGAGCAAATTTGGTCGTTATGTATTTTGTCGTATTTCAACAGATAAAAAAGTTTTATGGCGATATGACAAAATTGCAATTTTCTTCTCTAAAATGGTGATCCTTCGACAGAATGCTACATCTAACGAGTCTAACTCCATGTTTTAGAACACGGAGAATCCAATTTTTTCATTATTACAGTTTCGATTTTTAATAGTTTTCGCGCTAAAAGCCAAAAGTCGGAAAAATGAATTTAATGTATTAAAGACGTTATTTAAAAGATATGGTAACTTTTAATGGTGTTAAAAAATTTCAAATAATCTCCTGAACAATTTTGGTCCTTATGTATTTTGTCGTATCTCATCAGATGAAAAAGTTTTATGATGATATGACAAAATTGCAATTTTCTTCTCTAAAATGGTGATCCTTCAACAGAATGCTACATCTATTGAGTCTAACTCCATGTTTTAGCACACGGAGAATCCAATTTTATCATTATTACAGTTTCGATTTCTAATGGTTTTCGCGCTACAAGCCAAAAGTCGGAAAAATGAATTTAATGTATTAAAGGCGTTATTTTAAACATATGGTAACTTTTATTGGTGTTAAGAAATTTCAAATAATCTCCTGAAGAATTTTGGTCATTATGTATTTTGTCGTATCACATCAAATAAAAAAGTTTTATGACGATATGACAAAATTGGAATTTTTTTCTCTAAAATAATGATCCTTCGACAGAATGCTACATCTAACGAGTCTAACTCCATGTTTTAGCACATGGAGAATGCAATTTTATCATTATTACAGTTTCGATTTCTTATAGTTTTCGCGCTACAAGGCAAAAGTCGGGAAAACGAATTTAATGTATTAAAGGCGTTATTTCAAACATATGGTAACTTTTAATGGTATTAAAAAATTTCAAATAATCTCCTGAACAATTTTGGTCCTTATGTATTTTGTCGTATCTCATTAGATATATATATATATATATATATATATATATATATATATATATATCGTATGGCTCATTCAGCCAGCCACCCTGGTTTAATAATAATAAAATAAATTCTGCGGTGCAGAGCACCTGAGTCAGTATAAGTAAAAAATCTAAACACTAAAATAAAAAAAAAAAATTAGATCTCTCTTTATAGAGCTAAATCCAGGGCGCTAAGCCATTGCAGCCCAGCATCACTTGAGCTATGCAGACCGGCCAATCCTTCGGGGAAGGCACTCAGTGGGCACTCTTCGACTATGTGTTCCATAGTTTGATACTCTGCTCCGCAGTCGCATGACTGGTCTTGTGTCATTCCCCATTTGTGCTTCCAATAATTACATCTTCCCACTCCAGTGCGGAAACGATTGAGTATAGTCCACTGCTTCCGAGGAAGATTCATACCACCTACCGCTACGGTCGGGTCATCTATCAAGAAGTGGTTCCGACCTTGAAAAGCGTCCCAGGAGGAAGTCCAGTTTGTATGGATGGTGAAGTTCGAGTCCATCAACTGGGAGGCTGTTCGTAGAGGTGGTTTTCGGGACCTCAATCGGCCCGCATTCTGGGGTAGGTAATCATGGATGGGCAGCTGTGGAGCAGATAAGATCTTTGTGTATTCCCTAATGAGTGCATCCCTTCGTCTTATTTCAGGAGGAGCGATATTACACAGCACCGGGAGCCAGGGTACAGGAGTTGCCATGAGTGTACCACTAATGGCTCTCATGGTCCTGTTTAGCTGGACGTCGATCTCTCTAACGTGCACACTATTTAGCCACACGGGAGCACAGTACTCAGCAGTTGAATATACCAATGATAGAGCAGTTGTTCGCAGAACTTGTGCGTTAGATCCCCATGTGGAGCCAGCAAGGTGATGGACAATGTTAGTCCTGGTTCTCACCTTAGCTGCCGTTTTTTGTAAGTGGCTTTTAAACGTGTGAGACCGATCTAAAGTGACTCCCAGATACTGTGGGTGGTCATTATGTTTCAACTCAACACCGTTGAATACGATTTTAAGCTTTTGGTTGGCCAGTCTATTATTCAAGTGGAAGCAAGCAACCTCAGTTTTTGTTGGGTTTGGATTTAGCTTCCAGGCTTCAAAATATTCACCGAGGGCCGTGAGGTCATTTGTTAGTGTTTCCTCAGCTTGTCGAAAATGCTGGTGTTGATATGCCAATGCAATATCATCTGCATATATAAACTTCAAGGACCGAGTTACAGGAATGTCGGCAGTATACACATTAAAGAGCAGTGGGGCGAGCACTGACCCTTGTGGCAGGCCATCCTTTAGTTGCCTAAACGTACTTTCTCTGCGTCCCAGATATACTTTTATCATCCTATTGGAGAGCATTGAGTTGAGGAGACGCAACAAGAAAGGGCAAGGAATAAGGTCGTAAAATTTAACTAGGAGGCCTTTTCTCCAGACAGTATCATATGCTGCAGTCAGATCTAAAAAAGCCACAGAGGTTTTCAGTCTTCGCTCAAACCCATCCTCAATGAAAGAAGTCAGAGCTAAAACCTGGTCACAACAGTTGCGACCAGGCCTAAATCCAGCTTGTTCGACAGGGATGCTGGAATTGAGAATAGGGAGGATTCTGTTATAAATCAACCTCTCTAGCAGCTTATAACAAACACTTAAAAGAGCTATAGGCCGATAACTTTCAGGCAGTTTTGGATCCTTTCCGGGCTTCAGGATAGCTATGATCTTGGATTTTCTAAATATCCCAGGCATGTCGCCGGTTTTCAGAGTGGTGTTAAAAACTTCCAGAAGCCACTGTCTAGCCTTGTTACCCGAGTGTTTTATAAACTCCGGGAAAATGTCATCCAAACCTGCTGCTTTGCCAATTGGCATCGCATCAATCGCCACTTCCAGCTCGTCGTAAGTGAAGGGTCTAGAGACTTCCAAGGGTGCTTGCCGACTCTCCTTTATCTCATTAAGCTTGAAATTAATTGTTCTGTCTGCAGACGTACGCACAGGTTTTGAAAGTATGGAGAGGCGTTTTGCAATTTCACGAGGGCTAGGCTGTGAGGCATCGTGTTTTTCACTTGATTTACCAGTGGAGAGTTTCCTGAGCAGAGACCAAGCTTTCCGACTACTTTTGGTGAAGTTCAGGTTCTCAACAGTTTTCACCCTCTTCTCTCTCCTGGAGTTGTCGAGAGAGTTAAGGAGTTGGTCAGCTACATCTCTGTCAGCAGTGTCTGTAAACTCACTGTAAAGATCTTCGCACTCTCTGCTCCATCCTGGTATGTATTCTTTTCTAAAACCTCTTGGGATTGTCGCCTTAGCGGAAGACAGGACAAGGCGAGTGAACCGATCATAGTTTTTTATTTTAGAGGGGATGAACCTTATGCCGCTATCAAGCCTTGATGAGAAGGCCTCCCACTCAGCTTTATTAAAGTTCCACCTAGGCCGAGGAAAAGATCTTACGAGAGGAATTTGCATTCCTACTGATATTATTACAGGCCTGTGCTGAGAGTGGGGGAATGCACCAAGGACCATCCTGGAAGTAGGCACGGGTGTTGCTGATGGTTCACGGGAGCAAAAGCACAAGTGTGGAGAGTACCCACGACGCCATCGGGCTGAATGGAAGGTGTGTGGGTCCTTGGCATTATATACCAGGAAAAGGTTGTTATTTTCAGCCCAGCTTGAAAGACGAGTGCCGTTGTCATCATCGGATAAAAAAGTTTTATGACGATATGACAAAATTGGAATTTTCTTCTCTAAAATGGTGATCCTTCGACAGAATGCTACATATAACGAGTCTAATTCCATGTTTTATCACATGGAGAATGCAATTTTATCATTATTACATTTTCGATTTCTTATAGTTTTCGCGCTACAAGCCAAAAGTCGGAAAAACGAATTTAATGTATTAAAGGCGTTATTTCAAACATATGGTAACTTTTAATGGTGTTAAAAATTTTCAAATAATCTCCTGAGCAAATATGGTCGTTATGTATTTTGTCGTATTTCAACAGATAAAAAAGTTTTATGGCGATATGACAAAATTGCAATTTTCTTCTCTACAATGGTGATCCTTCGACAGAATGCTACATCTAACGAGTCTAACTCCATGTTTTAGCACACGGAGAATCCAATTTTATCATTATTACAGTTTCGTTTTCTAATAGTTTTCGCGCTACAAGCCAAAAGTCGGAAAAATGAATTTAATGTATTAAAGACGTTATTTCAAACATATGGTAACTTTTAATGGTGTTAAAAAATTTCAAATAATCTCCTGAACAATTTTGGTCCTTATGTATTTTGTCGTATCTCATCAGATGAAAAAGTTTTATGACGATATGACAAAATTGCAAGTTTCTTCTCTAAAATGGTGATCCTTCGACAGAATGCTACATATAACGAGTCTAACTCCATGTTTTAGCACATGGAGAATGCAATTTTATCATTATTACAGTTTCGATTTCTTATAGTTTTCGCGCTACAAGCCAAAAGTCGGAAAAACGAATTTTTATCATTCTGCACGAAATCAGCCTGTTTTTTGTTCTCTCAACTGTACCAAAACCGATTCTTTATTGTCCTAGGACTGAAAAATCATCTGGAGAATTTTTTACGTCCTAATACTGAAAAGTCAGTTGTTTGCTATGTATATTATTATTCATTTATTAATGTTGAGAAGCAGAATTTTGAAATTCAAACATTATAAAGAGCATTGTTTGTAAATAACATAAATGTAAACACTGCATATTACTAACTTTGTAAATATAACCTCGAAAATACATCTTTATAGTTTTTAATGATCAAAAATCTAATTTCGCATTATGATTAAAAAACGTTGTTCATAACTCGGAGCAAAAGTGTCTTTTTGATGCTTAATCGTTTTTAAAAACTCGGCTGCGCCTCGTTTTTAAAACACGATTACGCACCAAAAAGACCCACTTTTGCTCCTAGTGATGAAAACTACTATTAATGTATTAAAGGCGTTATTTCAAACATATGGTAACTTTTAATGGTGTTAAAAATTTTCAAATAATCTCCTGAGCAAATTTGGTCGTCATGTATTTTGTCGTATTTCAACAGATAAAAAAGTTTTATGGCGATATGACAAAATTGCAATTTTCTTTTCTAAAACAGTGATCCTTTGACAGAATGTTACATTTATTGAGTACATGTTTTTGGCACATGGAGAATCCAATTTTACCATTATTACACAAAAAAATTGGTTTTTAAATACTATTAAAATGTTGCATTGGTAGCTGTTAGGAGTGGAGTGAATTTCTAGAAGGACTTTTAATATTTCCCACCTACATCATTGGCTCCCATCTACCAGAATATCCGACGATGGTATCACTATTTTAAACAATTACAATAGAATGGAGCTCCAGGTTTTTTCACGATAAATTCACTACCTGCTGGATTGGCCGATGCTCTGAAGATGTTTCGTCTCTTTTAAAAGTCAACCTCATTCTCAAGACCGTACCGTGGCATCTTTTCTTTGGGCTATGTGAGGGACAAGGTTTAAATTCTACCAATTCCTCGATAACTACTAGAACTGTGTTAAGGGATTAATTACTATTTTAATTGTTTGTAGAAAATGTTGTTAATGTAAAAAAGAAACCAGAATTCAGCTTTTTGTATTACTAGACTTGATTTGTAATGTTAATCAAAATCATTCCAGTTATATAAAAGTGAGTCATTTAAGATTAACTGCGAGATTCTCAAAAGTACAGCGAGTGTCGGTAAGCCTAATTAAAGTTCATTATGATTTTGTCTGCAATGAGATGCAAAATTTGCTCCGTTCTTATGATGATCATCTGTACTATGCTGAAAGGAACAAGTTAATACCATGGTTAGGTTAATTCAAATCTGGCTGTCAAAACTTTCATATTATGGCAGCTCAGGAGACGCGATGCGCTGAGGAGACGGAATCGAGTGAGCCTAGCGAACTAAATAAACTTGACGGTGAGTGAGCGTAGCAGCTCTCCTGAAGGACAAAAAATCCTAAGGTTGGCATTGCAAAGCATGACGGGTAAGCTAGTTCATTTATAAACCACCAACGTTAAGAAAAAGGCTCGTTTTTAAGGCGGCAGTGAAATCAGGACTTTAGAGAGTTGTTATCGCAAAGGGGGAGCTATACTTAACACTGCGCAAAACTTGGCAACGCAGTGGAGGAAGTCAACAGTTGTTCAAAATATTCTCCCAAGTACCAAAATCGACACACACCGCCACTATCCCTTACACGTATATATTCTCACAAAGTACATTCATCCCACATGAAAAATAAGCTCGCAAGGGACAAAAATGCCCACACACTTATATGGATACTGCTTACAGCGCGGCCCTGGTGAACACACTCAGAACTAAGCTGGAGGTCCTTCCGAGCATATGGTCAGATTTGAATGATTCTTATACTCCCATGATCGTTAGGTAACGGAGATAGCCAATATCACTATCTGCACTTCCGAGCATATGCTCACAAAGGTGCATATGCTCGGAAGTGGTGTGTGGTGCGGGAGAATATGCTCACAAGGGCGGCAATGTCGGTTCACACACACACACACACACACACACACACACACACACACACACACACACACACACACACACACACACACACACACACACACACACACACACACACACACACACACACACACACACCTATACGCGCATATAAGTCGCAACGAGATCCATGTAAAAATCCAGCGGAATGAGATCCACTAGAAGGAGTGGTTTTTTTAATAAAATAAGTGACACTTTTCTTCCCTGTAGTTTGTACAATACGCCAGTCTCGTCAGATTTGTTATAGCTTCAAATTTAACCATACGTTTTTTGCGGTCAAAGTGAGATCCGGTATGTAAGGTCACAGTGAGGTCCAATTTGACCTTGGCTATACACACTTTAACTACCACGGTCACACTGAGATCCGTCTGCAACTCCCCGATTATTGTTCGACCGCCTCGCTGGTGTTTACACACACTCTATCTGGTTGCGGTCGAAGTGAGATCCTTTACGGTTTGCATGCGTAATTTAATATACTGTAAGAACAAATTGATACATTATGGTATTTTAGTTTTGCAGATTAATTGTATAGTGATTACGCAGCTCTGTTAAGAAATATAAGTCATATTGCTTGGTGTGCCGTATCGTATAGTGTACTAAACGTTTAATCTATATTTATAAAGTAGAATGCGTGTATGTATTTGTCCCGAATGGGTGCGAAAACGACTCGACCTAAACGGTTGTCCAGCAATACTTATTTAACCTAAAAGAAAGTTCGGCCTATTCTACTGTAATTGTTTCCTACGCTTTAGTACTCTGAGTCAGTGGCCTTGCAAGTTAAAATGTTTTTTTTTTATCTACAAAATATATTTATAGAACTGTATAAAAACAAATTTAATAATAAGTTGAAACTTTAACATGTATACAAAAGAATGTTGTGAATGAACAGTAACTGGTAACATACAAGTAGTTTGAATCATACTCTAGTACCAGGTTAAGGCTGCGGTCTACCCCAACCAAAACAACAACAATGCCGAATGCCGCCTCGCGGCCGTAGCGCTAGGCGCTGCAGAGGTTTACGGGGATCGTGTTTCAGAATTAACCGATTAAGATAGAGATTAGCTGTTAACTTTTTCTAAAAGTAGAAAAAAGGATCTAGACGGCTATCTTTTTAGAATTTTTAAATAAAATTTCTAATTTCAGTAATAACTGTCTAAAATCATCTGTTTTTTAGTTCTGTAAATGCAGAGGTTTACGGGGATCGTGTTTTAAAAATAACCTCTTAAGATAGAGATTGGCTGTTAACTTTTTTTTAAAGTAGAAGAAAGGATCTAGTCGGCTATCTTTTTAGAATTTTAAAATAAAATTTCTTATTTCAGCTATAACTGTCTAAAATCATCTGTTTTTTATCGATTTTTAACTGAAGTTTTCTATTGGTTTTAATGAACTAATTACAAAAGTGTAACAGAGGAAAATTAGTACCGTTATTCTTCTTTAATATGACACTTTATTTATAGCTCTAGGCTTCATTTGGCAGAAGATAACACGATTCTAAAAAACCCTTGCATTTGGGTGCGTGCCAGGGGTAGACCGGAGCCCGGGACCACCCCGGTCTACCCCTGGCGCGCACCCAAATGCAAGGGTTTTTTAGAATCGTGTTATCTTCTGCCAAATGAAGCCTAGAGCTATAAATAAAGTCTCATATTAAAGAAGAATAACGGTACTAATTTTCCTCTGTTACACTTTTGTAATTAGTTCATTAAAACCAATAGAAAACTTCAGTTAAAAATCGATAAAAAACAGATGATTTTAGAGAGTTATAGCTGAAATAAGAAATTTTATTTTAAAAATCTAAAAAGATAGCCGACTAGATCCTTTCTTCTACTTTAAAAAAAAGTTAACAGCCAATCTCTATCTTAAGAGGTTAGTTTTAAAACACGATCCCCGTAAATCTCTGCATTTACAAAACTCAAAAACAGATGATTTTAGACTGTTATAGCTGAAATTTGAAATTTTATTTAAAAATTCTAAAAAGATAGCCGTCTAGATCCTTTTTTCTACTTTTAGAAAAAGTTAACAGCTAATCTCTATCTTAATCGGTTAATTCTGAAACACGATCCCCGTAAACCTCTGCAGCGCCTAGCGCTACGGCCGCGAGGCGGCATTCGGCATTGTTGTTGTTTTGGTTGGGGTAGACCGCAGCCTTAACCGAGCCTTGCTTGTTGGTTTTAATTTAGTTTTGATATAGTGTCACGGTATAGTTCAGGAGCAAACTGCACATATCAGACTTCCGTGGGATTTTTTGTGAAGGGAAGGTGTGACTATGTGGAATCTCTTTATTATATGTCACATAATAGTGTAGTACCGAGTGTTTACCTTCAAATTGCGGTGGGTTGTTTTTATGAGGTCGTAAATCCAAGATGGCTGCCATATGTGACATCTATTCATTAAATTAATAATAACTCTTTCCAGAGTAAAATAATCGAATTTCAGTTTACACCATTGAATTTAGCTTGAAAAAACAAACAATTTGGTATTTTGAATCATTGCTCTATATCCATTGGTTACCAAGATATTGAAAGCGTAAAACATAGAACATTGTCCCCCATGTTATCCTTATGGGAAATAAGTAAAATTCTATAACTCGCTTATTTCTCAACACATCTTAATAAAACTTGGTATGTGGCATCATCTAGTTGAGATCTACTTGATTATGGCCTAAAATCCCCAATTTTTACATTTGCGTGGCAGCAAACCTGCATACTTATTTCCCATGTTATTCTTATGGAGAATATTTTTACATGCTTATTTATGAACATACAACAACAAAACTTGATGTGAGGCTCCATTTAAATTATTTGTTGAAGCATTTGAAATTCGCTGAGTATGCAGGTCTGCTGCAACGGGGGTCTTAAAGTTATAAAAAAATCTTACAAATTATAGGTGGAAAATAAAATAAAATAAGCTAGGCATTTTTTGTGAAATTTGTGTTTTTTTTATTATTGATATTATGAAAAAGTACTTGATGGATTTTGATTTTTTTTTAGACAATTGCATGAACTTAATTTATTTAGGTAGATTCATTATAATATCTCCAATACCTTTTGTAAGGTTATATATTTAATGTTTTTTTTATAAGGGAAAGTTTGATATATCTTGAGAACCAATTGAGCCACATTATTGAATTTTTACTACTTATTCTAGACAACATTGTGCAAATATTTAGGTAGTTTTGGGTCTATAAGTTTAATAGGGACTGAAAAATAATTTTGAATAATATTTTATTTTTATATTAAATATGTCAATATTTAATATTTACATATTAAAAGAATAAATTTAATTTACGGCCTTTTGGAGCACAAAAGGTATTGGGGATATTATAATGAATCTACCTAAATATATGAAGTTCATGCAATTGTCTAAAAAAAAATCAAAATCCATCAAGTACTTTTTCATAATATCAATAATAAAAAAAACACAAATTTCACAAAAAATGCCTAGCTTATTTTATTTTATTTTCCACCTATAATTTGTAAGATTTTTTTATAACTTTAAGACCCCCGTTGCAGCAGACCTGCATACTCAGCGAATTTCAAATGCTTCAACAAATAATTTAAATGGAGCCTCACATCAAGTTTTGTTGTTGTATGTTCATAAATAAGCATGTAAAAATATTCTCCATAAGAATAACATGGGAAATAAGTATGCAGGTTTGCTGCCACGCAAATGTAAAAATTGGGGATTTTAGGCCATAATCAAGTAGATCTCAACTAGATGATGCCACATACCAAGTTTTATTAAGATGTGTTGAGAAATAAGCGAGTTATAGAATTTTACTTATTTCCCATAAGGATAACATGGGGGACAATGTTCTATGTTTTACGCTTTCAATATCTTGGTAACCAATGGATATAGAGCAATGATTCAAAATACCAAATTGTTTGTTTTTTCAAGCTAAATTCAATGGTGTAAACTGAAATTCGATTATTTTACTCTGGAAAGAGTTATTATTAATTTAATGAATAGATGTCACATATGGCAGCCATCTTGGATTTACGACCTCATAAAAACAACCCACCGCAATTTGAAGGTAAACACCCGGTACTACACTATTATGTGAAATATAATAAAGAGATTCCACATAGTCACACCTTCCCTTCACAAAAAATCCCACGGAAGTCTGATATGTGCAGTTTGCTCCTGGACTAGTAATAAAGCTATTAAATTTCCCCCAACAACCAACTATACCTTTTCACTGTTAACAGCTGTTTCAAAAAGTCTGCTTAACATTAATGTTCCTTTATTTTTGTATACCTTTTGTTGTTATTTCGCTACCAAAATAGCAACCCATAAGACCAATGTTAAAAATTACGATTTTTAAACCTAAATTTAGACAAAATTAGATTTTTTGGGTTTGAGGCCTTTTCTAAACTTATTTTTGGCCAAAACACTCTTAAATGCAAAGTTTTAAACGAAATCTACCCGCTAGATTTCGAGATCGTGGAACACACATCCCTCCAGATATTATTCGTATTATAGTATAGGATATAAAAGAAATTCGTGTTGGTTACACTGTATTGAGTTTTAAAACGGCTGAACTGATTTGGCTGATAATTGGTGGTGAGGTAGCTTAGAACGAGGAGACGGACATATTTTTTCCCCATTTGCGTGGTATGTTACAAGCTTTAGGACCGTCATAAACGTACCCATGTCAGGTTTTTTTTGGTGTATTTTATCCGATTTTTAATGAACGCAACGTATAGAAATAAATGTTTCTTTGCAATTAATTCTATAAACATACATTCTCATTTAAAGTATTAGGTTAAGTTTCATTTTTTAAGTATTGAAGAAAGATTCTTTATAACAAAAACTAGAGGTCCACATTTAGGAGGTGTTAATGACTTAAGTTACCGTAGAAGATCACCTAAACGGCAAAGATTCTCAGGTTGGGATAACAAAGCATGCCGGATAACAGATAGTATACAAAAAATTTTTTTAATTTCCTACAGTAAGAAGCGTTTCAAAGTGTAAACTTTTTTATTTGAACCACGATTGTGTTTCTTCATTATTTTCAACCACAAATTTAATTAAATTTGTTATTCTTACTAATAATTAATAATAAATCCTGTTGTATGAATGACTGTAAACAAAATGAAATCTTAAAGTTTTTGTGAAAAATTAATAATTTTGCTTTTTTATGAGTTTAAAATTGTACAATTGATTGAAATTGTACACTATTGAAAAAATCTTACTAAAGTTAATAGCAGAACACGCGATTCAAGTGACTATGGCCATAGTGATACATAAATACATGACCGTGCGTAGAGATTATTTGGCACCCACTACTTCCGAAACAGACTCATTTTTCTCTGCATACGAACAACAAAAAGTAAAATTGTTTCAAAGATGACTCATGTAACAGCTTTAGGCTCCTGTTACACTACGGTGGCTGGCCACGTCGCCGGCTACGTGGCCGGTCACGTGGCCAGCGTCGTGGCTAGCGACTGACACGGTGGCTGGCTACGTCGCTGATCACCTTCGTGGATGCTCAGTTGTAAAGATGCCATCAAACAGTGAGTATATGTTGTTGCTAGCTCTCCTGCCTAAAAAAAGAAGGAAAAGAACAGTGCACGTTCATCCGATTCTGTGTGTGCCTAGAAGGAAAGAAGTTTCTTTGTATTATACCTTGTTCGACGAACTGTGCAATTATGAGCAAAAGTTTTTTTTAACTATTTTAGGATGTCAAAAACATAATTTTTTGAATTACTTGATTATCCTAACACTACCCTCCATTTTATACGAAAAGAACTTTGCAATAGGTAGTTATAGGTCACTAATAAACAATCACTTAACTTATAAACCACCGTCTGTACACTGATCAGTCGCACTGATGTTTCGGTCAAAACACGTGATACCCAACTATCGAGCGCATGCACATCGACCTGCGTGACTAGCCACGACGCCAGCCACCGTAGTGTAACAGGCTCCCGTATAACCCAATGTTAAACAGTGCCCCTTGACTGCGCAGAGCAGCCACGGCCCGCGTGGCCGGCCACCGTACAGTTGAGAACGGCCACCGTGTCGGTGGCTGGTTTTGTGATCCGGGTGGCTGTTTTTCGGCCACGTCGCCAGCCACCGTAGTGTAACAGGGTTCCATTTGATTCAATGGAAACACCTGCCCCTGTAGCTGGCCAAGTCGCCAGCGACGTTACTAGTCACCGTAGTGTAACAGGGGCCTAAACTTCGTCTTGAGTAAACAAAACAATAATTTATATTAATACAATTTAATCAGGGTCATTCTTGAACTAGGATAATCGACGATATTACCGAGCATAAGACTGAATTATACAACAACAAAATGGAACTCATGGTCCACACGGCAGGGCGCGGGGCGCCCTCGGCCAGCCAGTGATGAGAGCTCAAGAAGGAGGTTGGGGTGGAATGAGAGTCTGCCATTGCCCTCTTCATTTCGTCTGCCTGTTGATATTTTTCGCATTAATTAGTGTCAATAGCCTCACATAGTATGCCTATTTGTGACATGTCAGTGTGGTATATTATTCTGTGATCCATAGTCCTTCTTGTGCAAGTTTCTATAATTATTTATAATAAAGGAAGCTTAAGTGTGTCGTGGTTTTTCTGTTGTTTATATTAAGGCTAGAACAACGAGGTTAACCAAGATATAGAGTGCTACAAAGATAGGGAAATTTGCCTCCTGTTGGTTTTCGCCATTTCAACCACCTTTTCCGCCGTTTCCTTGGTTAAAAATTCTTAGTTTTCAGTTTCCCATCTGGTACGTGCCATTTTACTCATGCATTTTCGTAGTTTCTATTGTAACTAACTTAAATAGCCTGCTCACTGACCATAAAATCGAAGTGGTTTTAAACAACAAATAATGAGATGTTTAAAAGTATAATCTATAATTTTTTAATCATGTTGTGGTCAACCCGAATAGCTTAAAGTGGTTACCAAGGAAACAAGGGTAAATGTGGGATGGTTACCGAGGAAACAGTGCGAACAGGGGACAAAAAGTAACATGTTTATCTCTCTATAATATGAAGTTTAACCTCATTGGGCTAAACACTATCTCAGAAGAATCTCTCTCGCCATAAGGTTAATCAAAATGAGAGTTGTTAACTAATATTTACTGTAATGATGGCGGCTACTACTTATACTCTTCCTAAAGTTATTAATTATGAACAATAAAACTGAATTTATACTATTAAAAATTAAAAATAGCGGAATAACATTTTTAAATTCCATCGCACAATTTGTGTTTTAAGTGCAAACTGCATTGTTGCCAATCAGTTGTGCTTAGGTGTTAACATATTAATGAGAAAATACTAGATTACCTTCAAAACAAGAAAGGTTAGATGCGTGTGGCTATAATGGTGTCTTTACAGCAAGGCTATGTAATCAGTGCAAGACTGTGGATACCTGGAATATATTTTTAATTTAGAATGTTTGTTTACCTGATCTAGAAAGGCAGGTAACATTAACTTTTCATTGTTATTTGAAGGCTAAATCACTGCAATAGTAGAGGCTGCAAAGCACCCAATGATAGAAAGTGAATAAAATATGAACAAAGATCGAACCCGTTGCCGAATCTGCCGCAAGGTGACTGGCACGCGGCAGGAAGACGTTTAGAGTAGTTTGCCATCGGCGCCGGGTCACCGCTCCCCATAGTCACCGCGAGCGCCGAGCGCCCAATGGTGAAGGAAACTGTGAACTGTGTATACTGTGATCGGTAACTGTGATTTTGAAGTTTTATGACTCGATGAAAAATATTACCAGTCATATCGCGTTGAATCGTCCACACACATTGGCTGTTGGGCTATGAATTAACAGTCCTGTCGAAGGAGAATGTCGGCCTTAGTCAGTAACAAGACTACAAGATTAGGCCACAATCATCCTACACTCATCTCTGATTCATACTTGGCTTTAAACTACTTATTTAGTTAGGTAACCATTTCAGTAAAGGTGTTAATAAGGTGTTAAAAGGTGTTGTGTGCTCAGTGTTATATTAAATAGAGAAATTATTTAGTAAATTCTGGCAGTTTTTTTTTCTTCTGACTTGTATGTTATCGAATAAATGTCTTTACTTGTTGTAGTTGTTACTTTATTGTTGCAGTAGTATTTTATTTATGTTTAGTTTTAAGAAATTAATTAGTAAATTCTAGTACATGTAACTTAAAAAATATATGTATAAAATATTTACATTTATTAATTAAGTGTTGTGTTAGTTTTTCCATAGAACTCTATAAATACACCTAGAACGCTCACGCAATGCAAAACTCGAACTATAAACCGCAACTCGTGTTATGAAGATCAGGCAAAAACACAAATGAGCATCGCAAAGCACCTCATTGCTAACTCAAATTGCTCGAGTTAATCGGGAGTGCACCGAACTCCTAGATTTTTTGGACGATGATTTTTAACTAGGCCTATTGCAATGAGTTTTAATAAACTAAGGAAATTATTATTGTTGGATAAAATACTCTAGCTTTTAAGCCTTAAAATGTAACGATGCTATTGTGCGCGCGCTCACTTGTACGCTTCTCTACTGTTTGCAAATTCATTGAAACATATATGTTTTTAAAGAAAAAGTTTTGCTGATTGTGACTGTGTAAATATCTTAGCCATTAAATTTAAACTAGAAAACTCTATGATCAAAAATCGTACATCAATAGACAACTAGAACAGGAAAAAGTTACTAAGCGTAAACTTTTTTTATTCGTTGGCAAAGAAAAAAACTTCAAGCGACAAAGTTGTAGATAATGAAATTAATTTTAATCTTTACATTTAACATTTATTTTTAAAGCGAATAATTTTCTCGGAAAAATGTGAAAACATGTCCGTGGTGGGTTGCTGAGAATTTCGGAGAATGGCGTCTTCATTTTCAATGTCCGGAATCATGTCTAAACCATTTTATGAACCCTTTCTTACAATGTAGAGTGTTTTTACTTATCCTCAGTACAAATTTATTATTAATTTAGCTATTTCCGTTAAATAAACATGCCAGATAATAATTAACGCACCCGATTAAACGTTTTGTATAGCGATGCAGCATAAGCATGGTGTTGCATAACCACTAGTGTGGCAGCGGGAGAAAACCCCTTAACTACTGCTTTGAGCTCGATTATTAGACAAACTAAAAATATTACGAAGAAAATTTAAATGTAAACTTTTTAGATCACCTCATAATCTGGAACTTTGCTGCTGAAAGTTTTTACCTAGCCCAAAAATAAAAAAAATTTCTCGCTTAGAAACTTTTCATGTCACGTTTCAAAAATTATTTGTTTTAATATTATTTATACTTTCATAATATTCAATATACCAAATATTTTTACACCGTTGGAATCAGAAACTTATGTAGATTAAGAATACATAAGTGGAACTAAAGCTAGAAAATTGTTTGAGATGTGTATTTAAGGATTAACATTCCAAAATATAGTCAATAAATTCCACACTCTGACTATTGGTAATTCTCCTTGCGACTTATCATATGTTTCATAAAACTTTATTTATGTAAATATTATTATAACCTTTCAGTTTGAGAGTCGTTTGATGATGCTAGCCTTGCTAGCGAAAGGCCTCACAAATAAAAATTTCAAAAATATTTGTACCTGTGTATTAATTTTTAATTTATATAATAAACACGCTAGATTAAAAATGTGTATCATGCAACAATTAACAATTTAATATTACTTTGAGAATGAAAGAAAATTATATAAAATTAGCCTATATCAAAAGAAGAGTGCAGCTTGCTCATGTCCCGCAATCGATATCACCTTCACTTGGCCGTTAAAAAATTTCCGAGAAAGGATTGCAGCCGCTCCCAACCGCCAATGTACTATACAGACACTTCGATACCATACTGAATCGCGCGCCCGTGTTGCAATGTGTGGCCCGGCTGAGATCAGCGCTGTGAGTACAGTGCGGACCCCAAACACGGACAGCATAGGAAAAACATGTGACACAAACTTACTTACATAAAATTTTTAAGATAATTAATTTTTTTAGCCTATACATTACGTAGATCTTTTGATTTAACATTCTCAAGTATGGTTCCTTAAGACAAACATATATTTTACATTTATAAACATTCCTTATTAGTAATACATAGAAAGTAAAGAGTCAACTTTCGACCAATCCTGCCGTCATGCCGAACTAGGCTAGTCCCAAGGAGATAATAAAAGATTGAAAATAACTACATTCCATTGCTGGGTTTCAACACTTTCAACAGACACTCTGCATCGTGTGCTAGAGTAGACGGAGAATATACAGTAA
The DNA here is from genome assembly GCA_030545055.2 of Neoaliturus tenellus. Classification (NCBI taxonomy): domain Eukaryota; kingdom Metazoa; phylum Arthropoda; class Insecta; order Hemiptera; family Cicadellidae; genus Neoaliturus; species Neoaliturus tenellus. The sequence continues at coordinate 110,103,560 of CM061534.1, read as the reverse complement.
CTACGATCTATTATCGTGTAATAGAAGTTTATGTAAAACAAGGAAGTACTATGAACGACAATTAATTATCAAACTTAAAGAAATTTGATATGTTTAACCATACTAGGGATCGCCCACTAGTCAAAATTCGATCCAAAACTCAGTTAATCTATAGATAATTAGATTTAAAATGTTTTACAACTGAAACACCTGTTCTTCCTGATTTGCTAGCATTTTTTATTACAACATCTTTCTAATGATTAAATATCATCCTTCCATAAGATTAACATTGAACATTTTAAAGCCTGTAGGGCAGAGCCCTAATTGAAGCTCGCTACTAAATTTCAAACAATATAAGTTTTTTTTATAACTTATCTGCAATCAATAATACATAAATCCATTTCTATTTAAGATATTTTTAATTTTTTGGTCTTCAAAAAATTTTTGAAATCTTGGCTTTTTTTGAGATATTGATCGTTAGAATCGGTATTCATTTATCTACTACTCGACCTAAAAACATAAATTGATAACTTTCAGAATTTGTAATTGAATTTAAGATAAACTTTCCCATTATAGTTATATTATGCTATATTTTATTGGTCTAAGAACCATCTCTAGAAATACCACCTTTCATATGAGCCATTAAATATAAAAATCAGGCGAAATTGAAGCTGGCTACTGCATTCTAAACAACATAATTTGTAATTTTTTACTACTCATCTGCAATTGATGATTCATAACTCCATTTCTGTTTTAGATATTTGATATGTTTTGGTCCTATCATACCAATTATGATGGTTCTGTTGACATGCTCCATAATCTCTTATTTGGACTTTGTATAACAAATATATGGCAAACACCAGACACAGATGTTCCACCTTATTATTCAAAATGTGCCATTGTAGCACAAAAAATTATCACCGTGATGAAATTTATAAAAGGATTTTATATCGAATTTCAAGTCCAACAAAAACGTACACCAGTGTAAATTCACTCTTAGCCTATCAGAGGATGACAGTAAGGTGTTACCATTTCCCACGGAATTCCTGAACAGCTTTGAGATGACCGGTTACCATCGCATAAATTAATCTTAAAAGAAGGTACCGTGATCATTCTGCTAAGAAAGTTGAGCTATAGAGCAGGTCTCCTAAATGGTACAAGGCTAATTGTAAAGAAAATGTTCGAAAATAGTTTAGACTTAGAAATAATAAGGGTAAAAATATTGGACAACGAGTACTGCTATCCCGCATTGATCTCTCGCCCTCAGATTCTACAGTCCCATTTTAGCATAGACAGTTCCCTATAATCCCTATAAAGGTCGCTTTTTGTTTAACAATAAACAAAAAACAGGGACAAACGATAGATAGAGTGGGAGTATTATTTCCGGAACCTGTTTTCAGCCACGGCCAGTTTTACGTCGCCTTATCAAGAGGAAAATCATTTGATATACCGTAAAAGTATAAATAAAACCAAAAGGACGACGTACAGCTAATGTTGTTTGTAAAGAAATGTTGTAAAAGGTAGACGATATATTATTGCATTTATATTCCATTTATAATTGTTTTACTATTTGTATCCAATGTCAATGCTGCGGAGCATAACGGGTTTTCTAGTATATAGACGAAGATAATTCCTAAAAAATAATAAAAGGTCAATTTTTTGTGTATTGGGAAAGCCATCAGCAATTCAGAAACTATAGGATTCTCACTATTGTCTTACAAGTATCATGGCAGAGGGCTTAAATTTAGTCTCGTTTTCGGCTGTTATCAATCATTGTAAAAATATAATATAAGGAAATCACACAAAAATTAATATTTTTAAGGTGGTCGGAGTCAAATCAACATGGTCTAATCCTAATTGACTTTTTTCTCGTTTAGGCCAAGAGTTATGGAGTTTTGTGTGTTGAATTCCGTTCTTTAAATGGACAGTTTTGGGAAATCATTAATTTAAGATCATTTATAATAACTTTCCTTCATTTTGAACTATCGGTTGTCCCTCAATAGTATAAATTATATTTCTCTCGCACATTAAATTTATTTTCCCGTGCAGATTTGCCAAGATAAATTACGAACCGTAAACAAAATGTATTTGTTAAAAAATACCTGGTTTTTAATAATATACGAGAAATAATAATATTTCTTACATTTCTCTTTAGGTATTAAATAGATTTAATATTATTGTTATTTTCTTAAAATAACCCTACACTACACAACAAATTAATGCAACTGAAACCAATGATTTGTTTTCTAATACTAATTAAAGCAGACATAATTCTGTTAAAATACATATCTAAGATTCACTGAAGACCTTCATGACTTCTTCCTTGTTTCAAGCTATAGGCCGACTAAGACTTTTGCTTTATTTATGGATTTCTTTTAAGTCTTAACTTTTATCTACATTTTGAGATAACAGCCCTTAGATGAAATAGTATAAAGATAAATTTGACCTCTGAAACTAATCTTAGAGTACACTGATTCTGAAGGTTTTATAAAGGACAAGTGAATAGATTTAATCCAGATTCCTCCAGAGGGTTCTGCCCCAACATGTCTTCAAAGTTACCATGTTTAACTTATGGAATCAAAACTATTGAGTTGGGACACCTATTATTTCTATTGTAAATATTATTGCTGGATAAATTTTAAGCCCTATCATATAGTTGAAACATGAACGTTTTAATTACATTTTTCAACAAATAAAACGTATCTGAATATCTTTGGGCGTCATTTTGACGAACTATAGAGAAGGTACCTAGTCCTTGTCCACTAATAAAACCTTATTGGATGATTCCATTAATAAAATTAATTAGTCAATTGATGAAAATGAAATAAAACTATTACATGTAATTTAGGTAAAGAGAAGGAAAAGTAGCTATTGATAAAAAGAATATTTATATATATGATGGAATTAATATATGTAGTCCTACTGTATATAGGCTATATATAGTATATACTGTAATTTAAGTTTAAAGCCAAGATAAAAATTTAGATGAGGCATTTAGTAATCAGAAAGTTACATTCATAAAAAAAAATTAACTTAGTGGGCTTAATATGAGTAAAAAGTAAATCAAGACTTTGGTAAAATGGAGGCAGCCGAGTGAACCCACCAGGCTAACTCCGACCACCGCCGCCGCTCCACTGCGCCGTTAAAACCGGATCTCAGTGTGACCGTAAAATAGTAAATGTGTGTATCCATGCACACGGCCACAGTGAGATCCGTTTGTAAAAAACCGGATCTCATTGTGACCGAAAAATAGTAAATGTGTGTATCCATGCACACGGCCACAGTGAGATCCATTTGTGTATAGTCGACGCTAGCGCGACGTGGTGTCATTTCATGGAAGCTTATACACACGCACACTATAGAAAAATCCATCAAAGTGAGGTCCGATTGCTATCGGCTTGTTTCGAGCTGTTCCGGCTATTTCCGTGATCCTGACGACCTCAGGAGGACGAATCACAGGCTTTGGCGCAACGAGATCCGGGGGGGTGGATCTCACTGCGCAAACGGATCTCACTGTGCCGGTGTGCATCCATATGCCGGATCTCACTCCGGCTTATTTGTCAGAACACACACACACACACACACACACACACACACACACACACACACACACACACACACACACACACACACACACAGAGACATCACTCTGAAACCCCCTTTTTTGGACTCAGGGGGCACCAAAACGGATAAATTTACCAACGACTCAAATTTTAAAATGTTGACAAAATCAATACTTTCTCCATATATACATTTATAGGGAGAAAGAGGGCTCCAAAATGGATATATACATCATCAAAGAAATTGGAAAATTTTTTCGAATACAATACTTTCTCCATATACTATGGTATAGGGGGAGAAAGTAAAAATTATTTCTTTCCTGAAAGTAAGCATTGGTGTGATGAAGGTTCATGTTAAATCTATACTTATTTAATACGCTAAAGGTTTTTTGGTGTAGAGAACTCCTACTACAATTTTTAACCGATTATAAGTTTTTGGTGTTGTTGGATAGGGCTTGGACTGTAGTTGTATCCGCCAAAAACTTATGAGAATCGAACTGAAAATAAAGGCGCTATCTACCATTGAAATCTCAAAATTTCCCATTTAAATAACATTTGCATTGAGTCAAGACTTTTAAAAATCTGTTAATGTTCAGCTGTAAATACGTGTAGTTTTTTTGTGATCAAAGATATTCGCAATATTGGATTGGTCGGATGTCATTTTTAGAGCTAAAAGTAGTCTAATATTCGTATTGCATTAAAATAAATTGCTCGATTTCGAGCAACACGTATACGTATACATTCAATACAACAATATATTAGGGATATAAATATTATTTTTTATATTTATGGAGTTAAAAAAATGGCAGCTAGACGCTTTAACGAAGGACAAAAGTTTGATGCATTTCAGGACATTCATGTTCATAGGAATTTTTGTTTATTTTGATCCAAGGAATCACTACACGGATATTAGAAGAGAGTTTCCTTGTATTTGAATACATTAAGTCTGATTACAATATTAGGCGTATTTTAATAAACTTTTTCTTTTAGGAATGTACACTATTACGACTACAGCCACTTATAAGGAATTTTACAACATTTCACCGATTACAAAGAGTTCTTTATCAACTTCATTTTTTTAAAGAACACAATTGCTCTGAACCTTATATACGTTTATTAAAATTCCATACTTCAACCAATGATTAGTTATTACTATCTGGAAATAGAAAAGTAATGCAATTGCGGAATTGGGGTCACATTGAAATTTCATGAGTAAACGAATTGACCACCCCTGATGTTGAGACACATTAATATTAATGGAAGCAAGTTCATCAACCAAATTAACTCAGACCTGTACACATCGCAAGGAAACATCTTTATTTATTGAGTAAAGTTAATTTATTTCATTGGTTTATTGATATGATGGGTAAAACTAACCATTTTGTTTTAACCTATTAGCTTTCCTTTAATAAACAGTAAAAAATATTTTTTTTATAACAGAAAATAATTAAATAATAATTGATTTATAATAAATTATAAATTAACACCATATTGAAATACTCTTTAATTTATATAGCAAACGTTTCTGCTAATGGCAAGAACAATACTATGTATTCCCAAACAAGTTATAAATATAGCTAGGGGGCACCATGCTCTCTCACATGAAATTGTTTAATCCTAAGTTTAGAGGTTTAATTAAAACCTGAAACTGTTTCACACCTGATGGGTTCGAAAAGTACAAGTCTATAACTAATTGTTATTTATACAACCAGACCTCATATTGTAGTTTAGTTATTAGTTTACACTAGTATAACCAAGCTATTTAGGGATGCACTTATTAAGGTAGGCCCATTCCTGAAAAATGTTTAGTAGTTTATTATTTTAGAACACCATATAAAAAAGTCTAAAGGAAAGAAATGCTGATACCTCATAATTCAAGCCTAAAAATCAATTAAATTAGCAGATTTAAAAATCAACCAAGCATACAAATTAATATTACTAATAAATTTATAAATTTTAATTAATTCCCATATCAAAATCGGTTGTTAAGTGGGTGAAAATTAGATTTTATAAATTTGAAATTATAAATTATTAATCCCCCCATGTATCGCAAAATATCAAAGTGTAGAATATTATAACATCATAGATCTTACATTTTTATATATTGTAATAATAAATATATTGGTTTTATCATTACACTTGCTTCTACATAATATAATTGTTTGTTGAATAAAAACAACATTCATCTTTACGTAATTCATTTTATCGAAACTAAATCACAAGGTTTAGAAAACAAAACACACACAACTTCCAAACAATATTCAAGCTCGATACTCAATACTCAAGCTTCTTACTTCTGAAAGACCCACTGAAATTCTCTATTTATCATTTTGAAATAATATTTAATATTTCCTTTTGAATAAATGAACAAAAAACGACAATTTCTCGTATAAAGTTTTTTTTTAGTATAAAGTAAAAATACTGAAATCTATTCTTATAGATTTACCTTTTCTTCTCAGAGTGGACAGACTGCTTGATCCACCACCTGAAAATTTAAACTAAAATTACTATTAGTTTACAACAAACACTCACTAATATACAATAATGACCATTGATTGATAATAGCGAAAAATTTAATTTTGTATTTTTGTTTTAGGAGCATTATAACTACATTCAAAAATAGTCCCTCCGCATTTTAATGTTAAAAGATGTCCAGTCCCCTGCTCAATTCTGAAAAATCTGGTCAGCTGTCAGAAAATAATCAATACACAAAGAATTTGTTTCGTGATTTAAGATTAAGTAGAATTCTTATTTACAATCTGGTGTAAAAAAATATATAAAGAAATTGTTTATTCGTCCCATTCTCGAAACTTTATGTCACGAACACCTCCATAGCAATAAACCCGTGTACTCATAAACCCTGTGATAACATGTTTTTATATATGTTTCCCTTGTAATGTCAATATCTATTCTTTACTTTTTATAATTTGGTGAACGGGGTTAATAGATTATCCCTTGTACAGGACACCCTTAAATATGCTAACATTGTTTGTGGCTCAGAAGCTGGTCACGTACAGTTGGTCAAATAAGAAACAATGATCCTCCAAACGTTATCTGAGGCAAATGTGCTTCTCACTTGCTCTATGAAATTCTAAGTTACATTCAAACATTTTCATTACGCTTCAAAATACAGTTATACTAAGTTTACATTAAAATAATGAACACAACAAAATACCCCCCGTCGCAGCAGACCTGCGTACTCAGCGAATTTCCAAATTAGTAATATTAATTTTGACCACATAAAACCGTAAACCAAATGAAATCACATGCTCATAAATTGGGAAATAAATGTCTATTCTCCTTATGATAAATATAAGGAGAGTATGCAGGTATGCATGGGGAAAACTAAAAGTAGGTTTTTAACATAAAAAAATTATTTCGCCCATATGAAGCCATCTACTAAGTTTTATCAATAGCTGTCCATTGCTAAAGAAGTTTGCCTATTCTCCATATGATTAACATGGGAAAAGAGTATGCAGGTTTGCTGCCATGATAAGCACAAAACCAAGATTTTTTTACCATAAATGGATGAATCTCAATCAAATGAAGCTGAATTCCAAGTTCCATCGAAAAATATTGGTTAATAAGTGAAATATTAACACATCCCAACTCTCCATAAGATTAACATTGGAGCTCCAAAATACAATGTACTGTCTTTAGACTTTGTAATATCTTGGTAACAAATTGAGATAGAGCAAAAGCTTCAAAATACTAAGTTGTGTGTTTTTTTAGCTAAATCCAATGTTTAAAATTAAAATTTAAAACTTTTAAAATTTACATATGAAAAATGCAAAAAAACCCATTTTTGGGGTACAAAACCCCCCAAAACTATCCCTTCCGGTGGGTTTTTACAAACTCATCCGAATAAACGTAGGATTACACATCTCTACCAAATTTGGTCTCGATCGGACCATTTTTACGAGAGTTATCGTGTCTATAGACACATACATATATACATAGTATATACATATATATATATATATACAAATATATATATATATATTAAATTTTTAATGACTATTATTTTTGGTCTCTGGGCACCTAAAAACGAAAAAGTAACATGGTTTTGGGCTGAGGTCTTACCATGAGACCTACGGTAATAGCTTGTTCCCTTTTGAAATTCGCTAAAATCAAAAAAGTGTTTCTTTATGCACACCCTCTTGTATCACTATGACAGTGATGAAAACTGTTATTAATAGTTTCTACGATGTAGTTCAATCACTAAAATTTAAAACAATATATGTTGAACAGCATTAACTGGCTTAACTTGATTACATTATTTACAAAAACAACTCAGTTCCTTAAGGGATAAATTTCAACAGCTGTCCATTTTAATTAAATTGAATAAAAGAAAACTTTTAAATTTAATCCATAAAAAAACGTTACAAGTAGTTATAGCATGTTAAAAACGTTGTTTTTCGTGGAAGGGGCCAGAACATAGTGGTGGGAAGGGTTTGTTCATCCTTGCTAATACTAGGAATACGCTCCGATGTCCGTCCCGTACAAGAATTTTTTACTCACTTTTTGAGTTATTAAGTGACGCTTTTATGGGTTTTTTTTAGGGAGAGGTAAGAAAAATGCATTACGCACACAGGTGGCAAGTCTGTAGTGTGGGGCTCCCCTAAAAATGGGTTTACCCACTAAAAAACCTCCTCTACTCTTTAGGATTCTAACCTGGAATTGTTTATCACATTACGTCAGGCTAGGCCTAAATTTGGCTAACGCCGGTGGGGCTTACTCCTTATCCAGCCACTCGATCAAGGGATCTGGGCCACTTCGCGGTCCAGATCGGTTTCTTTTCCAGGAGGATGGCCCGGACGAACTGTGATAAACAATCCCAGTTTTCCTCATCCTCCAAGATCTTTTGGCAGACCGAGTAATCCGAAAATGCACCAAAAAATTTGTGTGGCCTTCAGGCGGGGCCCTTCCCAATGGGGGCAGCGGAAGAATGTGTGTTCCGCATCGTCGGGAACGCCCGAGCAATAAATGCAGTCCGGTGAACCGGTCTTGCCCATCCGGTTCAGGTACGACTGAGATAGCCGTAAATTGTCAAGAATTGGCTGCCGTTCCACCCATGGTTAGACGTGCTTGATAAGTCGCGCAGTCCATCGTCCTCGGGTGTCGTGCTCCCAGCTGTGTTGCCACTGCTGGAAGGTTCTGGAGCGCTCTTCTGTTCTTGCCGTGTCCTTTTAATCTCGCCTTGTCTCTGATAAATTGCCTTCCTCTCTCCTGCCAAGAGCTTGACAGGGATAACTCCGGCGACCACCAGGACGGCAGGCTCGGACACTGTCCGGTAGGCGGAATACACCCCGAGCGCCGCTCGACGTTGAACCCGGGCGAGTCGCAACCTGTACTACTCTTTATCGAGAGCGTCTGCTCACACCTCTGCTCCATAAAAAAGCACGGACTGAACCGCGGACATCAACAGACGTCTTCTGCTGGATCGTGGAACCCCGACATCGGCCATCAGCCTACTAAGGTAAGTGACTACCTTAGCGGCCTTGTCCGCCGTACGGAAGATCTGATCCCTCAAGCTTAACTTGGTGTCCACCATAATCCCGAAGTACTTAGCAGCACGAGTTGATTGGACCACCTCCCTTCCCACTCGGAACGGAACGACGGTCTCCATCCTCTTCTTCGTAAGGATCACAATCTCCGTCTTACGGAGAGTACGCGAGAGAGCGTGATCGAACATCCATGTGTTGACCACACGCATGACTCGGTTCAACTTAAGTTGGGCCAGCTCAACGTTGCGTGCGACAATGAGAGCTGCAACATCATCGGCGTACCCAACCAAAGTGGTTTCCTCAGGCATCTCCAACCTCAGGAGGCTGTCATATGCAACGTTCTAGAGATCCTGGCCGAGTATTGAATCTTGCACGGCACCAGAAGTGACTTCCATCGTCCACGTTCCGTCCCTTGTGTCGTATATCAGGCTTCGAGAGCGGAGATAATCCGCAACAAGATGAGTCGCAACAGATATGCAGGAACGCGAAAGGTGTTGCGAAGCGCATCCAGCATATCGACCCACCTCGCCGAGTTAAAGGCATTCTTGACATAAGCGTAACAAAGAAGCACTACTTAGCGAGAGAAATGGTCGTGGCTCTCGGCTCTCTTCACAGCTCTCTGGACTTCGGTGATATCGTCAATCGTTGACCGTCCCTTTCTGAAGCCGTACTGACGGGGGCATAAGTACCCAGCAGCTTCCACGGCAGACGTCAGGCGGGAACAGATCAGTTTCTCGGGCAGCTTCCCAGCCGTGTCCAACATGCAAAAAGGCCTGTGGGACGACGGCAGCTCGGGATCACCTTTGCCCTTGCTGATGAGTACAAGTCTGGCGGTTTTCCAGGGAGCCGGAAACACCCTTTCTACCAAACAGGCGTTGTACATTCTCAACAACAAATCAGCATTAATTGAAAATACTTTCTTTAAAGCCTCGCTGGGAATCCGTCCGGGTCAGGGGCCTTGTTGCTCTTTAGGGAGAGAACGGAGGTTTCCATCTCCTCGAATGTGAAGAGTGGAACGTCATCTAACCGTCCAAAGTCAACCGGCGTACATCCTAGGCCTAGCCTACAAATACAAACAATGATTTTAGCTAAGACCTCAAAACAAGCAAGTAACTTAATAATTATTATGCTTATAATATTAAAGGTAAATAGATTGTAGAGCAAAAAAACAATACAATTTAAAATCCATGATTGCAAATTAATAAAAATCAAGTAATGTAAGTATTGTAGAATTACGCTTACTTAACACTTAATGCATATTTTGTTACCTGAGACATAGGCTACAATGGCACAGCACATTCTAATTAGTTGTTCAATTTAAATCTTTCTCCCAAATAGATAGTTGTTGTATCCCATAAATTAGTTAATCGCATAATTCCGTACGACAGCAATTCATTCCACATCAACATGCCTATCTTTTGGTATAATTTATAACTTCAACAAGTAAACATAAGTGTTGATCTATTTAATTTAAAAAATAGGTCTGTCAAAATATCAATTGAATTTTATTTAAAAACGTAACATAACGGCGAGCAGATATAAGCAAGAAAAGGTTAATATGTTAAATGTTGTTTTCAGCAAACACAGCGACAACTCAGCTGCGATGGGGGAATATAAACTGATCATAGCAACTACATTAGTCAAATCATGTAGCCTAAACACCTAAAGTTCTGTCAAAAATTCCGGAAAATAAGCTTTTTTAATACTTGAAAATAATTGCTCGATTATAGTTTATTACCTAGTTTAAAATACTTAAAATCTAACCTGAGAATTTCATTGAAATCAAATTAGTAATAAAAAAGCCTTTTGGGGGTCTAAAATTCGCCTAAGAGAAATTTAAAGTCGATCGTAAAGAATTTTATACTCTATGTTCCATATAGTAAAAAATTCAATTACATTGGTTAGGTTTCAACCAATGTAATATTAGCAAGGATGAACAAACCCTTCCCACCACTATGTTCTGGCCCCTTCCACGAAAAACAACGTTTTTAACAGGCTATAACTACTTGTAACGTTTTTTATGGATTAAATTTAAAAGTTTTCTTTTATTCAATTTAATTAGAACATATCGTGTATCAGTTTTGTAATATTATTTGTAACAGTTGCTTTTTAATCACTTTACATTAGAACTGTTAATTTTTAACAAGGCATAGATTTGACTTAAAAATAAAACAGCTGACTAGTCACTAAAAGACATTGTAGAATACAAAGCGAACATGTTTGTCACAAGTTTTGATCTACTGTTTACAGTTCAAATATCTCTCCCCTCCACAATATTCTCGAGAAGGATCAAGTTAAAAAATTCCTATAGTGCATTTACATTGTATGCATTTTTAAATGTTTGGTTATGAAAATAAACAAATATTTTTTTGTTATCATCTGGTTAAAAAATGTTTGTCCATTAAAACAACTATAGAGCTTGCAAGACCACTAGAATAGAACCCTAAGGAATTTCAAGTAGAGGAGTAAGCCTATTTTTCTTCCAGGTGCATTCACTATATTTATACCAAAATTTCACGTCAATTGGTCTAAGGATTTTCTCGGATATAAAGTAAAAACAAAAACACAAATAAACTGAACGAAAAGTACCAACTTTTTAAAGATAAGGAAGCAACTTTTATTAGTGGTTATTTTAAATATTATTTTGAACGTCGATTATGCAGATGGGAAACGTCATTTCTACTGTATAATTTCCAAGCATAGTATGATCAATTAATTTAGTGATATTTGAGTTTGTAGCTGGACGCATAAACAATTTTCTTCGGTAAGTTATAGCGCACTTTTTCTTAACTTTTCAACACGTTATTTTCAAGTAGATTTTACAAGGCTTGAAGTAACTGGGACAAACTTTACTTATTCTGATATAATTTTTTTTACTTTCAAAGAATGTTATAGAAATGGCAGTTAGAGTCGTGAAAATTGAGAAATGCAAGTTCGTTATGGGGAATATCAATAAATAAAAACTATCTAAAAATGACTGTTACTGGAAGATTGAATGGGATACAACTGTATAAATTGCGTATTGTGTTGCATTTTACATGCTAAAACCCCTTAATTTTTTGTTAATACTGATTACCCAACAACTTGTGTGTATAATGTCATCCCATGATCTTTTATCCTCATGAGTATCTGTAGTGTTATTAAACTAATTAATTGTTATATTATATGTTTTCAAATTGTATTATATATTATAAATAGATTATTTTAACTTTTATATTAAGAAGAGATTGTGCAGAATTATAATTAGTTCTTTTTCACAAAGAACGAAAAATAATATTAAATCGACTTTGTAACAAAACGCTTTCATAAGGTAATTAAATTTCCGTGGGAAGGGCTTAGTAAGCCTTTAAAAGTGAAGGTTGCAAAATTACCCTCACTTTAAGTTGAAAGTTATTTTTTAATTGAATTTTAATGAATGGCAATGGTAAAACTATACGGATTGTATTTTATTTACGAACAATATGTATTGTAAATTTAAAGCCGCTATGACGAAATAAATACTTGAAAATAAAGAATAAGTAGTACTATAGGATATCGTACAGAAATTTTATAATTATACTTTTAACATAACTAACTAAAACATGATGCATTATTCCAGATGACTAGGTATTAAAAATCATAACCATTTTATCGTAAGAGATGTAGATTGTAAACATTTTAGCGTGGAAAACAGTTTCGGAATGAATATATACTTTTTGAACCAATAACTTTACACATGTATGAGTATAGAAGCCATTTAAATCTATAAGCGTACCGGTATTGCAATGCATCCTTTAAGACTTCCATTAGGGACGTCCCCTAAAGAAGTCTTTTTTTTGTGTTTGTCTACGCCAGTGGCATTTTTAAAGTTTTGACGGGGAACGGTCCAAACCCCAGTCTTGTTACTATCTAACATCGACCAGTTGTTAGAAAGCATCATTAATTAATAGCCCAATGACAAATGGCAACTGGGTCCGGAATCGAACCTTTAAAAAGCTACTAACTTTTCTCAGGATCGAACCGGCAACCTTTGGATTCAAAGGCGAGCACTATAACCACTCAGCTACCCAGCCAGTATCTTTTTAATATCTTTTTAATATCTTGGGATAAAACTCATTGGCCTACGTCATACGAATCATAATTTTAAAGCACTTTACATTCTGGCAATTTGCCTTAAACCTGGCCTCAGAAGGACTAGTGTATCGTAAGTTGTCTATAAGATTTTAATGCAAAGTTTGATCACTTTTAAAGGTCGGGTTTACAGAATTTTCTCTATTAGAAAAACATTTTAGGTGATGTACATATTGACCGATGCGTACATTTAAGATTTTCTTCATACTTCCTAAGGACCGGATCTTGGAGTGGTAAAAATCTAATGTATTTATGTATGTATAATTTCTAATGTATGATCTTTCATTACTCAAATTCTGAATTTAATCAAAACTTAGTACCGGGGAGCCAAGCTTCGCTCTATAAATATGTTGTAAAATGCTACAAAATGTGGCATTGAAGTTAATTATGTGAGGGTGAGACGTCAGAGCATGCTAGTCTTTCCTTTTCTATAGGTTGTTTTTTAAACTTGATCCTCCTCAAGAATGGTGTGGGAAACGTATTTAAACTGTCCTATCTTGAAATCATAACTAAATTTTTTATAAAGATTCATCACACCTACATGACGTAAATTGAATATAGTTATCTTATATAATAAAAGAGTGCATTTAAGGGTTTAGTAAAAAACTATTGAACGTATCACAGCGATTTTTGTGTAAATGGATTAAATATGGCCCCTAGACGATAGGAAAAATAAAGTATCCCTAGGAAATGCCTTACAACTCCGTAAAATTAAAATTAAAACTTATTTAGACTAATTAAATATGTTATTTTATCGCTAAATCACTAAATCACTATATCACTAAATCACTATTTTGAGACAGGGACATCACATAGTGGGTATTTTTATATTTTTTTTAGTGGGTATTTTAACCTGAACATGAATGAGAGGTGAGTTGGTTGTGGCGCGATCTTGTAGTCTTATTACTGACTAAGGCCGACATTCTCCCTAGACAGGACTGTCAATTAATAGCTCAACAGCCAATGGTATCTAGGGACAAACGGTTTAACGTGGGATCTGAACCACAATTTCGACCTCAATGGTCTAAGTATGAGGATGCTCTTTATGAACAAGTGTTCACTATTGAGGACGTTAATCTCCAATGTATACAGAATCTGAGAGATAAGTATGAGTGTAGGATGATTGTGGCGCGATCTTGTGGTCTTGTTACTGACTAAGGCCGACATTCTCCTTAGGCAGGACTGTTAATTAATAGCCCAACAGCCAATGGTATCTATGGACCTACAGTTTAACGTGGGATCCAAACCACAATTTCAACCTCATATATACGAATTGGTGTAATTATGAGGTTGGTCTTTACGGATGAACTAGTATTCACTAGTGCGGACGTTAATCCCCACTAGGGAATATTGTATCCACAAGCCATCGCTTATAACTATCCACAATTTGTGACCTCCAAGTAGCTGGATTACAGTACGTCGCCCAAGTCCCAGTCATCCCAATTTGTTTTCTGCTCCAGGTGCTCCATTTCCTACACTCAAATTTAACAACACTTCTGTTTTACAAAATAGTTTTAGCAAACAAGGCAGACAATTCAATGATCATTGACAGATGACAAATAAAAGCAATGTATACATAACCTAATAAGTAGGGACATCCTTATGGGGAAGTGAGAACGCCACCCCCGAAACACAGATAGCGCCACCAAGATGGTAAGGGATTATGCTGATTGGTTGAATGGAAACAGATGACAAGAATAATTTTACAGACGTTTGTTATTGTTATGATTTTTTGTAAACAAATATACTTATTTGGACATTTGAGAGGAAGAAAGAGAGCTTCCCGTGACAGGAAGGAGAAGTAATCATAGCATCAGCGCTATGTTTTCCTCTGATTTTCGGGGGAAAACTAAACGTTTTTAGCATGGGATGTCCTTACCAATTTTGTTCTGTATACTTTGATAAAAGCAAAGACACCAAGGATAGAAATTATTTTGAAAGAAGTAAAATACATATTTAACAGCTGGCAATTTAATAAAATGTTGGTTACTATATTAAAGAGAGATTTTTTGTAGATGATTTTATTTACTGTGTTCAATTGTTAATACATATGTTTAGATATCTTAACTAAAAACTTATGAACTTTTAATAAAAAAAAAAGAAACAAAAATATAATCTATTAATTGTAAAATACTTTATACAATATTATTATACCAATTTATTTTTTATAAATATATGTTAAAATGACATTAAAATAGCCCCTCTTAAAATATTATTGCAGACTTATGATAATTCTTTATATTTAACAATACTAGTTAGCTATGATCACTGACATAAAAATTGGAGTACAGAAAGGTAAAGGTACAGGAGATGAACTATGACGAAATTAGAAATAAAATACACAATAAGAAATATACTAAGAATGAAGAAGGAAATTGAAAGTAAATGCAATTACTTTCAATTGAGAGACAGAGAAACACATAAAACATGTTCAGTACCATAGATAGTACCAATAATAAAGACAATTGTAAAGGAATGAATGGATAGGTCTGTATTGTAAAAAAATGTTTCATTATCTCCGGATTTTGTTATTTATATACTTTTTGAAACCATATCAAAGAATGATTTATTATTGTTCACTGTTCACATTGCTAAAGGAATGGCAAAGTTTAATTTTAGATGATGTCTTTAGGGGTTTTATAAATTTTGGGACCACTGAAACTTATAAAACATCACATCTCTTTAGAATAACCACCATAAAAGTTTACGGTTAGGGTCCGTTTACTCTACCGACCATAGACTCTACGGCCCTCTTAAATATTAAATAAAATATAACATGGGGCCACTTACTCTACCGATCGTAGGCTCTATGGCCCTTCTTAATATTAAATAAAATATAACATGGGGCCACTTACTCTACCGACCATAGGCTCTATGAACCTGTTTGAATATTTTTATATAATTTAAAGCGATCATAGAGCCTATGCACCCATTTAAATTAAATGTATGGGTCCAAAGCATCTACTGGCTCATAGAGCCTATGAACCTTTTCAAATTAATATTAAATAAAATTATGAAATAGGGCCATAGGCTCTATGAGCCGTTTTATATTAAATACGTTATATAATGAAAAAGAGGTCCACTTACTCTACGGGTCCGTTATATCTACTCTACTGTACGCACCACTCGCTTCCTTCAGCTCTCGTGCACAAACGAACTGAGATAATGTCACCCGGTTTTCTGCATCCAATTCTACGATGAATAAATATCAATCTATCAATATATGTATCTCTGCATCTATATATCTATGTACCTATCTATCTATATATTTATCAATATCACACGAAAAGTCGATTTTTTTAAACGAAGCTCCTCTCTTATTTGTAGACAAATTTTAACGTTTAAGGTGTAGAAAAATTCGTTTCATTCAATGCATCTCTTTCCATTCACTCATCTATCTATCTATCTATGTATCTGTCTACATATTAAACACAGATTTATGAGTATCACCTCTGTAGGTCTGTAGGTCTGTCCGCCGGCGCCGTGCGTGATCATGTTTTCGTAGACAGGCCTGTTCTTTGAGTGTTACCGTGTATGTGTCGTTTATTTATTTTCGTGTCCGTGCCAATGTACTGTGTTGTGTTTTATTAATTATGACGGAGTCTTCGGGTCAACATCTTCACATTTTTAACCAGCTGATGATGACGCAGTAGCGTCGAACATGTCCTGATTTGGATACTATTCAATTGAGCTGTCGACGGTTTACAGTAAGTAATAATTATTACATTACAACCACAGCTCAGGGGCTAAAACCATGGATTTTAATGTTATTCTTATTAAAAAATAAGTACCAGCGTACGAAAAAGATTTTTCTATGGTACCAGGTTAGCCGAGCCTTGCTCGTTGGTTTTAATTCACTTTTGCTATAGTATCATAATAATAAACCTATTAAATTTCCACCATCAGCCAATTATACCTCTTCACAAATAACAGCTGTTTCAAAAAGACTGCTTAACATTAGGGTTCCTTTTTTTACCTTTCGTTGTTATTTCGTAACTAAAATAGCAACCCATACGACCAATGTTAAAAATTATGATTTTAAAACTTAAATTTAGACAACATTTGATTTTTTCTGGGATTGAGGCTATTTCTAAACATTTTTTGGGACAAAACGTTCTAAAATGCAAAGTTCAAGCAAAACCTACCCGCTAGATTTCGAGATCATGGAACACACATCACTCCAGACAGAGCTCGTATCCAAAAGACTCACTTTTGCTCCTAGTGATTAAAACTACTATTAGTTGCATCTCTACCTCAGAAAAGTTTCCTTTTTTTATCTAGAACTAAGATAGAAAATTTTTATTTTTAACTCAGGTATTTGGCAACGAAAAATCAAAGAAAGAGTTGTCAGAGGGCCAACTCCCGTGCTCCTGTGGAAACTCATTTTCGGGCTGAAACAGGCGGACAACGCTCTGACCTCTAAATGGCCAACCAACTGACTGTCCATTCATGTTTTTCAGCAAGAGGTTTCCATGTCCTTCTGATGACATCAACCCCCTGCTGTGCAGAACATGAATGGATTGAGGGAAGGAAAATTGCCATAGTTTACAGCCAAATGACTTAACACATATTGAATGAATGAATGAAAATTTCTTTATTGTTCTTTTCATATATCATTACAAAAAAATACATATATATTAACTAGATTACAAGTATTACTTCCGAAATATCATACATTTACATTACAGTTATTTTTAAAAAGATTGCATATTTGTAAATTCACAAAAACACACACTATATTATGACAACTTCGTTTGCTAAATCCAAAGTATACTTCGCAACTAGCTTAAACCAGTTTTTAAGTTGTCCTGGTGTTCCAACAACAATAAAAAAACCGTTACCAGTTTATTATGACAATATAATAAAAGAAGATTTTAAATTTAATGCAGAATGATAAACATCCTAAAATATATCTAAATGAAAACAAAATGTAAGTTTCTCTATCTTTGGTATGGATAACAATTTCATAACAAAAATGTTCATAACAAATGAAGATAACTTGTAACAAAAGTTTAAATAAAAAAAACACTTTAACAAAAGATGATTTAATTCTCATATTCTCCTACTTTTTGTGATTAATCAAATTCTGCTTTGCCATGGGAAGTTAAATGGAAAAGATTAACGGCACGGCGAAACCGCCGCACGGCGAGACTGAGCAGAACCGCCGTGACAGAGCTTCTGACGGCTGACCCTAGGATTCGGTTTCAGTGTCAGTCGTGGAATCGAAACATAAAAATTAAAAATAATTATTCTGTCCCATAATTTTAGTAAACTTTGTTTATAAATTAATTTTGTGCTTCGATTTCAACACCCAAACTGATATTATTTTTATTAAAGAAGTAATCTTTGCAACTCAAAATTAATGGTATTGCCCTGTAACTTAAAATGTTTATCCACAAACAATGCAAATATTTGAATACAAATAGACAGTGAGTATTAGAAACAACATAATATGAAACTCTAATGGACGTGTATATGTATCCCCACACCTGATTTCACCAAACCAGTAGTTTTAACGTTTTTGGTTACATACATATCAATATCATTACGGTAATAATTATTATAAAATTAGGTGTTAATGAGACTACATTTTTTGAAAAATTAAATTTATTGTTAAATGAAAGTACAAAATGCAGTTAGTAGGATTAAAGAAATTCATTTACAAGTTAGTTTGGTTAGTAAAAAACATAATTATAACTTAACATTAAATAAGTTAATCATAATAAAAATATAAAAAAACATAATGTCTCACACCTTACACAATACAATAAATGAATTATCCTCTTAAGTTCACAAGACTCAGAGTCGTCTTGTTGAAAACATAATTACAACCTAATATTAAATAAGTTAATCATAATACAAATGTATAAAACATAATGTATCACACCATACAATACAATAGTCTAAATGAGTTATCTTCTTCAGATAACTCAACAGAGGCGTCTTGTTGGGAGTCTGTATTAGGCTACAAAAATGGCATTAATGTATCTTCACCAGAGTCAGAGTCGTAATTACGAATACATTTTCAGAATATTGTAGTTTAAAACACCTAAAGGCCGGCAAAAAAAACTAGAAAATTATTTTCTTAACATGGATATGAACTATAATCATAATTTAATAGCTATTAAATAAGTTTTTAAATTATTAACAATAATTATTTAACACTATAGTAGGGCTGATAGCGCGACCGTACGGCAGTTTCGCCGTGCCGTGTGCCCTGCTCCATAAGTGCAATGCCCCTACTACGAAAGTCACGGCGAAACTGCCGTACGGCAGAGTAGAGAATACACGGCGGTTTCGCCGTCCGTTTTTCTCGCCGTGGACGGCGTTTTCGCCGTCCGGCGCCGTGTGTGCTGCCCCATTTACTCCAACGTATCTCTACATTCACGGCGATATCGCCGTACGGCAGTTTTGCCGTCACGGCGATTTCGCCGTGAATGTAGAGATACGTTGGAGTAAATGGGGCAGCACACACGGCGCCGGACGGCGAAAACGCCGTCCACGGCGAGAAAAACGGACGGCGAAACCGCCGTGTATTCTCTACTCTGCCGTACGGCAGTTTCGCCGTGACTTTCGTAGTAGGGGCATTGCACTTATGGAGCAGGGCACACGGCACGGCGAAACTGCCGTACGGTCGCGCTATCAGCCCTACTATAGTGTTAAATAATTATTGTTAATAATTTAAAAACTTATTTAATAGCTATTAAATTATGATTATAGTTCATATCCATGTTAAGAAAATAATTTTCTAGTTTTTTTTGCCGGCCTTTAGGTGTTTTAAACTACAATATTCTGAAAATGTATTCGTAATTACGACTCTGACTCTGGTGAAGATACATTAATGCCATTTTTGTAGCCTAATACAGACTCCCAACAAGACGCCTCTGTTGAGTTATCTGAAGAAGATAACTCATTTAGACTATTGTATTGTATGGTGTGATACATTATGTTTTATACATTTGTATTATGATTAACTTATTTAATATTAGGTTGTAATTATGTTTTCAACAAGACGACTCTGAGTCTTGTGAACTTAAGAGGATAATTCATTTATTGTATTGTGTAAGGTGTGAGACATTATGTTTTTTTATATTTTTATTATGATTAACTTATTTAATGTTAAGTTATAATTATTTTTTTTACTAACCAAACTAACTTGTAAATGAATTTCTTTAATCCTACTAACTGCATTTTGTACTTACATTTAACAATAAATTTAATTTTTCACAAAATGTAGTCTCATTAACACCTAATTTTATAATAATTATTACCGTAATGATATTGATATGTATGTAACCAAAAACGTTAAAACTACTGGTTTGGTGAAATCAGGTGTGGGGATACATATACACGTCCATTAGAGTTTCATATTATGTTGTTTCTAATACTCACTGTCTATTTGTATTCAAATATTTGCATTGTTTGTGGATAAACATTTTAAGTTACAGGGCAATACCATTAATTTTGAGTTGCAAAGATTACTTCTTTAATAAAAATAATATCAGTTTGGGTGTTGAAATCGAAGCACAAAATTAATTTATAAACAAAGTTTACTAAAATTATGGGACAGAATAATTATTTTTAATTTTTATGTTTCGATTCCACGACTGACACTGAAACCGAATCCTAGCGTCAGCCGTCAGAAGCTCTGTCACGGCGGTTCTGCCGTGCCGTGTGTTCTGCACCCAATTTAAGCCACGGCGAAACCGCCGCACGGCGATCTCGCCGTGCGGCGGTTTCGCCGTGCCGTGTGTCCCTATCCTAAGCCTCTCTGTTCAATACTACAAAATCAGAACCACTAAGTGCAGCTTTTACGTTGCAAAAGGCCGGAAAGTTGAATCATTACATTAATTTGTTCTTTGCGTTTCTGAAGGTTGTAAATATGATGTGTCTAGATCAAATATCTGTGAATGTATTGTATTTAAGGGGGTTTCAGGCATATATGCCCAAGACAGATCACCATAGGAACAATCATAAATTCCTAATTTAGATTTAAAAACACACCAAATTTCAACACTCCTTCACAAGGAAGTTCAATCATAAATACTGATTGGTCAAACCCTAACAAGAAGTAAATTAATAGGTAGTATAGGTTATTTTTTAGTTTTTATGCAATATAGTAGGGCTGCTGGCTCAGGTCAATGACCCCTGAGGAATGCTGACGTCACCAAGGTCACTGACGTCACGAATGACGTCATCGGTGACGTCATCAATGACGTCATTTCTATGACGTCATAGGTATGACGTAATAGAAATGACGTCATGACGACGTCATTACCGCTGACGTCACCATAATGACGTCATTGACGTAATTAAGGTCAAGGTCACGCGGAAAGACAAAAAAATTTTTCTTTGCACTCTTGTGGTTCCTAGTATTCGGCTGTGGAGTGAAAATCCACGAGAAACCACAAAAGTGCAAAGAAAAATTTATTTTTCCAGCGACCAGACCGAAAAACCTACCAAATGTGACGTAAGGCATTCCTCAGAGGCCATTGACCTGAACCCCAGCAACCCCACTCTTAAAACTAAAAAAATAAATAATTTTTATTTCCACTTACCCACTGGAGAAACCCGAAGCCCAACTGGAAACAAAATTGCGAACAGCCGACGGTGGTGGTGTCATCACCGTGCGGGAGCCGGACGCCGACTGACTGGACAGCACCGCGCCGTCCGGGTACCAGACCGCGTGGTGGGGGTAAAGTGGTCAGATGCGAAAAAATAAAAAAATTATGTTTTTTCCAACAACTCATCCGAGTTTGTTCTTTTGCTGGACCTCCGTTACTTGGAGTGGAAATATTTGTTAAGAAAATAAATTTTTTTATTAATTTCTAAGTGACCTTGACACTTAGTCTGGAATTGGAGTCACCAGCGTTATTTTACTGGCAAAAGTTAGCTCGTCTAAAAGTTTTTGAAACATTTTATCATCCATAGTGATCTTGGTGTCCCTTGAGTAAAATTTTGGATTATTCCTAAGGCAGCGTTTCATTTTTGTCAAAGTGGAAGTCTTGGACACCCTAACAGAATTATTTTGCTTTGCCAGCAAAAATTTTACTCTTAATAATTTTTCTCGCAAAGTTTCAGCCATAGCTGTGTCTCACAGTAAGGTTAGTATAAAACTGAAAAACTCAGTCAATTGTAGCACCTAAGCTGGAAGTAGTGGGGGAACAGGGCTGTAGTGGTGGGGGTAATGCGGTCTGGTGTTGCTATGTTTAGAAACAGTTTGTTGCGAACTGTCCAAGTATTAACATGTACTGTGTAGAAAAAATAACAGCGAGACTAGTATAAAATTTAAGTCCGAGAAAATACTTATTGTTAGGTTAATAAAGAGGTAGAGCTAAATGAAAAAAATTATTGTACAAGATGTGCATGGTTCAATTTTGCAGCTAAGTTCAAAATCCACCAGTGTGGAACAAAATTTAATCATGAGGTTAAATATTTAAACACATCTGCGAAAATATTAGGAGGCTTGTAGAGCTAAATAAAAATTAATTTTGTAGCAAACAGGCAGCGATATATTTTTGCCAAGTCATATAATAAGAGGGAATGATGTAAAAATTGAAATTTTACTCACAGAAAGTCTGGTAGCGTTAAGGCGCAGCGTATACCATGCGTCGTGGGAGAAGGCTACCGAGTAACTGACTTGTTTTTAGAGGCAAGACGGCAGACATGGGTTGGTTATATAAGTGTTATGTAATCCGCAAGCGATACCGGAGACAAAATTAAATTTGTTCCCAACCAACACTGACTGTAGGCTGAGTTGAGAGAGACAAAATAAAATGAAATGAAATATTATTCTATACTGCAACTGTCTTGGACCGAAAAATATTCTAAGTCCCAAGACCCCCCCCCCCCTCGGCTCCGGACGAAAAGTCCGCCCCCCCCCCCCCCGGGGGGAGGAGGAGGTGGCATAGCCCGAGGCGTTGCCATACCTTGATACGTGTTGCATAATGAGATCCGGTTAGTAATGTATTCAGGTGTGGCTCTTGGAGATTGTCCAATGCCGCAAACAAGTACGTGTCGAGGTCTGCCTGTTTACGTAACCAGGTCCGGTTCCCCCACTCCTGACCGGCTCAGCTTCGGTTCTCTGAGGCTTAGCTTCCTCGCAGTTGCTTTCAAACACTTCAGCTGAGTGGTTGAAGCTCTGCCCTACAGGATTCGCAATGTAATGTTGGCGCCGCATTATATTGGGAATTCTTTTCTAGTCTAAGGCATGGCATGTGTAGTGTTAGGAAATAATTTTATTTTGTGCTTGCTGCTTGGTGCTCGGTGTTGGTTGTGATTTAGTGAAAGTGTTGTGCAGTGAAAAATATTTGTGTGTGCTAATATTTCCACAGGTTGGTGTTAGTCTAAGTCTTGTGTTTAGAAAAATAATTCTTTGTATTAATCTTCCACAGGTTGTCCCTAAAATTAGTTTTTATAAATTTTTGGCTTCCTTAGCCTATGTAAATAGTTATACTGTTAGGTTTGAGGCTTTGAAGCCTCCGTAAAATTAAATTTTTTTTCGAGGCTTAGCATGCCTCAAGAATTATTTTTTACCAACAATAGTATGACACTTAACGAGCCTGGGGGTTGGCCCCTGGGGATCCACCGTTAGGCCTTGTGCCAGCGGCGCTGCTGGACCTCATCACTCGTCACTGGCAACATACGGGTGGTTGGCATCCTTCAGCACGAAGTGTCGGCCCTGACACTGACCGGTACATTAGGCTTTATGTCAGTGCATTGCATTAGGCTTTATGTCAGTGTACTGGTTAAGATGGGGCCCAGGTCATGATTAGCATGACCTTATGATTCCCATTGGGAACCAAAATTATTTAGCATGTTTCCCTTGTGGAAACTCAAAATTAAGTAAAAATTTCTTATTTTTTGTAACATGAATCCCCCTATGTTTAAGTTTTGTGTTGTAAAATATTTCTTTGTACTAATCTTCCACAGGTTGTCCCTAAGAAAAAATATTTTCTAAATTCGTATATTGGAGGATTAGCCTCTGTAAATTGGCAGTTAAAGTGTTAGGTTTGAGGCTTAGAAGCCTCCGTAAAATAATTTCTTTTGGAGGCTTAGCATGCATCAATAATTATTTTTTAACAACAGTAGTATGGTGCTTAACGAGCCTGGGGGTAGGCCCCTGGGGATCCACCCTTAGGTTTTCGGACCAAGGGCGCTGCTGGGCCTCATCACTCGTCACTGGAAACATACGGGTGGTTGGCATCCTTCAGCACGAAGCACCGGGTCCTGACACTGTCCGGTACGTTAGGCTTTATGTCAGTTTATCGGTTAAGATGGGGCCCAGGTCATGATTAGCATGACCTTATGATTCCCGTTAGGGGAACCAAAATTATTGTAGCATGTTTCCCTTATGGAAACTCAAAATTAAGTAAAATTATTTTTTTATTTTTCACCTCCCCCTAAGTTGTGAGATTCCCCCGAGGCCTTTGACCGCCGGCGGTCTTAGGCCTCGGGGGAATTTCTTTTTAATTCTTGGATGACCTTGACCTATATTTGTGTGTGAATAAAAAAATAAAATAATTTTTGTTCCACATGTAGTCACAGTCAGCCAACACTTGGCGGATTTTTGCCAAAGTCCTGAGAGCTCGCAGGACTTAGAGCGATATGCGTTAAAGTGTTGGTTGTCTGGGCAGTGGTAAAATATTTTATTTGATATTCACACATAAGTAAGGGTAGCAGCCATCCAAGAGTTAAAGTCCTAGGGGTAGGTGACCCCCCCCCCCCCTGGACTCCAGACGGGAAGTGAGCCCCCCCCCCCCCCCCCCGAAATTTTTTTTTTTTTGGATTTTGACCTTGACCAAAAATTTTTTGCTCCGGACGAAAACTGCCCCCCCCCCCCCCGAAATTTTTTTTTTTTTGGATTTTGACCTTGACCAAAAATTTTTTGCTCCGGACGAAAACTGCCCCCCCCCCCCTCCGAGGGGGAGGTGGAGGCCTCAGGTACTTTTCCATTGGCACGTTTGGCCACTTGGTTACATAAGTAGATCCGGGTATTACGTAACAGACTTGTTTGCCCCCACCACATAGTGTGCTGGAATATTCCAATGGGTCGCGAGCTGCTTCATTCTGCTTTCAGACTTGCAGCCTGCTAGCCGACTCTACACCGCTCTCGTGACCATGGGTGTTCGCATCAAGAATTATCCAACTGCCTCGCCTGCTGTGACCTCCGCTCCAATGCCGACCACTTCGCCTGCTGTGACCTCCGCTCCAATGCCTACCGCCTCGTCCCTTTCAATGCCGATTCTTGATGTTTCGCAGATTCCACTGCCGCCAACCACGACTGCTTCGCCTCAAAAAATTATTGTGGACCTGAGACCCGGCGCTTCCTCTACCATCACTGCCAGCACTATGCTTCGCACAATTTTGACCACGGTGACAGCTATGTGTACTGTGACAACACCAACAGTCACAACCGTGGCAAGTGGAAGTAGTGTGGATCCCGGCCTGGTAACCATCAATTTGGACTCGGACGAGGAAATCTTCGAGAAGCCGAAGGAACGGAGGTCACCTTCCAAGCCATCTACTCCTATCAAAAATTATTTTTCCACCTTTGATCCTATCTCCCCCGTCCATAGCCCTTCCAAACCCGAACTAAATTTAACTTCTTTCCCTTCCACTTCCAATGACCTTCAAGTGGAGCAACCCACAAACAATAAAGTAAGTAAAATTAATTCTGGTCTGAAAAAAACAGTAAAGAAGGCAGCGGCACCGAAACGCCAATGTAATTATGTTTGGATAACTGGAGCGAAAGTAAATCAAAAATGCACCAGGTGGGCTGTGAGCGGCGAGGAGTTGTGCCGCTATCACTTCGACCGCAAAACAGCATCCAATCGGAGCACTCTTGATTCATGTTCGCTTAACATTGCCCCTAAGAAAACCACACAGATTCCCAAGGTACGTTATCAAAGACTCTATGCTGGTGAAAAATATTTCTTTCGAGCACACGTTTGTGTGAAACCTCACCTGTTTTTGATGAGGCATAAAGACCAGAACGTTCATGTAAGGGTTGCTAAAAAATTCATTGTTCCTAGATTTATGACCAACAGAGGGTACTTGATACGTGTTAAAGTTTTAAACAAGCTGAGGACTGTGTGGCGTTTGCAGGAGTAATGCAATCAGTAAGACTGTTTGTTTAATTTTCTAAATTTTGTTTTCCAAACATTTCCTTTTTCCAAATTAAAGTTTATTAAATTTTGTTTTTCCAAATTATTTCTTCACCCTCTTGAAATAAGGGAGGGGGGTATTATATAAATGAGCTATTTAAAAAAAAAAAAAAAATATAGTTCATTTATATAATATCTTAACCTGGGGATAATGTTTTTTTTTAAAAAAAAAAAACATTATTCAGACACGTCCCAAACCAGTGTCCTGGATGGTGAAGAAAAAGTTATAGCAAAAAACTTTTTTGTATTAAACTGATGTTTAGCTTCAAGGTAAACCAGTCAATAATCATGTGACAACAGGGTTCCCCCACCATTACTGAACTCTTATACCCACTCACTAAGCTCATTCTGCCTTGAACGTTTCAATTTGTCAGACGTAATGTGCAGTATCAATCCGTTTGTTGGAGACCTGGAATTGCAGCGTTTACCATCGGGGCATGTATATGCTCCGATGCTGGTGGAATATAAAAATTATTGTTCACCTGAACAACAGGTGTCCCCAGAACCTGGACCTTCTAATGATGGTGAAGAAAACAGTATTTTGAGGAGTGAGTTGGTCAGAAATGTGTCCCCAGAACCTGGACCTTCCAATGATGGTGAAGAAACTAGTATTTTGAGGAGTGAGTTGGTCAAAGGTGAATTGGACAGAAATTTAAAAAGTAAATATATGAAACGGTTGGCGGATCAAAAGCGTAACTACAAGGAGCGAGCGGCAATGTTCCGTTTACAGTTGTTACTGCCTAAAATCAGCAAACGTTCCAGCAAGCTCGACACCCTGACAGCCGCTTCTGATTACATCTGCTTGTTGGAATCAAAAATTAAATTTCTTGAAAGACAACTGCAAAATAAAAATAATAATTCTGAATATCTAGTGATTCGAAGTCCTGAGCAGGTTGATGATGGTAATGAACAAATTTTAGGAATGTAAGTAATAAAATCTTTTATTTTGTGTGAATTGGACTTGAACACGGATTAGCTGTTTGGTATGTGGAAAAAACAGAACGGGGGATAGAGCACTCTGTGATACTGGAATAACATATCACTTAGTGCTCTATCCCCCGCTCACAGGGTAATTTTATTTGACCTTGACCCACTAAAAAAGTGGTGGGGGTAATTTTAACCAAGCGTTGGGTTTTGAGGAGGTTGCTCAGTCTCAGTTTAGCGTAGCCAGGAGACACACACTTCGAGATGACTCCTTCCA
Source organism: Neoaliturus tenellus (assembly GCA_030545055.2). Taxonomy (NCBI): domain Eukaryota; kingdom Metazoa; phylum Arthropoda; class Insecta; order Hemiptera; family Cicadellidae; genus Neoaliturus; species Neoaliturus tenellus. The sequence continues at coordinate 110,076,037 of CM061534.1, read as the reverse complement.
GTCTTCAACAATTGTGTTTGGAAAAAATTTCTGATGAAACTGAATTGTTCCGTTATGTGGTGCATCAGTCTGGTGCACCACCAAAAATTAAAATTTTAATTAAGGAGTTTGATTTTGAAAGAAATGGTTACACCAATTATTTTGCGTATGTTTTTAGAAATGAAAATCTTAAGTTTTGCAAAGACTGTGGTTTTTTTTGCGTGTGAGGACATGACAGAATTTGTAGAAAGCGGTGGCTACATGGTGATGACTGGAATTTCTAACCTAAAAAGAAATGAAATACCGCAAGAAAGGTGTGATATTTGTGCAGCTTATTTACACGACTGGCATACGTATAGCAGAAATCAGGTTGAGCCAAAAAGAAGTTTATTATTTCGTTGGCCAGGGGTAGCGCCTAGGTTTTAGGTGTAAAAACAAAATTTTACTTATGGTATTTAATGTATGACCTTGAAAAGTGGTGGGGGTAAGTTAATATATACATAGTGGAAAGCATCTGTTGGATTTATTCTTTGCAGAGCACTTCAGCCAGCATCATCATGGTAAGCCATTGTGTGGAGTTTGTTCTGTTGGAGGAGGACCTGGTGGAGATAGTGGAGCTGATTGAAGATACAACCAGGAAAGGAACAATAGAAAATGTAAGATGTGAACCTCAGGACGAGAGGTCACAACAAATTGTACAAAAATTTATTTCCAATCAGTTAACTGACAAAACTACAAACTTTGAGTTCGTAAAGTATTTATTTGATAACAAAGTAAATGCAAAAATGGCAATATTTTTTAAGAAATGAAAAAACTTATTAGTTTTTGTTATACGAGCTGGACTTGGACTTGGACTATGATATTTTGGTTAATGGATAACGTGGTGGTGGGGATAGTTTTGTGTATATAATAGGGTTGTGAACAGCAAAGGTGAATATTCAATCACGATGCCTCCGAGGGACAACACCGTAGCAGCACACAAGAAAATTTCACTTATTTTGCCAGAAATTCCAATAGAAGTAGTTAACCAGGAGGAAGAGGAAGAAGAAGAAGATGTAATGGAAGAAGAATTATCCGAAGAGGAAGAGATGGAAGCAGGTGAAAATAATTTTGCAAACACTGATGGTGACAGCTTTGACATTGATTTGTATGCTGATGAAACATTGGAATCATCCGAAGAAGAGGACAATAAGGAAAACATCACTCCTCAAATAAGAGCAGTATTGGATAAAATGTCATTGTGCAAAAGACTTGTGATGTGTAGCAGAAAATTATTTTTTGATTGTAGTGACGAGGAGGACAGTAGTGATGAATATTCACCTTTGTAAAAAAAAATATTATTTAGCATTTAAAAACCCAAAAAAAAATATAAAATGTTAAAAAGAAAAAAAAAAATAGAGCGGGGGATAGAGCAGCAGATGCTCTATCCTCCGCTCAAAATAATAATGTCCGATGACCTTGACCTACTTTTGTGAATTAATTGTGGTGGGGGAGAGCATTAGTGTTGGGGGAAACGTCATATATACGGGTAGTGAAACCTCAGTCTCATTTGGTAAGAAAGAGGGAACGCTGGATCGGAGGTGATGGTAAGATTGACTTTATAGCAAATACTTTAACACTGCAATATGTTAACAGGTTGTCAATGGTTAGGAAATATTTTTTTTATTTTTTAGACTCGCTAGTTTGTTTAATTTTAAAACTTTAAATATATTTTCTTTTGGTCAAATGCTTTTGCCATACTTCCTACACGCTAACACTCATATAAAGTACAGGATTAAGCTGATCTCTCGGGGAAATACTATGTAGCCACCTCACACTGGTGATCCGAATCGCATAGTATTGGTGATTTATACAACATAAATTTTTTTATATGTTATATATCACCAATTCTTATTCGAGTCAGACCACCAATGTTAGGTGTCACATAAGTATTTCCCCGCGAGATCAGTCTTAATTCTGTACATTTTTTGAGTTTTGGCGTGTGGTAAGTGTGCTAAAAGCATTTGCTCAAACAAATATATTTAAAAGTTTTAATTTTAAACAAGCTGGATGGTAAAAAAATAAAAAAATATTTAACTTTTGAACCTGTTTACATATTATTGAAAGTATTTGTTAGAAAGTCGATCTTACTACCATCTCTTATCCAGTGTTCCCTCTTTTTTACCATATCAAAGGTGACCTTGACCTATATTGATTCTAAATGAAAGTTTTATAAAGAATTTATTATATTTTTGTTCTGCGCATGCGCAGAAGGAGTTTTTCCCAAGGTCACCCCCCACCACCCGTTATAAAAGGAGGTCGGCTAACCCAGCCTCTCATTATTGGATGAACCTTCGTGGAGTAAACATCCAAACGCTCTTGTGGTAAAAATGCTTCTTTGCCACATTTGTGGGGAATTTTTCCCTGATGAACATATTTTGCAAATCCATCTGGAATTGCATAAAGAAGAGGACAATGTGCAAGTAAGTGAAGACTATTTGGACTCTATTGAAAAATTTTTATCAGAACATCACAGAAGACTGGACGATTGGGAAAGCGAGCTGCAGTTGCTGCAAAGGAGGAGGCCAACCGTCATTCAGTTTGGAGGCGCCGGAACATCAGGACTTGGAAGGAGACCTACAGCGGACATGGACACGGACACGGACTCGTCGGACTCGGACTCGTCGGACTCGGACTCGGACATAAACATGGATTCAGAATCTGAAGGTAATGGCATAACACAACTACGCACTATAGCATTGGAAGGACCTGTTGTCACACACTTTACAATAAATAATGTTCAATTGGAATTACAAAATTTTATTGACAGTGCAAAACTTTTAGTTAGTAAAACACTAAAGGAAGAGCTTAGAAGATTAAATTTTTTAAAATTTGGACTGGTATTAGACGCTATGTTCACAAACACTGATGGAGAAACATCACCAAGAGGATTTGTAACTAAAAACCGTACTTTAACTTTTGCATCCAATATTGATGATATAATTGTGGAGTGTTTGGAAGAGTTATTGACGAAGCTTCAAGAGCATGAAGGAAGGGGATCTGGCTGGACGCTAACATCAGTGGAAGGTATGGATTTAAGAATTCAAAAGCATGGGTATGGTATGAGGGGGAGTAGTTTCATCCCCCTACCAAAAAAGATCCAAGAAACCAAAGCGTGTATAAATGTAAAAAATTTTGACACGGAATGTTTTAAATATTCAATGCTAGCCAAATATGTTGTAAATAATACTTGTAGACCCGGTGTTGAATATCAAAATGTACAAAATAGATATAATTTTTGTGGTATGGTTTATCCTGTAAATATTAAAGATGTATGTAAATTTGAGAAGCAAAACCCCGGAGTCAGTGTAAATATTTTTGGGCTAGATGACGGCAATAATGTGTACCCACTACGGGTTGTAAAGAGAGAACTTCAAAACCATACGGATTTATTGTTGATTACAAAAGGTGAAATATCCCACTATGTATATATTAAAAACTTTGATGCCTTAGTCAACAAACAGCTGTCTCGTATGAAGTGTAAAAAAACTTTTTGCAAAAGATGCTTCTGTTTTGTAAATAAGGATATAAGGAGAGGTGGTGCCCAGTGGTTGTTGGAACATCAAAGGCTATGCAATGAAAATTACGAGTGTAAAATTAGTTTACCACCACCAACCCGATCTGTTGTACAGTTTAATCATATTAACCACCAGTATAGGATACCAATTGTTGTTTATGCAGACTTTGAGTCTACACTTGTACCGCTGGAAAACCCTGACGGTGAAATTACTAGAAGAACCAAGTACCAGATGCATAAACCAAATAGTTTTTGTTTGTTGGTTAAGTCTACCCTATCTGACCAACACTTGCAAAATTTTGGACTAACCACAACACCGGTATTGTACAGAGGTGAAAATCCTGCTAAATATTTTGTAGATACGTTGTATGATATAGCTAGTAAGGTGGATCAACTGTATGATAAAAATAATATTGTTCCTATGTTACCCCTTGAAGAAGAGGAGGAAATTCAATTTTTGAATGCTACATCTTGTTATATATGTAATAAAGAATTTACAGTGGACAATTATAAAGTTCACGATCATGACCATCTGACCGGATATTACAGAGGACCAGCTTGCAATGCATGTAATTTAAATTTAAAACTTCCAAATTTCATTCCAGTTGTGTTGCACAACCTTAGCGGGTATGATTCCCATTTTATAATACCGGAATTGGGAAGAGACACAGGCAAGATTGATGTGATAGCTCAAACTTTAGAACATTATATTAGTTTTTCTAAGAAAATTGGCAAAATAAAATTAAGATTTGTTGACTCATATAGGTTTATGCCATCAAGCCTTGCCAAACTAACTGACAATTTAAGACGACAGGATTTAAAGGAAACAAAGAAAATCGTACCTGCAGACAAATTGGATTTAGCATTAAGAAAAGGAGTGTTTCCTTATGACTATATTACAGGAATTGAAAAATTTGAAGAAACCAGACTACCACCCATTGAAGCTTTCAAAAGTAAACTGACAGACACGGAAATTTCAATTGAAGATTATAATCATGCGTGTAACGTCTGGAATGAATTAGGTATGCAAAATCTTGGTGAATATTCAGATTTTTATGTAAAATTGGATGTAACACTATTGTGTGATGTTATGGAACAATTTAGGAACACTTGCTTTGACGCCTATGGACTGGACCCCCTTCATTCGTTTACATCCCCCGGCTTAGCATGGCAGGCCATGCTAAAATCTACCGAGTGCAAGTTGGAACTGCTAAACGACATCGATATGGTTTTGATGATTGAATCAGGTGTACGCGGTGGATTAACACAGGCCGTTACAAGACATGTGAAAGCTAACAATAAATTTCTACCAAATTATGATGAGACTAAAGATTCAATTTTTCTTGGATATTTTGATGCCAATAATTTATACGGTTGGGCGATGTCCAAACCCCTTCCGTATGGCGACTTCCAGTGGGTAGACCCGGACAGCATCGGGGACATTATGCAGATCCCACAAGATGGACCGACCGGCTACATTTTCGACTGCGACTTCGAGTATCCAGAACACCTACACGATCATCATTACGACTTGCCACTGTTGGCTAAAACTGAAGTATCACCGACAGGAAGATGGCCCAAATTAATGATGACATTAAACAACAAAAACCGTTATGTGGCGCACTATTGGGTTGTACAACAAGCGTTGGAGTTAGGACTGAAAATAACAAAAATTCACCGAGTATTACAATTTTCTCAATCTTGTTACTTGAAACCCTACATAGACTCCAACACCGTGAGGAGAGCAGCAGCCACATCAGCTTTTGAAAAAGATTTTTATAAACTGATGAACAACTCAATCTTTGGAAAAACTTTAGAAAATAAGAGGAAACACAAAATTGTAAAATTAGTAAGTGATCCAAGAGCATTAGAAAAACTTGTACAAAAACCAAATTTCGGAACCACTATGATAATTAATGAAAATTTAGTAGCGGTAAGCATGAACAAAACCAAGATTGTTATGGATAGACCGTTGTACATAGGGATGTCAATATTGGATATAAGTAAAACGCATATGTATGATTTTCATTACAACAAAATGGTACAATATTATGGACGAGAAAATATCGGAGTAGCCTACATGGATACGGACGCACTAATTTATTGGATCAAGACGCAAGATATGTATGAAGATCTTCGAACGTTCATACACAAAAATGATTTTGATTTTTCCGACTACCCAAGAAACCATCCAAACTTCAATGAAGAAAACAAAAAGGTGCTTGGAAAATTTAAAGACGAATGCAATGGAGCTAGCATGGAAGAAATTATTGCACTAATGTCAAAATTGTATTCTTTCAAAGTGTATAAGGGAGAACAAGAAGAAACATCGACCACCAAGAAAGCAAAAGGTGTGAAGACAGGTTATTTAAAGAAAAATATAAACTTTGAACATTACAAAAACTGTTTATTTAACGACACCACCTTAACAGCAAAATTCAACGCCATAAGAAGTGAAAAACACAAACTATACAGTGTTACAGAAGTAAAAAAAGCACTATCGGCAAATGATGACAAAAGGCATATCATGGATGATAAAATTAACACTCTTCCTTTTGGCCACTACTCTCTTAATCCTATCAACGACTAACCTATTCTTCGTCCCTCTTCGACCCTCTACGACCTAAATTCCTTTTCCTTCCGTAAAAAAATGGGGAACACGGCAAGCCCAACGCCGTGTTCCCCATTTTTTTACATCAATTTGAATGACCTTGACCCAGTTAAATAAGGGTATAATAGAATAAAAAAAATATTTTTACTTCATCTACCGAAGAGGAAGGATAAAATTATGGATTTAAAACAAAAAATTGTTAATGAGCTTCATAAACCGGCTAGAAGAAAATTTCCCCGAAGAAATACTGTTATAAAAGGAATGAATGATCTATATCAAGCTGATTTAATCGAAATGATTCCTTATAGCAAACAAAATAAAGGATTTAAATATATATTGACTATTATCAATTGTTTTACAAAGATGGCAGATGCTTTACCGCTAAAAGATAAAACCGGCAAGAGTGTAACAAAAGCCATGGAAACTGCGATACAGAGAGACAAAAATACCATAAAACATTTACAAACCGATGATGGTAAAGAATATTTTAATAAAGAATTTTCAAATTTAATGAAAAAATACGGCATAAACCACTATTCGACTAATTCAGAGGTAAAAGCATCAATCATAGAAAGATTTAATCGAACTTTAAAAGGTGCGATGTACAAGATGTTTTCAAACAGAGGATCGCACGTATGGATTGATATGTTACCAAAACTAATAAAAGATTACAATAACAAGTTCCATAGAACAATTGGTATGAAACCGAACCAAGTGACTAGTAAAAATGAAAAACTCGTATTAAAACGTATAAAAATGAATACTAAACCAAAAGTTGAAAAACTAAAGCCTAAAACGTTTAACGTTGGTGATAAAGTGCGAATAAGCAAATACAAAGGTGTATTCAGTAAAAGATATCTACCAAATTGGACAAATGAGGTTTTTACCGTATTTAAGGTACAACCTACAGTGCCGGAAACTTACATTTTAAAAGATAATAAAGGACAATTGCTCGAAGGAGGGTTTTATGGACATGAAATGTTAAAATCCACAGTAGGTGATGTATATCTCGTTGAAAAGGTGTTACAACGGAAAAAAGATAAAGTTAAAGTGCGATGGTTAGGATTTAATAAGAGTGAAGATTCTTGGATACCTAAAAAGGATCTTATATAATGATGGAGCATCATTTTAGGTTGAACCTTTACAAAGGATGGAGATAATACCGCAAAAGGATAGTTTTCCTATTAATAATATTGATGAACTCACGGTGGACAATTCAGAATTAAACACTGGCAAACATGGTGTTTTATTACCAAACACGGTGCGTTGTCTTGTAACCGGTCCATCAAATTGTGGTAAAACAAATGTAGTATTCAATTTGATTACAAACCTAAAAGGATTGCGTTTCAATAACTTGTATGTCTTTTCCAAATCATTACAACAACCCAAATACCAATTATTAGAAAAAATATTTAATAATGTGCCAGAAGTGAAATATTACAAGTTTGATGCAAGTGAAAGTGTAATGTAACCGCATGAAGCTAAACCATTTTCAGTTTTTATATTTGATGATGTATCCTGTGAAAACCAAAACACTATCAGGAGTTATTTCGCTATGGGGCGACATAACAATATAGATAGCATTTACATAGGCCAGACTTATAGTAAAATACCAAAACAACTGATAAGAGACAATGCAAATTTGTTAATTGTATTCAAACAGGATGAAACTAACCTAAAACACATATATTACGATCATGTCAATGCGGATATGTCATATGAACGGTTTAAAGACATATGTGGTAAGGCTTGGGCTGAAAATTATGGATTTTTGACAATTATGAAGGAACAACCACTAAATAACGGTCGATACAGGATAGGTTTCGATAAATTTATATTAATTCACTAACCACTATATCACACAATCATTCTTGTACAGCACGTCTTGCTACAAACATGGTTAACCAAGAAAAGTTAGTAAAGGAAATTAAATCACTTAGTGATTCTATTCGGGCTAAAAACAGAGCGTTAAAGTTAGGTATCAGCGAAAGGGAGAAATTTCTTGAATCTACTTTTAAACCTATTACAGAGCCTTTGAAACAATTGAACAAAAAATTGACTAAACCTTCTTTTCAAGGTGATGTTATTGCTCCGATAACAGAATATGAAAGGGAAAGTGTAATATCAGAAGATATTAGCGATGGCGACCCGGAAGCCTCCATATTTAGTGATACAACGGCAGAAAGAGAAGAAGTATATGCTGGTAGTGAAGAAGATGTAGTATCTATAGCGAGTGAAGAAGAAAAAACAGAAGGAGAACCATCAAACATAAGCTTATTGGGTGAAAGTATTCATACAAAAGGACCTTTAGGAAGGAAATACTTGTTAAAACTGTTAATTGGAACTAATTCTACTAAAAAATACCACAGTTATGGAGCAAGAATGTCCAAAGAAGGTGTAATGATTGGTAATAGCAAATTGGATGTCGATGAACATGATAATATTCGCGTAGGTGATCAAATATATAAAGGAACAAGGGGACTATTTGAATTATTATTTCAAAATAAACCTTTAAAAGCATTGGTAAAAAATGATGATTTGGAAGTGTATAGCAAAATTTTGGAACAAACCAATGCATATAGAAGAAATTATTTACCTGAAGCACCCATATATAGGAATAAATCTGTAAAATATAAAGATTTTGTTTCCAAATTAATACCTATTATAAGAAGAAAACCTGTAAAAAGAAGATTAGTAGCATCCACTTTAGATTTAAGTTCCCCAGAACCGAGAAAAAGAAGCAAATCAGTCACCGGTAAAGGATTGATGAAGAAACTATACAATACAAACGTAATTTATTACAATGATATCAATAAATTGGTGGATAGAATGAAACTAATACATGAAGCCAAAGAAGCGGGTCATACTGGATTGGAAAACGAATGGGTGGCTTTAGTGGATGAACTTAGAAACCGAGGGGTAATCTCATAAAAATGCATTACTCCCTAAAATGCTATTCAGTTGCACCATGAGTGTCGACAAGTTCGGACGGTATTCCTCGGATGGATTATATTACGCGAATAACTTAAAAAGAGGTGCTGGTTTACCACAAACACCTGAAGGAGATTATGATATTAGTAATAAAAGGTTAAAAAACATAAAAGATCCCACGGACGAAAACGATGCCGTAAATTTAAAAATAGTAAAGGAAAAGATATCACCAACATTAAGACTACACAATAACACATATGATGCAGAAAATCATAGAATTATCAACATTGGTAAACCAAATGAAAACGGTGATGCGATAAACAAAGGTTGTTTGTCATCTGAATTAAAAAATACGTTAAACTTCAATGGAAAAACGTATAGTGCTAACAATAAACGTATATCCAACGTAGATGACCCTAAAGATGCAAAGGACAGCGTGAATAGACGCTATTTACATTCCTTGATACCTGAAAAGACAAAAGATGGATTTTCTTTTTATAAATTTGTTATTAATGATATAGGTTATCCAAAAACTGAAAACGATGCTGTAAATCTAAAATATATTAAAGATCATTGTATCATACGTGATGTAGGGGTTATAGATTGTTTTAATAATTGTTTAGCAAATGTTAAAGATGGTTCGGCGCCATCAGATGGTGCAACAGTGGGTCAAATGAAAGAGACTTTAAAACAAGAGACATCTGGATTTGTAAAACAAGACCAAGTGGTATCACGGCAGGGGGATGTGTTTGTACAAGGAAATGAAAAGTTTACATTACTTGAAGAAAAGAATAAAGTTCTTGATGGACATGTATTAAGGAATAATGTTTGGGATGGTAAAGGAAAACAAATGATACATATAGCTCCCGCGTCATTGCCTGGTAATGTTGTTACTTTTGAACAGATAATACAATTAGAGCCAACTGGACATAGATGGTGGAATTGCAATAACAAACGATTAACAAGAGTTGCAGACCCTGATTATGTAGATGACGCTGTAAATATTAATTTTCTTGTTAAAGTGATAGGTAATATAATGTTTGATATGCACAATTATATTGCAAGTGGACAATATAATCAAGTTGATGAAAAAATGAGAAATTCATGGATAAAACAAGAAGTTTTTTATAAGTATTTTTTTACTAAAACAACACAACCTTAAGGATCAACATTTTAGGATCCTTTTAGTATTTAATTGATCAAAAGCATAAATAAAGTCATTTATGTTCAACTTGTCGTAGAGGTAACACATAAGTTGCGAAATTCAATTATAAAAGTGCATTATGACATTTCAATATATCAGTCCATATCGAGACACTGTAAGGAAAGGAGGCGGTATCACGTCCACAGCGGTTTCTCTGTTAAGTAAAGCTTTAAATCGAATTCCAGTAGGATCTGTCGTAAATAGAGCAATAGACGCTTTACCATACGAATTTCACATACCGGGAGGTTATCAGTATTGCGGACCAGGAACTAAATTGAAAAAACGACTGGAAAGAGGCGATCCAGGCATAAATAAGTTAGATCAGGCTTGTAAAGAACACGATATAGCATATTCCACATTTAGCGATACAAAAAATAGATCTATAGCTGATAAAAAGCTCGCGGATATAGCTTGGCAACGAGTAAAGTCTAGTGACGCTAGTATTGCAGAAAAAGCAGCGGCTTTAGCGGTAACAACAGGTATGAAGGCTAAAACAGCAGTAGGAGGTGGAAAAAGGAGAAGAAGAGTGAGAAGGAGATCAGCAAAGACAAAACATGGAGGGAATATTAGAAGAAAACGACGTTCCACCAGAAAGGGTAGCAAAAAACCAACAGTATGGTCAATGGTAAAAAACGGGGCAGGTCTATACCTAAGACCGTATCGTGCATATTAAATGAAAGAAATCAATTAGTAATACCACATAAAGCGTTAACAAATATCGAATTATTTAAATACATTTCATGTTTAAAAATACCATTTTTTCGCGGTGTCTTTATGAAAGATGCTTTACCAGTTAAAATGTGGAAAAACGAAACCGGTATTGTAAATTTAGACAATTCTGAAGGTCCTGGCACTCATTGGGTTTGTTATAAGAAATTAGGTGATAATATTTATTACTTTGATAGTTTTGGCAATTTACCACCACCTAAAGAACTCGAGCATTACTTTAAATCTGCTAAAAACATATATTACAACTATAAAAGAGAACAACCTGATAACACATTAATATGTGGCCATTTATGTTTGGAATTCCTAGCTAAAAGTATCAGTCACCATTGACATGTCATCCTATACGGTATCATTAACAGGAAAATCGTCCACTTTACGAAGTATCCTTTTTCCAGCGTTACGCTTGCAAAAAGGAAGATTTTGGGAAGCGGCACTGTTGGATTTTACAACTTACAACTCTATTCCCAATGTTACGGAAGGTAAAAATAACTTATTGCATTATTATAAAGGAAAAGATGCCAGTGGGAAGTTTACAGACTTAGAAGTTTGCAGTTTACCCACAGGTTCTTATGAAATTGATCATATTAATGAATTTTTGCAAAATAAAATGGGGAAAGACAATATAACATTAAAAGGTAATAACAATACTATGAAAGCTGAAATTAACTCAAAATATTATATAGATTTTACTCAGGAACAATCAATCGGTGAATTGTTAGGATTTCCCAAAGATAGCCCAATTTTAGAACCAAATCAAACACATTCCGGTAAACAAACTGTAACTATACTAAAAGTTAATAGTATAGATATAACTTGTAACATTATACAGGGAGCTTACAGAGATGGAGCAAATACTCATATAATACATACTTTTTACCCGAGTGTACCTCCAGGATTTAAAATTGTTGAAAAGCCACAAAACCTAGTATATCTGCCGTTGAACACCACTTTCATTTCAGACATCGTGTTGAACGTATTGGATCAAGACGGTAACTTGATAGATTTCCGAGAAGAGCCAATTACAGTTAGATTACATTTAAAATCGACACTTTAATACAAAAATCATGGGTTTATCATTTAAAAGTGGACAGCCTATGGGAAACCGCATTAGTAGCTCTTCAGCTGTGGAGGAGTTAACACGCGAGAACATTCGTTTCTTAGAAAAGATTGGTTTAAAATTAACCGATTATGGATATACTGGATATAGCGCAGGGTCCGACATTCGACGAAACACTATGGGAAAAAGAATATCACACCCACAACCCTTACACTTCATCAAAATTGAACAATAACGATGAAATTCGTATTCCTATACAACATCAAGACATTTACACACTACCATGTGAAAGTTACTTGTATATCGAAGGAAAAGTAACAAAAAAGGACGGTACTACTACTGGTACAACAGTTCCATTTATAAATAACCCTATGGCTTTCCTGTTTGATGAAATTAGATATGAAATATCAGGTGTAACAGTTGATTCCACTAAAAAAGTAGGTATTGCAACAACTTTAAAGGGGGTAACATCTATATCACCTAATGAAACCAATTTACTTCAACCGGCTGGATGGGTTTTACCTGAACATGACATAATCACTCCGAATACAAAGGGATATTTTGATTTTCATATTCCATTACGTTTGTTGCTTGGATTTGCTGAAGATTATAGAAAAATAATATTAAATGTTAAACAAGAATTAGTTTTGTTGCGATCTTCTAACGATAAAGACATTATTAAAGCTCCAGATGGTACAACGGATGCAAACCTAGAATGGAAATTAACATTAGACAAAATTGTATGGAGAGTTCCACATGTTAAATTAGCTGACGAACATAGAATGCTACTATTAAGGAAGTTAAAGGCTGATCGTGATATTGTAATTCCTTTTAGAAGTTGGGAATTCCATGAACATCCAAGCTTGCCAACTACAGATCGTCACACTTGGACTGTTAAAACATCTAATTACGTAGAACGAGCCAGGTATATTATATTTGGTTTACAAACAGATAGGAGAGACAGCATCACAAAACATGCAGGCAAATTTGATCATTGCAACTTAAAAAATATTAAAGTTTATTTGAATTCACAATTTTTCCCCTACGACAATTTAAATGTGTCATTCGCTAATAAAAAGTACAGTATATTATACGATATGTATGCGAGATTCCAAAATTCATATTACGGTAAAACAAATACACCTTTACTATCACCAGAAGAATACTTAGATGGTTACACAATAGTTGTAATTGATTGTTCTAAACAAAATGAATCAGTAAAATCATCAAGTGTTGACATAAAGATTGAAATGGAGTTTAATGCAGCTATACCTGCAAATACAACTGCATACTGTTTAATTCTACATGATAAAATTGTAACATACACACCTCTAACTGGAATTGTTAAAAATGTATTATAAAAAACCGGTTTTGTTACATTCCGCGAGTATAAAAGCGGAGCGTGCAGGCCGCTCCTGATCAGTTTGTTGCCTGACGTCGTATGGGTAGCATCATCTTCAATATGGCTTCTACAAGTGGTACAACGGAATGCAATATAGAAAAGGAAATTTCAGAATTTTTGGATATGAATGAACAGCAACACGTCACAAATCAAGAAGAAGAAGAAAAAGGTAAAAAGAAAAAATATTTGTCCAAGAGGAAAAGAAATGTGGAAGAAAATATTTCACCAAATATTTTGATGGAAGTATTTTTAAGAATTTTTTATCCAATCTCTTCAAGTTTGGATAAAAGTGTTTTAATTGGAGTTATGAAATCAACCGACTATTCACCTACAGTAATTTTAACTCACGGAACAAAAATGATTTTGTTTACAGCCAATGCTTGGGAATCTTTTATGAAACACCTCCATTTGTTAGAATGTTACTTTAATAGCAACATGTTTGGCAGGAAAACAAAAGTAGGACTATTGGATTCAGACTTGGAAATTGATATTATTAAACACAGAGGTGAACATCAAATGAGATTCAGAGATACGACCAAACATGACATAAAAATTCAACTGAACAGAGAAGAATTTTTTATTTTAACATGTGCAACTGAACCAATAACAAGATATTTAAGACAGCTAGTATTCTCCAGTTCAATTATTAAAGATTATTTAACAGACACTTTGGACAAACAACCGGATGCACCAATTTTGTATGGACCTGTGGACACTTCAATATTCAACAGAATTCCTCATGAAGTTCAAATGTGGAGACAATTGGAACAATATGTGCAAGAAAAAAATAATTTTGTAAAATCAGATGAAGAAACACATTTCAGTGATGAAAAGGATCAAAGTGATGATAATGACAACAACAAAAATGACCAGATGGAAAGTTAAATAAAGTTTTAAAATTTTTCACAACACTTTACACTTAAATTGGTAAATTTTCAATAAAAAATTCAAAATTTTGTGGGTGTAGGCCTACCGGGGATGGTGCCCACGTTAAATATACACCAACGCGCCTTCAACTGTACGGCCTGGCATAAATACATGCCTACCGTGGTGTGGAAAACAGTTGACCTTCTGACACCGTGATGGATAGACGGGTGACCTTTCAAATGGACATGGAAGAAGAAATCAAGTCCAGGCCGGGTATTATTGAATTTCAGGCGTTTCGTGGTAACGATGATCGGTTTATAATTAAAGAACTCGTATTTTACGATATAGATAAAAATATTCCTTACACATTTTTATTTAAACCACCATGCTCTTTTTCTTCACTAACCACCAAAGCCGCAACAACAAACCGATGGACTTGGAAATATTTTCATCACATCGATTGGTATGACGGTTTTACCAGTTATTCAGACTTGTATCATATTATGCATCAATTTTCAAACAGATTTACTAATATTTACACAAAAGGACTTGAAAAGAAAAGATGGATAGAACAATTTACATCTACTCCAGTTAAAGATGTGCAAATTAATAAAAATTTTAAATTTATTGCTGAAAACATTTGTATTTGCACACAAAGTATGGAACATGAAAGGGACAGGCACTGTGCGTTAAAAAACGCTTTAAAATTAGCAACTTACCTGCAAGATGGAGAAATCGGTGATGGTGGTGGGGGTAACGGCGATTATAAAAGCGAGGAGCAGACCGAGACCTGGCACGAGTATTACTCGAGATTCCGAGACGACAACATCTCAGAGCAAGAAGACAGCGAGGACCTCTAGAACAACCATGGCATCCAACCAGTTTCTGCAGTCTTTGGTAGAACAATTCAACGCCCACTCCAAGTCTACAATTTTGCCGGTAAAAAAATGTTCTGAACTCAAGGATGAAAAACATTATATTATACATGCACTGAAGAAAATGGAAACTACTGTCGGCGAAGCAATCTGCTGCAGTCTCAGCGAAGCACCATATACTCCGGGGGATGAAGCAAAATTCCAAATTTACCTTCCGAAGAGATTTGTCCACCTACTACAAAATGAAGATCTACGCTCCATTCAACCGGGATGTCTCTACTTGGTGTCCCACGGATGCAGCGGCAGCAACTCCACCGAGCTTACCATCCACATCGCAGACAAGCAGCAGTGTTAAAAAATAAATAATTTTTTCTTTCTTGTATCTGTTTGTATTTTTTAACTATATATTTTTGTCATGTAATCTTGTTTGTACTGTTTTAAATAAAGATAAAAAAAAAAAAAAAAACACAAAAAAAGGCAACATATCAATATGTGAAACAAAAAAAATTTTCACATATTGATATGTTGCCTTTTTTTTAAAAGCTCTGGGGTGACCTTGACCTTTGACCTTTGCACAAATTAAACATAAATTTTTTTCAAACAGCAATGTGTGTGTGTGTGTGTGTGTGTGTGTGTGTGTGTGTGTGTGTGTGTGTGTGTGTGTGTGTGTGTGTGTGTTTTCCCCCCACCATTTTGGGTTACCAGCATACAGACTGCAAAGAAGTCCAGTTTAATTGCAACTGTCAAACCATGAGCACCCTATTTGAGCTTTGTGTAAGAAAAATTATTCAAGATCAACAGCTATTGAGCCATACTTTACGTTCCAACGCTCCTCAGCAAATTAAAATTTTTATCAAATAGTACAAGCTAGACAACAGAGGTTACAACACTTTTGGGTGGTACAAGTTTGGTGATGGTACAAAATTTTGTCAAAATTGTGGAAGGGCTGCTGTATCTAACCCAGCACAATTCCTACAAGATGATGGATGTTTACAATCAGGCCATGTAGCTCCAGTTATGAGTTACGAAACACCCAAAGAACTTTGCACAATTTGTTCAATCAATATGTTTAGTTGGAAAAAATTTAACCACCTCCCATCAGACAGCATATAAAGTCCTTCCCCCACCACTATTTCATACTACCTTCAAACAACCATGCTAATATTCATTCCGCCTTTGGACATCACACAGAAAACATCAAGATGGCTCTCACTGTAAAATGCGCAAATTATGAAGAAGTATTTGTAAGAAATCTGCAAGAATTAAACGAAATTGTTGAAGAATTTAAATCACTAATCGAACAGGGATACCGACTAAACATGCAAATTTTTGCATGCAACACAAAATGCACCCATGGCTTCAGGGATGACGAGCCGCCAAGGTCACCATCATCATCAACTTCCTCGGCCTACTCCTCCAGATCGTCCATGAAGACTCAAGCCAGTCCAAACTTGGAATATTTCTCCTGACTAATATTTATATTTTGTTTCCTTACTTTACTTCAATATGCTTATTATTGTATTGTAATAAAAGAATAAAAAAAACCTATCTTGCTACAGTTTTGTAGCAAGATAGGATTTTTTTAAAACACAAATTGGATGACCTTGAACAGGTTCTAACATGTACAGGTGTAAACGTAACCACAAATTTAAACATTTTTTTTATTTCCTAATGGTTAACCTTGAAACTTCCCCCACCATTTTTCCTCTTGGAGACCTGAGAAACAACACCAATGTGTTTCATTACATCTTGATCTTTCAAGCTGCAAACATGGATGTCCCACCACCAATATATGAGGCTGATGTAGCAGGAGGACAGAGAAGGAGATGCCAGCATTTGGATCTAGTGGAGTTGATGGAAAGGAGAATTGAAGAAAGGCAGATCAGGAAGGATACCATCCTAACACAAAAAATTTTAAAATTGGATCTTGTCATGCTTCTGGCCTTACTCATTGCAGTCTTCGTCTACTTGGTCTACGCAGTCATATACTGTCTAAGGTGCACGGAGTGTGCTGACAAGGGAGCCAACTTGCCAGTTTTCAACGCTACTCTTTAAATAAAATTTTCTTTTTTAAAACTCCAAATGGTTGACCTTGAACATGTCTCAACCTGTCTGGTTGTATCATGAAACAGAATTAATTTTCCTCTAAGAAACCAAACCCCTACCACCACCACAATTCCAAAAGAGCAATCCTACATGCAAGTCTGACTTCATTTCCGGCTCAGCTACGCTAGCGGTTACACGGTACAATGAAGTGGGAATTACTTGTTGACAACCTTGAACACCTGAAAGAAATTTATCAAAAACTGCACATGTTATTACTTCAACATCCAGGAATGGTAATTAAAATGGATTTGGAATACGACTGTCCAACCATCGACAGTATGGATATACCCGAAGGAGTGGTCCACAATACAGAAGAAGAAACTTGTTGCTGTGAAAGTAGCACTTCAACAACAACAAGCACAAGTCCATCCAGCTCATATGAGGATGAAGGCGGATTTTTGTAAATAAAAATTTAAATTTTTTTTTAAAACTTCAAATGGTTGACCTTGAACAGGTTTCAACATGTTGAAGAATATGGATGAAGAATAAAAAATTTTTTTTTTTCTTCAATCTGATCACTTAACCCCCACCACATAACTGGGTACCTAGGATGCATGGAGTGACTTGGTCAGTCGCTATTCAACTCTTGCAGTGTGCACATCACACTTTTTCCGCTCAATTTACATAACTGGAGTTCTAAATGAAATATTTGGCTAAAACTTACATATTTCACAAGTTTTAAGCGAAACTAAAAATCGCGAAAAAAAAAATTATTTTTTTTTTTTTTTATTTTCATATGGTTCAAAATTTTACAAGTCCCAAGGTCACCTAAGAAAACAATTAGAAAAAAATTATTTTTTTTTCATATAGCTCAAAATTTTACAAGTCCCAAGTTCATCTGAGAAAAAATAATATTATTTTTTTTTCATAATGTTTCCAACAAGTACAAACTCGAATGAGTTGTTGGAAAAAAATAATTTTTTTTTATTTTTTCGCATCTGACCACTTTACCCCCACCACGCGGTCTGGTACCCGGACGGCGCGGTGCTGTCCAGTCAGTCGGCGTCCGGCTCCCGCGCGGTGATGACACCACCACCGTCGGCTGTTCGCAATTTTGTTTCCAGTTGGGCTTCGGGTTTCTCCAGTGGGTAAGTGGAAATAAAAATTATTTATTTTTTTAGTTTTAAGAGTGGGGTTGCTGGGGTTCAGGTCAATGGCCTCTGAGGAATGCCTTACGTCACATTTGGTAGGTTTTTCGGTCTGGTCGCTGGAAAAATAAATTTTTCTTTGCACTTTTGTGGTTTCTCATGGATTTTCACTCCACAGCCGAATACTAGAAACCACAAGAGTGCAAAGAAAAATTTTTTTGTCTTTCCGCGTGACCTTGACCTTAATTACGTCAATGACGTCATTATGGTGACGTCAGCGGTGATGACGTCGTCATGACGTCATTTCTATTACGTCATACCTATGACGTCATAGAAATGACGTCATTGATGACGTCACCGATGACGTCATTCGTGACGTCAGTGACCTTGGTGACGTCAGCATTCCTCAGGGGTCATTGACCTGAGCCAGCAGCCCTACTTTGCCACTACTCAATATACCTAAGAGATACACTACCGAGCAAGGATTGATCTTCAGGTACTCTTGGGTATGAACACACAGAACGCGGCGCGGCGCGGCGCGGCACGGCACGGTGCGGCGCGGCGCAACATCAAGCGTTTACTTGAACACACAGAATGCGGCGCGGCACGGAGCGTCTTCTGCTCTTTTCACTTCAGTCCTTAGTGTATTAAATAAGTGTATATTTTATAATGTCAAATTCCGCGATCGTCGTTAAACATTTCCGAATCCGGACTACCAAACAACTAAGCTTACACATACACACCACGTCTGTCCAACGACACTAGAAACTTTAAAGTCTGTGAAAACTGTAAAGAAGTTCCAATTAAAATATAACCCTCAGTGTATAAAATAAGTACGGTATAGATTTAAGCAATATATTCTGCCATTGTCACCTCATTCCACAGCTTGTCCACAATTCCCCTGCTTGTAATGTTTATGCTTTGCTTGCCACGGTGCAGGCCTACAAAACACTTCGTTAAACACTCACCATTCATCGTATCTGCAGGGAAGACGCGCGAAAACGCGTTTTGACGCTCCAAAAAATCAAACTCGACTGGTCCAAATGAAGTGAACTGGACCTAGCCCTGCCAGGCAAAAGTGAACTAAAAAACGTGGAAGTCTGGGGTCCGACGGGTGGCAAAAGGATTCTATGTCTTGGGACCCGAGCGAAGAACATCCAAACAGCGCTTCATGTAACCTGACTTTTAAGCCATTCTGAATGGAAATAAAAAGGTTAAATTTATATTAAAATTTTTATTATGAAATCGTGAATCTAATGGTATGCATTGAAACTTAAAATGGTCTGCTATTAACTTTTATTATTAGTTAAACTAAAACTCTTTTCAGTTCATATTAATTAGTGACATGACAAAAGTGGTATGCGAGAAAGTTTTTTTATTTTATTTTTGGATCAGATAAAAAGTGCCCGCGAAGAAGTTGTAGACGACATTCTAAATAATTATGTTTACCTCAAGTAATCTTTTCTAACATTAGCCGTTTCCGCTACAGATAATATTATATTCCAGTGGATTCGGCGCGAGCACTGATTCTTGGATACCCGCGAGCTCGAAGCAAGAGCGCGAACCACAACAGACACAATACCGTGTTATAAATAAATCGTATCGTCAGTTTAAAATATAAATAAGCCATTGTTTAGGACACCGTGAAGAGAGGATGTAGTTGCTGATTGTGATCAGTTTTTAGTTATGGCTATATAGTTTTTAGTTATAGTTTTTTAGCTGTGGTAAAATCTTGTTCATTTAATTGAACTTACCGAGCTGACGGACAGAACAAAGACCTGTCATTTTTCAGGTGAGCTGTAAAGTATATAATTTTAGTTCTAAACAACATAATAACGTTTTGGCGACCTGGAATTGCAGATATCATAAATGAATTAACTCACCGTCAATGCAATCCAACAGTTTTATCCTTGTGGACAATTGTTTCGCCCCTTTTAATATAGGGGCATCTTCAGCACGGTCTTGAGGTTAAAACATTTGCGAACTAAAAGTTCTTGTCGAGATTAACACATAGATATATTCTTGGTATATGTATCTATGTGTTAATCTCGACAAGAACTTTTAGTTCGCAAATGTTTTAACCTCAAGACCGTGCTGAAGATGACCTTATATTAAAAGGGGCGAAACAAAACAATTGTCCA
This sequence comes from Neoaliturus tenellus, assembly GCA_030545055.2. Lineage (NCBI taxonomy): Eukaryota > Metazoa > Arthropoda > Insecta > Hemiptera > Cicadellidae > Neoaliturus > Neoaliturus tenellus. The sequence continues at coordinate 110,055,491 of CM061534.1, read as the reverse complement.
CAAGGATAAAACTGTTGGATTGCATTGACGGTGAGTTCATTCATTTATACTAAACAACATAGTTATTTATTTAATAAATTTTAAATAACATGTTTTATATTACATTATGTAGATTTATTGGCAGGAAATTGCAATCGAGATTGTCATGTCTACATTGTTTAAATGTAATTTTGTTAAGAGGTTATAGTAAAAATGAAAGGTACGTTGACTTTGTAAACGAGTTTACTCTTAAAAGTAAATAAAGATGTAGGCCTATTGCTCATTGTCAAAGCTTTGGACTCAATTGTTAACAATTGTAACCAAACGCAAATATTTATGAATTTTGTAAACAAGAACATTAATTGCCCAGTATGACTAGGATTTAAAGGCATCCTTAGGATGGATGCATCGTTTTATAGATCCATGGATCCATCCTTTATGGATGGATAGGCATGGTTCTGGGGCAGTTAATTGCCTGCTTGCAATTAACTGTGGTCAAGGGTTTTTTTTAAAGATCCATCAGTCGAGGAATGTGGGGTTGACCCTCATTGTATAGAATTCATTAAGATTATAAGTTTAATATTTTTGAAAATTCGTCTCGATGATTAAGATTAAGGCTAAGAAAGTAACTGCCGCATCAAATATATCTCCAGGAACTAGACAAAAACTAAACAAGTTAATTTTATTTGGTCATGTATAACAGGGATTGTAAATAAACAGTATGTATTGGTCTGAAATCTATTGGTCTGAAGAAAAAACGAATGGCCGCGCGTGATATAAAAAAGGGGAGTGTACCTCCAGACCTGTGAGACCATCGAAGGATATAAGTACGGTATCCTCAGAATACGGTAGCATTGGTACGAGGAATATCTATGCTATCGGCGGAACTAAACCACCATGAGAGTGGTGGTAAGAGAGTTAGCAAAGGGTAGGTAAGATTGAGGGGTAAGACGGTGCTGTCGAGGGTATACTGCCTGTACCCATTGAAAACCCACTCTGGTGCTGAGTTTCGTTGTGACATTAATAACCTTTTTTATTTTTGGCGATGGACACGTTTTGTCGCCCGGTACACAACCTACCTCGGCCGGGGCGACAGCTGTTTTCCGCCCCCACGTCGCTAACATTTTCTTATTTATTTTTGATCCTCATTATTACATAACTGCCAAATAATCATAGAAAAAGTTTACAAAAAAAATTTGTTTCATGAGTAGTGAATCCCGTTAAACTTGGGGTCTTAAAAGGTAAATTCGTCTTCCATTATTCCATCGGTAAGGATATTTTATTAAAAGTGGGATTTAAAAATAGTCACTAATGTAATAACATTTGAAGACTCAAATCTATTTGAAATTAATATATTATTTGAACTCTCGAGGACTAAAAGTAGGGAACTCTAAACAAGAGGTGCAGAGCATACCGATGGCGTGCTTTGAAAACTCAATCAGAGCTTAGTAATTCTCATAGCAAACTTAACTTAATTCGTACGAGTATCATTCTTTGAGCTACCTATCATTGCAACCTTTGACCTACCACCGCAGCGCCGCCGCGCCGTCGCCGCTTCGCCTGGCCAAGGCAAACCTTCTCTTTTTATCTGTAAACCGTCATTACATCTGTCACCTTAAGATGTACTGAATTTTTGTTGTTCCGAATTTGATGCATCTCTCATAGTGGTCGATTCACTTAAGAGGGAGATTATTTAGTAACTAGTTATATTGAATCCATCCTAATACCACTTTTAAAGACTGACACAAACGAAAATTAACGCAGATAATGTATTCGTATAACGTCGATTTGTACAATAGGTCCATTATAAGCAGTGTAATAGCTATCTATCTGTAATGGGAGGCTTTTGTGACAACTCAGGTGCTTGATTCTATAAATAGACTCATTCCCGGTAGACCGGAAAGGCTTTTTCCTTTCTCATGGGATCGTTGGACCTAAGTTTTAAAATTTAAAAGTTTTAAAGTTTTAAAGTTTTAAGTTTTGGACTCTATCTATTAAAATTACAGGCTCTAACCATTTATCCCCTCTTAACCATTTTAAATATTATATAGTTTGTGTTTAAAAAAGGCAAATTATTTTGTTCTGATTTGTTTTTTTAATAAAAATGTTTTTTGAGTTGTGTTTACTTGTTTGTTTGTTTCTTAACGTGTTCCAACCTGGTTTGACTGTATACAAAATAAACTGTTAATTAACTATTGTCGTTCGTAGTTTATTGATATGGGAAATAATATTAGATCTATTATAAATAATAAAAAAAAATTGTAATGGAGGAATTTTTAAATGATGGTTCTACACCGTCCGGTAATTATGTTGTGTCGAAAAAGGACAAAGCACAGACTTAAACACTTTTAAACAGTTATTATTCCTATATGGATGTTGATGGCTAGGCCTTAAGGCCTATATATTTTGTTTAAGTTAAGAGTCTGCAGCACCTACTCCATCTTGGTTTTTAGTCCCATAAGAACAATGTTAATTATAGGTGTCTTTTAAAACACTTTATCTTGATAATTTTGCATTGGATTCGTATGAAACTTGAATATGTACACCATGATATAGCGGTTCATGTGACGTGGATACATTTTTTAATAAACCTCCTAAAAATGGTTTAACATGGTTTAAAATGGTGTTAATATACATTATTTTTTATTCGTTATTCGAGTGGATGTTATTTTTTAAATTAATTTTCTATAACGTCAAATGAAAGACACTATGGTAACATTTAAAATGACATCAAGTTTGTAATTTTCAGACGAAAAACAAACTTACAGTAATGTTTCGAATTAAACATTGTTCTTATGGGATAAAATACTGATATTGCGAAGGCACTGCAGACTGTTACGAGAAAAATACAAAGCTGAACGCTATTTGGCTATATCGCATTTGTTATGTTCCCATTTGCATTGCGCTAATACAGCTACTGTTTCAATGGGACACTGAACTTACCAACCACTACAGCCCCTGCACCTGTGACAATCGGTTATCAGTGCCTACTGGCTAAAAACACCATGGAATGGGAGGGGAGACGTGAAGGTGAGTCATTATTGTCCGGAGATGACTTGTTGGCCAGTGAGGGGGTTGCGGGGTGAGGGGGAAGCTAAAGCATCCCATTGGCCAAAACAATTTGCTTTTTTGTTTTTGGTTTGTTTTTAATTCCACCATATGTTAACCTACCAACAAAACCACAAACATACATCATCCCTACGATGTTTTCTTTTATTTTGCAGTCAGCTGTCTTTCTCTGCTTTGAATTAGGCTACCTGGATTGTCAACAATGATAATTGTTCACGTTTTTAGAAAAAATTTTTCATGTAGAATAATACAATCTAAGTTTGTTTTTATTCCTTTGTTAACCAAATGACCGGTAGGTTTCGGATGTAAATTTCCCCGCACCCCCCAACCCGTCATCCCAACAAGTGGCCAACAAGTCGATTGTACGACTTTGTGTCTGAATTTTACCTGCTCCCGTTGGGGTGCAGTAAAAATATTTTCGGGGGTACCACTGAGTGTCGTCGCCCGAAGCCCGCCGCAGCGACGACACCATGTCGTACCCTGGCTGATCTCCTCTCTCACCCTCTCTCGGCTTGGCTACCTGCATAGCCTGAGGTGTAGGCTTTGCTTTGGCGCACAGGTCTGCTCTCTCGGCGCCGGCGGACCATGGGCGGATTTAGGTCTAAAATTTTGGGGGTGCCAGCTATTCTAAAGTATGAGTCGTATGCTCATTCAAAATTCCATTTGCCAAGTTTACAGCACGCTGTTATTATTTCTGTTATTGATATATAGGCCTAGGTAAGAAATATTTTCAATAACTCAAAACAATTCTCACTGTAGAGATAAGTCATACACATATAAGTCATAGACCGTAACTAACCCACCGATCAGCGTTGCGGTCTCAGGAGGAGATGCGTTCGAAGCTATGGTCGGTGAAGACGTGACTGAGAAGCAAGCACACCTCAAAAACTGTAAAATTTAGAAACATGAAATTTTCACATAATGTTTCACATAATAGTCTTCTTTCAATGTATGTGTTTTTTGAAGACCGCGGCAATCCGATGTACAACAAACAAGTAACGCTGCGTTTAATTTATTATTACAAAAACCCAAAATTGTACAATAGCTCATTTCAGTTTTAGAAAACTGTCTATCTAATTTGGAGTTTTATTATGAAAACCTCCCTAGAATATTGATTTCAACCATTGCTAGAAAAGTGTTTTTATCGTTATTTGTTAACCTATATTTAACCTTCAATATAATTTGATTTGTTTCATTTCACTAATTTGATTTGTTTTTATTAATTTCAGTACAAAAAACTAAAGAATATAAAAATGGTCATAACAAATTAAAAGTAAAATATTTTTTTGATGACGTACTGTGAAAACTAATAAGAAAAGAATATATCAAAATATTGTTTTGTATGTGAGTTGGTAGTGATTACTGTATAACGAAAGCCGTTTTATTTTACATTGTTATTAATGTCTCTTTACCAATAAGGCTAATTATATTCATCAAACTTTCGAAAGATACAAGTCTACAAGTAACTAAATAACTTAAAAAAAGTAATACACACTGCACTAACTAATAACCAAACAATATACTGCTTGGCCACTGAGCAACGATCGATGTTACAACTAACTGTCCTGTAGAGTCCACAAAAAATAAAAATAACTATATCACAGATGTTCATCATATTCAGAGAAATTAAGTCACCAGAGGTAAATGACGAGAGGGGGAGGGAGAGAGAGAGCGTCTGAGCAGGGTTGGTGTCGGTACTCGCCATTGCCGGAAACCACGCAGAGTAGTTGACCAGAATACACACACGACACACGCGATCGCATTATGTTCAAAATATAGTTTAATTGACTTTTAAAATTGTTGTTTCGATTACGTGACTTGAATGCTTACGTCCTACTTGTTAAAAATGCTTATTGTCCAAAAATACTTTTTTATCCAATACAAAATATCATTACAAAAATATTATAGAAATTTTTAAAAATCATCAAAAATCAGGGGGTGCCAGGCACCCCCTGGCACCCCCGTAAATCCGCCCATGCGGCGGACACCCCACATTGATTATGCTATTTATCTTTCCCTACTGAGATCTTACAATAAAGTAGTTTTTCGATATAGAAATAGTATAATTCGTTTCAACTACTGGACGCTAAAAGCTTATTACTAAACTATAATCAGGGGTTTTCACATAGAGGCAATGTTATTAAATAACATTGACAAAAACTGACTTAATCTGAACTTTTTGTTCTGCATCTGAACAGCATCAACTGACTGCAAAAACACTCTTAGGCCAACATATACAGCAAATTTTTATCTAAATACCCTCTATCTATACGCTCTATAGATACCCTTTATCTATAGATTTTTAGATAATTGGATAAAAATACTATGGAAACACATGTGCCCGCCTCAAGCGGCAGCGACGACACCATGCCGTATCCCCGCACCATGCATGGGGGTATGGTGTGGCCGCAGGTAAAATTGGCTACGACGACACGTTGTCGCTTTACCCCAACAAGTCATCTCCCGACAAAATTTATTAAAACTGTCTGCCATTTCTTCACTATGGCCATGAACCTAATTAATTTATATACGAACTATAACATCTTTTATATACCATACTATTTTGTTATAGGCTACTTTTGTTTATGCTATTTGGAATTTTTATATTAAGAGGGCGTTGGAGTGCCGCCATGTTGGATTTATTTCCCATAAGAGCAATGCTAAACTTGTCCCCGGCATTTGTCATATAATTTCTTTATTTTTTGTCCGATTGGTTCAGAATAAATAGCGTTTGAATCACAATTAAATTCCCCGTTCCTTTTGCGAAATCGATTCTTTGTAAATAATCTATAAAATTCGGTAGAAAATGTTTTAAAAGTAGTAAAAAAACTTGCTTTGTTATTTCAAGTTAGTAAAAAACACTAATTTTTATTAAAAATTCCTCTCGCAAACCAAATCCGCCTTGATGAACCCTTTATTTAGAGCTATAAACCATTACTGATTATAAATAAAAGAGTTATTTGACATCCCGTTTAACATTGCTCTTATGGGGGAAAGGCGGAATTTGGATTGACTCCAACGCCCTCTTAAGCCCGATCCACCATAGCGGAATTCTATTAACTCTTCCTCTAACGATTAGAGTAAACTTGAACATTCTGGACCCGAACCAAATCTAAATTTTGTTCTGTGATGTCATTAAGCCCATCAGCTCTTAGAGTGAAATTTAAATGTTTAAGTGTAGTGATAAGATTGATTTTTTACGGGACTTACAAAAACGAAAATGTTGAGTCAGTACACAAATGTTTTATTCGTGTTTTATCCGGGTTCGATTAAATACATTTACACACATCGAAAATTAATATTTTTTATTTAAAGTGGCAGGTACGTCGAGGTTTCTCCTTCTGTCAACTTCTTTGGTAAATCGCCTGCCTCTTTTAAGAGAGAAGTCACTCAGTTCCCTGTTTCGTTCGCCTCCTGTGTTTTGGTGTGGGGTTCAGAGGATGTAGCAAAAGTTTTCTCGCATGTCTGCGAGACTAGCGGCAGTGAGCAGAACTACGTGGACTAATCCGCGCCGGGCACAGCACCACGAAAATAGTGCGCTGTGCCGTAGTACTACCATAGATGAAATATGGTACTACGTTGCTCTGCAAATTTCAAATCAAAGATGCTATTTAGTGTCCCCCGTGTTCTACTCGGTGGACGAGTTCATGAACCACAACTCAGGGGAGACATCGGCCTGAGTCCTTTTATAATTTTCAATGGTGATCTCTGGCTGGTACTTTATCAACTATGATTTTACACTATGAGTGTGTTCATTTTCATAATGTAAGTTGACGCAATACTTGTATTGTCCTACAGCAATAAAGAATTTATTTATTTATTTTGTTTATTTATTAATAGCAACATTTATACTGTTATTAGGGATTATAGTCCGTTTTTTTAAACCTGATCCTTCTCGAGAAAATTGGGGTGGGGGAGGGGTTTAAACTGTAAACAAAAAATTTAAACTGTAAACAACACATTTAAACTCGTGACAAACGTGTGTCGAGTATCAGATTTCCTCAAATAACGTTTTAAATAAGTTATAATATCTTTCAGTAACTCCTAGTCATCTGTTATATTTTTAAGCCAAACCTATTCCTTGTTAAAAAGTAACAGTTCTAAAGTAAACTGATTAAAAAACAACTGCTACCAATAATATTGTAAAACTGATACACATTATGTTGTGATGTAAAATTACCAGCTGGTATGCAACAGTGAAATAAAACAAAAACAACAAAAAAACCAACAAAAAAACCAAAAGGCTTAAGCCAATGGGATAGTAGCAAGTATAAACAAACCCCCTCCACCATCTCTCCCTTGAAGGATCAGGTTTAAAAAAACGGACTATAGTGTAATTATCTAATTTTAACAATGAAGTTAAAATTATCAATGAGTAGTAGGCCTACTGCTGTGTTTTAAACATGAATTATTTTGATTCATATGTTAAATTATTCTACTTTTTAAGTTGCAGTAATTGAAAAGCCTATGTTCTTGTAAAATACAACACTCATGCTAACCAATGAAAGAATAAACCATCAGAGTCCTTTTTTTTATAAAATAAAGTGTTCTTACAACGCCTGACATAGAGCTAAAATTGGTTCTATAAGATCTCTTTGTCCAGATTCCATCTGCTACTACGGTCAGCAACAGAACGCCCTCTTTGTCAATACCTCCACGATCCCTTGCAAGACTTATTTCTTCTTCAGCAGCCTTTTAATTTCTGATAGCGCTGTTAACTGCCATCAGTTTGCTACTTTTTTATTGGTGGTTTGGTAATAAGCAAAGAAATTTTCTTGTTCTTAAGCTCATTTCATTTGTCTTACACGAAACTATATATAAAGCACGATTTTGTATTGTTTAAAAAAAAACTCAATTACAGGATTACTTTCCCTGCTAACTTTTGCAAAGGCAATATTTAGGTAAGCTATACAGAAGCAGAATTGTATTTTACGAGAGTAAAACATTTAAGGGAGCTTCATCCTTTGATAATATAGATTAATAGGTTACAACTAACTGTGGATATTGCCTAACGGGCTTCTGTTCGAATCCAGCTTTCCGCTGGTTTCCTTTCAAACCGACTAAATCTTTCGCCTTAAAAAATATTGGACATGATTCACGGGCTGAAAATGTACCTCTTTTGAGTCTGTTTCTCGGTATAAAAATTTTACCATGATTATTAATAAAATTGCTCAGTAAGTCTTAATTTATCATAAAAATATTTACATCATCCTCCACTAATACCTCACCTCTTTCTGTTAATTTAATGTTCTGTAAATTACCTCTAAACAGCTCAAAATCTGACACTTATTTATTGGGCTCACGCAATACATTATTTATCATCCTATTTGATTACCTTTTAACGATTGATCCAATTTTTCCAATATGCCCTATTACAAAACTATGAACAGAGACGAATATTTTAACTCCTCAAACGTTCAAATCGGTCCAGAAATAAGTGAAAAGTTGTGTTCAAAAAAACTGCTTCGCGTATTACCGTATATAGATAGGTACATAGATATATAGATGCAGAGATACATATATTGATAGATGGATATTTATTTATCGTAGAATACGATGCAAAAAACCGGGTGACATTATCTCAGTTCGTTTGTGCACGAGAGCTGAAGGAAGCGAGTGGTGCGTACAGAGTAGATATAACGGACCCGTAGAGTAAGTGGACCTCTTTTTCAATATATAACGTATTTAATATAAAACGGCTCATAGAGCCTATGGCCCTATTTCATAATTTTATTTAATATTAATTTGAAAAGGTTCATAGACTCTATGAGCCAGTAGATGCTTTGGACCCATATACTTAATTTAAATGGGTTCATAGGCACTATGACCCTCTTAAAAATTATTAAATATTACTAGGGTTCATAGAGCCTATGATCGGTAGAGTAAGTGGCCCCATGTTATATTTTATTTAATATTAAGAAGGGCCATAGAGTCTATGAACCAGTAGAGCAAATTGACCTCCTTATATATTAAATATTATTAAAATGGGGCCATAGAGCCTATGATCGGTAGAGTAAACGGACTGTCCCCAAGTTTACCTGTCATTTTGACGGGCTCTTAGCTAGTTGAAATATTTATATTAATAAATAAGGGTATTTAACTATTCAATTAGATTGCATCCAGTTTGTTTCAAGCGATCATATAAAAGGGTCCCTTATCCGCCATTGTATGAATACATTTGAAAGGTCATATGGGACCCCTGAGGGGTTTGACCTTCTACGTTTAGGTTAAATGGTAAAACGTGTGCATTATTTATCACGCTCTGTATGTTATTACGTTCGGAAATGTACTATTTGTTTTTCTCGATTTGACTCAACTGTATTAATTATTTATAAAAGCCAATAGAAAACAATTTTCTTTGTAAAACAAAGTTGTAGTGGCTCTCCACACTTGGTATCATTATCGGTTCTATTAGAATTGAAACAAAGCATTATTATTTCGCAAAGTAAAATTATCAAAGAATAATTCTTACTATGTCATACATTTTCTTGCACTTTATGAATGCTGAAATGAAACATATTGAACCACAGTAAACGTATACCATATACTAACGTAAATGCGGTGAAATAAGTCACTGAAAATCTGTATGAAATCTGTTTTAAACACTTTAAGGCCTTTTTGTCTTAACAAATAAATTGAGTTGTCGTGCGGTATTTATTTGCTAAAACGTCCAAGTTTATGGGGGGGGGGAGAGGAAAATATCTGTCAGAAAATAAAGTATCTCTGACAGATGCGACAGGATGGTGGCGATGAGCCACGCCGATAGAAATGTCTGGAATTGTTTTATGAGAGGTATTTCTTAAATTTCTTCAAAGATAATTTAGCAAGTTTTTTTATAAAAGTTGATTTTTGTATCGAAATGTAGGATACTCCCTTGATAGCAATTAGAAAATTTATTTATAAAAATGAAAACTGGACAAAAGCTTCAACAAATGATTTTTATATCAGCCAAAACCAATATTGGCCTGTGTGACGATCTAGAGACAGAGCAGAGGTACCACAGAGGTAGGCCTACTAATCAGGCAGAGATGACCAAACATGTTTGGGTGTCCGAGTGGTCCCCAGGGAAGGACAGCTGGCTTGTTTTGATATGTCCACATCGAGCACCGCTAATCTTCACTTTATACATTATACAGATCATGGCTCAATGTTGAGTGGGTGAAATTAAAATTTGTTAATTGTTATCCATCAATTATTAACGAATAATAAGTAGATAAATATGTAGAAAAACAATTATATAATAACTGCCAACTAAATAATTGTATCTTAATAATGTAACAGTTAGTATCTTTGAGGGCCGAGCATTTACTCGGCAAACTTGAACAATTCTTCATATTACCAATAACAGATAGTGTGCTAAAATACGAAAAAGGCTCGTTCTAATCAAGACGAGCTCGTTCGTTCCGCTCACTCGCCTTTCTGTTGATTTCGAGTGCGCAGAGTAAAATTAGTACGGAAATCACCTGTTTTGCCATCGTATCGAGTGCGAAAACAACAGCTTTCTCGGACGGACGTAGGAAAATGAATATTTTCGTTAATAAGTTTAAGTTGGACTAGTAGACTTGGACTAGCAGAATTGGTAGACCAGATAATCAATCGTATGAAGAGACATGCATTCTCGACCATGTCAGTCAGTACACAGATGCTACAGACATTGCTGCTAACATCATGTCAGCAGCACATGCTAACGCTACAGACATTGCTGCTAACATCATGTCAGCAGCACATGCTACAGACATTGCTGCTAACATCATGTCAGTCAGTACACACATGCTACAGACATTGCTGCTAACATCATGTCAGTCAGTACACACATGCTACAGACATTGCTGCTAACATCATGTCAGTCAGTACACACATGCTACAGACATTGCTGCTAACATCATGTCAGTCAGTACACACATGCTACAGACATTGCTGCTAACATCATGTCAGTCAGTACACACATGCTACAGACATTGCTGCTAACATCATGTCAGCAGCACATGCTAACGCTACAGACATTGCTGCTAACATCATGTCAGCAGCACATGCTAACGCTACAGACATTGCTGCTAACATCATGTCAGTCAGTACACACATGCTACAGACATTGCTGCTAACATCATGTCAGCAGCACATGCTAACGCTACAGACATTGCTGCTAACATCATGTCAGTCAGTACACACATGCTACAGACATTGCTGCTAACATCATGTCAGTCAGTACACACATGCTACAGACATTGCTGCTAACATCATGTCAGCAGCACATGCTAACGCTACAGACATTGCTGCTAACATCATGTCAGTCAGTACACACATGCTACAGACATTGCTGCTAACATCATGTCAGCAGCACATGCTAATGCTACAGACATTGCTGCTAACATCATGTCAGTCAGTACACACATGCTACAGACATTGCTGCTAACATCATGTCAGTCAGTACACACATGCTACAGACATTGCTGCTAACATCATGTCAGTCAGTACACACATGCTACAGACATTGCTGCTAACATCATGTCAGTCAGTACACAGATGCTACAGACATTGCTGCTAACATCATGTCAGCAGCACATGCTAATGCTACAGACATTGCTGCTAACATCATGTCAGTCAGTACACACATGCTACAGACATTGCTGCTAACATCATGTCAGTCAGTACACACATGCTACAGACATTGCTGCTAACATCATGTCAGTCAGTACACACATGCTACAGACATTGCTGCTAACATCATGTCAGTCAGTACACAGATGCTACAGACATTGCTGCTAACATCATGTCAGCAGCACATGCTAATGCTACAGACATTGCTGCTAACATCATGTCAGTCAGTACACACATGCTACAGACATTGCTGCTAACATCATGTCAGTCAGTACACACATGCTACAGACATTGCTGCTAACATCATGTCAGCAGCACATGCTAACGCTACAGACATTGCTGCTAACATCATGTCAGCAGCACATGCTACAGACATTGCTGCTAACATCATGTCAGTCAGTACACACATGCTACAGACATTGCTGCTAACATCATGTCAGTCAGTACACACATGCTACAGACATTGCTGCTAACATCATGTCAGTCAGTACACACATGCTACAGACATTGCTGCTAACATCATGTCAGTCAGTACACACATGCTACAGACATTGCTGCTAACATCATGTCAGTCAGTACACACATGCTACAGACATTGCTGCTAACATCATGTCAGCAGCACATGCTAACGCTACAGACATTGCTGCTAACATCATGTCAGCAGCACATGCTAACGCTACAGACATTGCTGCTAACATCATGTCAGTCAGTACACACATGCTACAGACATTGCTGCTAACATCATGTCAGCAGCACATGCTAACGCTACAGACATTGCTGCTAACATCATGTCAGTCAGTACACACATGCTACAGACATTGCTGCTAACATCATGTCAGTCAGTACACACATGCTACAGACATTGCTGCTAACATCATGTCAGCAGCACATGCTAACGCTACAGACATTGCTGCTAACATCATGTCAGTCAGTACACACATGCTACAGACATTGCTGCTAACATCATGTCAGCAGCACATGCTAATGCTACAGACATTGCTGCTAACATCATGTCAGTCAGTACACACATGCTACAGACATTGCTGCTAACATCATGTCAGTCAGTACACACATGCTACAGACATTGCTGCTAACATCATGTCAGTCAGTACACACATGCTACAGACATTGCTGCTAACATCATGTCAGTCAGTACACAGATGCTACAGACATTGCTGCTAACATCATGTCAGCAGCACATGCTAATGCTACAGACATTGCTGCTAACATCATGTCAGTCAGTACACACATGCTACAGACATTGCTGCTAACATCATGTCAGTCAGTACACACATGCTACAGACATTGCTGCTAACATCATGTCAGTCAGTACACACATGCTACAGACATTGCTGCTAACATCATGTCAGTCAGTACACAGATGCTACAGACATTGCTGCTAACATCATGTCAGCAGCACATGCTAATGCTACAGACATTGCTGCTAACATCATGTCAGTCAGTACACACATGCTACAGACATTGCTGCTAACATCATGTCAGTCAGTACACACATGCTACAGACATTGCTGCTAACATCATGTCAGCAGCACATGCTAACGCTACAGACATTGCTGCTAACATCATGTCAGCAGCACATGCTGACGCTACAGACATTGCTGCTAACATCATGTCAGTCAGTACACACATGCTACAGACATTGCTGCTAACATCATGTCAGTCAGTACACACATGCTACAGCCATTGCTGCTAACATCATGTCAGCAGCACATGCTAACGCTACAGACATTGCTGCTAACATCATGTCAGTCAGTACACACATGCTACAGACATTGCTGCTAACATCATGTCAGCAGCACATGCTAACGCTACAGACATTGCTGCTAACATCATGTCAGTCAGTACACACATGCTACAGACATTGCTGCTAACATCATGTCAGTCAGTACACACATGCTACAGACATTGCTGCTAACATCATGTCAGCAGCACATGCTAACGCTACAGACATTGCTGCTAACATCATGTCAGTCAGTACACACATGCTACAGACATTGCTGCTAACATCATGTCAGCAGCACATGCTAATGCTACAGACATTGCTGCTAACATCATGTCAGTCAGTACACACATGCTACAGACATTGCTGCTAACATCATGTCAGTCAGTACACACATGCTACAGACATTGCTGCTAACATCATGTCAGTCAGTACACACATGCTACAGACATTGCTGCTAACATCATGTCAGTCAGTACACAGATGCTACAGACATTGCTGCTAACATCATGTCAGCAGCACATGCTAATGCTACAGACATTGCTGCTAACATCATGTCAGTCAGTACACACATGCTACAGACATTGCTGCTAACATCATGTCAGTCAGTACACACATGCTACAGACATTGCTGCTAACATCATGTCAGTCAGTACACAGATGCTACAGACATTGCTGCTAACATCATGTCAGCAGCACATGCTAATGCTACAGACATTGCTGCTAACATCATGTCAGTCAGTACACACATGCTACAGACATTGCTGCTAACATCATGTCAGTCAGTACACACATGCTACAGACATTGCTGCTAACATCATGTCAGCAGCACATGCTAACGCTACAGACATTGCTGCTAACATCATGTCAGTCAGTACACACATGCTACAGACATTGCTGCTAACATCATGTCAGTCAGTACACACATGCTACAGACATTGCTGCTAACATCATGTCAGTCAGTACACACATGCTACAGACATTGCTGCTAACATCATGTCAGCAGCACATGCTAACGCTACAGACATTGCTGCTAACATCATGTCAGTCAGTACACACATGCTACAGACATTGCTGCTAACATCATGTCAGTCAGTACACACATGCTACAGACATTGCTGCTAACATCATGTCAGTCAGTACACACATGCTACAGACATTGCTGCTAACATCATGTCAGTCAGTACACACATGCTACAGACATTGCTGCTAACTTCATGTCAGTCAGTACACACATGCTACAGACATTGCTGCTAACATCATGTCAGTCAGTACATACATGCTACAGACATTGCTGCTAACATCATGTCAGCAGCACATGCTAATGCTACAGACATTGCTGCTAACATCATGTCAGTCAGTACACACATGCTACAGACATTGCTGCTAACATCATGTCAGTCAGTACACACATGCTACAGACATTGCTGCTAACATCATGTCAGCAGCACTTGCTAACCTAAACTCTGTTTCTGTGGTTCGTAGGTATGTTATCAAAATATTTCTCTTGGATTATTACTTTGGATTGTTAGTTCCTACCAAGTACCATGTATTTGGTTGTGCACATAACAGAAAACTCTAGAATCACACCGAATCCAGAAGGTTCCGCAAATAAATAGAAAATCCGATATTGCAGTATTTAAAAAAAATAAAAATCCGGTATCAATTACCATTTTATGTTTTGGTGGCCAAAAGTAAAAAAGATCACGTTTGTTAAAACTGTTACCGTTTTTAATAATATAGTTTAATCTATAAAAAGCGAATCCTCTGATTTTGATTTAATTTGGTTTAAAAGTATATAGTATGGTTTTTAATGAGTTTTAATTAAATTTTATGTGATATGGGACATTAAGTTATAAGGTAAAAATTATCTTAATCTTCGATATAGAACAGTATTCATTTTAAAGTCTACTGATTTCAATGAACTAATGCGATGGGAATTAATTAATATTCTTAACTCGATAAGGCTTTCGTCTGTTATATCCCTTTTTTCTCTCGACCTCCTTAGCCGGTTTCTATTTGATATTTTTTTAAAGCTTATTATGTAGTTTGCGAATGGTGATTAAAATGTTCAAGTTGTTTCGGGCTTCATACTATTATTCTTTGATTTATTTCTAGAGCGTGCTTTAAATGCTTACCAACTTTCATAATAAGATTTTTTATCACTATGCAAGAAATCAGACTGTTTTTTGCTCTTTCAATAATTTTAATTTTTAGTACCAAAAGCGTTCTAGGACTGAAAATTCTGCTGTTTTCTAAGTGTTATTTATTAATTTAGGCCTACTGTGCAGAATAGTGAAATTCAAACGTTATATTAAAGCATTGTTTGTTAAGAACACAAATGTAAACACTGCATACTACTTACTTTGTAAATACAACCTGAAAAATCGAACTTTATAGCTAATATATTTAACGATAAAGTGTAATTCTGCATTATGATAAAAAAATTAATCGTTTTCAAAAACTCGATTGCGCCTCGTTTTTATAACACGATCGCTCACTAAAAAGAACCACTTTTGCTTCTAGTGATGAAAACTACTATTTAAATGTGAATTGTTATATAACAGCTGATTACCGGTACCTTCAGATGAATTTTAAGTAAGATTGTAAAAAAAGATCATCCGTTACTGCATGATAAACATAAATATTGTTTGAAAAGTCATATAAGTTTAAGTAATTCGAATTACACTGTAGGTGAGTTTCTCCCAAACAGTAGGCCTAAGTAATATATAACAAAATGCACAATTTGCCCCTTAATATCCTTTATTGCATCATAAATATGAATGTACTAGGATAATACTAAGGCCATAAAATTCAGGCGCAATTGTAAATTTTGCTGGATTCAAAATCTGTTTTATATTTCCAAGTGGTTTGATAATATTGATTATTGATTTTTTACATATTATTACAGTAAGAACCCTCAGGCAAACATAATTATTAGTATTTTAGCAACTATGATGGACAGTGTAATATATAAAAAGAAAAAGTGTAGCTTTAAACAATTAAAAATGGTTTTAATCTAATTAGTCTAGTATTTTGGACTTTTAAAGGAAAACTTTTAAATACTGTTGAGCAAAAATAAAACTTAAACATTAAAATTTAGGTTATACCGTTTGACTTTCGTAAGAGAATTTGATCTAAATGAATATTAGGTTCATGATACGATCATTTACATGAAATCGTTCATCCCTTGTGGGGAGTGCCTTATGAATTTTGATAGAAAATAAATCAAACCTAGGCTTCGGGATGAATCGTTTATGTGTAATTTACTTTAAAAAAAAGGAATAAGAGAAAAATAAACCTAAACGTTAAATCAAACTATGCAATGTATAAGAATTAAACTATAGAATACCCCCCCGTCGCAGCAGACCTGCGTACTCAGCGAAATTTCCAAATTAGTAATATTAATTTTGACCAGCTAAACTTGTAAACAAAAATTTCATCACATGCTCTTAAATAGGGAAATAAATGTCTATTCTCCTTAAGATAACTATAAGGAAAGAGTATGCAGGTATGCTGCCATGGGGGGATACTAAAAGTAGGTTTTTAGCATAGAAAAAAATTTATTTCGACCATATAAAGCCATATAGTAAATTTCATCAATATCTGTCCCATAAATAAAAGAGTTTGCCTATTCGCCTAATGATTAACATGGGAAAAGAGTTATGCAGGTTTGCTGCTCCATGATAAGTACAAAAACCAAGATTTTTTACCTTAAATGGATGAATCTCAACCAAATGAAGCTAAATACCAAGTTTCATCCAAAAACATTAATTAATAAGTGAAATATTAACACATCCTTATTCTCCATAAGATTAACATTGGAGCCCCAAAAGACAATGTACTGTCTTTAGACTTTGTAATATCTCGGTAACCAATTGGAGATAGAGCTAAGCTTCAACAATACTAAATTGTGTGTTTTTTTGAGCTAAATCCAATGGTCAAAATAAAAATTTAAAATTTTTCAAATTTAAATATAAACAAATGCAAAAAACCCATTTTTTGGGGTACGAAACCCCCCCAAAACTACCCCTTCCGGTTGGTCAGTATGTCTGGTTTTCTAACTCATCCGAACAAACGTAGGAATACACATCTCTACCAAATTTGGTGTCGATCGGACCATTTTTACGAGAGTTATCTTGTCTAGGGACACATATATACAATATATATATATATATATATATATAGCTCTTATAGGGACGACGTTAAGCCCTCATTTGAGCATACGGAGAAACGTTAGGTCCTCGTTTGTGAGTACTTCGAATGAGGACTTAACGTTTCTTCCAGACGACGTTAAGCCCTCAGCTCATCATATATAAGCCCTCATTGAAGCATACGGAGAACGTTAGGTGCTCGTTCGTGAGTACTTCCGGTGAGGACTTAATGTTTCTTCCAGACGACGTTAAGCCCTCACCTCACAGAATAGTCCTCGTTTTGGGAAATTATTTTTCCCGTTATATCCCTGACGAAGCGGAGTGGTTTTATGCATTTGTCCTGTATATGTTCACGCTAATTTAGGTGTCTGTTGCCACCCAACTATTGGTAGATAACACGATTGTAAAATTTATATGAATAAAGTTATAAATTTTTATGTACATTACATGATTTAGAATTAATAATATTTTGGTTATTATTACATTTTATAAGACAAGAGTAGTAGCAATTTCAGCACATGACGTCATCAAGATCACGTCACAAATGATCACGTCACCAAATACCCCTCTTATAACGTCAAAGATGACGTCATAAAACGTTTATGACGGTACACAAATGACGTGATGTTGACTAAGAGAAGGGCGTTTCAGTGATTTCAGCACATGACGTCATCTTAATGACGTCACCGACAAAAAATGACGTTATCAAGTAATGAGGACTGCAAAAATGTCTTCCAGATGACGTAGAGACCTCACCTCAATATATATTTCTCGTTTTGGTTACGTTAATTTCTCACACAATGTAAGTACTCATTATTCACATGTTAGACTGAGGACGGGAATTATCTTTCCTGTTCTATCCCTGAAAAGCATAGGGGTTTCATGCTTTTGTCCTGTATATGTTTATGAAAATTTTCATACGTATGAAACATTAAGAATCAAATTTAATGTATTTTTCATTATGTTTTTATAAATTTAATGTAACTAGCCGGATGCCAAAAGTATTATTCAGTGTAATAGGATACATGTTAAAACGGGACATTAGAATAAAATTGTAAGTAAGCTTAAAATGTAACAAGCTTTTTGACATAGTTTACTTTTTGATAGTAATCCCGTAAAAAATTCTGGATTTAAATATCAATATAAGATTACATTGTTCTGTTAAAACCGCTATTTAATTAAGCTTTAAAAATTCATATGTAAATATTCGATAAAACCCATTGTAAGATTATAAAACATTTTAAGACAAAGGGTTATTTTATTATTAAATAGATTTTTAAATCTATATTGGAGAAATTGGTGGCGTAGTGTTTAGCGGACCACACACACTCCCGGACCATGGCAGTGATGTCGTGGGTTCGAATTCACGTTCATCCAGTGACGTTTCTCAGTACCATTTACCTCTATATTGTAGCCGCTCACCCCACCATACAATGACTAATTCAATCCACGCATAGATCAACAATAGTCCATGAGGACGGTGAAAAAGAAAACAAAAAGAGGCCTGACCACTTAAGAGTCATCTTCACCAATGGATACAGAGTCTTATAAGAAGAACAGGCCTTATGGCTTTAATTCTGCTAAACGTGATAATTGGGCATCTCACCACCAGGCTGCACGCGCTGTACTCCTGGGCTGTTCCATTACGTGAAATCCCCCCTTTAACCTAGCATCTACGGCGAAATCAGCGTTAAGGATAGCGCGCGACCGTTACACAACCCTGGACCTAACCAAACTGGTTGATATGCTATGAAACGTATATATTCGGTTTCTGTATGAAATGCAGAATCAAATAATATGAATATTTTTTAATTTGTGAAATATATGTAATTTACAAGTTGGAACTTTTAATTGTTTATTTAGTCTGACATTAAAAAGTTACTAAGCAAGGAATTTTTTTTATTTTTGGGTCAGAAACAAACTTTCAGAGGGAAAGTTGTTGAAATTTAGATGAATTTCATCATGCAGTTGAGTAATTAACGATTAAATGTTTTGATCGTTGGCAATTGAATTAATAGTGCCTTGAAGATACTCACTTTGAGAATCGAGCTCTCTTAGACTACTTCGTCGTTCGGTCTATGATTTCATAAGAATGACACAGTGTATTGACTATCTAGTTTTTACTTAATATTTGTTAAACACATAGTTGTGAAATCTTATAATTTTTACATTCTATATAATTAAACATATAACCATTATTTCGTCCAGCAATGCTGAAGTATTCTATGATGCTTGTTTGTTCTAAACAAGGCATGTAGGCTAGTCAACAGTAATAAACACAACATCTTGCAAAACTTTCAATTCTAAACTACATTAAAGGTGCTAGATCGCAGAGCGAGGAGTCTACTTAATTTAGCTACAGACTTCCTTGGGGTCATTGGCAAAAATTAATATCGAGCTGTTATAATATTATATTATTAGTATAATCCACTTAATTTACTTTCTCTTCAATAAATTTCACTTCCGCATAAATATAAAATCAAACTAAATAAAAATTATGAAAATATTTGTTATCCTGTATATTCATTTGTAACAGTTCTATGAAATTGCTATCTCAAAATGTAGTAAAATATAAATTAAGAATGAATTTATAAAAGGTAATGTAAGTTATATTATTAATTAAAAGTAACCCTCTAAGTTTTCGCCATAACTGATTTTTGACATTATACAATGTCGTTAAAGTATGGTCAACGTGGACGTTAAAACCAGAATTTACGAATCAAAAGGTCATGCAACAATAATTTTTAATGGTTTCAAATGTAATTTTAGCCAGGTTTTTTGCTATCCTACCCATGTTATCAGCCTTTTCTGTAGACGCATAGTGCGGAACTCCGCCCAAATTTTTAAATAACTCAAAACGAACACATTTATAAAGTAGAGTAAATTAATAAATTGGGATGAAAATTTTAAGTATAAAATGAATAAAAAATACCAAGATATGATAAAATTGACGGCCGATGGCAAAATCAGTACACCTATGTTTTTTCATTAAGTCAATTTTAAAATGTGTAGGCTATGATTTCCTAGATACACCCACGATATCTCCTTTGTCTGTCAATCTGTAAATCTCCATACTCGTGATATTTAGGGTACTTAGATGATGTTGTTGTTGTTGTTATTGGTGGATAAGGAGACCCCGGCCGAACCGTTGAGCACGTCTGCCTCAAAATGGGCATTTTGCGCAGGCCCCCCGAAGGATGGGATATTGAAGGAAGAGAAAGGGTGAGGCATGGGACAGACTGTCCACTCATGTTCCAGCTAGGGGTTTCTATGCCCGTCGCACTCCTCTCCCCCTGCTGTCTTGAACATATGTTCCAGCTAGGGGTTTCCATGCCCATAGCATTTCTACTCACCCCCTGCCGTCTACATATATTCCAGCTAGGGATTAACCATGCAGTTCGCATTAACCCCCCGCTGTCTTGAACATGAATGGGGTTTGAAGGAAGGGAAATTGTCATAGTGGACAGCCAAAAGACTTACCACAGTGTTATGACAACTTCGTTTGCTGTACCCAATGTCAACTTCGCAACTAGTATAAACCAGTTTTAAAGTTGTCCTGGGATTACTTAGATGATAAAAATTTGCAACTTTTTGTACGTGGTAGGCTATAATTGTTATAAAATTTATAATAATTTAGACACAATATTAAGATTTGAAAATTTTAAATTAACTGTCGTAATTTTGAAACCACTATAGTTAAAATGTATAGGCCTACTCTCATAAGATTTTGAGAGATTTTAGCCAACCTCCATATGACCCAGAAAACCTCAAAGAATGGCCCTGTTAAAAAAAAATTTTTGAAAGTATGTCTATGAAAAACCCCACAGAATAATTCATTATGTAACAGACACAAACTTTCTCCCAGCAATTAATGGCAAAAATTAGTATTTAACAGCATCAAAAATGTCTTTGATAGCCACCGCTGAACGATGTGAGGGCCACCGCCCTCAACACAAGAGCAGTTTACGCGTTCGACTCCACGCATGTAGCTATGACTTTATGTAACGTACTGCGTTTATCGTTAAAATTAAAATTTAATTTCCTCAGTAGCCATCTGACTTACAGTATTATTGAAAAACATTGGTCAGTTTAGTTTTTTACTGTGTTTTAATGTTGACAAATAAAATTTAATTCACGTGGACAATGTGGATAGGGCCTATTTTAAAAACTTTTTTTAAGATCGATATATTTTTAATATTATTTTCCCTGGATATGCAGGCAATGGAATGTTTTGGATGTCAATCCCTTACAAACCACTAAGTTTGAACTAAATTTATTTTCTCAAAGTCAAAATTTACCAAACCAATATTTAAAAAACAACTTTCTCGCAGACCAACCTTTTCATGTGATTAATTTGAAATGAATTGCTTTGCAATGTTTTTACACATTTTTCATAACGATTTAGAACTAACATTAAATTAACAACGTAGTTATTTTTATTTAGGCCTAGTGGTAGCTTAATTTTTACTATGAAAGATTACAATTTTCAATAAGAACGATTATTTAATTTTTCAATGGAACACTGCAATTTAGAATTGGTGCTTTAGCGGTGGTGGCTGGAGGGGGATGTAGTGGAACTGGAACAGTTAGCTGTGTGTATCCGTACGTTGGAACAGCCAACTCTCGACAACCTGGAGGTGAGATGCCCAATTAATTACAACAATGAGGGGCGTGGGGGCGCGTAGAGCAGTTGGAACAGCCAATGCTCAGCGCAGCAAGGTGGTGAGGTGCCCAATGAAAAAAACGGCAGAATATTTAACATGGTACCTATTCTTCTTATAAGACTCTGTATTCATTGTCTTCACCTCTGAGAAAGTAGCCCATTGTTGCGCAGTCGGAAATGTTAACCATTATAATTATGGTATTTTATTCCCCTGTTCGGACGCCGTTTTTCAACCGACCGAATTTAACACATATTACTCTCTGTGATGTTGCAAAGTAATTCGATTTTCCTTAGTAATATTTGTTAAGTTTTCTAAGTTTTCGAGGTATGAGAGGCCTAATATAACTATTCAACTAAACAGTTACCAAGTTCAAAGAAAATCGGCTCAAAAATGGGATCCGAAACAGGGGATTGAACACCTTGTTTTGCATTAAAATCCGTCTGGTTAACATTGCCAGATGCGCAACAATCGACTACTGGCACAGGGGTGAAGATGACTTTTAATAAAAAAATATTAACATAACTTATAATAAAAATAACGAAAATATTTTTATGATTACTTCTTTGTTATTCAAAAATTTTCAGTTACTCATATCAAAACACCCAATTTACTAAGAATTAAATTATAAGGCATGAATAGGGGATGACATTTATTACTAACAAGCCAACTTTTATTTATTACAAAAAGTTATTTTATATATTATGAATATACATTTATATTGATATCAAGGAAATACTATGACAAGGAGTACAACATACCAGATAAAGAATTATATAAACAAAAGTTGATAAGACCTTCTATGCTTAAGGGACAATCAACAACTTACAAAATAATGTCTCAACCAGGGCTGTAGTAGACTATCATATTATAACATTTCAAATTGAAATGTTAGAAAAAGTTTTAATTAAAAGATCAAATATATTATACTCATAGAAAATGATCGAAGAATCTCTAATACATTCCACCTCATAGACAATACCAAACTTTTAGATATGCCTGGAAACGCAATATTCATTTATTTTGGAACATGTATTCCAACGTATCTGTCAATGAAACCATGACCATTCTTAAAGATGACAACTCAAAGAACCCAAATGTACACCGTAAATGGAAAAATCATTATTTAGAAAAGTAAGAGTAAATCAAAGTTATATATAAAAAATTCTTGCCCTATGGCTCTCATTGAGCCTATGCTCGCTCTTATCTGGAAAACCCACCATATATCTGTACAACTAACTGTATAGTTAATTGTTTGTACATTAAACATATAAAGCCAACTAAGATAATAAATATTTCAAATTTTTTTAAAGAATCAAATCTTTTGGCGGGGATATTAAGTTGATGATGATTTTGTAGCATTGAAAATGAGGATAACCGTAAAGTTGCTGATTTATCGACCTAAGGAAATAGCTTTCAGATACCATTAAATTTACTATAGAAGTTTATACAACGAAAATAAATTATTTTAACTTTAACAACTGAGAAATAAGTAACAAACTTTCTTTCCAAATATATATAAAAAACAACCCGCAGGTCTTATCGTACGAGCAAAATGCAATCATCCATTTCAGCACACAATTGCCCCATTTAATTCACTGACTAACCGTTAAATAAAGTTCCCAATGAACCAAGAAAATTATGAAAAAAAGTCAATCAAAAGTATTGAGTATTGCTAAAAGTAATGGTTGACAAACTAAACTAATAGGTATCATGATAAGAAAAGAAGTTTTAACCAAACATTCAAAGAAAAATATAAAATATGATTAATTTGTACAGCTCTAAATAAAATCTAAAAACGTCATTAATTCGAATTATAAACCAACATCAACTCATTCGACCTGACAAAAATTAGAAGTAAACAGAGACAACATATTATAAATCTACCTTTGCTGAACACATACCAGACATAACAAATTGTTATACCTTGATAACCTTTGACTTAGATTATTAATTATTAGATTATTAATTCAACGTTTTATCTCCGATTTCCACCAGTGTTATGGTTATTATTATAAGAAAAATATAGTGAAGGAGATAAAAATGGTTCCAGGACTTTGAGAGGTTCTTAATCACGTATATAGGAATAAAATAATTCAGTAAAATTTGTTACAGTACTCTATTGGTTAATTACTGATATCTTTGTCATATTGTCTTTTGTACCCATGATTTTATTTACAGATTCTGTGAAGCTTGCTTTGAGTGGGTTTTTAAATAGTTTGGTAGGTAAAAAAATAATAATCAAATATGGAATATTTGAACACATTGGCAATTTTTTATTAAAAAAATAATGTTTTTTGCCCAAATTTATACAAAAATATAAACACAAAAGGTTAATTAAACTTTAATGGGAAACAAATCGAATATCACAAAAAGAATATTTACTATTTTTGCTAAAGTTTATTGGGTTATTCCAGTAATTAAATAAAAATCAGTAAAAAAGCTGTATCTATCTCACTCATGGGTGTGTATATTTCTTCTCTCGTAATTTGTTCCCTCTTATTTCGCACTGTTTTTTCTTCCTTCCACTAAAATTATAAGTGTATATTACTTCCCTCTACTAGGCAACTGTTTATTTCTTCCCTCTGGTACACTCTAAACTAAAAACGTAGACTTAGTCTAGAGAAAACTCAGGGACAAAATTACAGAGGGAACAAATAAACACTCTAAAACATAATTCACTAAACAGTTTGTTTATTTCTTCCCTCTGGGAGCCAAGTGTATATTTGTTCCCTCTGCGCGGCAAGTGTTTATTTCTTCCCTCTGGCACAGTCAGCGCAACAAACAATAGACCTCGAGCCAGCCACGACGGTGTCTGCCGCCGCCACCACTCGCTCCTTCCCGAACCGACGGTAACGGATTTTCTTTGTGGTAATGCACGCATAGACAGGTTGGCTAGTTAACAATATATGAACACTAGGTAACTGGATATGATCCACTGAAAAGTCAAGCTTAAAAAAGGTTGGTTAGTTTGCTAACTCCTCTATAAGACGAGTTAATTTGCCCACCCACGACGAGCTCGTTCACTTCATACACAGTTTGTTATTGAAGTCATTCTGCGCATTACTAAACTAGTGAGCCGCAATAAAATTTCCCATAAGAAATGCATTGAAATCTGTTTGAGTGTGTATATTACTTCCCTCATAATTTCTTCAGTGGTGCTTAAGTTGTTTGTTTTTAACCAATGTCCATGCGCTAGTCATAGGTACTGTATAGTAAAACTATTTCTTGCCTACCGTGATAGGCTATAATACGCGAAATACAATTTATTAGCCTATTTCAAAAATATGTAAAAAAACATACAAATCTATATTTTTATGGACTAATAACAATAAAAAGAGTTAGGGATCGCCCACTGGTCGAAATTCAACCAATAGTTCAGTTGATCATAAACTAAGTAGTTTAAAATGTTTTATTGAGGAAACATATGTTCTTCCTGATTTGCTAGCAATTGTAATTACCAACAGCTGTCTAATGATTTGTTAAATTATCCTTCTCCTATAAGATTAAAATTGAAACTTTGAAAGCTTGTAGTATAGAGTTATAGGGCTCAGCCGGGGCCTACGAAAAATAACGGGCCTGCATGCATATATGTTTGGTCACATGACCGGATGCGGCCGAATTTCAGCTGTCAACTCCATTTTTAAAAGAATTGCAATAGCGTGACTTCACTATAGTTTTTGCGTGTACTTTTAAATGTAATTCAATGAAGTCTTAAGTGTTCCATATTATTATAACCGTCATTAAATTGCAAATTGAACGATACTAATAAAGTTATGCTTTGCAAAACTTAAACACATTATTTAGGTAAAACAAAAATTTCAATTAATAGCCTACCACTGTAGGGTGTATTGTCTTTTTTGAAAATAGTTTTCTTTAAATGTTTTCAAAGATATTTCTGGGAATAAGACATGGAATAAACGTATTAAATTAGTAGATTGCCTAATAGTCTTTTTACTTTCGTTAAAAACAAGTTAAATTTTATATTTTACCTTCTAAAAAATCATCACTAGCAATGAAATATAATTTTATGTCAACAGCTGATAAGTGTAAACAAAACTATAAATTGAACGCAATTGTTCACTTTATATCGTAGTAAATTTCTAAGAATATTTTAGAATTTTGCAGTAATGGTATAATTTTGTTTATTATTTTATTTAAATCAGAATATAAAAGTCTTGTCGAATAACCTATTATCTACCGTAATTCCTAAGAGATGGAAAATAAGTGAGGGATGTCACGTTTTCACAATGTTATCTTATGGAATCTTGTACTGCAGATCGGCCGCATTTAGTCACGTGACTTTGGTGGTGGGGGGAAGTATACAGGCCCGTTAGATATCATAGGCCCTGGCTCAGCCCTGGAAGCCGATCTGAATTAATGGGATTCTGCTCATCTACAGGCAACTAAGTACCTTTCGTCGCGGAATGCGCGAATTTCTCCTTCTGTGCACACACGCTGAAAAAAGGATAAAATGAAACATGCTTGCCTATTAATATATAGTTTATTGAAGTTCTCATTATGATTAAAATAGACACATCCAGTCCAAAAGAAAATGGAAATTTTTCTAAATTTATCTATTTGGCTTCATGACACAAAAAACTGTATATCAATGAACGATCGCCTGTTCGGCAAAAGTTGACAAATTTCAAAAGCAACATAGCAAACAGTTAGTGGCAAAGTGTATGTTAATAATACTAACGTACAGAAACTAACTTTGAAATAAGGTTGAAATTAATCAAAATCGCATCAAAATAAATAGCCTACCCCCTAGCTGTACCCTTTGTACAGTAAGGAGTGAAATAATTTTAAGCCATCTATTTGTTTACTACTTCCAAGAAATAATAAAATGAATAATAACATAATGAAAAGTTAAGTATATGTATTAATATATTGTGTGGGTTGGGTCTTACAACATCATTGACATGTCTTTGGTTTTTGAAATTTTTTTTTAAAGTTATGTTGCCTTATCCTTATTTTCCGTTTATTTACACGCATATAAGCGTAGGTTACTCCTAGAGTACTATATAATCATTGATTATACAGTAAAGCGAATGGATTTCTCGTCCAATGCTTTCGTTTCATACCGGAGTTTTTGGATGGTGCATGTTCACCGCGTCAGAAACGCT
Organism: Neoaliturus tenellus; assembly: GCA_030545055.2. NCBI lineage: Eukaryota > Metazoa > Arthropoda > Insecta > Hemiptera > Cicadellidae > Neoaliturus > Neoaliturus tenellus. The sequence goes on along the minus strand of CM061534.1, from coordinate 110,028,160 downwards.
GCAATCGATGTTAAATTATTCATCTGATATTAGACTGTTTCAAAAACATTTTTTTACAAGAAAAACAGAAAATCCTCAATCATAAATTTTTTATTCGTGGTGAAGAAGAGACGTGGTACTGATTTAGGCCCGGTTCACACGAGCGTCAAAACACTCTGCGTGCACGCTGCGTCGA
>CM061534.1:109834424-110027885 GCA_030545055.2 Neoaliturus tenellus | reverse complement strand
TATCCAACACCAACCAGTTGTTAGAAAGCATTATTAATTAATAACCCAATGACAAATGGCAACTGGATCGAGAATCGAACCTTTAATAAGCAACTGACTTGTTTCAGAATCGAACCGGCAACCTTTGGATTCAAAGGCGAGCACTTTGTCTTGAGGATCGTTGTAAATAGAAAATACCAATATCGCTATACTGATATTATTGCTGCTTAAGAATAATTCATTGCAATTGATTTTCAAATTAAAACATATAAAAAGTTTGTACTGTATTGAAACTGGCATAAATGGGTTACAGTAATTTAACTTTAGTCAGCACATGCGGGATCGATTTAATTGTAAAGTTTGGATCGACGAACACGAACAAGTTCAACTATTGTTTGCCTTTCACTTGCATTTGTGAAATAAGAGATACGTCTCGGATACACAACGTTTGATCCGTTAAGATAGTAAAACAATCTTGCAGCATTATGAGATCATATTAAAAACAATTATTTACTATAACTAAATTTTACTTTCTGACATTCCTTGTGGCTTTTTCTCACAATGTAAGGAGATGAAATCCAGTTATAATTATTTATAAACTCCAGTAATAGGATATGATCTCAAACTATTGACTATCAAAATATTGTATAAATATTTAGGAAGACCCTTAAACTTAAATAATAAAAAAAAGTTGAATACTTTTGAAATATTTTAGCTAAAACTTTTATTTTAAGGGTTATTTTAGTTTAAGTACTTCAATAGAGATTTAATCTAATAATTTTTAAGTAGTACATTGCAAAAACTGGCATGATGGGTCTTAACCAAACTTTTACAATGACTCCAAGGAAATTTCTCTTATTGCTAAACAGTACTCAAGTTTTCTGTTGATTATTTATAGAAAAATATACAGGGTGTACCAAAACAATTTTATCAAATTTTATTGCGTTTAGAAGTTAAACCAATCAGTAAATTCAAACTATGCGTGACGCTAACATCTCATTTGGTTTTCCGTCCATGCCTGTACGAACGTAGCCTAATTTCTAACCATCCCATGAAACATTTCTATCTAAGATTCTAAATGATACTACTTGCATTTTTAATATGTTATAATAAATTTTTTATAACTTTTCTAATTAAGATACTAAATTGTGGCTACTTGACAAAATTGTTTATAAATTGTTGCATGTTAACACCCAAAGGCATGAATGTTGACATTTCTAACTATTACAAGTTTTTAAAAAGTGCCAATTTCAAATATTTATAGCTACAACAGGCACAAAAATGTTGCAAAATTTACTAAACCGATTTTTTAAAAAAATTGGTTAAATATTGGGAAATATAAGGAAAAAAGGGAAATAATAAAAGGAAAATATTGCGAATTTTTATACATTGACTAGGAGAAATAATGTAACTTTTTTAGAGTTTATTATGAAAATATTATAATACCACACAAATAACACTAATTGTGTTTAACAAAACTAGCTTGGAAACATTTTATAGCTACTTATACTGTTTCTATACTTCTAAAATTAAAATTTCCCAATTTTCTATAATTTTATAAAAATCATTTAAGTAGTATTCCTTAGAATAACGTTCTATTTTGTATCTTAAAATTTTAGTTTATCTTGAAAGAGAATTCTTAAAGCGTTCCCTAAGAGCTTACGTTTATGTTCAAAATTACGTTAGGATTGACGTCATCCTAAACTAGACTTCAAAGCGATTTAGTGAATGCAAATATATTCAAGGCGTTTGATAGCACGATTTATCTCAACAATTTTAGATCGTTGTTGGAATATTTTGTGGATACAATACTTATTAAAGACCAATTATTAGATTATTAAATACAGTATCACATGTTGAGTTTATCTTAGGCAGGGATTGGATAAACCGTATAGTGGTAAACTTCCGTGTACTTAGGCCTAAATGAGAAAGCCATGCAGGTTCACTGTCTCGCCACTTTGTGAAATGGATTGTAGGACTGAGGGTCCAAGGGTAATCCCTTCAATCGACGGTTAGTGCAATGAGGCTCTTCCGGTAATCCTGATATTCAACTGAAGCTCTCGTTGGGAAAGGGCAAGAAAAAACTTATTTTCAAAAGTAATTCAATGCAAATGTTTCATGTGGACTTTTTCACTTCAGAAGTACATGCCTCAACCAAGAGGTAAGATAATAGCAGCAAATGCTAGCTATGATAATTTTATCGAATGAAATTGCTACCAAATTATTTTTGTACCGATTTTAAGTCGGACTGTTCGTCCTGATCATTTGTCCATGGACATGGACGAAAAAAGCCAAACAAAGCATGTAACGAATAAGCTCATTTAATTTGTGGTAGTAAGAGTTGCTTTTATAATACAGTAATGGAGTGCTAATTTTAAGGATTTTAGTGTAGTAAAATTAAGCCAAAGTATGGCTGGAAAATGAAAAAATTTTTGGACAGCTAATTTTTGCTGAAATGTGTTCTATGTCACCCCCTGACCTCCCTCAGAAAAGTCCCTGAAATCCCCATTGGGCAACATGCCTAAAAATGATGGGATGGCCCACGTGGAGTCAGAAATAGATCTTTGGTTGGGCAATGGGTTCATATACATCAAATGAAAGCTCTTAAGTAGTAGAATTTAATGCCGCAAACCCCATCTCAAAAGGTTGCCTGAATAAAAAACGGCAGTTTATCAAACTTTGAATAAAAATCAAATTTTAACCTAAACGCTTAAAAACGTAATAATTTTCGAAATACTTGACCTTTCGAGGTGTGGTTTGCGGCAAACGTTTGCTTTTACAGTTACCTTTGAAAATATGGATAGCTTGTCATGTGCCTATCATATTACCCTTGAACCATACTCTACATGAACGTCCCAAAGAGGAAGTTAAAAAAAAGAATTTCTTAGTCCATAGTCATGCTACACATAATTTTAAAGGTCTTAGTAAGGAGAGTACATAGCCGAAAACCAGACCTCAAAAGGTCAAATATGTCGGAAGTTATTGCATTTCAAAATTTTGATAATATTATTTTATACTAAACATTTAACGCCTGCCATTTTACTCCCGATAGTTATATTGAGGTCGGGTTTACGGTATTGTATTCTCATAGGCGTCATTTCAGCATTCTGATTGGGGGGGCAAGATTTTCAAAAGGTTACACCCCCTCCCCCCTTCCAAAAAATACGCCAAACCTCTTAAATTTCGCTAAAAACTGTCAATAAAAGCTAATTCTGTCCATAAAATGTGAACTTATAATATAATCTCACAAACCTATGAAAACAACACCCTAATGCATGTAAAATTTGATTATATAACATGTTTCTATTTGTAGAAAGTCATTATTCTTCTGGAACTGCCAGTGGTTACTGTGATGTAAAACACCTTAAGACATTTAATGGGTTTAATTGGTTAATGGATGCTAAATCGTTAAAATAAAAAAAACATCATTTTATGGCTGGATACAAATTTGCCAGCGGTTGGAGGGTCGACGAAAAGATTCAAATTCGCCAGTTCCAAGAATCCGCCCGCAGCCCCTCGGCGCGGTGAAACAGTAGATGACCCCTGTTCAAGTACGTGTTTATTCGGCGGTGACGACCTATCCTGGCAATATTTAAACGTAATGGTAAATTGGCCAATCAAACGTCACCTTGAGAAAAAATCTACGGAAACCATCGTTCTGACAAACAATCTTCAAAAACAATTTTGAGTAATCTAGTTCATCATTAGTTAATTATATTATGTTATAGATGATGTGGGGAGCGTACGTAGGTATGACGCCAAAGCATCACCTACGAGTAAATTAATAGTAGTTTATAAGATGATTGTTTTATGAAAGTGTTTAATCCACGAGTTAAGATGTAAGTTATAGAGGACGAGCGAAGGGAGTGTTCTAAATATCTCAAGAAAATCAATAGATTTTAGGGGCCATGGGTAATCAGTATTTACACAAAAATTGCCAGAATCCGTTCAGTCGTTTCTTATCCAGACACTTAGAATAAATTTTTCATTATGTAGGATTATTATTTAATGATATGAAATTAAATGACTAATCAATCTTACATTGGCCTGTATGTAGGCTACATAAAGTGTTCAGTTAACCTTTTCTTTTTCATTAAAATCTCATATTATTTTTAATGCGATTTGTCAGGGAGAAAACAATTTAACAATATAGCTTAGGACTTGGTCAAGTAGGGAACAACACTCAACTCCATTGAGGAAGAGCTCGACCAGCCACATTCCTGGGTTCCCCGAGGGGATGAGTGCTAGTTCCAAGAACTGGCGAATTTGTATCTTTTCGTCGACCCTCCAACCACTGGCGAATTTGTATCTGGCCCATTTTATAACCATTTAGTTATTTTTATTGTATATTATTTACAACTCTAAAGTTTTACAGTCGGATACATAGACTAAAACTCCATAGGTTTGTATGGTAAAACACATTGTTTTAACTTTATAAAAAAATTAGTTTTTGACTAAGCATCTTTGCAGTCTGCCGTATAAGGGACAAAAAATCATTTAACATTTAACTATTGTTGGTTAGGATCAGTACAGCTACGGTATATTTCCCATTACATTACCTAAAAAAAGTAAATTGTTATTGAGGACAAGAAAGGTAAAAAATTACTCAGTGATTAAAAAAAGATAAATAATGATTTACAAAAACATTTATACATATTTAATATGTGATACGGGTTTTTGTACAAGAAACTCCTCCCACAATTTGCAATAGATTTTAATGATTTCAGTGCCATTGGATAGAGCTCGGCGTGAACTTGTTTCTAAAGTGAATTGGTAAATTGTCCATTAAAAAGAGGGGACCTGCAAGTCCTTAAAGTTTGTAATTTTCCCATTTGATTACCCATCAGTAAGGAAATTATTGATTTTCAAGTAAACAACAGTAAAGTGTAAACATCGTACATCAGCGAAAGTACTTTGTATTCATTGGTACTAGGCCTATATCTACCTTTTCACACGAAAGAGCGAGTTTGATGGCTGCAGACAGTGCAGAGGTTTACGGGAATCGTGTTTTAAAGTTAACTGATTAAGATAGAGATTGACTCTTAACTTTTTCTAAAAGTAGAGAGACGGATCTCGTTTTCTCTGGTTTTAGAATTTTTAAATACAATTTCTAGTTTCAGTTATAACTGTCTAAAATCATCTGTTTTTAGTAGCAAAAAGTTTTATAGATGCAGAGGTTTACGGGGATCGTGTTTTAAAACTAACCAATTAAGATAGAGATTGGATCTTAACTTTTCTAAAATTAAAAAGACGGGTCTCTTCGGCTCTGTTTTTAGAATTTTTAAATAAAATTTTTAATTTCAGCTATAACTGTCTAAAAACATCCGTTTTTCTCGATGCAGATGAAAGGGTTTTTAGAACCCTGTTATCTTTTGCTAAATGCAGCCTAGAGCTACAACTAATGTGTCATATTAAAGAAGAATAACGGTGCTAAATTTCCTTTCTTACACTTTGGTAATCTCACTTTGGTAGTGTTATCAAAACTAATGGAAAACTTAAATAAAAATCGAGAAAAACATATGATTTTAGACAGTTATAGCTAAAATTAGAAATTAGTATTTAAAAATTCTAAAAACAGAGCCGACGAGATCCGTTTTTTTACTTTTAGAAAAAGTTAAGAGCCAATCTCTATCTTAATTGGTTAGTTTTAAAACACGATCCCCGTAAACCTCTGCATCTATAAAACTTGCCCCTAGAAAAAAACAGACGATTTTAGACAGTTATAACTGAAATTATAAATTTTATTAAAAAATTCTAAAACCAGAGAAGACGAGATCCGTCTTTCTACTTTTACAAAAAGTTAAGAGTCAATCTCTATCATAATTAGTTAATTTTAAAACACGATTCCCGTAAACCTCTGCAGCCATCAAACTCGCGGAACTCGCCTAGCGCTACGGCCGAGAGGCGGCATTCGGTAACGTCGTTCGTGCAGGTAGACCGGAGAAGGGACTTCCTGCTACAGATGACGATTGCAGAATGAGTCAATTTAAGAGTTTTGTGTAAATAATACAAAGTAGACATTTTGTTAAAGTCTGATTCAGAAGTTTATAATTGTTATAAATATTTCACCATATTACATAACCTAACATTTTAATTTCCAATTTTTTTAAAAATCACCGAAATTATTGGGGGGGCAACTGCCCCCCCTTGCCCCCCCCAAATGACGCCTATGTGTATTCTACATTTTAAGACTTTTAATTTGATATATATAAACCTTCTGGAATGTATTTCAAATTTAGTATCCTTAATATCAAATTTTAATGTAACTCCTTATGGGCCAACTCCTCATTTTTAAGCGTGATCCCCATATGGGATTTCTGGGGACTTTTCGGTGGAAGGTCAGGGGATGCCATAGAACACAATTCAAAAGAAATTGGCTTTCCAAAAATTATTTAATTTTTCCCGACTAATTTTACTACAATTAAAAAGGTTTTCAAATTCTAAAAAGAAAACAATATTTTACATACATTGTTTTAACTAAATTTTCATACAAAAATTTCAACTTCAATAAAAATCATCAAACGGATGTAAGTGTATTCAATAAATCATCAATAAGTCCTAATAAGTATTTTATTTAATACACTAGGAACAAGTATCATCAATAAGTGTTAAATGTTAATGAAAACAACTTGACATAGTACAATTAATAAAATGTTTCTGTTTGAAATTTAGTATCGTAAGGAGCAGTTTCCTTGCGTGTTGGCAATGCGATGACCAAAAGCCGTTCACTGGATGTATGATACTACTACAGACTTCCAATATGGCTTGTCTTACCCAACGCTTGATATTGGAATAGTTGGCCAGTTTAGCACAGACCACAACATGGGTGGATATTCCCAACACTCCAGACATTGTCAAGTGGACTGTTTACCCGAGAAACCTATGGCAGAGAGAATAAATAAATACTTTTATTCCACCAATATTCGATATTTTTCCAACTAACCTTTGTCGTCAGTTTTTTTTTTTTTTTAAAAGATTTTTGATACCCTCGTAAACACCATCCTGTCCCTTGTTTTGATGCAAAACCAAATCAACCTCTGAAGGCAAAACCATAATTGGAAGCGTTCAAGTGTAATCAAGTGTGAAAGGTAGCCAAGATAGGAAAAAATACCCTGTATTACAAATTTTATTCTTTCCCTATATGTACTATATTTTGTTTGAAATACTTCTCTTAATTGCATTGTTGGCATCTCGTTCGCTAAATTGGAGAAGCTAAGTTTTTTTTTTTTTTTTTTTTTTTTTTTTAACTGGCTGAATTCAGAAATAAGCTTCTTTTGTAAGCAGGAAAGAAGATTACTACTCGACTGAACATGGAGTGCAAAAGTAACCTTTTCAAAGAAGATTAATTATATTCTTTGATTGCAGAATTCAAAAACGCGCTGACGTGAATGAACCCCCAAGCTTATTAGTTACACGCCGCTTTTCTATCATAATCTGCATACATAAATCATTTCCAGTGTTTTTACCAAATTTAAGGTTTTAAATTTAATTTTTAACTATCTTGATTAATTTAATATAAAGATTAAGTGCATTAATTGATAAGTTAAGTTTACCCTGATAAGTTTTGTTGTTGATACAATTTACAGTATTAATAGGCAAACATGTTTCTCGTCCTTTTTTTCTCAGCTCGTGTGCATCGCAGGAAAAATCCGTGCATACCGTTAGAAAGATATAGTCCTGTAGATAAGCAGAATCTCATTCTAATTCACATCGGACTATAGCGCTACTCCCCACAGGATTTCAAAGTTCCAATGTTAATCTTATGGAGGAAGGAGAATTGATTGAATAATTAGACAGCTGTTGTAAAACAACTGCTAGAAAAACGGGAAGACTATATGTTTCAACTATAAAGTGCTTTTAAACATCTTTGGTTCAGATTAACTGAAATTTTGGTTAAATTTCGATCTGGAGGCGATCTTTAGTTTATAGTATTAGTCTAAAGTCTAAAGGTAATCAGATATTTTGATTTTCGATTGGGTCTTTGAAAGAAAATAATAAACCAAGTGTATAAAAATATTTTTTATTTTTGATCAAATATGGCTGTTTCTTGAAAATGCTTTTTCTAAATTTATTGTTTCTCTTAATCACCATACATTTAAAATCTTGGTACATACCCTGTCAAGCTAAAACTAATCTACTTTTATAATACCATCTCCCTATCACAAACCTGCTTATTGTACTAAATGTGAAATTATTGATGCTTTTAATAGGTCGGGCTCTCGCCTTGAGTACGCAGGTTTGCTGCAGGTCGTTCCTTGACGATCCCATAATGAACGCTGAATGTGATCCAACCCCTTATCATACGAGGGTTGGTCCCCCCCCCCCCCGTGACATCATGATAATTACTACACCTTCATTGGAGTCTGTGTGAGGTTCATTAACTCAATAGTGGATGTAAACTACCCCACAGCTTCAATTTTAATACCAAGCATGTTTTAAACGTAGACTTCAGTCAGCATAACACAGAATTAACACCTAGTTTATGAATTGTAACATTTGCAGAAAAATGGGGTGGTAAATTTAAAATAGTAAATATAATCATAGGCCAAAACATGGAATTGTTATAATTTCAAATGGAAAGTATTCTAAAAACAACAACAATAATTTAAATACCATCGAAAGTCCAATACCACTTGGATGAATAGTTAACCAAACATTGATGAGTGTTACTATTTCCAGATTATTTGTGGTAAAAGACAATAGAAAAGTATTTATTGTATTTCTAGGTTATACCAAAAACTAAATTGAATGGTTATTTAGTAGGAACCAAGAAATCAAAATATAATAATATCAACAACAACCAATAACAAAGGTGACGAAGTTGTTGCTTCATCTAATAGAAACTGTCAAAGAGATGTGACGTACTTGTTGAGTTTCCCGTGGTATCCTCTGTAGTTGTCACCTAATGTTAGAGTATTCTTATTTCGGTAGTAAACTATTGGAAGGATAAACATTTGAATAAATAAAAAAGTACCCCATAAAGTGTTTTCTTTCAAAGTTGCTAAATTCTCATTTAAAACCCGCCAAAGAAAATACGAAAGAAATGACCAATTTTTTATAAAAAATAATTCACATACTGTACGCATGAATTTTCAACATATTTCTTACAGAATGTAGGTTTTAAAAAAGAAAATTTTGTTTGCGAGCCAAATTGATACTAGCCTACGGAGATACTTTAATAAACGTCAACAAAGATTGATTGTGTAAACCCTATCAATTATGAGTGTCAAATAACGTAAACATTTTTACGAAAAACTTTAACCATCAATTATTTGTGACTATGATAGATATAAACTATCTAGCTTGATTTAGTAGTGTATCATTATTAATCACATTAAATAGTCCTATTTAATTTTCAAATCATTCAAATCAAATTAATTCCTTATCATTAGATGTATATTTACTATAAACTTGTCCAATACCACTCACTCACATATCAGATAATCTCCATAACCATGGGGTATAGGGGGTTGAAATTTGGTGTAGACTTTCCACTTTGCTCAAACATGCTCACTAAGAAACGGGTTTGCAAAATTCCTTTAGGTCTCCGAACCACGGGACGTCAAAATTTCTATCTAATGCCATCCTTATGGCCAATTTTTTATACAAAACCAGGAATCTGAAAAACTATCGTACCTACAATGTTAAAATTTGGCATGGGAATTCTGGGCGTTCTTCTATGCTCATAGGTGCTCCCTAAGAAACAGTTTTGCAAAATTCCTTCAGGGCTCCGCCACACAGGACATAAAAATTCTATCTAATGTTATTTTATTGCCAATTTTTATTACAAATCAAGGAAACGACAAATCTGAAAAACTATGGGACCTACGATGTTAAGATTTGCCATGGGCGTTCTTCTTTGCTCATAGATGCTCACCGAGAAACTGTTTTGCAGAATTCCATCAGGAAATGTGGAACCTACATATAAATAAACCTGTATCTAAGTACAATATTGCAACAGTTGTATACCTCATGTACTTGTTACAACTGTATCCAATCTCATTAAAAATTTACATTATTGTTTAAAATATAAGTAAATGCCATCTACAAATAATTAATTTGTACAATTTTGGCCCCAATCAGTACATTTATGGCCGAAATGATTGTTTACAATTATTCTGTATAGTATCCAAACTTGTTCAATTTCCAGACTGACGGGTAATGTGGATGATTCTGGGAGTACTTCGGTGTAAAAAAACCTGTTCCACATTTGATAAAATTTATACAACCCCTGAAAATAAGTTTACAAACTGTTTTGAACCTCCAGCTTTATTAAGTTTTTTTTTTTTTTTTTTTTTTTTTTTTTTAATTTCCATTTATTGCGTATTTTTGTGTACTTAAAAAAACCACACATTAAACAAATTTAGTAGTGTGTTTTGGTTACACCTAGACCGGAAGTCGTGCCATCTGCCCGAGCAGCTGCTCGCGAGCAGTTGACTCGGGCAGGTGGCGCCAGCTGCTATGCCATATAGCTTCCGGTGGGGGTTAGAGGGTATACATGAGATGCTGTAGTTATATGTTATGCCATATAGGTTGGGGTGGAGATGGCGATAGTGTTGGCGTTAGGGTGAAGTGAATTTGCGCATAAAGTGGGGTTGAACTAAAAGTGAGCATAAATTAAAAGTTATTTCAAAATTGAAATTCGTTGGTGTTAAGGAAACTCTAACAGTTGAACAAAAATTAAGAGTTAGTTGAAAATTGAAATTCAAACTTATAACTGGGATGTGGAAAAATATGTCAAGGTCATCCAGAGTAAGTTTTTAAAAATTCTATCCAACTATCACCAGAAATAGTTTTAAGTTGAAGTAGTTGGTGATAGTGGGATAATTGATTCGTGCCATGGGAGAGGTGTTTATCGTATGAAAGTTGGCGATCGAATGAGAAGCGTCGCCTAGGGAGAGGGCTTATAAAACGGCAACCTCCCCCCACCACCCCTTCCCCCACTCCTTTAGACCAATAACCGGTCGCCGACTCTATGTGGTGAAACTGAACTAGACATGGCGGCCGCCATGGATAATTCTAACCTCAAACTTTAGCTTAGCTGAAGAGAATAGAGGATAATGAAGTAGGAATTGTGGTGAGCGCATTTATATAAGGAATGGTGGGAGTAAAATAGGAAAACCTGTTGAACACAGTCGATAGGAGTAATAAGTTTAAAGTTGTGGAAGCATAACATAGAACGTAAAATGTCGTGAATAACACTATCATCAACGTTAACCTGCGAAGTTGTAGAGGAATATAACGGGTTAAAACTGTATTTCTTCCTAACTCTATTTAAATTAGTTCTACACTTTGAAATTGAAGATTTAGAAGTACTTCGTAATATATGTTGTGTTCGCAAAAGTTTTAACCTTAAACATTGTGCAACCATTATAGCTAATGTGTTACATTCAGAAGTTAAAAGAAGACTGAGGTATAAAATGAAGTGTAAAGGATATTGAAACAGAACACTATAGTAGTAATATTTGAGGTTAGAATTAACTAGACTCATTTAATGAAGTGGCTAGGAAGCCACATGCTGATGAATGCTAAATTGCATGTTAGAAGTAATGAAGTAGTCATAAAATAAAAACTAATGAGAGGTGATCACTGCGAGGATGCAAGGTAATGAATGTTTGTGACGCGATAAACTATCCGCTTTTATAGAGGCAGTAATAACCCTAGCCAAATGCCGGCCAACTACCTGGTTTTATAGCGCCAATTACTCCGGGCAGCTGGCGGACAGATGGCAAGAGAAGTAGGGGGCTTTGGGGCAATGACCGGAAAGGTCAATGACCCCCCCTCCCCCCCTCCCCCCTCCCCCCCCCCCGAAAAAATGGAGCACCCCCCCCTTCCCCTACCACCCCTTCCCCCACTCCTTCCCCCACTCCTTCAGGCCAATGACCGGTCACCTGGTCATCGTCGGTCGCCGACGATAATTCTAACCTCAAACCTATGCGCATGCAACAAGTACTTTGGATCGGAAGAGTGACTATGCTATTGCGCATGCGCCTAGTCCTGTATTACTCACTTTAGCGCTACTTCGCATGGATAATTCTAACCTCAAACCTTGGTTTTGCGTCGCTGCCCATGCGCCGCTCCCCACTCCTTCGCCTTCCTTTTATACTGCTGCGAACTGGACTGGATTGAACACTGTACTGGAGTGAAACAACTTCCCCCACTACTGAACTTAGTGAAGAACGTAAAGTCATAGCAATTGATCCACAATTTCCATTTGATACAATAGAAAAGTTTATGGCTGAAGCTAATAAATGGTTGGACTCAGGATGTTATGTACGAATTGACTCTTTTATATTGTATGGTGATAGTAATTCTTTCCTTGTCACACCAAATGACAGAGACCGCATGTTGCAGTGGGCACAATCTATGATGGAGTGCTATGAACAAGGTGTGGACACTGGCGGCTATTTTCTTGCACAACTAGTGTAATAACAAAATTACCCTTCCCCCACCCTACACCCTATCCCTTTCAAATCCTATAAAGAAGGGGGAAAGGAGTGGGGATTATAAAATGGTGGGGGAATGTGTATAAATGCAGGTTGTTTGAAGAGACTTTTATTATTGTGGCTTTAGCAGAAACAACATGGAGTTTAAATCTTCAGCAAAAATAAGGAACAACATAATAAAGAGAGAAATTCGCAAGAAAGAAAAGATTGAACTTATAAAATTACAACTTATAATTCCTTCCATTGAAATTGGATGTAGCAAAATAAAGACTTTGGTGAAAACTAACGAATATTTGTTACAATTGCTAAAAACAATCGAAGAGTTGAAGAGCAAGAATGGACATTCTACATAGTAAAATTTGAACATTTTAATATAAATAAGTAAACCCAAAAAAGTAGATGTAGAATAGAGAGCGAGGAATAGATCACTTTGTGGTAATGGATTAACATGCCACTTAGTGCTCTATTCCTCGTTCTCGCGTTAAATTGGATTACCTTGACCTATTTGTTCGACTGTTAGAATTTGGTTAACACTGTTGAATTTCAGTTTTGAACTAACGTTTATTTTTGTTCAACTGTTAGAGTTTTTTTAATACTGTCGAATTTTAGTTTTGAACTAACTTTTAATTTATGCGAATTTTTAGTTCAACTCTAGTTAATTTATGCACAAATTTAGTTTAACCAAGTGTCTGGGCTCTAGCCATTTCCACCTAAAAGTAACTAGAATTAGTTGGGTGGGGGAAAGTTCGTTAAAGCTTGAATATAAAGAAGTATACACTAAAACTCCAATGGGAATAAAGAACACGAATGAACAATTAGTTTGTAGAAGGTTAATATTTTTGTTCAAAACGTTTGATTTCCTTGGATAGTGAAGAAGATGAAATAGTGGTGGGGGAACCATTATAAAAGGAGGAACATGAGAGCCCATTTCATTTCTTGGTGAAATTTCGAAGAGTAAACATCTCAACATGTATTGTTGCGATAAATGTTCGGAATCGTTTCACGATGAAATTCTATTAGACTGTCATAAAGAACTAATTCACAACAACCCAGAAGAAAAACAAGAACAAGAACAAAAACAAGAACAAGAACAAGAACAACAAGAACAACAAGAACAACAAGAACAACAAGAAGAACAAGATGAACAAGATGAAATAACTGCAACATCTTCAACTACTTTACCGAATCTACAAGTATTTGCATTACCCGGTAAAGTAGTAATGCATCATAAGATTCAAAATGAAAACTTGAAGCTAGAAGAATTTATTAGAGAAGCAAAACCAATCGTAAGTAAAACTTTAAAAGAAGAATTGAAAAGATTGAACTTTCTTAAATTTTGTTTACTACTAGAAGCTATGTTTATAAATGTACAAGAAGAATTATCACCAAGAGGATTCATAACAAAAAACCGAACCATTATGGAAAGTTCAAACATTGATTCAATAGTAGAAAACTGTATAGAAGAAATATTAACAAAAATTCAGGAACACGAAGGAAGAGGATCCGGATGGAGTCTTACAAGTATTGAAGTATTAGATATAAGAGTTCATAAACATGGATATGGACTAATGGGATCTAGTTACATTCCTTTACCAAAAATAATTGAAAATACAAAATCTTGTGTTAATGTTAAAAATGAAGACAATGAATTTTTTCGTTATGCAATGACAGCTAAATTTGTACCACATCATGCGAATAGACCTGACCAAGAATATGAAAATCAAAGATTTAGATACAATTTCCAAGGAATCACTTATCCTGTATCACTGAAAGATATATCAAAATTTGAGAAGAAAAATCCCGGTACGTCTATCAATGTTTTTGCATTAGATAGTTCAAACAAAGTGTATCCTTTACGTATTGCGAAAGAAGAGCTACCAGATCATACGGATTTACTACTACTTACGCGAGGATATGTGTCTCACTATGTGTACATAAAGAAATTTGACTCTCTTGTTAACAAGCAACTTTCAAAAAATAGAAACAAAAAGTTGATTTGTAAGAGATGTTTTAATTTTCAACGAGAAGGAAGACAAGGAAGAGAATGGTTACAAGAGCACAAAAGACTATGTAACAATAATTATGAAGCAAAGATTAATTTACCTTCGGAAAGCAAAGCATTTGTTACATTTCAAAAGGTTCATCATCAATACCGTATCCCTCTAGTTGTGTATGCAGACTTTGAATCAACACTTGTTCCTGTTGAAGATGAAAATTGTGAAGCTCGAAAAAGTGTCAAGTATCAAATGCACAAACCAAACAGTTTTTGTTTAATGGTCAAATCAACATTATCAGAAGAACATTTAACAGATATGGATTAACTTCAGAACCTTTAGTATATCGTGGTGAAAATGTGGAAAAAATATTTCTTGATCACTTATATTCAATAGCTGGAACTATGCAAAGATTATATACAAATATTGTACCAATAAAACCGATGGACGAAGAAGAAGAAATTCAACATGAAAATGCAACTCGATGTTTCTTGTGCAAAAATGATTTTACTATTGAGAATTATAAAGTTAAAGATCATGACCACCTCACAGGTTATTATAGGGGTGCTGCTTGTAATAAATGCAACTTGAGCTATCGTTTACCACTATTTATTCCTGTGGTTCTGCATAACCTCAGCGGGTATGATGCTCATTTTATAATACCCGAATTAGGAAGAGATGATAGTAAAATTGATGTATTAGCTGAAACTTCAGAGAAGTTCATCAGTTTTTCCAAAGAAGTTGGAAACGTGAAATTAAGATTCTTAGACTCCTACAGATTTATGCCGTCGAGTTTGTCCAAACTTTCTGAAAATTTAAGAAAACAAGATTTTGTTGAAACAAAGAAGATTGTAAATAGCGACAAACTGGATCTGGTACTTCGGAAAGGTGTTTTCCCATATGATTACATAGACAGTTTAGAAAAATTTAATGAAACATCACTTCCAGCAAAAGAAGAATTCAAAAGTAAACTTTACGACATGGATATATCTCAAGAGGACTATGATCATGCATGTAGAGTATGGAACGAATTAGGATTTAGAACATTGGGAGAATATTCAGATTTTTATGTTAAATTAGATGTAACTTTACTATGTGATATAATGGAAGAATTTAGAAATACGTGTTTTGCAGCATATGGATTGGACCCTCTTCATTCATATACTTCACCTGGACTAGCTTGACAAGCCATGTTGAAAGAAACAAATTGTAAATTACAACTTCTTACTGATAAAGATATGGTTTTGATGTTAGAATCAGGAGTTCGAGGGGGATTGACGCAAAGTGTAACCAGACATGTTAAGGCGAATAACAAGTATCTGCCCGATTATGATGCATCAAAACCAACAACATTCCTGGGTTATTTCGATGCAAATAACTTATACGGATGGGCAATGTCGAATCCCCTTCCATATGATAATTTCAAATGGATAGACCCAGAATCAATTGGAAACATAATGGATATACCAAAGCATGGTGAAACTGGTTACATTTTTGACGTCGATTTTGAATATCCTGAACATCTTCACGATCATCATTACGATTTACCACTTCTTCCAAAGACTGAAATTTCCCCTACTGGAAGATGGCCAAAATTATTGATGACTTTAACCAACAAGTCTCGGTATGTCGGACACTACTGGATGATACAACAGGCTTTAGACTTAGGATTGAGAATTACAAAAATTAATCGAGTACTACAATTTTCTCAAGCTTGCTGGTTAAAACCGTACATCGACAACAACACCAGAAGAAGAGCTGCCGCTACATCAAGTTTTCAAAAAGATTTTTTTAAACTAATGAACAACGCAATATTTGGCAAGACTTTGGAAAACAAAAGGAAACATAAGGATATCAAATTGGTAACTGATCCAGTAAAATTACAGAAATTGGTGCAACAACCAAACTTTGGTTCATCTGTAATTATTAATGAAAATCTAGTTGTTATTTCCATGAACAAGAAGTCAGTTGAAATGGATCGTCCTTTGTATCTTGGAATGTCAATCTTGGATATTTCAAAAACACATATGTACGAGTTTCATTATAAGAAGATGGTTAACTATTATGGAAGAGAGAACATTGGTATTGCATATATGGATACGGATGCACTAATTTACTGGATTAAAACAAATGACATGTATGAAGATCTACGCACCTTTATATATAAAGATGATTTCGACTTTTCCGATTATCCTAAGGATCATCCAAATTACGACTATGACAGAAACAAGAAAGTATTGGGAAAATTTAAAGATGAAACAAATGGTGTGCCAATGATGGAAATTGTAGCATTAATGTCCAAACTGTATTCGTTTCAACTGTACATAAATGAGAGGAACGAACATCAAGTCACGAAGAAGGCCAAAGGAATAAAAACTTCTTTTCTTAAGAAGAACGTACAGTTTGAACATTATAAAAGATGTTTGTTTGAAAATGTTGAAACAACTGCAACGTTTAACACTATTAGAAGTTATAATCATCAACTTTTTAGTGTCAAACAAACAAAGTGGGCATTAAGCTACAAAGATGACAAGCGCCATATTTTAGAAGATAAAATTAATACTTTACCATTCGGCCACTACTCTCTAAACCCTATCGACCAGTAAACCTATTCTTCGTCCTCTACCTTTTTCCTTTTTCCTTTCCGTAAAGAAGAGGGGACATGGCAAGCCCAATGCCATGTTCCCTCTTTTTTACACTAATATGAAATGGCCTTGACCTATATTCAAACTATATAGATGAGAATAAACTATTCTATGGATCAGTATTTTTACATGCGGTGTACAAGCAACATCTGAAGATGGAAAGTGTGAAGGACAAGATTGTAAATGAACTACATAAACCAGCAAGAAGAAGATTTCCAAGAAGAAGTACAATCATTAAAGGAATGAATGATCTTTATCAAGCTGATCTCATTGAAATGATACCGCACAGTAAATTAAACAAAGGATTTAAATATATTTTAACAATTATAGACTGTTTTACTAAAATAGCTGACGCTTTACCATTGAAGGATAAGACTGGTAAAAGTGTTACAAAAGCTATGGAAACCACAATACAAAGAAATAAATTTAAAATTAAACATCTACAGACCGATGATGGAAAAGAATATTTTAATAAAGACTTTGGAGCTTTGATGAAGAAATATCAAATAAATCATTATTCTACAAATTCTGAAGTTAAAGCTTCAATAATTGAAAGATTCAATAGAACATTAAAAGGTGCGATGTATAAACAATTTTCAAAACGAGGATCATACGTGTGGTATGACATATTACCACAACTTATAAAAGAGTATAACAACAAATATCATCGTACCATTGGAATGAAACCTATCCAGGTAAATAGTGCTAATGCCAAAATTGTATTACAACGCATTAAAAATAATACAACACCGAAATTGGAAAAATTGCAACCAAAGAAGTTCAAGGTCAACGATAAAGTTCGTATAAGCAAATACAAAGGTGTATTTAGTAAAAGATATCTACCAAATTGGACTAATGAAGTATTTACAATTTATAAAGTGCAACCAACTATACCTGAAACCTATTTATTAAAGGATAACAAGGGTGAATTACTTCAAGGTGGATTCTACGGACACGAATTGTTGAAATCAACAGTTGGTGATGTATATCTTGTCGAGAAGATTTTACAAAGGAAAAAGGATATGGTTAAAGTCCGGTGGTTAGGGTTTGATAAAAGTGAAGACTCTTGGATTCCTTCAAAAGACTTAGTATAGTTGTTTAATAGCTCATTGTGTGTTTAACCTTTATACAAGATGGAGATTGTACAACAAAAAGACCGATTTAATATCAATAACATTGATGAATAATTGACAGTTGACAATGATAAGTTAAATCATGGAAAACATGGTGAATTACTACCAAATACGATAAGATGTCTAATAACTGGTCCTTCAAATTGTGGAAAAACTAATGTTGTTTTTAACCTTATAACTAATCCTAAAGGATTGCGTTTTAATAATATATACATTTTTTCAAAATCATTGCAACAACCAAAATATCAATTATTGGATAAAATACTTGCAAGTGTACCTGAAGTGAATTTTTACAAGTTTAATGCCAGTGAAACAATTATGCAACCAAATGAAGCAAAACCATTTTCTATTTTTATATTTGACGATGTTTCTTGTGAAAATCATGACACAATAAGGAATTATTTTGCTATGGGAAGACATCATAATATTGATAGCATTTATATTGGTCAAACATACAGTAAGATTCCAAAACAACTTATAAGAGACAATGCAAATATGTTGATCATCTTCAAGCAAGATGAAACAAATTTAAAGCATATATATAATGATCATGTAAATGCGGATATGCCATTTGAAAAATTTAAAGAGATGTGTGGCAAAGCATGGAATGAGAAATATAACTTTCTCGTTATTATGAAGGAAGAAGATATTAAAAATGGTAGATATCGTATAGGGTTGGATAAATTTGTATTTATGCGTTGAACTACCAATGCTACATCTAGTTACATGTTGAACCTCACAGTGTAAACATGGTGAATCAAGAAAAACTATTGAAAGAAATAAAATCACTCAGTGATTCTATTAGGATGAAGAATCGTGCATTGAGGATGGGTTTAAGTGAAAGAGAAGAATTTCTAGAGACTACATTTAAACCTATTACGGAACCTTTAAAACAGATATCAGAAACTATTGGTAAACCTCGTTATGAAGGAGATGTTTTACTACCAGTTTCTAAACAAGAAGTACAAGCATTAAAAAAAGAAGAAGATGATGATTCATATACAAGTGCTAGTGAGCAAGAAGAAACAAAAGAAGAAGAACCAATTGTTGAAAAGGAAGAAGAACAGCCAATACCTGAAGCTGAACAATCTATTCCAAATTTAACTCAATTGAGTAGCGATATATTACAACATGGACCTCTTGGAAGAAAATATATAATGAAAATGCTACATGACATGAAATCAAACCCAAATTTGAGTAGATCACATGTATACGGAGCAAGAATTGATGGGAATGAATTGAAGATCGGCGATTCAAAGCTTGAAATAACACAAGACGATTACATCATTATTGGTGAGCATAGATATAAAGGAACAAAAGGATTATATGAATTAATTTTTAAAAACATACCACTAAGATATTCATCCAAAGATTTAAGTGTTTTTAAGGAGATTCTACAAAATACTAACGCTCATAAAAGAAACTACTCAAAGGATGCAATGATTAATCGTTCACGTGCAACAAAATATAACATCGTTATAAAAAAGTTGTTTCCTCCACGAAAATTGCCAACATTACGTACTGCACCAGCGGTGAGACAACCACTGAAAAGAAAATCTTTATCACTTATGGATTTATCACTTCTTGAACAACAACATGGTAAAAAGAGTAAAGGAGATACTTCAACATCTGGTAAAGGATTGATGAAAAATCTATACAATACGAATGTGATTTACTACAACGACATCAATAAATTGGTTGATAGAATGAGACTATTGCATGAAGCCATGGAAGCTGGTCATACAGGTTTAAATAATGAATGGGTAGCTCTGATTGACGAACTCAGAAATCGCGGCATAATTGTATAATTTCCCGCGGATATAAGAGTTGCAGGCGTATAATGTGTCAGTTCTAACATGAGCGTCGACAAGTTCGGACGCTACTCCGCATTAGGAGTGCAAGTTGGAGAAGACAGAAAAAGAAGCGGATTACCGCAAACACCTGAAGGTGACTATAACATAAGTAATAAACGTTTAAAATTAGTTAAAGATCCAGAAGAAGATACTGATGGAGCAAATTTAAAGACAGTAAAAGAAGCTACTTCAACATCATTGAAATTACATAAGAATACTTATGATGTTAAATCACATAGATTAATTAATGTTGGTAAACCAACTGAAGGTTCTGATGCAATTACTAAAGAGTACTTATCATCTGAACTTTCAAATACTTTAAAATTGCAATGGGGTAACAACTTAAAAGATGGACAAACATATGATGCTGGAAATTATAGAATAACCAACGTGGGAAATCCCAAAAATGATAAAGATTCAGTTAATAAAGAATATTTACATTCTATAATACCGGAAAAAACTAAACATGGATATTCTTTTTATAAATTTATTATAAATGACATTGGATACCCAAAGGAAGACGGTGATGCTGTAAACCTAAAATACATCAAGGACAACTGTATTTTACAAGATGTTAATGAAATCGATTGTCATGGTAAAACATTGACAAATGTAAAGTTTGGTTCTCAACCAAAAGATGCTGTTACTATGGAACAATTATCTAAAGAATTAAAAAAGGAAACATCCAATTTTGTAAAACATGAAGATGCCGTTTTAAAGCGGGGAGATAAATTTATACATGGAAATGAAAAGTTTAATTTAATGCAAGGAAATAATGATGAATGGGATGCAGGACATAAAACAATAACAAATGGAAGATTTGGTATAAAAGATTCAGATGTACCTCTAATGGTACAAACATTAATTGCGAGTGGTGGTACATTAGGTACATACAATGGTCGTAATAGAAGAATAAAAAATATTTTTCCTGGTTATGAAGAAGATGATTGTGTTACAGTGAAACAAACAATAACTTGGGATGAACGCAATGGAACCAAATTTGATGCTAAGATGAAGAAAATAATTAATATTTCACCAGGTGAAGTTTTCAATGATGCTGCTACTATTGGACAAGTCATAACAACATCAAAAAGTGATTCGACCGCTTACACATGTAATGATAAACGTATTATGCAGTTACACGATCCTCAACATCCAAAAGATGCTGTAAATTTAGATTGTTTAATAAGAATAGTGGGCAATTTACTTATTGATACCCATAATCATATAGCTAGTACAACGAGTCATGTGATAATTCAACCTGATGAACGTGAAGCTTGGATTAAAAATAGAATTATAAATCAGTATATCATTAATTTGAATAACTAAGTGTTTAAATATAAAAAATTATACATAACTTATTCATTTATGTAAAGTATCTTGTGGAGTAAACACACCAGTTTATATAAGACTACATAATGAAGGCTGTATCACTCAGTCATCATCAAGACAGCAACAAGAGAGGACGTGGTATAACTTCAGCTGCGTTATCCCTACTTAAACGGATACCTGTTGGTGCTGTTGTAAATCGAGCGATAGACGCTCTACCATACGAATTACATATTCCTGGAGGTTATCAATATTGTGGACCTGGAACTAAGTTGGCAAAACGTTTAGCAAGAGGAGATCCTGGAATTAATAAATTAGATCAAGCTTGCAAAGAACACGATATAGCATATTCAAAGTATAAAGATTCAACAAATAGATCAATAGCAGATAAAGTTCTAGCGGAAAAAGCTTGGCAAAGAGTAAAATCAAGTGACGCAAGTATTGCAGAAAAAGCATCGGCTTGGGCAGTAACTAAAGCCATGAAGACAAAAGCAAAGTTAGGTGGTGGAAGACGTCGCAGAGGAAGACCTGCAAAGAGAGGCGCTCCCAAAAGAGGTGGAAACATTAAAAAAGGACGTCGTAGAACTCATAAGGCAAGTGTAAAGAAGACTTCTGTTTGGCAAATGGTAAAAAACGGAGCAGGTTTATACCTAAGACCATACCGTGTGTACTAAATAAGAAGAATCAATTGATAATTCCAAATAAAGCCCTAACAAATCATCAGTTAAATGATTATGTAAAATGTTTGAAAATACCATTCTTTCGAGGAGTTTTTATGAAAGATGCATTACCAACTAAAATATGGAAAAATGAAACTGGAATAGTAAATTTGGATTCCACCTATGGTCCAGGCACTCATTGGGTATGCTATAAAAAGTTCGGACAAACCGTTTACTACTTTGACAGTTTTGGCAATCTACCACCGCCGAAAGAACTTCAACATTATTTTCGAAACTCTAAAAACATTTTTTACAATTACAAAAGAGAACAACCTAACAATACTGAAATATGTGGGCATTTATGTTTGGAGTTTCTAGCGAAAAGTGTCAGTCAGCTTTAATATGTCATCATATACAGTGTCATTGAGTGGAAATTCATCCACATTGAAAAGTACGCTGTTCCCAGCATTGCGTCTATCCAAGGAACGATTATGGGAAGCGGCATTACTTGATTTGACTACCTACAACTCAATTCCCAATGTTACAGAAGGAAAAAACAATTTACTACATTATTATGAAACTATAGATGCTTCAGGAAAATACTCAGAATTGAAAATAATTACATTTCCCACTGGAGCTTATGAAATCGATGATATAAACCAATTATTACAGAAACAACTCGGAGAAGACAATATCACCGTTAAAGGAAACAATAATACTTTAAAAGCAGAAATAACTTCAAAATATTATATTGATGTCAGCTTGGAACAGTCGATTGGCAGTTTACTTGGATTTACAGATACAAAAAAGAAAATCTTAACTCCTGGAACTACTCATTCAGGTGATTCAACTGTAACAATATTGAAAGTAAATAGTATCGATGTCACGTGCAACATTATACACGGATCATATAGAGATGGAGTTAATCAACATATTTTACATACATTTTATCCAACAGTGGCTCCCGGTTTTAAAATTGTTGAGAAGCCACAAAACTTGATATACCTACCGTTAAACACCAGTTTCATTTCAGACATCGTACTGAACATATTGGATCAAGACGGTCATAGTGTTGACTTTAGAGGAGAAACAATTACTATACGGATACACATCAGAGCAGCAACATAAAAGTCAACATGGGATTATCATTTAAACCGCAACGGAAGAGTCGGGAGCTCAGT
Source organism: Neoaliturus tenellus (assembly GCA_030545055.2). NCBI lineage: Eukaryota > Metazoa > Arthropoda > Insecta > Hemiptera > Cicadellidae > Neoaliturus > Neoaliturus tenellus. The sequence continues at coordinate 110,004,666 of CM061534.1, read as the reverse complement.
AGCTCCTCGACATTGGAAGAGTTAACATCGGACAACATTCGTTTTCTACAGAAGATTGGATTGAAACTTAACAGCGATGGATATCCTGGATATATCTCAAGGACCAACGTTCGACGAAACACTATGGGAGAAGGAATATCACACGCACAACCCTTACACTTCATCAAAATTAAACAATAACGATGAAATAAGGATTCCCATTCAACAACAAGATATTTACACGTTACCATGTGAAAGTTACTTGTACATCGAAGGACGGGTATTAAAATTGGATGGAAAAACTGCTTCAACAGTTCCTTTTATAAATAACCCGATGGCATATCTTTTTGATGAAATAAGATATGAAATATCAGGGGTGACGGTTGATTCAACAAAAAAGGTTGGTTTAACAACGACATTGAAAGGATTAACATCATTAACACCGCATGAGAAGAATTCAATAGTCACCGCCGGATGGGTTGCCCCTGATAAAGACACTATAACACCAGCTTCCAACGGTCACTTTGATTTTCATGTACCTTTACGATTGCTTTTGGGATTCGCTGAAGATTACAAACGGGTAATAATAAATGTCAAACAAGAATTAGTATTACTCAGATCTTCAACTAATAAGGACTTGATACTTGCAGACCCTGCAACTACGGAAGATAAACTGGAATGGCAACTACAGTTGGATAAAGTTGTTTGGAGAGTACCTCATGTAAGATTGGCCGATGAACATAGAATCCTATTATTGAGAAAGTTAAAATCTGACCGTGATATTGTGATGCCATTCCGAAGTTGGGAATTTCATGAATACCCTACACTACCTCAGACAGAACGACAAACATGGACCGTCAAGACATCAACTTACTTGGAACGAGCAAGGTACATAATACTCGGTTTTCAAACTAAGCGAAAAGATGTTATCACTGCAAATGCTGGTCAATTTGATCACTGTAAAATAAAGAATTGTAAAGTTTTCCTAAACTCTCAATTCATTCCCTATGACAATTTGAATGTCATGTTCAGCAAAAAACGTTTTTCCATTTTATACGATATGTATGCAAGATTTCAATCGTCATATTATGGAAAGACTAATACACCACTATTATCACCTGACCAGTATTATTCCAAGGCTCCAATAATTGTAATCGATTGTTCAAAACAAAATGAATCGGTAAAATCATCAAGTGTGGATATAAAAATTGAAATGGAATTTGAAGAACCAGTAGCGGATGGAACTTCGGCATACTGTCTAATTCTACATGATAAAATAGTTACTTACACACCGCTGACCGGAATTGTGAAGAATGTACTTTAAGAAGAATTGTACAATGACTGCAAATTTTTGAGGTTAGAATTATCTGCTTCAATTTTTGAGGTTAGAATTTAATTTGTGAAAGACAAGTTGAAAACAAACAATTATGTAATTGTATAAATTTCAAGGATTTTACGAAATATATAAAAGCGAGAAAATAATTAGTGGAAACTTCATTCTATCTTCAACCGTCGTATGGGAAACATCATTCGCAAGATGATGATACTAACGGAGAAGAAAATACACCTCTAATGGATGATAATAGTTCAGATATAGAAAAACAAGTTGAACGAGAAATGGACGAGTTCCTAAAGTTTAACAAACATAAGAAGAAAGAAGAAGAAGAAGCTGAAAAAGAAGTAAAAAGGAAGAAGGTTGAAGTTAACATTACAACCAATATTTTAACAGAAGTATTTCTTCGGATTATCTACCCAATTTCTTCATGCATGACAAAAAGTATATCAGTTGGAATTTTAAAATCAATGGATTATTCACCAATTGTTATTTTAAATCATGGAAACAAAATGGTTACTTTCAGTGAAACTACTTGGGAATCTCTCATGAAACATTTACATCTTTTGGAGTGCTATTTAAGTAACAACACATTTGGAAGAAGAACAAGATTAAGTTTATTGGAATCAAATATTGAAGTTGATATAGTAAAACATCGTGGAGGACAAATTGTTCGCTTCAGAGATTTAACTACCCACAATGTTAAATTATATTTTACTAAAGAAGAATTTTACACTTTAAGTTGTACTACCGGTCCCGTCACCAGATATTTGAAACAACTAATATTTTCAAGTGCAATAATTAAAGACTATCTAATCGATACATTGGACAAACAACCTTTTGTTCCAATTTTATACGGTCCCGTGGATACTTCAATCTTTAATAGAATACCTCAAGAAGTTGAAATGTGGAGACAATTAAACAACTATCACACCAATTTTAATATCGATGAAGTGGCACAAGAAGTGAAAGAAGAAGAACAATCCTGTCTGTTATAAACGTCGGCTCATTCAATTTTTAAGTCAGTTGTTAATAAGACTTCATCATGAATAAACGGGTTTCGTTTTCTAATGCACCACACATAATGGAAGTTAAAAGAGGTATAATTGAATTTCAAGCTTTCCGAGGAAATGATGGTAATTTTATTATTAAAGAATTAGTAATCTTGGACATGAACACATCAGTAGTTTATCATTATTTGTTCAAACCTCCAGTACCATTTAATAGACTAACAACTAAAGCGAAAGTTACAAACAAATGGTTGAACAAACATTTTCACAACTTAAGATGGGATGAAGGTTTCATTAATTATAACATGATGCCGCACATTATGAATCATTATTGCAAAGAGTTTAAAATTATCTACACAAGAGGATTGGAAAAAGCAAATTGGATACAATCATTTACAAGCAACGAAGTAATTAATGCAATAATTGATAAAGATTTCCAATGCTACTTCAACGAACTTTGTATTTCATCAAAAAGTTTTAAACATCGAAGGTCGCAGTGCGCTTTAAAGAATGCCTACCGCTTGAATAGTTTCCTTCAAAAAAGTGGTGGGGGTAGTGTCGACTATAAAAGTGAGAGCGCTACCATAACGCAGCATGAGTATTACTCGAACCTCCGAAGAGACAACATCTCCAACGGACATTCTTATTTACAAGAAAATTAACAATAACATCAAGATGGCATCGCAGAACTTACTTCAAAATTTGGTCGATCAGTTCAACGCTCATTCTAAATCATCAATTCTACCTACGAAGAAATGTTCTGAACTAAAAGAAGAAAAACATTACATCATTCATACGATCAAGAAAATGGAAACTTCAGTAGGTGATGCTATTAATTGCACATTGAGCGAGGCACCGTATACAGTTGGTGACGAACCGAAGTTTCAAATCTTCCTACCTACACGTTTTGTACAACTTCTTCAAAATGAAGATCTTCGTGTAGTTCAACCCGGTGCACTCTATTTGGTTTCGCACGGACCAAGTGGAAATAACTCTACTGAACTTACAATTCATGTAACACCTACTATTTATTAGTTTGTACATAACATTGTCAATATTTGTTTGTAATTGTTTCTCAATAAATATGATATAAAACAAAAAAATAAAAAGCAACATATTGTAATGTCTTTGTATATTACAATATGTTGCTTTTTTAAAAATTCCACGGAATGACCTTGACCCAATTTTGTGTGATGATAAAAGCAGAAATCTACTTGTGAAGTTCATCAGTCTACGACTACCTTTCGTACCGTACACATCTCGCTCACTCTATTGCTTAATATAAAAAACTAAATATGTCTCTCAAAGTCAAGTGTGCATCTTACGATACCAACACCATTACAACTTTTGAACAACTCGAAGATTTAACCAACGAAATGCGAGTTTTACTTACCGGTGGTTATCACTTAACTGTTGATGTTAGTGCTACTAATACAAGGATGTTCACTAAAACAAAATATTGCGATGATGAAATATTTATTTCTACACAACCTACAACTTCTTCATCGCCTACTGGTCAACATAACATCAAGTTCCAAAAATATTACCAATGTTGAATAACTTTTGACAAACAAAACTACAACTAAAGAATCACGTGTTAAATGTGAGTTAATAAAAAGGATGTGATACTTGAATAAATAATCATTTGCTTCTCAGCTCTCACCACGACAAGACCTATTTAAGAAAATGTTGTACAGAATGATGATTCAACTTGATGGAAAAATCTATGGAAAAGATTACAACACTGTTGAACAAATGACTAAAGATATAGATGTATTAGCTAAAGAAGGATACCAAGCTAAATTAATTTTAAAATTTCCTGAAGTACATCCGCTATCAATAGAAGAACTAGTTGCTATGGCTAAAGCTGAGAAAGATAAAAAGTCTGAAGAAAACAAAGAGAAACAAACTTCTTAAGTATCAACATTCCTTACATTAGTAAGGTATAAATTTTTAAAACTCCGTTTGGATGACCTTGAAATTAGCCCCACCACTTTTCATAGTACATAAAACTCGCTATTCAACACTATACACTCTTATTCTTTCACTGGACTCCGCAGCATCAACATGGAAGAGCAAAAATACAAGTACAAACCTCGTTACTGTTGTGAACAACAGTGTACAGATTTAGGACCAATGATGGTGGATGGGTTAGCTTGTACTAAATGTGAATTCTTCGGATCTTGTTATTGCAAATGCAAAACAAAACAACTACCACCACCGGAATTGCGAACTTTCAAATTTTACAAATCAAGATATTTTCATACATGTTGTCCTCAAAGATGTTTCAAATTTCACCCTCTAGATCTTGCTCATTGTCAACGCACCAAGTCTCATCAAGATGATTTTTGTACACATATGATAAAAAGATGTAAATACAGATCAGATTGGTATTCCGATCCTGTAGAACCATCAAATGTGTAATTTCAGTTTTACACTCTTTTTTAAAACTTCATTTGGATGACCTTGAGATTTCCCCCACCACTAGTTCTAATTTTTATATAATATTAAATCATTCCACTTCCAACACTCTAACTAACAACATGGAAAACAAATTTATCAAGTTTGAACATATAATAACTGACAGGGAGGAGATGGAAGAATTGTTTCAAAACTTACTTTCTATCATTGACGAATATCCTATAAGATGGTTCAGAATTGTAGTTCAATATTTAAATCCTGGTGAATTGTTTTCTTCATCAAGTGAAGAAGATGAAACAACTACTTCGGTTCAAATAATTGAATTAAAAGACGAAGAAGAAGAACTAAACATTTTATTCAATCATAAGCTCAAGGTTCCCCATATAAAAGCCCCCTCCCTAGACAGCCCCCCTCCCTAGACGCCTGCTCAAGGTCACCATTATATAAGCCCCCTCCCTATGCGCCGATCCTCATTCCATCACCGACTCTCCAACAATGAACAACTCTCCATTGGCCCGAATGAATTCTAGTTTTGAAATAAACTCTAAAGAAGAGTTACAAGACATTTTTAATATTTTACAAGAACTTGTAGATAATTTTACAACCATCAAAATGAATTTGGAAATAACATACGATTGTCCTATTTGTGATAAGGTTGAAAGTTTAGACGAAGACAGTTTACTAAATCTAAATCCTGCACCATCTGACACTACTGATGGTAATAATGAAGAGCAACGTCTTTCCCCCACCACTTCTTTGTAATTCATCCTTTCCCCCCACCACTTCTTTATTTAACTAACATTTCTCCCTTTTACTTCTCATTCCTTCTTCGACTTCTGAACTATCAACATCACTTGTTTTAAAATTTCAAACACTAACACAATCATGATGGATGAATTTCCCTTCGTAACTAGAATGGAAGAGGATAAATTGAAATTAGAAATTAAACGATTGGAAATAGAACAGGAAAACCAACTCGAAATGTTACATTTGTTCAAGCTTTTCAAATACATCATCTGGGGACTCTGCATTTACCTTCTCATCGTCGTCGGTGTTTGCATTTACAACTCTGTAATTCATCACAAAAGTTCAACTTGTTTAAACTCTGCTGTTGCACATTAATTCTATGTTCACTAATAAAATTCAAAAGTTACTTCAACCTATCCTACTATCACCAACTAGTTCAACTTAGAACTATTTCTGGTGGTAGTTGGGTAGGCTTTTTTAAAACTTACTCTGGATGACCTTGACATACTTTCCAGATCCCATTTATAAATTTGAATTTCAGTTTTAAACTAACTTTTAATTTTGTTCAACTATTAAGAGTTTTGTTAACACCATCAAATTTCAGTTTTCAACTAACTTTTAATTTATGTGCACTTTTAGTTCAACCCTAGTTACTTTATTCGCAAATTCAGTTCAACCGACCACCAACGCTATCGCCATCTCCACCCCAATATTTCAACATCTCTGCCCCCAACACTTGCCCGAACATCTGCCCGTAGGGGCAGCTGCCCGGACATCTGTTCGGTTTTAAAAATATAAAAGAAAGGTAAAGGAGTGGGGGTGGCGCATGCTCACCAATGCAAAACTAAGGTTTGAGGTTAGAATTATCCATGGCGGCCGCCATGTCTAGTTCAGTTTCACAACATAGAGTCGGCGACCGGTTATTGGTCTAAAGGAGTGGGGGAAGGGGTGGTGGGGGGAGGTTGCCGTTTTATAAGCCCTCTCCCTAGGCGACGCTTCTCATTCGATCGCCAACTTTCATACGATAAACACCTCTCCCATGGCACGAATCAATTATCCCGCTATCACCAACTACTTCAACTTAAAACTATTTCTGGTGATAGTTGGATAGAATTTTTAAAAACTTACTCTGGATGACCTTGACATATTTTTCCACATCCCAGTTATAAGTTTGAATTTCAATTTTCAACTAACTCTTAATTTTTGTTCAACTGTTAGAGTTTCCTTAACACCAACGAATTTCAATTTTGAAATAACTTTTAATTTATGCTCACTTTTAGTTCAACCCCACTTTATGCGCAAATTCACTTCACCCTAACGCCAACACTATCGCCATCTCCACCCCAACCTATATGGCATAACATATAACTACAGCATCTCATGTATACCCTCTAACCCCCACCGGAAGCTATATGGCATAGCAGCTGGCGCCACCTGCCCGAGTCAACTGCTCGCCAGCAGCTGCTCGGGCAGATGGCACGACTTCCGGTCTAGGTGTAACCAAAACACACTACTACCGTATTACTTTCCTTTCTTCCAGAGATTTTTTAAACAGATTTTTAACAAGGCCAACTCCTTTCCGTTAACCAATATCAAGTTATATTTTTACAATTCAAAGTTTCATCAGCTTCAATTATTTATGAATTCGAAAGTCCGGTTTGTGCACTTTGTTTTCTCTTTTTGGATTAATTTAAAATGACATACTTGATGGGGGTTACTCTAAAAAAACTACAACTAGCAACCCCAATTTTTGGGGGATGAGGCGCGTATTTTGGAGATGAAAAATACTTCACGTTACAATAGCAATGTGTATTGAAGCTCGATTAAATATTTACAGTTGTTGAAAAATTAATAATTTAAGCCTGCTTTTGTGACGTACGATATAATTTGGTTTTGATTTAAAACTGACTGTGATGGGCATCAAAATTATAGTTTGGGTTTTAAGGTGAAAAAGTAACTAATATATTTGCTCAAAAATTACTCGGTAAGCAAAATATGGTATAAATATGATTTTCTCTATCTTAAAGTATTACTTTCTTTTATACTGAAAACTGTATTGGATACAATTAGTTATTAACGCTCTTATCAACTAAAGTCCAAATGGCGTTTCTATTTCTGGCAGTGTAAGATTATTAGATTAAGGGCCAGGGGGACTAAGCTTGTCGTCCATAAAATTATTATCACTTTCCTTTCTCAGACAAACCCGTCCGCTCCGCTCACTGGTCCTTTTCCTATTTTAATCGAGAGCACTTTGGAATAGTTTTGATGAAAAACATGTTAAGATGTAATACATTGGTTTATATCAACAATTATCTGCTTATTATTGTTTAATTTAGTAAGTACAATTAATCTCCATAAGGACATCATAGGCACTTTGAAGGGCTATAGGACGAAAACTGTATTTTCCTGCCGATGGGACCAACTCCAATCAGTTCCTCGCGACCAAAACCCCCATACTAAAAAAAATCCTTGGAAGGAAAAGCATTGCTGATTTTAGAGTATATGATAATAATGATAAGATATTCTCTCAAGGGTTTACGGTGTCAAAAAAATTTATCATCGTAAAACATAATCAATGTGTGAATATTTTTTTTGGCAGTGGTAGGCCTAATCTTATTGTAAATCCATCAGACATGGGCCATTTAAAAACGTTTTAATAAGTTGTTTTAATTTTTACAAAATTGTAAAGGTCGCAATGCAACTGTATTTCAATGAATGTTTAAAGGGATAACCGTCAATTTCGTAGAGTAAACAAATTTGTCACTTTGTTTGTTTGCCGGCAGTTGTTTACTTTACGGTGTAGGCTGTGAAAAAGTTTTGCAATGTAACATTTTACTATAGATAGCCCTGATAATTTATTTTGAAACCATGGAAATTTGATCCCTGAATCATAAACAATCGAAATTTTTCCTACTTTTTGTATAATTGACAACCGATTACAGAAAAATAGTAGTGTTTTGTTCATGCTTTTAATCCATCTGAATTATAGTTTATACCATGAACGAAGTTTTATTTTTTTTTTGCTATATTTGTTTACAAATAAATTATAATGTTTAATTACTAATCCCTACTGCATAAATTATTTAGAATGTCAAGACGATTGAGCCGTTCAAGCAAGCGACAAACTGAAAACGTGGTATGTTTTATCATTGTTCCGAAATGTCGTGTGTTATGGTGGGGTCTGTGCCAAAGTCGGATAACTATGAAGATTCGACCATTTACTGGACGATTTTCCCTCCAGACTCAAGACTTCAAGCTCGAGCCATTTAAAAAAATCATCCGATTAGGTTGCCTGACGCACTTTTTAATCTTGCAATGATTAAAGGGGCCAAGCTTGGCGCCTGACGCACTTTAAAAATGATCCAGGCTTAACGCACATAACTTAAGATCTAAAAAAGTGTCTATATCTGAAGTCGTCCACATATGTAACCGTCAACTTTAAGACAATAGTACAAGGTTGCTCTCATCCAAATTTGACTGTTTATAAAAAGATTAATTAATCAATATCTCACAATGATTTTCCGTATTAGTATAAAAAATGTATCTTCCATAAAAAATGTACATGTACATTTACATGTAAAAGAAACTGAAAAGTTTCTCGAAATACTTAACAACTTTTAACTCTGTTTATTTCATCCTAACAAAGCATAACAAATTATTAAAATCTGGTGGTCATGTCTTACTTAAGAGAAAGTAAAAATCATAATTAATACTTACTCTCTTTGTACCGCGTGTCGATCTGGGCCTGCAGTATGTTTATTCCCGGGACCACGATGGCCGGGAGGGTGCGAGACCGCAGGAGGGGTGGAGGTTGACGGCCCCCAGGTAGGGCGATCTTGGGGGCTGCCAGAGCCGCCGCCGCCGCCTCCGCAGCGGCCCTGCAACAATGGGGGCAGCTAGCAGTAAAGTGTCTGTCCGTACCACCGGGCGCTGCCCTCCATCCCACACTATGTATCATCGCAGGAGCTGAGAAGTTCTTCCTCCTGGTAATCGCTAAATAAACATGTTAAATTTTAATACCTCGATTGTTATTGAAAAGAGGCCAGTCATGAACTCTTAAACTGTCTAATATAAATTAAAACATTTCAAAAACAATTATACAGCAAAATAAAATTGAGACTATTATTGGCTGGCTATTAACTCGATTTTCTCTTATAATAAACCACCGTTATTACTACACACTAACTCCTATAACTCAATATTTACTCTATCACAGTAATCTACAGCATTCCAGTAGAGTTATTGTTAATTCTCTATAATAATGGAGATTAGGTTCTAACGCCAGCTAGATTGTTATTGACGCATTGTGTGGAGAACAATGTGTGTGCTGTCGGTGTTCCAACTAATGATAAACTGAATATATCAACTAAAATTTGGAGTATGTCGAACTATTAAATAAATTTATTATACTTTGTATGTTTTTCTTCATAAATTCATCATTATAGTTTTTTGTTTGTTTTACTATTTATTGTTTAATTTCCTGACTGTTTTTATAGCACATTACTTGAGAGATAATATTGTGTTGTAGTTAACTAAGATTAGTAAGTTCAAACGAGTTATATCATAGTGATGGGCGAGCCTAAAAATTAAATCTAAACTCTTGCTTTTTTATTATAATCATTAACTAAAATGAATTTTGAAATTCATTTAAAAGGAAACAGTTTTAGAATAATAGTAAATCATTCTGGCAGTAATTTTTACTCATAGTTACATGTAAAACGTCAAACTCTAACCTCAAGAGAGCAAGATCCCTGAACCTGGCGCATAGTAACATTATGTTTTTTTTATTTTTATTTATTTTTTTTAATCTCCACTGCCCGTACGGTGATCTAAAACAGCAAGGTACGGTCACGGCATTAAGTCACATAGGCTAGCTAGAGGTGACTGCTCATGTTTGTGCGTGTAATGTCGTCGCCCGGGATCGAACCGGGGACCGCTGGCTTGTGAGGCCAGACCTCTACCATTGGCTACCGCTCCCGTAATTTTATTTTGCCAATATTAAAGACATCTGTAACAAACAGTTATTAATGTATTTCAAAGCTTTCCCTGAAAAAGACCCTTACGTGATTTAAACATTTTCATTAACCGGTTTCGCTGGAAAAACAATGTTCAGTAGCATATACAACGTATAATTCAAGGAATTATTAAAAAATGAGTTCTCTTGAAAACGTTCTCTTCGACTAGGATGCAGATGGTTATAATTTCGCAGACGATTCTATTTCGTCACGAAATAAAGAGTTGAGGGCTCATTTTAACAAACAATTTCAATGTTATGTTAAGTGGCAACAAAACCCAACTTAAGAATCTAACACAAAAGTATTAAATCCCTAGGTCCATATGAGTGTTGAATGTCCTCAGCGAGGGATATTCTCTTTTATGAATATGAAATTATAAACAAGTAACTGGTAATTAATGAGCTTACTTCCTTGGTCATTGTTTTCCAATAAAAAGTAAAATAGACAGACGAAGATATCTAATAAATGTTCAATGAACATTAAATTGAATTCACATTTCCACAACAATTGTACAATTACAGCCCAATCAGAGGGCGGAAAGCAAAGTTAATTACTATGTTGTTTCACATGCTGAAACTCTGACGGGGAGTACTAGAATCAGGGTTAATGTGACTGTGACTGTTGTGTTGAAAAAGGGTGTTTTTATTTACAATTATGTACAACAGCATCAAATTATTAATCATGACTGAGTTTAAATTGATTCGCAATAAAATCAAAAAGCCTTTCACTTTTAAACAATGTTATATATTCATTCCAGTAAATAAACCAAATTAACAAAGCATTTGTTTCACTTAGTCGTGATTTAATACAATCAAAATAAAATACTCTTTAAACTAATGAAAAATTACTGACAAATCATAATCTCAAGAGAGAAGGGGATGTGGAAATTCATTCGCCCCTCATATTGCTGTTACTTTTATGAGAAATAACAACAACAACAAATTTGTTTGTATACTTTGTTTGCATAGAAGGTCGTTTGAAGTAAATAGTAAAACGTTTCTTTATAACTTCTGTAAATGTATTAGACACATCTATTAGACAAAATAAACATTCCAATAACAGAAGAACCTGTAAAGATACGGTACAATAAGAAAGAATATTATCTATTACCGTATTGAAGTAATATATTCCTTCATTCAATCGTTTACAAGTGGTTGACAATGTTTAAGAAAATGTTTCTACATTGTTTCAAATTTCTTCAAGTCGAAAATGTTCCTCAAGAGCTTTGGAGCAATAAAAAAATGTTTGAAATCTAAAAATTTACCCTGTTGTATAAACAATTACAAAACTACTACCTTACTAAAAGCTTAGTTACCGAATCAATATAACTTTCTGGAGAAAACCACTGCACTTTATTTCTGTTATTGAATCCTATACTATAATACGAGCAATGTCTGAAGGGATGTGTGTTCCACGATCTCAAAATCTATGCGGTTAGATTTTGCTTAAACTTTGGATTTAAGAGTGTTTTGGCCCAAAAATAAGTTACGAAACAGATTCAATCCTAGGAAAAATCGAATTTGGTCTAAATTTAAGTTTTAAAATCGTAATTTTTAACTTTGGTCTTATGAGTTGCTATTTTGGTAATGAAATAACAACAAAAGGTATACAAAAATAAAGGAACATTAATGTTAAGCAGTCTTTTTCAAACAGCTGTTAACTGTGAAGAGGTATAGTCGGTTGTTGGTGGAAGTTTAATAGCCTTATTACCATGACACTATAACAAAAGTGAATTAAAACCACAAAGCAAGGCTCGGTTAACCTGGTACTGAAAGTTAACTAAATTCAAAAAGGGTATAATTTATTTTAAAAAAGCGTCTGACATGTGTTCTACTGGGTTATTAAAACATGGCTTTGAGTATAAGTTCTAAACGTATGATAATAATCATAATAACACATTTAGTTTAGCACCATCAAAAAGTATTTTCAAAATTTGAGCCTAACACAAATTATATTATATTTGAGACTAAATAACTTGAAATATTTCAGATATATTTTTCTATGGTTTTTTTCTAGGAACACTATTTCCGAATGCAGCGAGCATAAGGTTCTTTGAGAATTAAAATATCTTTCCAAAACTTATAATTACGTTATAATTAATTGTAAATATCTTTCTAAATTATAATTACTAATTTGGAAATTCGCTGAGTACAGCGATAACAGATGAACCTGTGAACAAAATTTCATCACGTGCTCATAAAGAGGAAAATAAATGTCTATTATCCCTACAATAAAGATAGGGAAAGAGTATGCAGGTTTGATGCCATGGGGAACACTGAAAGTAGGTAATTTTAGTATAAAAGATTATTTCGACCATATTAAGCCATATACTAAGTTTCATCAATATCCGTCCATGAATAAATTAGTTTGAATATTCTCCTTGTGATTAACATGGGAAAAGAGTATGCAGGTTGCTGCCATGATAAGTACAAAAAACCAAGATTTTTTTACCATAAATGGATGGATCTTAACCAAATGAAGCTAAATACCAAGTTTCGTCAAAATATATTGGTTAATAAGTAAAATATTAAAACATTCTTTTTCCTCCTTAAGATTAACATTGGAGCCACAAAATACAATGTACTGTCTTTAGACTTTTTAATATCTCGGTAATCAATGGGGAGAGAGCAAAGCTGCAAAATACTTAATTGTGTGTTTTTATTAGCTAAATCCAGTAATGAAAATCAAAATAAAAAGTTTTTTAAATTAGATGTGAAAAATGCCAAAAATCCACTTTTGGGGTGAAAAACCCCTAACACTACCCCTTCCGGTAGGTGGGAAAATTCGCTGAAATTGCAAATACTTATAAAAATTAATATTTTACAAAATACTCAAAAACTGTTGTTTTTACTGATAAAAGTGCAATAACCTTTATTATAGATCATGATTAGACCTTTCAAATAAGATGTCAAATGTCAAAATCGGTTAAGGGGTTTCCGAGATATGCAACATTATTGTAATTGGCTGAGCGGCCATATTGATGACGTCACTGCTCGTGACGTCATTATATTTAAGTTTGCCTCCCGGCAGATTTTTACTCTTTTTCATGTGTTTAGTCAATTCCCAAAGTTTGGTGCTGGTATCAGGAAGTGAAAGATTTTTACACTTGTTCCACACACTATTATTCCCATACTCAGCAAACTGAAAAATACTCTTTATATACAGGGTGTTTAGTAGTCAGTGTCAAAAACTTTAAGGGGTTAAACACCTTCCAATAACAGACATTTAGATTTTTCCAAATTTATTCGCATTGCCTAATATGGTTTTCTCGCATTTTACCACTCTAATTGTCACTTTCTATTCATGTTTAAAAAAATACACAATTTTTATCAGTATAAGTACAGTTTGTCCCAGTTTAGCCCTCTTAATGCCTTACTAAATCTACTTGAAAACGATATTTTGGAAAATTAAGAAAAAGTGTGCTATAACTTACTTAAGAAAACTTTTGGATGCATGAAGCTACAAATTGCCAATCACCGAAAGTTCCCACACATTCTTATACTTTAAAACGAAATGCTAAAAGTGACCTTTCCAATTTTCCAAAGGAGCGGAAATTGGCATTAAAAATAATTATTGACCTGTTTCTGATAAAATATTTATCATCGTTTATCACAGACTATTATTCAGAGTGAAAATGGAGTATGGATTAAATTTATTAGATTTTAATCCACAACATATAAAAAATACCAACGTTCACCAATAATTACTGACGTACTTATCTTTACCACAAAATCTAGTGGACGTCACAATAAGAGTCAGTCTAAAATCATAAATAATATAAGAATAGGTTGATGGTCTTACTTATTTGAGTGTAACGCTGCAAACTGGGCTTCAAATGGTTGACCGGGTCGGAAATGGCAGGTAATAAAACTTTCCATTAAAACAATGTGGCAAACACTTAAAAATGCAGGTCTATAATTACGTTTGACTCCGACTTCCTGCTTCTAAGGCAAATAGGAAAGGTCACTTATAGTATACCTAGCTTAGAAAGTGAGGACGTTTACTTTTTTACTTTTTACTTTTCTTCTCTGACAGTTTGTATGACGTATAAAATTTTTTTTCTTAAGTATGTTACAATGCATTGTTTCTTAAATTCGGACTGATTAAAATAACTTTAAAAAGTGGCAGTTAGAGTGAAAAAATAAGAGAAAAACTAAGTTTTCATAAGCAATGTCGAGAATAAAAAAATGTATTTATACATAAAAAATTTTTGTTGGTGGGAAATTGAGATATATAACTGGCTAAGTAGCACAATTTACATTCGAAATAAACCCTTAAACGTTTTGTCTTCCAAAACCGTGTATAATATTAGTCCGTGGTTTCAATTACCATGATTATGAAGAGAAACAAAGGACAATCAACTCCAAGCTTGGAAAATTCCAGTAATGCTTAGAAACAATAAACATGTTGTCGTCCTATTTTAGAAATCTCCTCTTCTTTTAAACCCAAATATTTATTTGGGAACTTATCCCCAAGTAAAACATCTGTTAAAAAATCAACCCGTAATATAATGTGGACAAATAAAAGATTAAGGTACAAGATGTATTATATTATACAAATGTTTTCGCCTTGTTATCACGCTTGTACTACAAGTCACTATTATACATGCAAAATTTATATCAACATTGGATGAACATGAATTTTTTGTTTAATAAGGAAAATTATTTTAGTTAATAACTCCGGAACGTATTCAAACAGCTTTGAATTTAAAAATAACTATTTCAATTAATAAATATCTTTCCAAACTTTTTTTCCAAATTGCTACTTATAGATATTTATGTCAAACCTTATACATTTTTAATGTAATATTCGTTGTAAAATATTTATGGAAAAGAAAGGCATTTTAATTTAAAACAGACAATAATTGAAAATATGTATCTTAAGTTGTTATGGAATGTAATATGTATTCGATACTGTTACTGCATTTTCGAATCCGACCCCTGCTGTCAACGTCAACGTCTGCCTATCCAGGGGAAATCCATTACACACGGCCCAGTAGACGTGAAATGCTATAGACATCTGGGAGGCCATTTCTGGTGTTGTAATGTCTTTATGGATTTAGTGAAAGTTCATTTTGCCAAAATAAATAGAAATTTTTAAGATGTACGCAGGGAATAAAAAAGTTCCGCAGAAGACTGAATTTTTTTATCGTTTACAACAAAAGCAATACAACTTTGGACATAATTAAAAGATTTTTAAGGTCCATCAGAAGTCAAAAGAAAACCCTTAAATTGTCGCACCTACAATGAATTACCGAGACTGAAATGGCAACCAATCAAACTTTTCATTAAAACCTTATGAGCCAAACAACAAAATGCACTAACTCCCGAGATACCCAACAACATATAGCCCGTTTTAAGAGACACTTTTGGCGTATTGCTAAACATACCAATCCAATAATATTGTTTAATTATGTATTATTGTAACAAAGGCTAATGCAGTTTTCTTTAAAACTTCCTTTAAAGGTAACCCGCCAACGATGTCTTCCTGGTCATAAACATTTAAAATTCTACATATCTTTTGTTCTATAAATTATTCTAGCCTAGTGTACTTTTACCTCAAAATCAATAAATATAGTTTGAACTATTAAATATGAATATGAATATTCTTATCTATATATTATCAGTAATCAGCCAAAACTACACTTATTTACAGCTGTACATCAACATTTGTTTAAAATGCTCAACCTTATCCCAATGTTATTCTAATGTTATCCTAATGGGAACATTTTCAAATTTAAATTATGAATAGCACTCTTTATTTTAAGCCTAATTCTCATAAAGCTTTGGAGAAATTAACTACAAACCAAGCCCTATCCAACGATACCAAAAACTCGAAAAAGGTTGAGAATTGTGGGTGTTTCAATTAAAAGAAAATCCCTTAGCGTATTAAATAAGTATAGATTCAACCCACCTGGAATCTAGGTTGATACCTCACGAATATGATGTGAGACTAGCAAAAGCATATGGTCAAACAATAATTTTTGGATATAGCATACAGGAGGGTGAAAATAATAAATGTTAATAGCCCCGTCGCAGCAGACCTGCGTACTCAGAGAATTTCCAATGGAATTTTGTTATATTTTCTATTTCCCCATAAAATCCATGGGGATGAGAGTATGTAGGTTTACCGCCATTATGGTTTTGTTGGTAAATATAAGTTAAACCCTACCTAGTGAATATACATACCAAAATTTATCAGGTTATGGTGTTCCTTTTATTTTCCCCATAAACCCCATAAAGGTTTAGGTTACGTAGGTTTGCCGCTATATGGGGTTTCTAAGCAAATATAAGTTAAAAGCTTGAATGCACTTACCAAATTTTATCAAGATATGCTATAAATAAGCAAGATAGAAGGTTTTCTTGATTTCCCATAAGAATAACATGGAAAATATAGTTTTTGGATTTTCTCCATAACCATTTAAGCTAGTTAAACAAATTCAAAATACTAGATGGTTTTTGTTTTTGAGCTCTTTTAAATGGTTTAAGTTAAAATTGTTGAATTTTATAAATAAAAGTAAAAAAAGCCAAAAACCCATTTTTTACCCTTTTGAAACCCCATAAAACCCCGTTCCCATGGTCCAATCATTCTGGTTCGCGAACTCAATCTAATAGATGCTGGCTTACACCCCTGTACCAAATTTCATAAAAATCGGAGGTTCCGTTCAAAAGTTATCGTGTTCACGGACACACACACACACACACACACACACACACACACATATATATATATATATATATATATATATATATATATATATATATATATATATATATATAGGGCCTATCAATTTGAACGAACGGTGTTTTTGGCTTCTAGGGACCTCAAAACGAAAAAGTATCATGGTCCCGGGTTTAGGTCTTACCGTGACTACTACCGTAATATTCCCTATAGGGAAATTCGATAAAAAGTAATGTTTGACATCTGGGAAAGCCAAACCTAGGTTTGTTATAATTTAGATTTTTTTTAGTTTTATGATTGTTAAATTAGTTTTATATCGCAATATTTTCCCTTTTCATTTGCTTAATGTACTTTTTAACTTTTAATGTATTATTTTCCTTTTTCCCTAGAAGTAACGATTTGGTTAATGGATTATATCGATGAAATTTTTGAATACATAATAAAGCAAATCTCAAAACCACCTTTTTGTTAATACTGTGATTGGTTTAAAAATGTCATTAACATACTTAAAATACATACAGTTGAAATGCTCGTTAGGGTCCTGTTTCAGTTTTAAAATTTGAATTCTAAAAACGATGCAACTCAAACTCTTAATGCACAATTTTGAAAAGTGACTCACTTTGAAATGAACAAGAGACAGAGAGATGACGTTTGAAATATCACAGCCTAATCTCAATCCCATTCATAAAACAACTTCGGAGATTACACTAGCCGTCGTAGGCCTATTCCTTGCTTCTGCTTAGAAATGAGCAAAACTTCCGTTGTTGTGTGTTCATTTCATTCATGAAAAGATGTAATGTAACACATTGAGTAGTATAATTAAAAATTTTTAATGTTTTAGTGTTTCCATGTTTTAAAGTAGTCTGTGATAATTTGGTGTTTTTAATATTAAAAACTTAATTCTGAGACTTGTAAAGTTATTCTTGATGTCGTGTGTAGCCGTGGTGTTGTTGTGAAATTATGTTGACTAGAGATCATCCCCAGGTTGAAATTCAACAGACATTTCACTTGTTCTATTTTATAACTGAAACATCTGTTCTGCTTGATTTTATAGCATTTGTTATCACAACACTGTCTAATGATTCAATGAAACACCCTTCTCCCTTAATATTGACATTAAAGTTTTGATATCCTGTAGGGCGTAACCCTGGATGCTAATTTGAATTATAATAGGATTCTGCTCATCTGCAGGCCATGCCATTCTAACGGTATGCACGGATTTATCCTACGATGCACACAAGCTGAAAAGCGGAGGAAAAGAATCATGCTTGTCTATTAATATAATAAATAGAAAGGTAATCCCATATTTTTCTCAAATTGACCGAGCATGGGCTCAGTTAACTTTCCAGACAACTAGCTCGTCCGCTTCACTCACTTGCTATCCCTGGAGATTTTTCAATTAGTACACATATGTTGAACTAAATGTTGAGAATATATTTCGTTGGTTTATTTATACAATTATTAGCTCATTATGGTTAATTTGAGTAACTATAAATAAATTATACCACAAAAAATGGAAACTTTGAAGGGATATTGGGCAGAAACCAGATTTCCCCGGTCTCTTAGTCGAAAATGACAAAGTTTTATGGTTGGATAAGAATAACAACTATTACATTTTCCTACTTCAGCTCCAAGAATTAGTGTGCAACATAACAACACTCGAGTAAATCGAGAAATTTGAAGATTCGTGATAAGGGAGTGAGGGGTTTTACATTTAAATTTAGAAATTCAACGACATTTTGATTTTGAAAGTCAAATGACTAAGCTGTTTAGGCGTGGGAGTACTGTTCTTCTCATTGGAGCTAGCAGTATTCTCATAGTGAATGTTAGTGTGACCGTAACTAACTCCAGTTAATGGACTCCATCTCACTTGACTTTTATCCAATTTTGAGCATTTAGGTATTTTTATTTTTTATTTTAATCAAGTTTTCTTTACATTAATATTATTTACAAGTTTAAATGACTCCTTGTTAAGATATTACGGATTAGTTACACTTTTTCCATTGTTAAAATAGACATATCATGAGTTTAATAATTTGTATAACAATAGATCCTTAAGTCTTATACTATATACTCTATACAAAAGTTTGACTGATTAAAAAAAGCCGTTATAAAATTAGAATAAAAAAATTAAAATTACGGGGGGAATTTTAGAGTTTTTTGTTAACCTGTAGCGCGATATTTTGATTTTTCTACTACTCAAGGACAGTTCAAAAACTTTTGGATATACTCTGTATATGCTCGCACATTTGTGATTCAATGTAATTCACAAATGGGACATCGAACCTTTTTTACTTGGTTACGTGTGCCTTGTGGGTAGAAAATCGGAAAACTCGGACAAAAAGACTGCTTTTTTTGAAAATAAATATTGTTTAAAGAGCCTCCATCATGAATTTTGTGTATATTCTTATTGTGTATAAGTCTCTGGGATTCAAAATTTCTCAAAACTTCTTGGATAAAAGTTATCTCTTACTATCCAAGTAAATGACCTGAGATATTTCAGAATACGTCACCAAAGGCAGGAAATTTAATTGTGTTTTGATAGATTTAACAAAACTTGAAATCTCTGTTAGTGATCGGTTCCGTGGTACATAAATAAAACGAAAACTCAGAAAATCAAAATGAAAACGGTGAGTATAGTTTTATTAACTAGCTAGCAATATTTTACTCTCATTTAATATTTATGAACCCTCATCATACTTTTAAAAAAGGTTATTTAAACCAAACTAGTGACATAATAATTACTATATTTTATCTTCCTGAAGTCAAAAGTAGCTAGTACCATAGTAATAATTTATTTCAATGGTTTTCTCCTCCTGACGAACTACTCTTTTAAAAAATAGAACAAAAATACGTCGTATTCAATATAATTTGTTACACCCTAACAACTGCATTTATTCAAACTATTTTGAACGGTATAAAAATAGTGTTACAAAAACATAATATGCTTTAGAGTAAATAAAACCACAATCTTTTACTCGAAAACAATCAATGTTTGCATGGGCAAAGTTTTTTTTCCATCCAAAGATTTTTTGTTGTTGTTTTGGCAATCAGGAATCGATTGGAGCTGGTCCCATGGCTGGGGAAAATCCGGTTTTCGTCCTAGAGCCCTTCAAAAGTTCCAATGTTAACCTTAAGATTTTTTTAGCTAATATATTTAACAGAAAAATCAGCTGATAATTGTAGATATAAACATATGTGTTACACATTTAAGCCGTGGTTCAACACAAATTTATACCAAAGTGCCTCCATTGGCCTGGTGAGTGAGCGAAGCGAACGAGCTCTTTTAAAAAAGAAAGAGGGCGAGTGAGCGGAGTGAATGAGCTTTGTTTAAGAAAGGAGAGTGACGCTTGATAATTTTACCGAGCATAAACTTGGCCCCGGTACTATGTATTAATTCATGAGTTTAAAAATCTTTTTGACTTAAATGTTTTAAGACTAAGTAAGCCATAAGTATCATCTAGACATTTCTAGAGGTCAGGGTTCACATGAAAAGCTTTTAACATAATCCCCCCCCCCCACGTTGATGGTGTGTATTTTTTATTGAGTTTCTTCCATAAATCTGGCAGATGATTATAATGTGATATATACAAATCGGTGTATATGTAATGGTCTACTTTATTATTATTATCGTAATAATATAATATAATAATAATAATAATAATAATAATAATAATAATAATAATAATAATAATAATAATAATATAACGTGATTTAAAACTATTTTACAGTCAAAGGTACGTAAGAATGGGTGGGAGAGTGGTGACTGTTGTACTTGAATGAGTTCATTTGATTTTGTGTCTAGATGGCTAACAAATAATTAATTTAAACTATCAAAAAGCACTTACTATTGCTAACACTACCTGTTCTGTATTTTCTTAGATTTTCTCAGTTACAATAATATTTTTTAGAAAACAGAAATATTATTCTGAGTTTAGAAAAATTAATGTACAAGAGTAATTAGAATTCAGTAATTGCAGAAAACTATAAGGTGGCATTTGACTATAATTATTGGATATAATGTTTTTAGTCAATTTAATTAAGAATTACTTAAGAAACTTTTAATTAGATTATATACTTTGATAAAAAGAAAATGTTCATATAATGTGACTTTTAATTTATTTCCTATTCGAGAAACCATGCGTTGGCAATCTTATGCTTCGCAACTGTTGTTGCCTTGGGCGTGTAGGTATTCTCACATCAAGAATATAAACTTAGTTTACTCATGTCTAGCTTTGTTAAAGATAAAAATAAAACAGTTGAGTTTAGAGGCAGAGGAGTCCCTGACCCTGGAGTAAGAAAGCTTTTACCCATGACACCGACCTCTAATGCACTCAGACTACTTAGGTTCAGCGCAATGAAAACTTGGAAGGGAAGATTATGTTATTCACCTTTAGTTAATTTTACACTACGATCCGCTAGATGGCCAAAATGTAAATACAAACATTATATGAATTACTAATTCTTGACTTTCAAAACCTTCTCGACTAGAGTGGTTTTAAGATTAACTAAGCCATATGTATCTTTTAGACATACACATCAAGAGGTGAAAAGTTTGTAGCATAAAACTCAACGTTGTTCATGTATCTTCCTTTTTTTAAATCTCTTGACTAAAAACCGGCGGATGATTACAATGTGGTATATATGTAATTGTAATATAATTACTGTCATATAAAAATGTAATAAAAATTGGATGTATTATTTTATCAAAGTAATTTATTCTACATAAAATATTATAATAAACAAATAAAATAATAGTTTGATAAATAATTAAACTACAACATAAAACAATTAAAATACTTTCAAGTATGATCCATTAAATCACGTTTGACAGAGAGAAAAGTTAACATGAATTTGACTAAGAGAATGATCAATCAGTAACATTTTACAGAAGGTTGTAGCTCAAACTCATAGCTATCGGGGCGTTACATGAATGTTCTAAACTCTAAGCCGTATAACAAATGGAAAACTGCAACTTTAATCCGAGGCTTTGGTGCACGATTGGAGGACTCATGGTCTCTGTTCTGTAGAGAAAAGGTTTTGTGAAATGTTCCAACTTAGTGATTTAAATCATTGTATTATTAATCCTATATATACAATTATTTTTTATAGAGATTTAAACATTATTAGATAATAGGGATTTGCCTATTAATAATTTAGCCTTTGAATCGTACTTTCTCTTTATATGAAATTCTAATTTTAGTGATTATTTTTATGGCTTTTGTGGATATTACCTGTACACCACCAAAGATGGTAACATATTTTCTTGGCTAAAAAGAATTCACATAAGCTGATAGTGCATAGTTTTAGGTTTCGACCAGGAAATGGACCACATGAATGTATAAAAAAATAAACACACTAACTTGAAATTACCTGAGGACAAATAATATTTTTAACGAGTCGTAAAAATTCAACTTCTATGTTCCATGTTTTTCATCATTCATAGTTCAAAAATTAAAATGTTTAAGACCTTTGAATTTAAAGTAGTTTTCTCTCTGGGCAATGAAATGCATTCCATTATAATATAGAACAAATTGCTTTTCTGAGGAAAAATTACATTTGTTGGAATACTTCAGGAACAAAGAGAAACTTATGAGCCAGTGAAAGCCATTGTCGTTTCAAGATGTTTTTGAGAGCAACCGTGTATCAAAGGGAGTTGAAAGTTTAAACAAAAGCTTTACCTAAATTATAGGTGTTGAATTATGAGGCAATAAAATTTTTTATTTATTATAAATTACAATTTTGCTGTTCCCAAGCTTAAAATAAATTTTGAGCAATAATGACATTTTCACTCAATAAAGTTAATCCAGGAAAAAATTTTCATTTTTATTATTTAATTAGAAATTTTTACGATGAACATTTAAAGATCTACCTGAAGACAACGCGAGGAAACACAGGTTAACGCCTTAACAAAAGCGAATAACCAATATGCTGTATGCTGAATGATAAGGTTTTAAATTAAAGTAAATAAAAAAATTTACAGACGGGGAAAAATAGATTTTAAAAATCACTTTAATTTTAAAGAAAAGAAAGTCATGTTAAAAAATGATCACGCGGATCAGTAATTTTGGGCGCATGTATTTTTTTTTTTTTTTTTTTAATTTTAATACACACTTTAAAAAATTATCTTGAAGCCGCACTGTAGTTTTTTCTCAAGATAACGTCTGCAGGATTTCTTGAAGAGTTCTTGACAGCTCACCCATTTTAAACTATAGGGAGCGACGTCGATAGGAGATTTTCATGCCGATGTAGACCCACCCTCCAATAATTTACTTTTCAGATTTCGTGTTAATATAGATGAGATTAAATACGAGTATTTCAATACACACCAGAAACTATATAGAGGAAGCAACTATATAGACTATATAGGGGAACAAATCCAGAAAACGAAAACATGGTATATGTTCAATACAATTTATATCATTTATGATAAAAAATGGTATTGAACATATACCAGGTTTAAAGTTTTTTATGTTTATAATGAAAATACAAAAAAGACCAACTTTAGATCAGCGTTAACCCGTGTGTAAATATACACGAATAACATACTTTGTTATCAAACACACGGCTGCTGATCACTGTTGGTACAGAGCGGCAACCGTGCGGTGCCGAATTGACTCAGTTATACCAACTGTAACATAAATAATGGAGTTGACGATTGTGTTAAGCACACAAAAATGCCTACCAACTCTTTAAAATATCTATACATTTTTTTATATACAAGGTACTTCTCCTACAATTTTCAACGGATTTTAATTAGTTAAGTGTCATTGGATAGAGCTTGTCGTGAAGTTGTTTCTAAAGTTAATCGGTTAAATTAAATAAATTCAAGTTCTATATTCGCTCATTTTATTATCACTGATTGATTTTCAGTAATCGTATGAAAAAAAAAGTAAAATTTGTTTTATATAAATTATTTAAAATGTTGAAAAAATTTAAGAAATGAAAACAAACGTCTACAACACTCAAAAATATATTATACTTATACTGCAAAGAATACAGACGGTAAATATATGAAAAGATGGATAATGGCAATCGATTTCGACCGGACACACCGATCATCATCAGGTCCAAAAAGAGCTAATGAATTAGTTCTTTTAATTTAAAAGATGGATAATGGCGACGATTGCCATTATCCATCTTTTCATATATTTACCGTCTGTATTCTTTGCAGTATAAGTGTAAATATATTTTTGAGTGTTGTACACGTTTGTTTTCATTTCTGATTACAAACAACACGTATCATGCTAATAAAAAAGTGAAATATATTATTATTTATTATTTAGTTGAAATTTAAACTCAAGTTTAAACCAGAATTGACTATAATTAAGTGTTATTGTTGTTAAATTAAACTACTTTTAAGTAAAACGTGTCGAGGAAAGTAGCTCTTAGTTTAAAGAACGTTGTGCGATTCAAAATAAAAATCATCCAAATCTGAATTTTACTATTTTATCTGACGAATCCTGGTCTTCTGGTGGTTACGGCGATGTTGATGAGGTGAAGGTAGTATTGAGGTTTCGGACCAGATACAGCAGTCCATTCTCAAGGCACACCAACGCTCATCACTCAGACTAATGTCTTACAGTGGAAGCATCTCACAATGCTTCTTCACATTGCATGTTTTAATTGTTATCATCAGTCTATTTTCACAAATGCTAAAATCCCCTAGGAACGGTTACTAAATATTTAAGTTTTATTTATTTTCATTTACCGTACTGACTTTAATGGTTTTTATCATTTTACTTCGTATGATCCACTTAGGAAATAACGCCAGGCACAGTTGACTGTGAAACAACGCTTCGACATTGTCAGGAAATCGATGGCATGTTCTTTGTCCAGTTTTCCCTCGTTTCAGGCTGTCAGCTGGTGTATTGGACTGAGGAATGGGCTTTCAACTGGAACTATTGCTATTTGGTTAACTGAATCCAACCAATACAGATACATTATAGTGTTTAGGATGTGTACTATGACTCCTGATATCTACTCAAACCACAAACGGTGATTTATGATTAGTAGGCCAACTCGCATGTCGGTCAACCTTTTAAGTCTCATGACAAGCCTGAGCTGGCTGCAAACCTACATACAGGAATCTTGAAAGAGAGATAATGCATTCTTATAAACTAACCTTACTTAAAAATTTATCATAGTTGAAGTTTTTTTAAGTTAATTATTCATCCAAAATATCAGCTTTACATAATACCTCTTAATAAAGTACATTTCTTACGAAAAGCCTAGGTAGGTGAGTTACAACATGGTCAATGTTTCGCTGCATTTAATAAAAATATCAATAAGGCTGAAATTACCGTTAAACCAAAACAAAAAATTTTATATACTAAATATGATGTTGAATTTTATTTTGTTTTATTTAGTATTATTTATACTACAGATCTTAATTTTATTATTTTAAAATATATATGACATCTACGAATTTACCAGTATAGTTACGCAAACTGTATCATCATTTGAAAAAATCTCACTGATAATTTTGGACATGGTTTAACAGTATTTCTCATTGGTTAACAATAATCGATAAGAACATTTACTGAATGGTTTTGCACGGAAAGTAAAACGGGAAAAATGTGACGGATATAGCAAATGAAAGCAATAAACACTGAGAGAGCAGAGCAAATGAATAAAACAAGCTTAAATCCGGGCAAGTTAGACCAACTAATCCGCAAAGGTTCGGAGGAAATAAAACCGTCGCTCTATGCGAAGCCGTATAAACGAAGAATAAGAATTAAAGTCGAATGCTCTCTCACTTCGTTCTCAGCAAAAAATACCGTTGTCCTTTTTCCCATTATTTATCCAATGTACCACTCTTTATTATTTTGTTAACTGTTAATTAAAATACTTATACCATTACTAAACACTTTGAAAACATCCCAGTTGCAGTGTACCTGTATTTTCAGCATTTTTAATTGCAATTTTTTTCTCAATAAATACAAAAATGGCTAGTACTTATGTGGGTTTGTCACTACAATTAGGTTTTAAAAGTATTATTTTATACTGACCTATTGAGGATACGTATTGAATTTTATATTATAACTAGCTGGATAACCCGTGCTTCGCAACGGTAATCAAATTGCAATACCAAATAGAGTAAATGTTTACCCTTTAGGTGAGCTCGTTCGCCTCAAGTCTTTAATATCCTATAGTTTTTTATTATTACACTTTCCACAATACTTTAAATCAGAACAGCTGTTTCTAAACAAATATTCCTTAATTTAATCATCACTATAAATTTTGCTTCTATAAAAAAGTTGACATAGTAACATTGAAGACATGTAGGGCGGAGCCCTATGGAGGTTGGCAGGATGGATAGTAATCTGTTGTCAATTTTTCTGGAGTTGTCACGTCAAGAGTTTTCAATCAAGTAAATGGTTGAAGGGGTTTATAATTCTTGGAATGCTTAAACAACTCGTGTTACACACGACATCAAAACCCCATAGCTTGGATTAAAATTATTTTAATCTAAGCTAAAATAGATCTTTCTATTTTTAATCTATCTATTTAAAGATTTTGAAGATTTCATTAATTTGATTTATATATAATCTTTTAAGAATATTTCAATTAATCAACTAATTTTTAATCCATAGAATAAATTATGTGATTTCATTCTTTGCCGCTCTATGTACATACATTAACCATTGATAATCTTATTTTAAACCACCCTCTATATACCTGGTTTTGCTTGTGCTTGAGAAAAACTTTGAAGGTTTCCCCATTTAGTACATAGGATTTTTTTTATTTCAATACATTTATTTTTAGACATTTTACAGTACATAGTAATTAATAAACTAACAAAGCAAAGTTAATACCATCGTAATAAAAATGTTTTATTTCTATTGGTTTCGAGAAATAATTTTTATTTGTTGAGTGTTTTTTAATGCCAATAATATTAATGACATTGAGAGATGACACAAACAGAAAGTGTGACAGACAGCTAGTTTAGAAGCTACATTTAAACTCGTTATAAAAATGAGAAAACTCTTTGTTTAAAATTATGCATTGTGGTTTAATCTCTCAAAGTTTTCTCATTTATCACTCCATGCTTAACTTCAATGGAGGGTTTTCAATAAAATTTAATTCATGTACATCCAAAAATCGTAATAACTATTTCATTAAAACTTTCTTTAATGAAATAATTTACTGTTACAAAAAGCTTGTAATACCAAAAATATATAGTAAACAGATAAATTATTAAAAATTAATAAAAATTAAGGTTGAGATTAAATATAATTTGATGTTTATTTTGGACTGGAATCCAAGAAATAATGTTTATACATTCATAAAAATGTTTAGATAATTAAGTTTTAAAGAGATTTAGGCTTGATAATTTTGTAAAAATTATTTTTCATTGAGCTACGTCAATATCGACCCTCACTTTTAACAACGATAACCATGCTTTTGTGGTCTAGAGCCGAAAATCTTCCTCTTCATAACTTGATAGCTCAAAACTCGGCCAATGGAAACTGGTAGCTAATGTGAGGTGGTTTCCGTGCAAACAGAAACACAAGCATGCATTCAACTAGTTATGTTTTGTTTGTTGTAGGTAAATAAAAATATTTTTTAACTGTATGGAATTTATTGCATAGTGCATTGAGATGAAAAATATCTTTCATAGCTCGGCCGAAAACGTGTTGCCTTCTCTCAATCGTTTCAAGTCCAAACTTCGGGCCGAACTAGAAACACGATCTCGAGGCTTGCAAAACGCCATTTTCTGCCCATGCAACGAAATATACTATTTTTCTCTGTATTAAATTTCACTAACATCATAAAAATGCTTAATAGGCACTTCTGCTGTCTTTGATATTTACTATTTCCAATTGTTCCACCCGCCAGTGTCACTGTTTTAAAATAATCCAAGCTTGAGGCCTTAAGTACACGCCAACCTTGGGCGTGTACTTCAATTAACTGGTAAAGACTTTGGCCGTCCAACGCTGGTGACGTATTTTTATTTTATTATTTTTTTTAATCCTCCAAGGATTTCGTCGTTCCACTTTGACGTTGTTCCGTTTTCGGAGGGAATTCCATATGATGGCTTTTTAAACCTGGAGCTTAATGAGATATCTAACTTTTTTGCTTTAAATGTTTAACTAAATTTATCATTCTCTTTCTATAATCATAATTGTATGCTAGTTATATTACGTTAAATAACATATTTAAAGTCACTAATAAACCCCTATTAATTCATTTTTAAACAGTGGCTCCGTTGGTATAAGTCGAATCTTTTTACAATTACTGTAAAGTAGGCCTACGTGGGAGTGGGTCTACCAAGCATTGTGGGACGTCACCTCATCAAGTATACAGAAGGTTGGTCTATCTAGGAAAACAAGGTTCCTCATGTGATTTGGAATCCCTTACAATTGTTTATTTAGCGAACGTAAATAGTTCTATTCTTGTGTTTTGATGATATTCATGTTGAAATGCCGTGTACTATTCTATTTCATGAAAAATATGTACAAATCATTGCATTATCATTAATTTCTCACCTAATCGCCCTCAACCCCCAGAACCGTAAACTTTTCGCTCTACTCCTTTGGATCAACTAAGTAAAATCTTTCATGCTTTAATCTTGAAAATGAAATTACTTCTTTTACTATGGTAATGACTTCAGTACTTCTTCAATATTACTAACCACTCGTCGTCAGCAGCACATTAAAGAAATATATATATGTATATATATATATAT
Source organism: Neoaliturus tenellus (assembly GCA_030545055.2). Classification (NCBI taxonomy): domain Eukaryota; kingdom Metazoa; phylum Arthropoda; class Insecta; order Hemiptera; family Cicadellidae; genus Neoaliturus; species Neoaliturus tenellus. The sequence goes on along the minus strand of CM061534.1, from coordinate 109,975,788 downwards.
ATATATATATATATTTATATATTTATATATTTATATATTTATATAATATATATATATATATATATATATAATTTATATATAGTATATAAATTTCAGAATATAGTGTCACAAATTGTGTAACTTGAATAGCAATATAGCTTTGTACATTTTTATTATTCACAAATTTTCCGAATAAATTTTAATATTGTATTTTAAATTGTAATAATTAATAGGTCTACAAGTTAAAATTATCTCGGCCATTAAATTCTATGGAAGTCCATGTGTGATATCTCAAAAACAAAAGAAGTCAATAGTTCTTATAATATACTTCAAAAATAATAAAATATTTTCAACTAACTAGTTTGTAGGGTAGTTTCAACAACTTCAAATAATATTCCAGCAAATCAAACATCAATTTAATTAAATATGTATTTCAATGATTTAATCATTGTTTTGTAATATTTAATACACAAGCATAATTGTAAACAAGAAATGTCGAAATGTAATGAATCGACTGGTTGGACAACAATCGCTCGATTACGTGTCTAATTAACAGAACTGATTGTCATTCCAATCGGATACCTCGCATAACATGAACGTTTCTTCTCTCTTAGTTTTTGTTTTAAAATACCAGTTTAAAATAATTTACATTACAATATTTTGTATATTCAGAATGGAAAGAAAATCATTACGAATAATTAAGACTGGCTAACCTGGCTGATTACAAGACCCTAGGGAAGATTTGGTGATCTAATTATAATAAAACAAAGCCTCAATTCCAACAGATTTTATAACAATTATATCAATTACTCCAATTTTTTGTCTGTCTTAAGCTTAACTATAACTCTCTATCTTGGTAAAAACGTTTTTGTCATTACAGTCAAGTGAAATTAATGGATTCTTTTGTTCCTTTATCCAGTTATAAATGAGATATTAAAAAATTAGTTACAAAAATTGCATATTTGTGGGTGGTTACAATATTTAAAACCTGATACACTTTTCACTTTGAATTTAAAATATTTCCTTCTATCATCAAGGAATATAATTGAAATATATATATATATATACAGTGTGTAAATTAAGTATGGAAACAAATCTGTATTTTTGAAACCAAAATAGATAGAAATATTTGGTTTGTGGCATTGACTGTTAACCAAGGTTTCGGAATTTTTTGCATCAGAAAAAATGTTTCACCCCCTCAGGGGGGTAGGGGTAGGGGGTAACTTATTTTTTTTTAATAGCAGCCAATATTGAGTGACACCTCATTTTAAAGGGTTTGTCAAAAGAAATACAATGCCGTAAACCCGAGTTCGGTATCTTACCCCTAACCAGAATGGCGGCCATTTTAAATTTCGAGATGGGCAAACGAAATCCAGTGTGGATACCCATATTTACCTTTTAAATGGGTTACATTGGGTAAGCCGAAATCCAGATACCATTATTAGATTGAAAAGTGGATGTTTTTATCATATTCAAAATTTTGCCCCAGCCCCCAAAATAGGGGTTTTGGGGGCAGCCCCAAATTTTTAAACGCAAACCCCTATTGAGTGACCCCTCATTTTGAAGGGTCTGTCAAGACAAAAGCAGTGGCACAAATCTTAGGTCCATATGTCATCCCTAGACGAAATGGCAGGCATTCAAAAACTTGATTGGGTAAAAAAGCGCCCACTTCACCAATAAAAATGTTGAATGCCTGCCATTTCGTCTAGGCATGACATATCGACCTAAGATTTGTGCCACTGCTTTTGTCTTGACAAACCCTTCAAAACAAGGGGTCACTCAATAGGGGTTTGCGTTTAAAAATTTGGGGCTGCCCCCAAAATCCCCTATTTTGGGGGTTGGCGCAAAATTTTGAATACGATAAAAACATCCACTTTTCAATCTAATAGTGGTATCTGGAGTTCGGCTTACCCAATGTAACCCATTTAAAAGGTAAATATGGGTATCCACACTGGATTTCGTTTGCCCATCTCGAAATTTAAAATGGCCGCCATTTTGGTTAGGGGTAAGATACCGACCTTGGGTTTACGGCATTGTATTTCTTTTGACAAACCCTTCAAAATGAGGGGTCACTCAATAGGGGTTGCTATTTAAAAAAAATTAAGTTACCCCCTACCCCTACCCCTTTAAGGGGGTGAAACATTTTTTCTGATGCAAAGAATTCCGGAACCTTGGTTAACAGTCAATGCCACAAACTAAATATTTCTATCTATTTTGGTTTAAAAAATACAGATTTGTTTCCATACTTAATTTACACACTATATATATATATAATAAACCTCTTATCTACAATAATTATAGATTCATTCCCCATCCGTAACTCAACGATTTGAATTAAAAAGGATATACTGATTAAAAAATTTACTTAGTTAATTTACAATATGTTAAAATCAAACATATTTTTGTTAATCATTTACAATTTCAAGCTCTGAAACTAAGAAAAATTAAGTTAGTTCATGCCGGAGGGTTCAATCAATTAATTATTCCCGGAACATCAGAGGAAGATTCTCTTTGCTCAGGAAATATCGGTTATTACTCTCGCTCTAAACTCACTTTTGCCAGATTAACTGTATTAAGTAAATAACGTGATAGCATAAAGGCTAAAATATATTTCAAACACTTTTATTCTTGTAAAATTTTTAGGGATACTTATATTTGATTATTTATGGTATTGCTTAGTTAAATTTGTGTAATCGTAACTTTTATATAATGGCCAATTAGTTTTTTCAGGTAGTGTATAGCCAAATATACACTATATTCTATCTAATTCTCAGTATAATTTTCAATGTGCTCATTACCACTGTGTCATGTTTCGTTATAAGTTACCCAATCAAAATAAGTATTTTTCAGCTTAACAATTGCAACTAAAAATTAAATTAATTGCATTACTGTTTTAAATATTTTTTGTGGTTTTTGTGATTATTACAGATAAATTAATTGTTTTGTTTAAATACAATAAATTCTTTCCGTTATATATTTTTAGAACACCCGTTACATATATTTTATATAATTATTTTTTCTATGTATATTTATATTTAAAATAGTCAAATTATAAATTAAAATTTTTCAAGTTGAGTTTTAAATATATAATAAGAACCAACTCTCCCACTAAAACGTTTTTTACTGCAAATTGGACCCTACTGGGATGTAGGTACAGTGGGATACTGTGCGTTCCCAACTCCCCAAAGTGCAATACCACCCATAAATTATTTGTTAAATATCGACCCATTGTGTACTCTCGAGAAATAATATTTTAGCTCGTTACTTTTTCGGAGAAAAAAATAAACCACATCAACTCTCGTAACAAACTTATCTCGAAAATTTTATAAATCTTGTAATATTTTAAGTCATTGTAATCTTATTAAAATAAGTCGTTCTTTATGCCAGAAATCAACCATCTCGATCAGATGCCGTAGTGAGTTGAAAATCAATTAATAATATCTAAGTTTTGGAGATACACAAAACAATAAAATACATTTTTTTAATATTATCTGGTTACTCAACAGAATCTTTTATCATGTTCAACATCGAGTTTTTGTTTTATCATACAAAACTTCAAATGCAAGTACCTGAAGACCTAGAATTCGCTCGTCAAATTAAAAAAAAACTTTAGTAATAACATCATAAACTGTGCTCTAAATTAACAAGCCCATAAAGGCTTGTTTCTATTCAAGGTGGGCTTGTTCGCTCCGCTCACGATGTTTTATTGTATGCCAACGGGTACTCTGGTATACTGTGATAAATTTGTTTACACACATGTTTAATCTGCAACTCATGGACTTCTACTTCTACAGTTAACAGGGGATTTCATAATTGTTAATAATGATTTTGTTTTTTATTTAATTTAATTCAAAATTTACAATTTTCATAATCATAAAAATTAGTAAGTGGTTACTATGAAAGGTCAAGTTTGTACTCAATCAAGCGGTTCGTACATTGACAGATTGGAGTCGCGGTTTTCAGCTACTCTTTTGTTTAATTTTTTTAAAAACCAATGATAAATATTTTAAGATTTCAATTCAAGATTGTGACGAAATAAGAGTTTTCCTTGCATATAGGGTAGAGCTATACTATTTAAATATTAAATTTATCATTGAATTTAATTATTTGCAAAGTTTGAAGAAAATAGAATTGTTTTCGAGATCTTTTGCATCCATATGCATACATACAAATGCACCTTACACGTCTTAAGAGTATAGGATACTCATTTTTTCAAATTCCTAACGATGGTTTTGACCATAAGGGCATAAAATAATAATGGCTATCGAGCTATAGGCCTAAACTTAACAGAACGCAAACGGTTAATCGGTTTACATTTACATAATAAATAATTAATTATGCTTTTATAATAAGATTTTTTCATAAATTTTATTTTTTAAGTATGAATAATCAATGAATAAGTAGCTAGCTTAAAATAATTACACCCCTATTACCACGATTAACACGATTTCTCGAAACCCTTATTTGTGTGAACATCTTAAAACATAACTAATTTTAGAATTTCTAAAAGATAAATCCTATATTTTATAAAAATACCCGTCATAAAAATTATCTGATAACTTATTAGACAAATTAATCGCAGATTTAAATAGGTAATCATGTTTTGCGACCTGTAACTTTTGTTCGCTAATTTTATAAAGCAATTCAATGTTCCCCATCCCAAATTCGTAAATATAAATTCCATCATCCTATCCATCCTTCCAAGACGGAAATTGCTACGATATGATTAATGGCTTAGCTTGAACCATCTTACCTGCCTCCTTGTCAGAAAGAAAGCACTATATATTTTTAAACGCCATTTTTATGAAATTTACAAATAACATGACATTTTATGTTCAATACTCACTAAGTAAACTTGTCCACTCTTAAATTGAAAATATTTTTAAAACGACAATATTACATAAGACGATGAAGTTCCTTCAATATTTCCTTCAGGGACGGCTTCTAGCGAATATTAAACGTATATATTCACTTGTAAAAGACATTTTAGCGACAACCAGAAGTACTTAACAATCGATATCTCCAATTGCCAATCAACCCTGGCCCTTAGCTGATCAGAGATAGACTAATCGCCCTCCAGCGGTGGTGATCCATATTGGTAGGTAGCAGCAATGGACGAACACAGATACATTTACTATTTTAAATAGTATAACATAGGTGAAGCTGTTCTGAATGATTGTAGACAAAGCGATGAAACATCCTAGGATGGTACATTCTAAATCTATTTTTTTTGGGAAACTTTCAGTTTTCTATCAAGTTAGCGGGACTGTTAATCAGTGTCGGGAGAAATAATTAGATGTAACCATGACTAAATAAAGATTTAATTAAGAAGTAAATATGTTAAAAAAAAGAGGTGAATTTTATGGTTTCAGCCCAAACTTGATTGACAAAGTTATGTGTAGATTCAAAAGCAAACGTCAAAAAGATCAAGCACCACAATGTTTGAAAGTCAAGAAAAGGATGAAAATTGGAGATCAGTAACATAGACCTCTTTTGGTCTATGTTACTGATCTCCATTTCATCAATCCACTATAAATTACATCAATTAAATATAAATTATTCAAAATCATTTATTAAACAAGCAAAAATTAATGTATGGTTTCAATAAAAATTAAACTTGAAAATGAAGAGTAACATTGGGAAGAGCAAAAATTAACATTGATGAGGAACAGAAATCTGAAATATATATAGTGTCATGTGACAGTTGTGATAATTTTATATGTGTGACAAACAAGAATGAAACTAAAAATGTTTTTTTAAAAAACCTTAGCCATGAACAATTTTACCGAAATTAAAAATCTGTGGTAGCGGAACATGCATTAGAAACTTGATACTGTTTTTCCTAAATCAAATTAATTAAGGAAGACAGCAACAAGCAATACTTGGATGCCTGTAAGGAAAGATTTGTAATAAACAAGTAGTTAACAAAGATCCCGGACCCATTTGAAATTCACCGTTAGTAAATTGTATAAATATCTAACGACGAATTTATATTCATATATAATTATTCTTACATTTTTATAGTTTACAGGTTAGTAATATCATTTTACCAAAATAGTGTAAATTAGAGTATTTGACTTTTAATTACACGTTTAGCAGGCATTTTATGTTTATAATTTATTTTTATTTAGTTGTTTTGGGCTGAGGATGCATTGTTTGAATGCAATATTCTTTGCCTCAATATAAATTGTATTTATAAGAGAACTGAAATATTTATTCAAAATCAATACAACATTCCAATAAGAATTGGTAGTGAAAATGAATAAAGAGTATTTAAGTTAACAATTGACAATTTATCTCACAAAACACATTTATAAAATTAATATGGATTAACTGAAATTTTGATGAGAAGCACGCAGCTATTGGTTTGGAGCAGATTTTGGGTAAGAGACCACTCTTATTGTTTGACAACACTTAAGAAGTAAAACAGTGTCAATGACAGGCGCCCCTCTTCAGCTGTCAGAACCTTCAGTTACTGAAATTGATCAGCTGATTAATTACTTAAGTGGCCATTAGTCAATTGCGGAATTTAACTGTCGGGTGGATGGTGAAGATCGGGTGTAAACTTTGTCCTATTCACACTAAATTTAAATGTTTGGTAAAATGTGTTGGTTTTGTAATTAAATTTATAGCTAGGTTAAGGCAGTTCTATATGATACTTAATTTAAGTTTTTGTTTATTTTAGGTCAAGTATTTTTTATATTTATTTTAATTCTTTTCTTTAAAACAAAAATAATTTTAATGGATTGTGGTTTTATAGTTGGATAAGGAGACCCCGGCCGAACCACTGTTCTTTTGTGAAAATCAAATGCCCCCTGATACACCAATCAGTGCGCCAACTCCCGTGTTATTGTTGCAACTAAGTTTCGGGCTCAAACAGACGGACCTTACTCTCTCCTCCCACCGGCCAATCAACCCATTGTCCACTCATGACCTCCAGCTGATATGTCCACAGAAACAGCTGGATGAGATCAACCATTTGTTGTCTAAAACACGAATGGATCAGGGTTATCGTGTATGACAGTTTTGTTTAGTGTTCCCAATCTCAATTTCGCAAATTATATAACCAGTATTAAACACCCTCGTTGCAGAAGAACTAAGTACTCAGCGAATTTCTAACAAATTAGGGCATTTTGTACCTTCCCCATAAACATAATGGGAACGAGGGTGTAGGTTTGCTGTCATGGGATTATTGTAAGTAAATATGGGAAAATAACTTTCAAGTGCAGGCACACACAAAATTGCATCAAAATCAGAATTTTTTTATTTTCTAAATAAACCCCATGGGGTGAGAATATAGACTTTCCGCATGGGTGTTGTAAGTAAATATAAGTTAAACTATACCTAGTGAGTGTACATGCCAAATTTCATCTAGTTATGTCTATCGTTTATTGTTTATTGTACACGGCGTACGCCATTTTTACAGAGTAACATGCAATTCAGATGGATAATGTAATGCTTCCAATATAACCTTATACGATAGCAATACGAACATAATAACCAATAATATGACAATGATGCAACAACAACAACAATAATAACAACAATGATGTAACAATAACAATAATAATCAATATAAATATAACAACAATGCAAAGGTATTCAACAAAACAACGTGAAAGAATTACCAACAACAATCTACAACAATGAGTGTAAAACAACGAAATACAGAAAAAAATTACAAATTGTCTTTAAGAGAAAGAAAAGTTCTTTTGACAATCTCAACTGATGTGTTGAAGGGGTCGATGTGGGGCGACAATAATTTGCCCTTTCTATGCAGACGTGGGACCATGCTGTGATGTTGGTAGTTGTTGGCACAGGCTTGAAGGGCGAAGAGGCTCCGTGAACGAGTTCCTCCAGGCACTCGAAAGTTCATCAGACCCAGCAGCTCAGGGCAGACAACATCACCATTAAAAACCCTCGTAAGGAATGTGACGTCAGCTAATTATCTTCTCGGTAGTAGAGGTTGAAGTCCCAGTTGAGTTTCAATATCGTTGATGGGGATTGAGACGTATTCGTATCCCAGCGTATTCGTACCGATGACACGAATGAATCTACTTTGTATTTTCTGTAGACGGTCGATCTGTCCAAAGGAGTATGGAGACCATATTATGCTGCAATATTCAAGAACAGAGCGAACGAGGCAGATGTAAAGATATTTCATTGCAGTGATGCTGAGGTCGTGTCTCGAAGTCCGGATGATAAAGTCCAGTGCCTTGGACGCTTTGCCGCAGATTAGATCCAGATGGTCATGGAATGCAAGGTTTGACGAAAACATCACATCAAGATCACGGACTGAAGTCTTTCTGGGTATGCCAACATTATTGATGGTGTAGTTGAAGACTATAGGACTCTTGCTACGGTTGAAGGTGATGGCTACACATTTCTTGATATTAAGGTCCATATCGTTGGAGATACACCAATCACATATCCTTTTCAGACAGTTTTGGAGGGTCATACAGTCAACAAGAGAAGATACAGCTGAATAAGTCTTGATGTCGTCTGCGAATAATAGTTGGCCAACATCTATGAGTTCAACAATATCATTTAAGAAAATTGAGAAAAGGAAAGGACCCATGTGTGCGCCTTGAGGGACACCAGATTTTGCCGTAAAAGGAACAGACATGGATTGTGGGAGAATTTCACAATGAGTTCTCGGTCTTCCAAATATGAAATGAACCATTTTAAGAGTTGTCCTGTGATTCCATACCCCGCCATTTTTGATAGAAATATTTGGTGATTAACACGGTCAAATGCCTTCTGGAAATCCAAATATATGCTGTCAACTTGAAGCCCCTTAGAAACATTAGAAACCAAGAAGTTCTGGTAGATTACTAGATTCGTGGTGGTAGATCTACCAGTAGAAAACCCATGCTGATGGGAGGAGAGTAGGTTGTCAAAAGGGTTCTTGATTTTGTCCAAGACGAGACTCTCGAATATCTTCCCCAAGGCGGGTTGAATGACAATTGGCCTGAAGTCACAAACGTCAGAAGAGTTTTGAACTTTGGAAATGGGCACAACAAAGCTAGTTTTCAAGGTATCCGGAAATATTCCTTCTTGAAGTAGAAGATTGAATGCATGTGTTAACTGGGGGGCCAGAAGAACGCTACAGAACTTTAATACAGATGAAGGAATTAGGTCAGGCTCGGTACCTTTATTTGGGTCAAGAGAAGATAGTTTCTGTTGGACATCCGCACAGTTTAACACACAAGTGTTCAGGTTAAGTTGAGTACCAAAGTCGTAAACAGGAGGGGTCACCGCTGACTGTTTGTACACAGAAGAGAAGTCTCAGCAAACATATTGCATATATCCTCGGGGCGCTCAGCTTTTTGGCCGTTAAACTCGAAACATCTCACACTGCCACCGTTGGATTTCAGGTTGTTCACGAAGCTGAAGAAAGATATTATATTGAGTGGAATTGCATTGTTGACACGATCAATATACTGTGCATACAGTTCCTTGCTAATGTTCTTACATAGAAGGCGAACACGGAAAAACTCTTCATAGTCGTGCCGCGATTGGGATGCCTTGTATTTAGCATACAAGGTTTTCTTCAGGATTATGAGCCGTTTCAAATGGCTGTCGAACCAGCAGGGGAACTTTGAAGGACCATGTTTCTTCATCGGAGTATGTCTTAGTACGATTTCTCGAATTGCAGAGACAAAAGTGTCGAAGAAGCCTTTGATGTCAATAATGTCATAATAAGTGGTACCGAACACTCTGCTGAGCTCCAAGAAAACCACTTCCATATCTCACCTTTTAAAGTCAGGAGTGTTGTTTGGGGTGCCATAATTTCTATCAGTGCAGATGCTGACACTGAGACTAAGTGGGGGGTGGGCCTCTTCAACTGGAAGTAAACTATCATAGGCGAGTTCAATAACTGAGGTGGTAGAAGAGGTGAGCACAAGGCCAAGCAGCACGCCTCTGGAGTTACGGATGGTGTTGATTTGTTTTAGTTAATACGAAGACATTAAATCTATAAGTTGCTGTTGAGATACATTCGGATTGTCGTTGAGACTCTCGGTGGACCATTCAGCATCCAGCAAGTTAAAATCACCCAGCAGGAAGAGAGCTGAAGGATCATTTGGAGCGGATAACATGACTTCATCCACAGCATCACTAAACCCAGAGTATATTGGAAGACTGTTGGGGAGGAATGTATACTCCACCCAATAAAATAGACGAGTGGAGACCATAAATTTGGGCAAAGACGCATTCAATGTTATGATTGGATGTAACAATACGAGAGGACTTTATGTGGGATCTCACTGCAATAAGGACGCCACCTCCACTTGATTTAAGGCTCGAAGATCTATCCTCTCTGTAGACGTTGAAATTGCAGAGGCCGAGTTCAGAGGTACTAATGTTCGGGCAGAAGTTAGTTTCTGTAAGAACCACAATATCGTAGATACAAGTAGATATAGCCTCTCTAAGTCTTGAAAGTTTACTACGTAGTTCTCTCACATTTTGATAGTACACCAGCAAGTTACCTTGCTGGTTTGCTAACCGTTTTTTGGGGCCGTTTGGAGGACGATTTTGGGGACTCCACCTCTGTATTGTATAGTTAGTCCAACATCTCCAGCATCGGTTCTCCTCTTGAGTTCAGCTCTCAATTTGCTGAGGTGTGCCCTCTCCATCAACGTGCGGTCTCTTGAAATTGAAACGTCCTTGTACAAATTGTTGTCGATTTCCGTCAGGGTTTCTAAGTTAAAGTTGTTGAGTATCTCTGTCACCTCAGCTCTATTCTGGAAAATAACTTTTAGTGGTCTCAGTTTTCCTTGTGCGTAGCGCACAATACGGAAGAATTTGAAGGTTTTACTAATGTTGGTCTTGCAAACAGCTTGTAGAACTGTATTGATGGTGTCCTTATCATGTTTGATCCTTTCAGCTGCAACTTTACTCCTACTCTCGGGTATGCCATGTAAGATGATATTGCGTGCACGGCGTTCCCGATCATATACCGTTCTTCAACTACGTTCTCAACATTTGATGAACCAGGGTCGTTGGCGGACATTGTGTCCAACTTAGCCTCCAAAGCCGTCAGGCGGGTTTCGGCCTCCGTAAAACGAGGTTCAAGAGAAGCTAGTTTTGCTGTGACATTACATAGGTCAGATTTAATAGCTGTAATATCAGTAGGAACTGAAGAGAAGTCGTTCAGCTTAGGGAGGACATCAGACATCTGGTTTGATAGGCTTCCAGCTTAGAGAAGAGCAGATTGCCGGGTTGGTGGTCTGCGGGGATGCAATCGGTCCTGTTGCAATACCATTTCCTTCGGTTGTCATTCGAGAGTTTTTGATATTCCGCATCACTGAACGCAAGGCACCCGGCATGAAACCAGCAACCACATGCTTTTTCACATTTAATGCCTTTCTCACTCTCTAAGACCTTTTAAATACATACAGCACAAGACGTAATGTCTATAGTGAGAGACATTATATTGAGCAGTGCATACACATCCACGACAGATTGGTTGAAATTATGTCCCTTGCCTTGGACTCAAAGGAGGAAAAAAAACAGTTGAGACACCTTTCCAACACAGCTCAGTCAAAGGCAGCTACTCGATTCACCACCCAGACTGAGAATATGTTGTTGCAGTTTTTATAGTATTAGTTCTTGAATGTCATAAGCAAGAATAGAAATCACGCATTTCAGCTGATTGTTTCATTACGCTTCATGTTGTAGTTTCTTTAATGGACATAATCTCAAAAGAGTGTGATCATATGTGGGTGAGAATGACGATTAGGCCAAGCAATATCTGAGTGGCTACTTTTTGGATGGGTCACCACCTATAATCTATAAATTTTTCGACATGTTTATTCCCATGATTTTCCAAATTTAAGTTGATCGTGCGGATAAAGTAGTGTATGCGACGATTGTATTCGGCCTTTAAGCAACTTGTGAGATTTAGAACACTCGTTTCTCTCTCGTTTTAACTTACATCTCGTCCGTGGCTTAAAGGCCTACATAATACAATCCTTGCATAAACGGTGCACCGTACTAAGAACTACAAGGATTACTGAGTTACAAAGAATTTTTCGCCCTTACTAAGAACAAAAACTTACTAACCAATTAAAAACAAAATGTCTGTAAAATTAAACTAATTAAATAATTTTATTGAAGGTGTCAAGAACACAAATCTTACTCTGAACTGTAAACAGCTGATTAATTGAAATAGTTGTTTAACACATGTTATTAAAATGTATGTTATTGTTTTGGTAGTTGCTAAGAAGAAAAGCATGTTTTTGTTATGAATGTTTTTAAACAGAAGTGATGTTGTTTTTTTTAATTAAATTGAAGTTTTGTTAACTGTACAATATTTGACCCTTTTTATTTTGAGTTTATAGTTCTTATCCTAGGCGAGAGATAGTGAAATTGACATTTGGCGCTACAACGTGGGCATAGTATATTAGTCAATTTCTTGGAAATTCTCAATGGATAAGGCAAGAAGAAAGAGGTCATTGTACAGAAGACAATTTACAAAACAACTCGGACTTCTCGAAGAATATTTAGAAAATGGAAAATTAGAGGAGGATCAAAGATGCTTTAACCCTCCAACTGGTCATTATAACCTCCTTTACTGGTGAGGTTTTTTTGGCCGCCGCGCAAACATTTAGTACAAACAACATAAAACATATAAATTGGTATATAAAACATACAAATTATATATCAATTTTTTCAGAATGAAATAGGCTATTCAAAACAATATTGTTTTTAGTGTACTTACAAAAATTTATTTTGTTAATCCTCCTATTTTGTAACAATAAAGATTTTTTTTTCTTATTATTTTCCTTTTAGAGTATTATCATGGTAAGGTATGTTGTCCATACAACAAAACTAAGATAGCCAAAATAACCACAATTTTATTGGCTTTTTACTGATGTATAACACTTGATTGTTTATATTATAAATAAAATATTACAAAGCAAATATGTGAGGTAAGCACAAACCACATTTTCGCCGCCATATTTTTTTAAATTTTTTATTTTATTAATTTTTTATGATAAAATTTTTTCTAGAACTATTTATAAATATTAAATATAACTATTTGTTATGTATATAAATAATTATATTTATTTATAATAAATTAATAAAGTTAGGCCTAGGCCTATTCACTCACCTAGGCCTAGGCCTAACTCACAACTTTCATGTTCACTGACAACTTCACTTTGTACTCTGAATCTTCATTTAGAAGGCCCAAATAGCACTATAATTACTCAATTCACTCATTATTACATTGCAAACTAACTATAATTCACTAAAATTTGCATTTCAAGTAATAACATAACCACAAAACAGCGCCGCCCCTACGATACGCGTAAACAAAAACAAACACCAGAAATTCAGTCTTACCAACATACTGATATTTCAACAAATACAGCTGAACATATGATGACTAGATTGTTCATCTTTTCCTCTTTCATACTATATAAAAAACATCGACATTGACTATAAAATAACGAAGTAAAATGCATTTTACATAGACCTTGCAAATGGATCGCGATCGCGATCCTACCAGTTTAGAACGGCCTAAATGGGTCGCGATCGCGACGTTTACCAGTTGGAGGGTTAAGGTTTTAGAGGACTGCATGCATACAATTTCCAGTCTAGACGAGGAACTCGTGGAACACATGCTAGGTGACCAGGATGTAACAGAAGAGGATCTGGCGAAGGAAACTGAGTCATGTTTTGACTACAGGAGTAAGTTTGAACTCATAAAGGTACGTCTGTTAGGTAAACTACTTAATGAATCCTCATCAGATCAAAAATCAGTTTTTAATGTATCTGTTACCGGTCAGAAGAGTTACAACTTACGTTTGCCTAAAGTAGAGTTACGTAAATTCTCGGGAGATTTGAGAGAATGGTTGCCTTTTTGGAACCAATATCAAAGGATTCATGATGACAATAGTATTCCTGCTGTAGATAAATTTTATTATTTAGATCAAGCTATTTTCAAAGACTCTCGAGCCTGGAGTGTTCTAGAATGTTTTCCACCAACAGAGGAAAACTATAGGATATTGATTCTTTGGCAATCAATGCTTTAAAGGAACGTTTTGGTAGGGAAGATGTTTTGGTCGAAATTTATATTAGAGATTTGCTTAGTTTGACTCTTCCTACAAATAAATTATGTTCCCTGGCAGAGATGTATGACACACTTGAGTGTCGTTTAAAGGCACTTGAGGTTTTAGGTGTAACCAAGGGAAAGTGTGCCTCCATACTTTGTCCTCTATTGGAATCATGTATGTCGGAGGATTTTTTAAGGGTTTGGCAAAGGAGTTACACTGATAGGGACACACCTTCTGCTGAAATAAGGCTTGAAAAATGTATGGCTTTTATGAAAAGCGAGGTAAAAATGAAGAGAGAATTTCAGTTGCTATGTCTGGTTTTGGGGAACCTACTAAGGATAAAAAGTCTGAAAAGGGGGTTAGTTCTAGTAAACTTCCTAAAGTTAAGGTCTCTACTCCTAGTTCCACAGGGTTGTTGTCATTGAGCGACATTAAACAATCTGTTTGTAACGACACTCGACACAGTAGTCCAGATTGTTACAAGGCAAGAGACATGTCATACTCAGACAGGTTAGACATAGTTAAAAGTAAAAAATGTTGTCTGATTTGTATGAAAGCTAATCATGTAGCTAAATTCTGTAAGTACAGACAGAAGTGTATTGTGTGTGACAAACGACATCAGCTTTTATTATGTCCTGACTTCAAGAGGCAAAAGCCGGAACATGTTTTACCTTCAAAACCTGCTAATAATCCTAACCAAGATAATGTTTTAGCTAATGTTACATCTGACAGCGTGCTTCTTCCTACCCTAATGGTCAAGATACGAGGAAATGGAGTGGAAAAGGTCGCCAGAGCAGTGTTGGACACGGGATCGCAGCGCTCCTACCTTCTGAAAGAAACGGCCCAAGAGATGAGGTATTCTCCATTTGAGGAAGAAAACATCGTGCATGCTTTGTTTGGCGGTAAAAGGTCAGATATCTGTAAGCATAATAAATACAAGCTCTATTTGTAAAGTATTGATGGTAATTACTTGTGTAATTTTGATGTATTAGACCAAGAAAACATTTGTGATGATCTACCTCATGTTAGGAAAGGTTTACTGAAGGAACTGAATCAATTTGATCTCCTGCCAAATCAGTTTCAGGACTGTTCTGGTCCAATAGAAATCCTTATTGGGGCTGATGTTGTGGGGAAACTCTTTACCGGTAATGTGAAAATTCTTGCTTCTGGTTTAACTGCTGTTGAAACTAATTTGGGATGGACACTGATGGGTAAAATACCAAACTCTGAACCAAAATTGAGTAAAGCTATGGTAGTCACTTCAATGTTTGTTGACAGCTTAAATATTTCTGATCTCTGGAAATTAGATTTAATTGGTATTTCGGACCCTACTGACGTCAAGAGTAAATTGGATGTCCAAAAAGGGGTTAAGTTTTTCTTCGATACTCTTAAGGTAGATTCATAGAGGAGGTATGAGGTAAAACTTCCATGGAAAGAGTACCATCCGCCCTTACCATCCAACCAGTCTTTAGCAGAAAAAAGTTTGGAATCCACTATCAAGAAGTTAGAAAGGGATGGGGTATACTCCAAGTACCAACAAGTCTTTGATGAATAGGAAGGTGAGTCTATAATTGAAGAGGTTCCTACAGTTGAGTTAAATGAAATTAAGCATTTTTTACCACGCAGGCCAGTAATTAAGAAACAAGGTGCAACAAAGGTACGTCCAGTATTTGATGCCTCTGCCCATGAGTCAAAGAACCCTTCTTTGAATGACTGCCTGGAAAAGGGTGCTAATTTAATTGAACAGTGGGCCCCATTTGTTAGAAATCGAGTAACAGAAATAAAGAAAGCGACGAAGCCAGAACAATGGAATCATGTCCCTGGGGCTCTTAATCCCGCTGACTTACCTTCTAGGGGATGCACTGCAAAACATCTTGTACAGTCGTCATGGTGGGAGGGACCAGATTGGCTAAAGAAACCACAAGAGGAGTGGCCATCACACGAACTTGTATATAACGAAGAATCTAGTTTTAGGGAAAATTTAAAGGACAGTGTGAGCAGTTTTGAGTGTCTTCCTAAAATTAAAACAAAATGTGGAAGAACAGGGGAAATCCCACGAAGATTTGTTCAATAGTGATGAAGTTAACCATGCCTGGTTAACTTGGTAGGAGAATGTCAAGAACACAAATCTTATTCTGAACTGTAAACAGCTGATTAATTGAAATAGTTGTTTAACACATGTTATTAAAATGTATGTTATTGTTTGGTAGTTGCTAACAAGAAAAGCATGTTTTTGTTATGAATGATTTTAAATAGAAGTGATGTTGTTTTTTTTAATTAAATTGAAGTTTTGTTAACTGTACAATATTTGATGCTTTTTTTATTTTGAGTTCTTATCATAGGCGAGAGATAGTGAAATTGACAGAAGGGATCCGCTATTAAATGATATATGTGACGATTCATGCGACTCAGCCCATGAATAGATACAAAAGGTCGATGCTCAAACTAGATTGTGTATTTTCAAATCCAACCACAACTCCGGTTTTGTCAGTGGTTTATTAATTAGTGATTGGGTTGTTTGCTATGCCTGTCAATCGGAAACGATTGAAGTGTTACTAATACTGAGAAGACCGTTGTGGAGTCGATCCCAATCGAGCTCTCGTCATCGTTTCTGAATGATAATAAAATTTACGCTCTCCTGTATTTCTATAATATTAAGTCGTGATCAACTCTTTCTGTGAAAGTAGACATAAGACAAATTTATGAATTAGTGAGTTGTAAATATTACTATTAGATAGAACATTATTTGATGACATTATAAGACTTTGGTGTGATAACATTTTTTGTTGATATTTTTAACAAATTTAATGGCCATGCAGTACGCTCGCAAATACTACAAACATTAACTTTATGCATCTTAAATTGACAAGAAGGTTTTTTTCTTGTTTTCTGAAAGACTCAGTTACTGTAACCTACGTCATATTTCACTGGAGGATTTCAAGTTTTATTAATTTCTTCCAAAGAAATTATAAAAAATGTATGAGGTTATTCTTACATTGAACTTAATTTATAAATAGAACAGAAAAGTATTTGATAGCTGTGTTATCACTTGAATAATGTACAATTTTAACTTGTGTAATCAAGATTGTTGTAATTGTAGTATCCTATCGACTAACAATTGGGAAAAGATAATTACAATAAAACATGTTGAACACACAAACAAATGTAAAAAAGAAATACTAAAAAGAAATTATAATATACATTTTCATTCGCCATAGCTAGTTGTACTAGAATAAGATCTGGTTCATAATTATATGACGTTTTCAATTTGTTTTAAATCAACGAGTCTTTAGCTTGATCCTTTAGATTTAACTAAAACAAGTGTGATTACAAACTATTTATCTGGCATCGATTATTAAATCAATTTATGTCTTAAAAGACTGTAATTATTCGATTGGACCATGTTATCTCTCTGATTAATCTCAAATTCTTGTATTTATTTAACAACAAGTTCAATGTTTTAGATTTGTATTTTAGATTGCACGTGAGTAAATAATAATGTAAATAGCTAAATATGCTGTAATATAAAATCAATCAGTAAGTGTTCGTTAAGATATTATTACAAATCAAGTTTCATAGACATGTATTTACTAGATGTGAGCAATGTGTAGCAATATGTAGATGTGAGCAATCATACACAATCTCTTTCTCTAGTTTTGAAAACATTCATGAGCTTAAGGCAATCTATATTGTTTCACCAATAATAATTTTTTGTGCAAAGACCAGACTAATGCCAGCTAGGCGAGTTCAGTGCTAACAGCCCACGTCTGAGCTGGACGGATCCCATTTGGAATGTAGGATTACACTTCGGGGAGTTGGAGACGCACTGAGGGGCTCCAGCTGAGAGGTTGTCAGTGTAAGCCAGCGTCAACGCTTGATAACTGTTTGTGTAATATATTGAATTTGGAAATCATCAATATCTCCGAAAAAGAATTTATTTAAGTATACCAAAAGTAGTAAAAGTATCGATAGATTTCATTATTGCATTTGTAAATCATAATAAAAAAATTACGTATTATACTAATACTTCGCAGACAGCATATTACATTCCGTTGCAAAATAAAAAAGTACATTTGGTACAGTGCTCAGTATCAATGACATACCAATAAATTGTGTATATAAGAAAACTAATTACCAAGCTTGGGACAACTAAGCCAACCTTGAGATAAATCGGGAAATTAAAAAAAATCATATAGTTTTCCACATTACTTTGATTCTATTTCTACTTCTAAGAGATGTATACGTATATGTATATTTTATTTGGCGTTTAACACCAATAAAAATTCAATATTATGAGAAATCTGAAGACTATATTTTAAAATTTATTTCATATTCTCTATATTTTTAAATAAAATGTTTAATGGGATCTTTCAAATCAATAAAACAAAAATTTTAATAATTTTTTCTTGGTAAACGGCTATTTACTACTAAAAAATAATCCTTAAGTTCACTAAAACTTGGCATGTATTCAAAGATGGTCTGGTTTTGAAGTTAATATGGTTGAAAGTTGATTTACTTCCCTTTGAAAACTCTTTGTTCTTAATGGACTATGTAATTCAGAGAAATATCTCTGAGGTTTTCATGTTTTATTTTGTCAGGCACTGTATTTCCTGGAATTGTTTTTCTTCGTCTTTGCTATGGGGTAGCCTTTATTATAAACTGCATTATAAACAAGGTTCTTTACAAAAATACCACAAATACTTTTATTTTGTTTATAATACCTGTAAAATGTTATCTATTTGGATATTGGTTAAAGTTTATGGAAATAGGTGAGACGAACTGAATTGTGTTATGATTATTAATCATATTTCACTAAGACGAGTTCTCCAAAGAATGCTTTATTAAAATTATGTATACAGATATTGATAAAACGGTAGTTATGATTTATGACCTATTAAAAATTACATAACATATTCTTGTACATGTACTTTGAAATAAATAATTCTCTGTTTTAAACCATATATACCGATTAACCAAACCGCCAATTTAACCAAATCAGTGTTTATATAATAGCTCTCATATAAAGGAAAGATCAAATCTAATAGTGTTAGCACTGCCGGGCTATTCGTATACTCTATCGGTGTTATCGTCAACCCTTCATCTCTATAAAGTGATGTACAGCAAAACCCTTTTAACCTCGACATTATTTATGTTTCAAATAATACAATCGACAGATTGTGTCCCTCTAATGATTCTGGCTGTCAAACGCTCTTAGAACATGTTGCTGTGGTTCGGCTACAATAACTCAAATGGATTAGCAAAATGTAATACTGAATTGATTTATTTATAAAAAAAATGTCTCTTATTTTAAATCTACTTAGTTTCTTAAGCTTTTTCATATTTTATTAAGAATAACTTGTATTAGATATGGTTATTTTGTTATGCCCAACCCTACCTTAATCTTTTCCTATCTATAGTTCGAAAAAAAACGTTATAATTCATAATAAAAAATTTTAAAATAATTTTTACTTTCAAGTCGCAATTGGGTTGAACCCCCAAGGAGTCTGATAAGAAACTTAAAGCAAGGATAATGATTATAAGAAACTAAAGTCATTTTCAGAAACAACACTATAAAATTGATTGGCAGATTAAAAAAGGATTGCAATTTAAAAGCTTAGGTTTAGAGGATATTTAATTTTTTGTATTATATAGACGAAACTCATTTTAGACCAATTGCTAGAAATGTGAAAACATAACTAGTGAATATCTTAATTCAGTCTTGAAAATAACTCAATACACCTCTGCTATATCATGTATTACATACAATTAAGAGCAACTAAATAGAAAGACGACATCACTAGGTATAAAGTTTCAGAAATAATGTAATTTTGTAAATATTTTAATGCGTTACTAGTGCACGGGTTGCTCAACATCGAGCAATTTATTTTCATACAATAAAAATTTTACATTTAGTTCTAGATCAATGAAATCCGACCAATCCAATATTGTGAATATCAGTGATCACCAAAAACTACAGCTGTACGTTAACAGATTTTTAAAAAATGCTCAAACCAAGCTCAATGTTATTCTAATGGGAAAATTTCAAATTTAATTTGTGGATAGCTCCCTTATTTTAAGTCCGATTTTCATCAATTTTTGGCGGAAACAACTTCAGACTAAGCCCTATCCAACGACACCAAAAACTTGAAAATCGGTTGAGAATTGTAGGAGGAGTTCTCAAGACAAAAAACCCTTAGCATATTAAATAAGTATAGATTTGAGTGTTATAAGTATGATACGTTTGTTAATGGCTATTTTATCCTCTACTTGAATTAACGATTCTAGCTCCCTGTTTGTTTTCTCTTCCCCGTTGAGGATAATTAGACACAAAAGATGTCAGTATGCACATAGGAAATATCATTAGTAGAGATTTATTTTGAATATGCCATTGCGTGAACGCTAGGGTATTAAAAACCTACACGGTATACTCGTAAACATGATGTTGAATTGACATTAAATTGTAAACATTTCGTAATGAGGTTTATAATAATATCAACAGTATTAACACTCTTATAAAAGCTTTAAAATGTTTATCACATAAAACTTACAAATAAATTATATCAGGTGAAATTTACAAAAATGTTCATCTATCACTAATTTTTTTCAAATTTACAAGATGTTATATCAAGTATTACCTCTTTTTTTATTAAATTGTTTGGAATTTTATCAAATAAAAAGTGTTCTTTACTTTTGTTACTATAAATTATATCTGTATAAATTAATAGTTGAGTAGGATCAACCCAAGGGCTTGGTCAGTTGGCGTCAGATGAAGTGCCATAAGACGTAAAGCCCATCCCACGAGGTTGTTTGGAATGAAATACGTTCCCTCTGACAACGCCCCAATGCCACTTACTCTCCTACGCCTTTACTTTGCAAGCTCAATTTTATTTTTTAATATACTCTTTTAATTAAATTTCTAAATTATTTTTATTCTTTTTTATATATTCTTTCCAATTGCAAAAATTTTAAATCAGTAATCAGCTGCGAAAGTATAACCTGTCAATGAAAAATTAATAAATGTAGTACACTCAATATCTCTAGTTTACTCGTTTTATACTTTAGTACCATGGGAACCGAGCTTAAGCTCGGTGAAATTATTGCTTCCGTTCTCACACAAAGCTCGTTCGCTTCGCTCACTTGCCAGGCCGAAAGGTGCTGCACTTTGGTATAATTTTCCTTTAAAGATATAACACATTGATTGTATCTACAGTTATCAGCTGATTTTTGTTCAATTAAAAAACTCTCCATAAGGATAACATAGAAATTTAAAGGGCTCTAGCGCAAAAACTGGATTTTTCCCAGCTATGGGACCAGCTCCAATGGATTTCTGGTGGCCAAAACTCCCATATTCAATAAAAAATCAAAAATCCTTGTAGCGAAAAAAAAACTTTGCCCGTACAAACGGATCTTGTTTTAGAGTATAAGATAAGATAAGATACACACTCGGAATTTCTAGCTTTCCATTTAAACTGACATAAAGAAATAGGTTAAATATTATACTTGTTGAAATAGAATTACAATTTTAAAATCATTTGTTAAAAGTATACTTTAAAAAAACAAAGGTTTCTGCAGTTGGAACATCCATTGAGCATAATTAAAAATTTATTACTGTGGCTAATAATACTGACCTATCTAGTTGTAAAACACAATTTCAGCAGTAATTTGACTAATTATTGATATTATAATATTTTTTAAATGCAATTAGTGCATATAAATTTATCTTTATAAGTTCCCCATGTATTATTTCACGGTTGAAACGAAGAGTGCTCAACACTTACTGAACCGTTCTCCACGACATAGTCAAACTAAAGGGAATGGTAAAATTCCCTTCAAATGCCCAACCGTCCGTAGAGTTAAACCTCTATAAGGTTTGGGACCATGCAATTCTTATGAAAACGTAAAATTCAGTTAATGTTGCCAACTTTTAAATAGTTAACTATGAGAAGTTTGTTATTGTTTTGATAACCGTTGTTTTGGCACCGTTTTAACAAAGCGGAGCACGTTAATTTTTTTAAACAGGAGTAATTCTTTGTTACTTGGTTCAGTACTGAAAGGTCAATGAAAAGATACTGTAGTAAATGTCAAAAGAAACGTAGAGAAGAAAAACTAACTACTTTTAATATTCATTGTATCTCTAATACATAGAAAAATATAAGTTCAAATATATATTTGAAAGTGAAATATGTACTAAGTTCTGGAGATTCAGTTGGAACTTACTTTGCTTCCTTCCTCTGCTGCTTCTTCTTCCTGAAGACCCGCTTGACCCGTAGCAGCAGGAAGGCGGCCCTGTCGATGGTGAGGGCGGAGGAGGACGAGTCCTTCCTGTCCTTGTCCTCATCCTTCCCGCTCATCCTAAGGACAAGGTCAACATTGTGTCACCAACTGATGCATATATATATCCTATGTAATAGGTAATTGTTAGGTATGGTTCAATATTTCATGAGGAAATTGGTATGTTTAAATTTGAATTAGATGGCGTAAAAGTGAAGTAAAATATTCCATCGTTTTAAATAAAAGAGTAAAATGTTGCAGTACAAGCAGGTACATTTTAAATAACAGTGATAGAGATAATTTCAAAGGGGGATACAAATACTACACAAGCTGAAAGTTCAAATCTTAATTATAAGTTGTGTCATATAACCTTTTAACGTTGTAATGACCGGCCACATTAGGTAGATTTAAGAAACTGATGTATTATTTTGATACACAAATTGGTTATAATTAATGTCGGAGTCTATTTTGGAAGGAGTTTTGTTGGAAGACTTTTCAAATAAATGCCACAGTTTATTTTAATGGACATATTATCAACGGTACATTAGATTCACATGGATACAATACATTATAGAACAATTACTCAATATGCTTTGTACTTTTATTACATTACTAAGGACGGTATTATTTTAACAAGGTATTAAGATTGGTTTCAAAAATATATTTGGAATGAAAAATAATAAAATATAGTTACTAAAACCGGATTCCAAGTCATCAAATTGCAGTTTCAACTGTGCCCCATGCTTGTTTGCTTTTCACAGCGTCAGTAGATTAATGAGGAACGAGGGTGTTGGGGCGGGGGTCATGTCTTGGGTCCCTATTACCGAGCTAGACAGACTGCTCCTAGAACAGAGCGTCACTTTACACTAGAAAAGTGGTCGGGATCAATGTTGAGTTTTGTACGATGTTTAAGTCAATTTCTCTCTTACTTTGACCTTTTTGTCAAATACGTTTGTAAATATAGGTTGTCCAGCTTCAACCTTTACAAACTTTTGCAGGTTATTCAGCAGGCTAAAATGAATAACTAATAAAATAAACGTATGCCCTAAAATTCCAATATGCCAAAATGGCAGTGTAGATAAAAAAAAAGTAGACAGATTAAATAATGTAATTAATGATACCAAGTTTGTAAAGATTCCACAACATATAAGAGAGTTTTAGTGATTTGTATAGTAAAATAAACCAAATTTGCATTAATTGGATATCAATTTTTTCTGCTGGACAACCTATATATATATTTTAGCAACGGTTCGTCCCAAATTAGGCTGGACAAACTATTTATAAATTGAATTTTCTTAGTAAATAGAACAAGTTTTTTTTTTGTTTGAGTTTAAAAAAAGTTTGTAAACATAACTTATATTCATAACATACTTATAAAAAAACTGGCTTATTATATACTTTGACTTATGTTTAAAATAAAATAATAAATTAGCAGTTTTAAATGAAATACTTTTAAAGAACATCAGGAAAATAAAGGTGTATTTTTCACAGTTTCAATGCATAGGGTATTTGCAAATAAAAAAAAAATTAAACTAAAACATTTTCACCATCGAAACACAGGCATTTTAAAACGTATACTTTGTTGCTTTTAAACATAATTTATTCCCTATCAAATGTTGTTATTATTTACTCGTAGTTGAATAAAAACAAAGCATTTTTGTTATCATGCTAACATTTAGTTATTTTACCAAACCTCCAATGGCGTTACAAACGACTATTTATCATCAATGACAGCGTTTGGTGTGTCAAGAGCCAATGAACCATGAGAAGACAAAGTACTGCCATCTTCGCACATCCATCTACTTAGCTTGACCATTTCCGAGGCATTAGCCACGAGATTGTGTTCAACATTTTATACGAAACATTTATCAGTGTAAAGTCTCATATTAGACGAATAATAACAATGATAAACCTAAAGTTTGTTCATATCACACTGACGATGAAAACACACTTTGCGAATTGATGTACATTAGAATATATAAATGTTTTATTTGGAATTAAAAGCTTTTATAGTAAATATAAAACAAATTAGTTTCCAAAAGATATTTCCTAAGCAAAGGTTTTAGCGCATTAATACAATTGCGGATTATTGTTAAATGAATCCCGCTTAACCAGGCTGGAGTTATCAACTGCGTTATAAACTTGTAATGGCTTTCTACTCTGTTTACGACACTAAAGGTTTCATCCAAGTTCAACAGCTAATCTGTAATTATAAGTTGAACTGCGTTTAAATATTCAATACATATATACATTTATTCGTCGTGTTTCATGACTCATAGTAGGCATTTTATGCCATACTGTCGGTAATCGAAATTATGAATCATCGAAAATTTTATTTTGACGTGTGTTATTGTTGTTGTTGATTTTTTTATATTGCAATTTATTATAAAAAATTTCATTTTTATGCAATAAAAAATTAATTAATTTACATAATCTTATTAAAAACATCATAATAAGATTTAAACCAATAACTACTACAAAACCAATAAAGGGAAAATGTTTAAAAATATTTTTAAAACACAATAGGATAGGAACTAATTAAGTTATTCAACTAAGCTACAATGTAAAGAAATCAGCAACACCATCAAATTTATTTTATATTGTTGAAAAATATAACTACTTGTAGGTAAGTAGTTACTGTACCACTTTGTAAAACTATCTATAAGGTATCCCATAAAGTGCCAAACTCTGGGAAAAGATTATATGGGTCAAATAAAGACAAGAGTTTTTCCAAACAAGCTTTGTTTCCCAGATATCCCCCATTTTAAATTGTTACAAATTTATAGTTATCTTCAACATTTTTCAACTAATCTTTATAAGACAGTAAGTATGTTAAAATCAAAAAGACTTACTGTGGAAAACAGATTCAACTCCGTCCAAATTTAAAATTACAAAATGGCGGCCATTTTAAATTTTTAAACTCAAATTTCTTAAAAACGGCATATTTTACGAAAATTTTACTGAAGATAAAAATGTTTGACGATTGCATTATTTAAACAATACTTCAAATTTTGAAAGGATCTGATGTTATTGTTATGGTGTCATTTGTATGCAGAAAAACACTGATTTTGCATTATAATGAATGCAAATTTATGTTATTTTAGAAGAAAAAAGGCAATAACTGCATTAATTGTATTCAGATCTTTAGAAGTTTGATATAATTGGTTAAATAATTTAATATATCGACTTTTTGTGCTCTGTAAAGTTATTTAAAATTTACAGTTTATAATAATGAGTATAAACATAAACATTTATAATGACGGTCATTTTAATGTTTGAAATTCGACCAATTTGATTTTTTTTATTCAGTAGGTATCTTTTATTTAAACATACTTACAGAGTTTTATAAATATCGGTGGAAAAATTTAGAAGATAACAGTTATTTTGTAAAAAATACAAAATTGTGCATATCTGGTAAATAAAGCGTTTTTGGAAAAATGTATTTTTTGTTTTCTCTTTATTGACAAATTTAATCTTTTGCTAGTGTTTGGTACTTTACTTATGGGACACCCTGTATATTAATAAGCAGCATGTTTATTTTTCTACTTTTTTATCAGCTTCTATGCTGATTACGATGAATACGTTCATACCTATACAAAGGTGTTAATTGTCCTATAGATAGGCGTAATCACATTATAATTATTCATATCAGCTCCCAGGGGTACATCCTACATGCTCTCAAAGTTTTAATTTTAATCTTATGGAATAAATTTAATTGATTGAATTATTAGACAGCTGTTTTAAGAGTAAATGTTTCAACTAATATGGGTCCTGGCGGTCCAGATCAACCAAAGTTTGGGTCTAATTTTGAACGGTGAGCTACCTCTAGTTTCAATTGATATAGAAGCAAGATGCCTACCCACAATATTTTCAATGCTACATGTTTCTATTTAGAATGATTAAAAATATAATAAAATAACAATTGTTTCCCACTGTCTGAAAGACTAATAAATGGACTATTTATTTAAAGGACTATTACAAATGGTTTAGTTACTTACTATGACAATTTCCATTAATCAGACATTTACATTATAACTTTCCCGATTATTGAAAAAAATTCAGTAAAATTTATTAATAGTTAAATAACATTTTGAGAGTTGCTCATAAAAACTATTAAACAAATGGAATAAAGCCAAGAGCTTGCCCTTAGGGCAGTAAAAGACTACGAAGTAAAGAAATTCTACCAACTGCGAACGTTACAAGAAGGGATTACAGAAGTGGTTTCGTAAGCGAAAATGACGGCTGTCGTAAATTGTCTGTAACACTGTCTGTAAATCGCACGTTTTCGTTGGTAGTTTCAAATTGTAAAAACCAATAAATCCAAAATGTATATTATTTATAGTAATGCAATTTATTTAGAAACCTAATATAAACAGAACAGTTTCATAGTTATTTTTGGCCATAATGAATTATCACATTAAGGTTTTATGTGATTATCTTAATCTTATGACTAATATTGCTTTTTTTGTCATATGACGAATATGACTAAGTATTTTAAATTTAAAATATGTGCATTTTTTATTAATTTCAGCAAAAACAGAACTATAAACTTTTTTTATTTTATAATATGATTTTTACAAATTTTATATTATTTTATTGCGACTAATTAGATTTAAACCATCAAAAGAATTAAAACCCTTGTATAGCCGTGCTGCTACATTTTAAACCAAAGTTTTAATTGAGCCTGTAAAAGCTTTTAGTGATATCTGCTATAATTAAACCTAGGGTATTATTTAAATCGTCCGATGTTTAGTAATCATCAATACGCACGGTTTAAATTAATGTTAGCTTCATTGTACATTGGTAGAGAGAGATTTTGAAAGTTTCCCTATTGGCTTACACATAGCTTTAACTGAGTTAAAAAGGATGAATATTGTTCACATAAGGTTTAACCAATCACCCAAAAACACTCAGTTATCGTACTTTTGCTTAAGTGTTACAGTTCTATAGTGGATTTTATAATTTTGACGTTCATAAGTACAGTTTAGAAGTTGCTTGGTATTTATTTTTATAAAATTATTAAAAAATTAAATGAAAATGTATCGGATTTTAGATCGCGGTAATAATAATTAGAATACATGAAACTTTTTATCTCTGATTTACATCATTCTCTTTACATATAATATATATACAGGGTGTTTGGTAATCAATGTTAAAAAAAATATGTGTCAAACTACATGATAATAGTGAATAAATGGGGCCCATTTCAGGTTCCCAACTACCCAACTCCCACAGTATGGGAATAAAAGATAAACAGAGAGTTTTTCAAACTAACGGTCATTACATAATTTTTCGTTATCGTCAGTGTAATTTTTTGAACCCTCATAACATTTCAATAAAGGTAAAGTCGTAGATATTGAGAAATTAGATGAAATTCTACGTTATTTTAATCGTAGAAGTTAAAAGATTTAATTTATTTAAAAACTTATATAATATTAAATTCATGCTTTATTGCGATATTGCAAGGTTCCGCTGAAGGTGTCAAATATTATTAAAAACTCCTTCATAAAATAAGCTTTAAAATGGATGTATAACAACCTTCAACTATTGTCACATTTCCCTATAAAATAAAGCATAAATGTGAAAAACATGGTTAGGCTAAAAAAATGTTTTGTTAAAAATGGTGGTGTTGGCTTACTATTGATGAAGATTTTTTACATTCATGGTTAATGTTGGTGTAGGTAATTGTTGTAATAGTATTATAGTCCTTTTGTTATTCATTATTTTTATAAAAAAGGAAATAAATTCAAAATAATACAGAAAAGTTTTAAATAAACATTCAAATTAATTTTTGTACATAAACCACTTGATTACAGATTGGTAAATTTACAACAAAAAGTAATTAATTGTTTTATTTTGATAAGGTTGGGTAACCGTCTATTGTTAGAGTTGTATCTTCAATGTATGTACGTTTTAATGTTCTCCTGGAATAACAATTTATATATTAAATAACGAAGTGTGTCACTTTTATTTTTTTATGGTTTGAAATCGTAAGTAAAAAATACCATTTTTAACAAAGCAAGTTTATAGCCTCACCATGTTTTCTTACATTTATGCCTTAATTTGTTAAGGAAATATTACAATAGTTGAAGGTTGTTATATTTCATTTTAAAGCTTAATTTAATGAGGAAGTTTTTAATAATATTTGAGACCTTTAGCAGAACTTTGCAACATCGTAATAAAGCTCTGAATATTATATAAGTTTTTAAATAAATAAAAAAAATAACTTATACGATTAAGATAACGTACAATTTTATCTAATTTCTTAATATCTACTAATTTTCCTCATTTAAAGTTTGTGAGGGTTCCCAAAATGATACTGAAGATAACGAACAATTATGTTATGACACTGCACTTTTAGTTTTCCCATGATAGGAACTGTTATTTTGAAAAAAATTTAGTTTATCTTTTATTCACATTCTGTGGGAGTTGGGAACCTCAAATGGGCGTCATTTAATCCCTACTACCATGTAATTTGACACATAATTTTTTAACACTTATTACCAAACACCCTGTATATTTCATAAATTTATTTAAATAAAAATAAAATTGATAACTGTATAAAAGTGACGGTAAAAAATTCAAACGCTTTTTACTTTCTTTAAAAAGTAAGTTGAATGATTAACGAAAAAATAAATAAAAATTAATATAAATACGAGAATATAAGCTACCAAACCTCTAGCTGGGATTTTTATTTTTGGACTGTTAAAACTCATTATACCTTAATAAGTGTATACCATTCGAATATCTTTTTTAGTGTAAGATTATTTAACAACAAATATTAATGTTTTTAAATATTATTATTTTTGACTTAACGTCTGACCTAGCACATTCAATTGGATTACTTAAAACTACTTATAACGTTTACATTTTTTAAACCTTTTTCTTACTATTCAATATTCTGTAAGTTTAGTTTTGCTAGAACATCAGTTACCGTATTTCTAACATATATAATTTTAATGTTTCCGTTATTTATTGTTTGAATAGAGTTTTTTTTTTTAATCTGACAGGTTATGTTCGTTGCGAAATAGCAAAGCAAATTATAAAAACCATTGATTTAGTAAACTTATAGTATTAGGCCTACCCTTTACTTTGAGTAAAAATAATTGTTTAAAATAACTTATTATCTTCAGTCATCAATTATTCAAGAAAAGAACTAATGAAAATTAAATCAGGGAGGGACTTAAAAAAACAACACACATTTAAAAACTGATTTGTTTACCGTTTTGCAGATTCGTATACGATAATAGAACAATATCTTTAAAGTGTCTTAAAAAACATAGATCAGAAACTATCATTTTCCAAAAACGCTCAACAAAGTTCATTGATGTGATTGATGAGTATCAATGGGTATCACACCTACGTTCTCTTTTTACATTTTGATGGATAGGTTTTTAATCATAGTAGGAGATTGCCTTTTGTAATTTACTTCGTTTGTGTTAGGAATTTTTCTTCTTTTGGTATCACTCCTTCCTTAATTTTCCTTACTCTTCTAAAATAACTCGCTAATAATAAACACACTCCCTATCCTAACGTAAAATATGTTTTTAACAAATTATGAAATTAAATTTGTTAGGGTAACCGAAATTACGAGTGTTTAAATACGTATAAAGGTTTAGTATTAATTTTACTAATCGTGTAAATGGTAAAACTTAGACTTCAAAAATAGTTATAGGGAACACTTAAGTTGAGCAAATTCATGTTTTGAAGAAGCATGAGAACATGAAATTTAGATCGCTCAATGACGCTGCTGCGATGATATAATAAATTACGCCACTTTGGCACAGAAAGGGTAGTTTGGCATTGAGGAGCACTTCTGATGCTACTTAACAACAATATCTCGACTCTAAAATAATTTATCCCTAAAATGTCTTGCCAAATCAAATGGTTAAGCCCTTTAACTTCTCAAAAAATATATAAATTATGGGTCAAGAAAAATTCATCTCTATGAGAACTGTCTTCAAACCACTGGAAGTTTTGGGGGAAAGTATTAACAAAATCATTCAAATCGTAAGAAATTATAAGTAAAACTAAAATAAAGTTTGTTAAGATAACAAAAGACTTTCCATAGTAACTAACTATAAAAATGTATTAATTGAAAATACTTTATTCAATACTAACTCATTTTTAAACACACGATGTTACAAAGATTTGTTCTTGGAAATGTGTTTATGGGGGAAATCTCAACCCTTTTTAGAGAAAATTATTAAACGCGCTAATATTATTTTGGCTGTACAATTTTTTTTATGTAGAGTAAGTATTATTGGGGAAACTTTTCGATCCAGGTTTATAAAAGAAGTTCCTAACGCTCATTTTGCTTCACAATTAAGTCGCCTGTCTAATTGTATTAACAAAACAATGTTTGTTATAGCATAAAATTACCATGCATCACTTGGCAAATATGTTTAGTTTAAATACACTGTTTGGTTGCTTAAATTAGCATTCCATAATACAGAATAACAAATACTAGAGATCGCCTCCTGATCGAAATTCGATCAAAATTTCAGTTGATATGGACCCAAGAAGTTTAAAAACATTTTATAACTGAAACATCTGTTCTTCCTGTTTTTCTAGCAGTTGTTTTTACAACAGCTGTCTAATGATTCAATCAATTCTCCTTCCTCCATAAGATTAACATTGGAACTTTGAAAGCCTGTGGGGCTTAGCCCGGGTGTCCGATGTGAATTAGAATGCGATTCTGCTCATCTACAGGATTATACCTTTCTAATGGTATACTCGGATTTCTCCTACGATGCACACGAGCTGAGAAAAAAGGAGGAAATGAAACATGCTTGCGTATTAATATATAGATAAATAAAATGTTCACTCATTTCAAGCATTAATTTTTCACCACAACATACATTAAACTTTTAAAGGAGGATAATGTACCTAGTACTTAAAAAGAAAAAGAAAATCTATATTATTATTGTTTAATATCGTGGATATAATAATGTATTACTCTTAGAAAAGATCTAAGATAATGTAAATCAGTAAGATAAATGTAAGAAAGAAATGTATGAATCATATTAAGGTCGTTAACAATTTTATTCATTTGATATTTATGTGGTAACTTTAAATTCAAAGTTTGGGTCCTCTTGTGTCCATTAGACTAATACATGTTTAGTTAGGTAATTTCTGTTTAAGACCTCAAAGCAATTGCATTTTTATTTCCACGAGGATTTTTATTATTGTAGTATGTCTGCTACTAAAATATATTCTTAAAACATTATTTTTTTTATTTTCGTTTATTTATAATAAAATATAGTTCTTTTATCCCTGAGATAATATACAAATAATAAAGTTAAATGGTAAAGAGTTATAGTATTGTTAATCATAGTGGTGTAACAATTATTTTTGTACTGTTCTATTTGCAATTATATTTTACAATCCCCTAAAGAAACCAAACATCGTAAAAAGACTCATTACAAATGCAGTTAACCCTGGTATTTCATATAAACTCGAACATAAAACCAAGTAGGTCTTGCATTCTAGCCAACAATCCCTTTAAGACAGGGATGTTGGGCATTTTAACAATCTTTACACTGGTGAGTATTTAAAATATTATAATAGTACATGGTATAATATTAATATTACATTATTAATATTAATATTACATGGTATAATATTATGAGTATAGTTGGTAAATTTTAGCGAATTTCCAAAAGGGAAGAAGCTATTACCATAGGTCTCATGGTAAGACCTAAGCCCGGGACCATGTTACTTTTTCGTTTTGAGGTGCCCAGAGACCATATAAATATATATATTTATATATGTGTATGTATGTATGTTTGTATGTATGTATGTATCCCTCCCTATACATACATACAAATAGTGTACACGATAACTCTCGTAAAAACGGTCCGATCGAGACCAAATTTGGTAGAGATGTATAATCCTACGTTTATTCGGATGAGTACGTAAGCCAGATATATCGACCTACCGGAAGGGGTATATATTTTAGGGTGTTTTGTACCCCATTAATGGGGTTTTTGCGCTTTTCATTTGTAATTTTTTTAATTTTAATTTTTTTTACTACTGGAAAAAGCAAAAACAAAACAGACAATTTAGTATCTTGATGCTTTGCTCTATCTCCATTGGTTACAGAGATATTTAAAAGTCTAAATACAGTAAATTGTATTTTGGGGCTCCAATGCTAATCTTATGAAGAATAAGGACGTTAATATTTCACTTATTAACCAATATTTCATGTGAAACATGGTATTTAGCTTCATTTGATTAAGATCCATCCATTTACTGTAAAATATCTTGGTTTTGTAATTACCATGGCAGCAAATCTGCATACTCTTTTCCCATGTTAATCATATGGAGAATAGTCAAACTCCTTTATTTATGGACGGATATTTATGGTACAGAAACTTAATATGTGGCTTCATATTGTCAAAATAAATTTTTGTATGCTTTAAATACCAACTTTCAGTGTTTCCCATGGCAGCATACCTGTATAGGCCTACTCTTTCCCTATATTTATCATATGGGGGATAAAAATTTATTAATTTATTTATGAGTGCGTGATGAAATTTTGTTTACAGGTCCATCTGATCAAAATAAATATTACTAGTTTTGAAATTCGCTGAGTACGCAGGTCTGCCGCGACGGGGGTATTTATTAAACTGGTGATCTTAACTAAAAAATAAAAAACAACATTTAAATCAATTGTTTCTTTATCCAGGTTCTCCAAAGTTATTTTTAAGAATTAATTGATATATAAATATTAGGGATGGTAATTACCCAAAAGTTTTAATGTTTTTACTTCCTAGTAAATAGTTATTGACGGATTGTTATAATTTATTGGTTATAAATTTTATTGTAACATGATCATACTTGTTTTAAAAATCTTTCTTAAAAAGAGCATCATTCATTCAATTGGTGTCTTTGAAAGAGAACACTATGGGAAGGATAACGGTTAGGGAGAGGCGAGATATGAGCGCTGGTATTTGCGGTGGTGGGGCGGGGGGGGGGGGTTGAGGACTCTTGTGAGGGCCCTCATGCCAAAAATGGTCACACCTGAGTCCTCGAAGTTGTGTAAACCCACTATTTCTTGGGGACGGAGTCAAATTATTGCGTCAATTTTTTGGAGAAAGTTTTGGGTAAATTTTTTAGTAGTCCCATAAAATTTACTAATATTAAATTAACTAATATTAATCCCCTTCTACAGTGTGTTTCCAAACAACCTGGAAATGTTTTGTGTATTTTGTTTCTTAGGTTGGGGCAATACAAAACATCATACAAACATATGTCCTAAAACGCTTCGCTAAGCCACTAGTCGCCATTTTGTTTTTTACACAAAGTCATTTTTATTTCCGTGACAGATGGTTGTATTAAGTTCATATTTGGTATGAATGTTTATGGCGTCAATGTTCATTTACAGTAAAAAATTATTTTTGCCAAACATGTATTTTCAAAATGGCAATCGTTTAAAATTTGTAAACTCAAATATCTCAAAAACGTTATATTTCATCAAAATTGAACAAGGCACAAAAAAGTTGACAAATAAAATTATCTAACTAATGATACCAAGTTTGTAAGGATCAGACAAACAATAACGGAGTTGCTGTGATTTTTCTACTAAAGTAACCTTAATTTACATTAGAAGGAAAATCAAAGTTTTTCTGCAGAAAAATCTGAATAAATTCGTTATTTGTTGTCTGATCCTTGCAATCATGGTATTATTAGTTACATAATTAAATTCGTCAAATTTTTGTCTCTTTTGAAGTTTTCATAAAATTTACCGGTTTTGAGATATTTTAGTTTACAATCTTTAAATAGCCGCTATTTTGAAAATACACATTGGACAAAAATAATTTTTCTTAAAAATGGATATTGATGTCATAAATTTTCGTACAAAATATGAATACAACCATCCGTCACGAAAATAAAAATTATCATGCGTAAAAACAAAATGGTGGCTAGCGGCTTAACGAAGCATTTTAATACATATGTTTATATGATGTTTTTATGGTCTTGGCCTAGGAAACAAATACACAAAATATTTCCAGGTTTTTCGGAAATACTCTTTATAAATTTATCAATGTAAATTCACTTATTCTTTGCTTTTAAAATGAACGAACGAAGTTGACTTTGTCCCCAAGAAAATAGTCGATTCCACGAGAAAAGGTAAAAGAAATTCTGTTGTATCATATTCGTATATTGCATTCATAAAATATTAAATATCGGAAAGGTTGTGAGTTGTATGTTTCTACATAATATTTCCGAAAAACAAACAATGAAATTAATTTGTTGTTTAGGCACAAATAAATATGGATATATGGTTTATAGCACGCAACATAGTGGGAGCGAAATACTAACTATAATATGGGTTTTGTTTACTTATGGTAATTGGTCGCCTCGAATATTTGTCTCAGAGATTTGCCAAGGGTTTTGTATTTATAATTAGAGTTTACGACGAAATCGCTTTGTGTGGGTATGAAATTATTTAATATACCTGCATAATTTGCAAAAAAACATCCTTCTAATAACGTGATAAATAAAATTTTCTTAAGGAATGCTTCTAAAAAAGATAATTTTAGTTGTGGTAAACCTCTTTTTATATTGTTTTTATTTTGTGTAACTTTTTGTAATCATTTTCCGATTTACTATTTTAACCTAGTCAATATTTTTTTTAGTTAAAATCTTATATTGTAGAAAAATGTGAAAAAGTGTTGTTATCATATGTATTCTTAATTGATTCTTTCAATTTATAAGCTCGCGATTAATTACAATCAGAAACATTGCTCGTGTATGTTTTATATACAATCCAATACTTTGGTCAGTCTACGAAGTATCCGTCGTGACAATGGCCTGGCTCTCCGTGGCGTGAGTATGTGACGTCAGTCAAATGTTATGTACATTCGGACATGATCGGACCCGCCCTGGGGGCTTCCAAACCCCCCTCCTACCGACCCCCCCCCCTCCATAGCCCCCTTCTACACCCCGGGTCTCCCACACCCTGGGTCCAACCACTAATTTAACTTCTCGTTTCTCGACGCTTCACATTTGCATTGTTATTCAATACGTTATCCTTCAGAATTTGACGTTGAATCCTTAAAATTTAATATAAAAAAAACACAATTGCTTACTTTTTGTGAAATACATATGTAGGTTCAATAATAAACTGATTAAGTTTACGCTACTGAACAGTAGCTTTGTATGCTTGACGTATATTTTAATAGGAGTAAGATTTGTGTTTGTTCTTTATTAAACGTCTACTTTCTACTAAATGCCCCGAGGTACTATAAGGCAGTAGTTTTCAGCTCTTTTCAATATAAGGTCAGTTAAGAAATCATTACCCTTCTTTGGAATCATCTTAAAAGATTAAACACACAAAAAACTTGAATATAAATAGATAATGCGTTTGGCTTTTGTTGTTTAATACCTTAATACCTTAAGTTTGTTCATGTTAAAACTAAAATATATATACAGAAAAAAATTACTCGGAAAGGGATTTTGGTGACGAAAAACTTCAAATTAAGGATAGAATTCATGATTTTTTTAATTTTAAAAAGTCAATAAATTTTCGATTATTTTTAATATGGGTATGTGTGTGTGAAATTTCTTAAACTCCTGTCTTTAATTGGGATCATATTAAAATCTTAATCTTTTACATTCTATTACATTGCGGTCTACTGCTCATTGTAAAAATATTCTATATACCTCTTTACTTAAATCTCAGTGGTTGAGAGGAAAACTCAAGATTATGAAAGTGATTGACTTCATGCTTTTAGGGAAGGAAGACAATCACATTAGAGAATGTCTATGAAGAACATTGTGGTACTTAGCTGAGGGGTAAATTTGTGATGGTGCACGGACATACCGGCGATCATTAACTACAATAGGCAGCTCAATAATTTAGCAAGACAAAAGGATACAAAACAATAGAATACTAAACAAAACAGTTAGTACAAAACTAAACAATAGTTTAAACAAAACAAAATGCTAATATTGAAAAAAACTTATTGAAACTTAATACACCGATGGTGCTACGTTACTCAGTTTTCAGTGATTTAATTTTGTTCTCTGTCTTCAGTCTAACGTTCTTCTTGTCTTATACTTATTTGCTAACTTATTTACGAATGTCAAGCCATCTAAGTGCTGTATATTTTAAAAAGATATTCATAGTTTTATCGATACCTTTTATTCTACTTATAAACTTTCATTACGTATTATAATTTTACTCCAACAATACGCTATCCTACATTTAGCACTATCACTACTAATAAAATATAGGGTAGTCAAGAATAGTCAGTCGAATTAAAAAAGTTTCTTCTTGTGTCTCATGTCTTATAACTTATGTCTTTGCATCGTTAACATTTACGTGATAAAAGTCAGCAACAGTTATGCGAATTTTACAAAGGTCTTAGGCGCAGAAAGCAATAAAAAATAAATAAACGTTTATACTCTTTCTGTAACATTTTGCTTACAATAGGTCCTTGTCACACCCTTTCTACCAAAAATAAAACCAACATTTAATTATTAATATTTATATATTTATTTTTAAAGCCTAAATAGTACAATTCATGCTTTGATATGTTCCAACATTATTTTAAAGATGTATAAGATACAAAACTAATGCAATTTAATGAGGTTTATTTCAAGTACAATGTCATAACCATGAAATCACATCATACTACTTGTGTTGTATGCAATAATGCTAAAATGATTCAAACAAAACAAGAAATATACTAAAAACTTACACATTAGTAAGATTAAAAGTATAATTATAACACCAAGTGTTCTTATTAGTCTATACAACGATTGTATTTGAAGGCTATGAAGACATGAGCGAGATGAAAGTGAGAAAACGAGCAAATCTAGCGTTCTACATATCTCAAGCAAGATAGAATAATATATAACATGATATTTTTTTACCTAACGAAAGACCTGATTAATTTTAAGTGGATCATTGTGGAACATTGTGTCCATTTATGGTATGGGGTACTAATCCCGGAATGGTTTGGCCATGAAAATGATTAGCTTTATTTACGGTTAAATTTAATAAATTAAATAATTTGATAACACTATTACCTTTTACAGTTGTTAAAAACTATCATGGAACTCAAAAGTATAGAAATAATTACAAAGGCAATGTACAATATAAAGGTTAATCCCAAATAAAAAGTTTTAGGAATAAATCAATTTCATTAGATTACTAAATATAAATATTTTTACTCGGGAATGCTGACAAGAACATTACTTAAATACAAACCATACTCATCAAAATGATATATTTTATACACCTCATTTAACCGGTTTTATAATGAGAACATATTCAATTACTGCACTCTCAATATAGTTATGATATTGCGTTGGTATCAATAAATTATTTATTAGAGTGGATTATGTTAATACTGGTTTTGATTGGATTTGTTTTAGCAGAAAATTATATTTTCATCGGAAGCATGATTCGTTCATTAATCTAAAAACATATTTTTGTGTCAGAAATTCTCCTACATAAAAATTATTTAATAAAACAGAATGAATTTTGTAAAAATTATAAAAGAAATAATAGCTATTTTATTCAAATATTGTTTTATAACTTCATAACAACACAAATTAGATGAACTCTTAGTTTGCTCTCTTAGATGAGCTCTTAGTCATTAGTGTTTTCGCATCAACGACCAATACTCGATATT
This sequence comes from Neoaliturus tenellus, assembly GCA_030545055.2. NCBI lineage: Eukaryota > Metazoa > Arthropoda > Insecta > Hemiptera > Cicadellidae > Neoaliturus > Neoaliturus tenellus. Next base: position 109,937,825 of record CM061534.1, on the reverse strand, counting down.
TTTTCTGAGCTCATCAACATCAACCATAACAATGGGAAAACGCTCCCCTGGGCCACCGTGAGCAAAGGGTATACCCCAACTATTTAAATACGTCTACTTGAAAACTTAGCTCCATCGCTCTATCTTTATTTTAATGATTACGAATTGAAAAATAATAATGGGTAAGTTGAATGACCTTCTAATAACATCAAACTAGTTTGATTATACTTTTCGGTTATGATTTATTATACAATTATTGTTTTATGCCTAGTTAGAAATCTAAATCAATTTTAAATTCGTTTGAAGCAGCATTGCCAATGCTTCAATCTCGAAGTGACTGTTACAGCCTCAAAGTTATTACAGCAAAGTTTATAATTCAAAAGGAGGGTGAAATCGTTGATAAAGAGCACTAGGGATTCAGTTTACAGCACAAGCAAAACTCCAGTCTCACTAAGGTGATTTAGTCTAACTAAGGTGATTTAGAAATCGCCGACTTTATACTGCAAGCAAATTAAAATGTTTATTTGTTTGTAATATTTGTTCGTTGTTTATTATGCAATGACCCTGTAAATCTAAATACATACCGTATGTTATAAGAAATTTCAAACTGTAACTTGATCCTAATCATACTTCTCTGTAACAAACTCTTCTACGTCTAAAAATAGGGTAACGTGCAAAACAACTAGTGGTTTTAGTTTTTTTCTTAGTTGTGTTATGTCTGGCGGCCTGATAGTTAATTATCATTTAAAACGACACATTGAAAGTTTACAGACTTTAAATTCTCTTTTCCCTCTAAATATTAATCTAGTAGCCAGTATTTGTTATGATCTTTAAATATTTTCAGATCAAATTGCTTACGTTTTTGAAATAATTTTCAAAAATAAACCTTTATACTGTCTAAAATAAACGGTTTCTTTGTTCCCAATAGTAGTCTTTCTGCGAATTACCAGTTGCTAGAATCAGAATCGACGAAACTGCTATACCCAGTGGGATAGCGTGTAAGCCCTTCCTGTGCATTAGTCGGTAGATGCTCCGGGTTTTGTCATAAATGCAATTTACTGACTGGTTGAATTCTTTTCCCAATAGCCTTTAGGCAATACTTAACATTGCATATCAAAAATACATTGCATTGAAAAAAATAAATGTGTATATGTGTATGGATATATGGTTTTTAAATAGGTATATTGTACGTACGAAAACAAATAGCGACGTCTTTTTAGGTATGTTTTCATAATTAGAAAATAATTTTATAAATAATTAATCGCATTAATTTACAAAATCCAGATGTCCTTTATTTAATAGTACTAGAGCTCACCCGTTGGTCGAAATTCGACCAAGATAATTTATGTTGATTTTGGGCCAATTAGTTTTAAAATGTTTTATAATTGAAACATCTGTTTCTCCTGATTTGCTAGCATTTATTAAAAAAAGCAATTTAATAATTTAATCGGTCACCCTTCTTCCATTGAAACTATTTACATTGAAACTTTGAGAGCCTGTAAGGTGCCCTAGAGGAAGAAGAGAATTAAAATAGGATTATGCTCATATACAACACACTACCTTTCTAATGGTATGAGCGGATTTCTCCTACAATATATTCACGAGCTGAGAAAAAAGGAGGAAAAGAAACATGCTTACCTATTAATATGTATTACACTATGTACATTGCTGATACCTATACATTTATTCAAAAGGGCTGAAAAGAATGAAGACGTCTTGATTTTTTTAAATTTAAAACTCTGAGAATTCAATTGGGAGTTAAAACACAATTTTTTATGTTACCCTAAGTGTAAAGTCTGATGGAAGTCAACTCATGGGTGGTCCATGGGTGGAGTCAGTAGATAATGTTGAACATGTTGCCATAGATTGATATGAACATTAAATTAAAGGTCTCACTTGTAATTTTTCTCAAAATCGACCTAAAAAAATAACCGACCCGAAAAAAGCTGGCAATTAAACCTCGCATTGAAATTATATTTATGAAAGTTGAGAATATAATAAATTTTGCTATATTTGGCTGTTCGAGGCCGGGCTTGGAATATTGTTAAGAATACAAAAAACCTCCAAATGGTTATAAATGTGACATTGGTCAATTATATTTTCTTCAATATTCTATCCAAGGAACGTCCCAATAGGACTACGTAATAGTTAAAGACGAGTGTCTTATTAATTTAATTGGTTGCGTATTGTCATATTTTACTGAGTCATATTTTTTATATATTTGGAAACCACTGTGAAAATGATATATCAACGAAAAGTAACAGCAACGGTTTTTGTGAGATAAAGTGAGTTAGGAGCAGTCGTCTCTTGAGGCTGTGCACTAATTAGACAATAACTCATCATGTTGGTGGATGAGTGAATCAGGGAAATGAATCGCAGTTTTACAAAGGCGGAATGGGAGATTGATTCGTGGAAGCCTTTCAAAATCCACCTCTTTTTTTGTAATTTTTTATTTATTATTGTCGCTTTAATTTTAGTAGTTAAATGTAGTGGTAATTCTTTGTAATAACTCTACGGTCCAACAATTGAAAACTTGGAAAACACAACGTACTATTGAATTCAACAGTCAGAGCAATATAGAAAATTATAAACTAAGAGTCTAAATATTTTTTTAATGATTTATTTTTTATTCATAACATTTTAAGGAGTATTAAAATACATTTAAAAAGATTTACATGCATCAAGATTTGCAAAGGTCAACCGATTGAATATGCGGATTTGTGTGTGTAATATAACCAATGCAATATAAATTCCAGGGGGAAAAATTATGGTATTCAAAAGAACAAAGATTATATAGGCTATTATTACCAATTATAACCTAATTGAACTGTTAAAAATATTTCTAGGAAATTTACAAAGTATATAAATAAATTTAATATGTACTTCATGTTGTAAAATAATTCTACTTTCTATAATTACAATATATTTCAAATGTTTCTCAGACAACCAACTATCTAAGAAAGGGCGGGCTTAAGACACGAACAAGAAACAATAAATTACGAGACGTCCACGGAACGTGTTTAGATGAAGCAAAGGGAAAGGGAATTTTTTATCTGTGAGGCACGAGGAAGATTTATGAGATGTCAATTTATGGATTTCAACACCTTTCTGGGAGGTGGTAAATAATATATTTTATTGAAGCAAAGAATATTTATTGAGAGCTCTTTGGTTAGTTAAATGTAATTAAAGTTTGACTCAGTGGATTGAGTATGCTTTACCTAATAAAAGAATTGGTAGTAAACACATGACATTTTATAAATTAATCGAAAAGGGTAAAATCATACATTAAGCATACTCGACAAAACCTCGTACAATGTTGTCATAGACCAAAATCTTTTAGGTCTGGTGAAACAGGATTGATTATTAAAAATTAGTTGCAGAGATATTTTAGTAAATCTAAAGCTAGGTAAAGGACCGAATCTCTTTTTATATCTGTTTTCGTTTGCATTTAGTTAAGACCAATGTTTTGGAAAGTTAATTTTCTGTAGTTTTCATGTAAATCATGTAAAATAAATAAATGACTTGCAGACAAAATAAATAAACGGTATCAGTTAACTGACACATACTTTCTCCCAACAATATAAAAAAGGTGTTAAAAGCTCCAAACATTAATGTCTTGATGACTCAGTCGGATAGCTACCAGCTGAGCAGCGCTCGTTTGACCCTACGCGCGTCTGTGACTTTTAACAATGTACTGCGTTTACCGCTAAACGAAAAATTGAATTTTCTCCGCAACCACTTGACGTAGCGCAATAATTTAAAATACTGGATTATTTAGTTTTTTGAGCTTGATTTAATGGTGATAAGTAAAATTTATTTTGAGATAATAGCTATTTTGAAAATTCAAAAAATTGATTTTTGAAACACTTTTTACTCCATAACTTTTGAACGCGCATTTTCTCGGAGATGCGGGTGGTGTCATTTTATTCACCATTTTAAGCTTAATAAACCACAAAATTTTAATCAAAATCGTTAGAGCCGTTTTTGAAAAATTTTGATTTTTGATGATTTTTGAGGGTTTTTGGGGGTAAACTACCCTTAAAAATCAAAAATTCAAAAAAATGAAAAAAAAAAACGCCTGGAATTATCGTGGGTTTGGACCTACGTACCAAATTTCACCAAAATCGGACCATTGGGGCATTCTCTAGCTCTGTATACATCCTGACACACACACACACACACACACACACAAACACACACAGACATCACTCCGAAAACCACTTTTTTGGACTCAGGGGGAACCAAAATGGATAAATCCACCAACAACTCAAATTCGAAAATTTTGACAAAAACAATACTTTCTCCATATACTATGGTATAGTGGGAGAAAGTAAAAATTAACTTACCCTATTCTCTTACGTTTTAGCAAAATATGATGAAATTATTACTTCTTATATTGACATACAAAGCAATTAAGAGGGTAAAAAGCTTTATAGAATATGTTTAGGTTCTGTCATTTCAATGTAACATGCATAAAATTGGTTGTTAAAAATTCTTAATTTGAACAAGCATTTAAATAGTGTCTTTATAATTGGTTTATCTTCGTTATTAGATATATACAAGTTTTTCAGTTGTTTTGACTTAGACATATAATTAAATTATACAATAAGTACAGACATAAATTATTCACTTTGAAGAAACAATTTCTAAGGAAATATTATTAGTGGGAAAGCCACAACGGGGCAAACGTGTTTCAGCGGCGGCGGCGGTAATGTGGACTAAAGTAGGTCAGGTGTGCCCCTGTAGGCGCACCCTTCAATTAGAGAATAGCTCATCCCGTCAGACACGAGTGGATTAGGGATATGAAGTGTGGCGGGGGATGAAGGAAATGCCAGCATACTCTTGCAATTATAATAAACAGACGCTTTGTATGAGATGGTATCCCTTAAAATGCCTAAGTTCTACAATGATATTAAAAGTATTTTATTTTATCATAGTTAATCAGGTATGATTGATTAAAAGTAAAAGAGTAGAACAATTATAAAATAGGGAATTAGTGAGCATTATAAAATTTAAATATGGCTAATATTGGTTAAGGCTTGTTGTAATGTAAGGGATGAACAATCTACTGTACCGTGAGTCCCAAAAGTTCCAGACCAGTTTAATATTTGCTGAACGATAACAGGTAAAGCTATAAGATTTGGTACATCAACACTGCTCCTAAAAATTTAATTTTTGAAGTAACTGTTGTATATTTCTAAAATTGATAACTACATTATTTGCCAGTAGCCTGCTCTATGTTATTCAGTTTTAATTTGTCTATAACAGCTGATTATAATTTACAATTAGGATGTTTGTTTATGTTTACCAGGTTTTGTTAATACTTTAAAGTCAATTTATTAAATGTTTTTTCAATGTATTCACCTCGTTATTTCTATTTTTATTTTTATTTTTATTTCTATTAATACCAGTTAAAGACACAATAGTTTTTTGGCGACGATAAAATGCATTCAATTGTTTTAAAGAACTATCAGTGCAAAATTTTTAGTAAATGAAAATAACTAGAAGATGGATCAAGGTAAGGCAAGGTACCCAATTTCAAGCCTTCAACTCGAACCATAGTTTTCAACTGTATTACGTCAATTCAAACAGCATTTTCATTCAATTCTCGTCAACTCGAAGTAGTTTCAATTTTTAACAATGGATCCTGATCAATTTTCACAGTTTATGCAATTAATGTCTCAACAACAACAGGCCATTCTTACTACAATTGCAACCCTTGTGAGTGGTAAAGATAAAAACCCTGAAAACACAACCTCATCTAATCTAATTCCTTTTGAAAATTTTGATTCGAAAAAAGAGAAATTTTCTTGCTATCTTGAACGATTTGAAAACTATTGTTTGATGAGAAATGTTTCTGACAAGGAGAAACAAGCCCAGCTTCTGTGTGTTTCAATTGGATCTATCCATTACAATAACCTTGCCTCATATTTAGGTCCTGAAAATCCTGTCAATAAACTTAGTTATGATCTCTTAATCAAATCGTTCAAACAAATGCTCATGCCTAAGAAAAGTGCTGTGGTATCTCAACACTATTTTCTAAATATATATCAAAAGGAGAACCAGTCAATCTCTGAATTCGTAGCTGATCTCCAACGTGACTTAACAGAGTGTGAGTTTATAACAAAGTGTGAATGTGAAAAATCTGTATCCATTGCTGACACCTTCCTTAGAGCCCAGTTCATTCGTGGCTTAAGAGATAATTGGTTAAGAGAAAACATTTTGCTGTCTAACTTGTCCTCTTTCGATGAAATCCTAACTAAAGCCATTGCCCTAGAAGCTTCAAAAATAGAAAGTAAGCAACTCACTCAAAGTCAAAACACTGTTCGACCCTCTTTTTCAACCAATGAGATCAGTAACACTAGTAAAGTTTCTAGCTCCTGCAATAAATTTTCTAGAGGTCGGTCTAGATCACAGTCAACCCATAGGACTAACAAAAATAGGTCAAATTCTCGTAACCCTCGACCCAACTTCAAAGCCCTAGGTATCGAGAATCTGTGTATCAGGTGTGGAAGAAGTAACCACAAAGTAAATGACTGTCGCACCGATTGTACAAAACTGTTCTGTAATTTATGTAAGAAAAGCGGACATGTAGCTAAGGTTTGCATTAAATCTCTAATGAGTTCGTCAAAAGTAAAGCAAAACACCCATTCTTTCGATGATGACTCAAACCCTAATCAATCAGACTCAGCCAAAGGCTATGGTATAAACAAAGTTGAGCTATGTTCTCCTAATGAAAACAACAATATTGTCGATTTGTTTGAGGTCTCGCCTGACATAGACAAATACTTAGTTGATGTCACAATCAATGGTAAAGAACAAAAATTTGAGGTAGATTCTGGCGCAAAGTATTCCCTAATTGCAGATGATGATTTTCAACGCCTTAACCTAAATATTCCCCTACATGACACCAACTTGCTTTTCAAATCATACACCGGGAACATCATAAAACCTAAGGGAAAAGTAATTGTCAATGTTCAATACAATGGCAAATCAATGCAGGGAGAGTTACACATAGTTCCACCGGGTTTTGATGCCTTACTAGGTAGACAATGGATAAGGGAATTAAACATTGATCTTCAACAAGTATACAATCAAATGAAATCCAGCCCAATTTCAAATGTTCAATCTAACAAGTCTACAGATGAAATTTTCCAGACCTTTTCAAGTGTGTTTGAAGAAAAAGTAGGATGTGTACCCGGTATCAAAGTTTCTCTTCAACTTCGAGAAGGAGCAAAACCGATTTTCACTCGTGAACGTATTGTGCCTCATGCTCTACGTGAACTTGTCAACAAAGAATTAGACGAACTTGAATCGAGTGGAATAATAACTCCAACAAATTGTAGCGACTGGGGATCACCCTTAGTTGTCATACCGAAGCCTAACGGAAGCGTACGATTATGCGTCAGTAGTGGGGTTTTGCCGGTTCTGGCCCATTTCAAGGCCAAGCGGTTCGAACCGGCAGGTGTGGTTGACAGTGATGGGTGTGTTTTGTAAGTGGGTCAAGGCCATCCGGAGGGAGTTTTAAAAAAGCGGAGCCGCGAGGGGCTCAGTCGGGGCGGGGACTCGGGACGGGTCGGATCGGAGCGGGAGCGGCGGGCGGAGGGAGGGGTTTTTCTTTTTATTTTTTCATTTATTTATTTTAATCGAACCCCATCAGTGATCGTAGAATAGCCTCCACGTCGTTTGCGGCAGTAGTGGTCACCGCATCGCTCTGTACCGGGCGGGAGCAGGTGTTCGTTGTAGGCGTGGAGGAATTGTCTGTGGGACTTGGTGCAGTGTTAGCAGTAGTCTCCGTAGTGGAAGTCACTTCAGGGGACTGCACCGGTGAACCCTGTTGTGTGTCCATGGTTGCAAGAGAGAGAGAGATGAGAGCTTTTAGGTGTTTACCGTGTGAGGCGATAGAGAGCAATGAGACACGAGTCGGAGGATGTCCGATGATATAGACCCGGTAAGATGGTGAACAAGAAGAACTGGACGGGACCGTCAATAGGCGTGACAAGAGGGAAATGTCGGTACTTCAGCATGTCAGTCAAGACTGTCTGTAGAATAGTATCAACAGTACAAGCGTTGCTAATGTGAGGTGGTGCAAAATACAACGGGTGAAACCTGAACCGTTTTTTAAGTCTAGCCACCTTACTACGCGGTTTTGAAACTGCAGGTGTAGAATGCTGTTGTAAAATGTGTTTTGTGCGCAAAAGTTTCAGCTGTAAAGTGTGGGAAGCCATGATTTTACGTGTGAACCGCTTGAGAGTAAGCCGGCAAATGGTCAGCGGCCGCGATTGTGTTTGAATATATAGAAACTAATTAGCATATAAAGGGGAAACACATTTTAAAGTAACAAGCGTTAGTTATAAAAGCGTCAGAGACCTACGGATAGTACCTCACCCGACCAATGCCGCCACCGAAATGGCACGCGCGCGGCGGCAACCCCCCTTTTTATGCGATCGATGAGTCATGTGCGACGCCCCTCCAACCCCCTCCAATCCCCTCCAACTCCCTCCCCGAGAAAACCGCATAAAAGAGCGAGGTTTGCGGGAGCTCGGTTATTTGTCAGTCGGCCGCGGCTACGGTCACAAGAGTCGGAGGAAGAGACGGATAGTTTAAGAAAAGTATCGGTAATAGCGGAAGTTAATTAATTAATTATTCAGTTGTAGGATTGCGAGTATCGGGCTGTGGATAAGCAAGTGGGGCCGCAACTGTGATTGAACAGGTAACTACCGTATCATAGCAATAATTGTAATATTAGACGGTAGTAAAGTGTATAAGGTGCAGGTGTGCAAGAAATGCTCCGTGCACGATGAAGTAGGATTACAATACCCATGTGTACGGCTTAATCTTATGGTGTAGTGTTAACTATAATAGTAGCCGGTTGTAAAGTGTATAACCTGCAGGTAAGCAAGAAATGTCTCTTGTACTGTAGCAATAATCATATTAGTAGACGGTTAGCAAGTGTATTATCTGCAGGCGTGCAAGAAATGTCTCGTTTAATGTAGCAATAAGTATAATAGTAGACGGGTGTAAGGTGTATTACCCGCAGATGTGCAGGAAATATCGCGTGCACCATTGCACAGGTAAATCCTGTAGTGTAGCACTAACTATATTAATATGACCGAGAAGTAGCGGTTAGAGTTTAAGTGTTGTTAAAGTAAGAGAGTAATCTGCATAGTAAGGAGGAAGCAGGTGTGTAAGAATGGAACCTGCAAATAATCAGTGTGAGTTACCTGCACGCGATGTTAATTAGCATATGTAGTTTAAACAAAAATGGAAAATATACGCGAAAATAAAAGTGTGATTTATAAAATGATTGTTGTAGTGTTAAGAAATAGTGTAAAAAAAAAATTAAAATGTTAAGTGTTAAAAATAAATCATATGTTATAGTACTATGTGGTATAAACTCACGGATCTGTTGTTTACCGCTGGGGTGCCAGCCCTCTATATGGGCGGCGCGCGAGCTTTCCTTCGTTTATATGCACGCGGATGGTTACTCATGCATGACCCCCCCCCCCCTGACGTCACAACGTCTTAGGTGTAGCGTGTAAGAATTACCGACCAGGCCAAGGATTATGTGTGCATTTGCAAACAATAGTCTATTGTATGTTAAAAACAAGTTGCGTGTACCGGAGGTTTACTTCCGCTGCAACTATAATTAAGCGTCGGAAGAGGGTGGATAACAATCGACGATAATTATGCTGTCACGCGATGGGGAAAGCTGCGGATGTAATTTGATGCTATCAAATGCAAATTGAGAGGTACAAGGCTCCTACTTGTCAGCGGATGTAATTTGATGTTATCTAATGCAAATTGAGAGATACAAGGCTCCACCTGCGTTTTGCCCGACCCACATGTAACAAAGCACATCCGTTTGGAATTTTCCATTGACGTTGCTGGAAGGTTCCATACCCCCTTAAACCCCTACCGCTGCCCCCACTACTCTGCGAACCGAGAACCACCCCGACGACTATTGCCGCCGCAGTTGGGCTCGGAACTCCGGACGCGGCAGTCCGACCCAACTCAGAGGGCAACTCAAATGTATAAGCGGCCGATATATATTTGAGTTACTCTTGTTGTTAGGCTATTACTATTTAATATTTTGTGTGTGTGTGTGTGTGTGTGTTTATGCAAAGTGTTTTTTGGTTTTAGTCTTAAGATGTGTTAGTTTTAAGGTTTAACTTGCGCATTGCGATGTTAGCATTAAGGTGTGTTATGGTATTATATATATATGTTTAAGAAATGTGTTTTTAATTTTAAGTATTGGTTTAGTGTGTGTGTGTCTGTGTGTGTGCCTGTGTGTGTGCGTGTGTGTCTGCCTATGTCTGTGTTTATATGTGTACTAATAATTTCCACAGCTAGCTGTTAGGATGGGTAGATTAAAATGTAAATGTAAATTAAAGAAGTTCCATTGAACTTCATTAAATATGGGTGGGACATGCGCGTTGTGCCGTAGGTAGCGCATATTTTTATTGTTTTTGATTTTTGTTTTTAATTTTGGTCAGGCAAAAATATGTTTGGGTGGGTTTAGATTAAGGGTGGGAGGTTAGAGTTGCGTCTTGCACTAGCTGTTCCAGTGTCCCTAACTACCACATGGTCAAGCCCAGTGCCAAATGGCCCGAGACTGGCCGCCCGTATCACAGCTCACCAAACTGGATCGCCAAAGTGCGTGCGGGCAAAAAAAATCGGGATCCCTCGCAAGACGTAACTTTGTGGGTTGGGATTGGGAGTGTTTGAGGAACACAGGGTGGTGGAGACGGTCCTGGCCGCCTCCATCACCTTGGATCATTATTATTTTTTGGTGACCTTGACCTCGATTCACTCATGCATAACCCCCCCCCCCCCCCCCGAGGTCACTTTCACTTGTTGCGTGCGGTTATTTAAGCGAGGCGTTCTAACGGGTCTGTTTATTCTGATTCCAGCCGCCAACGCTGCCGCATCAGAGCCATGTCCAGTACTACCAGCACTACTACTTCCAACACTACTAGCACTGCTACCACATCAGCACCTCTCGCACCGACTGCACCGACGAAGAGACTCCGTTTGAAGAATGTGCCGGAGCACATGTTGGAGCGGATGGACACGCCACCTTCCACATCCAAAACTCCTGCTTCGCCCAACATTCTTTTGCAAGCGATGACAGTTCTTGGGAGCATCTTCTCGCCGCCTCCGTCACCAATCCATGCGAAGCAGCTCTCAGAAGATGGATCTGCAGTGATGCCACCACCACCGCAGAAGAAAGTGACGGATGTCCCAAGAACTGGTGAGCCTCTTCGTCCGGACACACCTTCATTGTTGAACTCTATCCGCAGCTACATATCCTTACCACCACTAATAACACCTATCGTTGAACCCAATCCTAATAGTCCTACTATTCCTATCCTAAAAAGAAAAAAGAAACTTTTCAAAATTGCTCCTTCAGAGCGCTTCCGATTATTAATGAAAGAGCGTCGCAGGGCATTTAAAAATCCCCGTAAATGTCCTGAATTGCTCGGTAGGGGACTTAAAAAAGGATCGGTTTGTGGTAAGAAATGTGTTTTAAACGAACAGTATTGCCGTTTGCATGTTGTGAAACATCTTTCTGTGCCACAACCGACTGTGATCTCCAGCAAGTCCTACCCCCTCACCAAATTGGATAGGCTGACAAAAGGTTTGAGGTATTTCTTTGTAAGTAAAACAGATAAGCATAATAAAATTGTAATTTCATGTAACGGCTATAAGTGGGTAATACAGCTATCTGTACCTCTAAGAAACCTGAAAGCGATCAATAGACTTGATGCGAGAGACTATCTGATAAGAGGTGAGGATGGTTGGACTCGGTGGGGTCGTAGCAAATCTTAAAATAAATTAGCTTTTTTCAAAATTTTTTTTGGCAAAAAATAATGGGAGAGAAACCAGCGCTGTGATGAGTGCGCTGCGTTTCTCTCCCATTATTTTTTGGTCGCTCTAAGTCCCGTGACCTACTTTCATGTGACCTTGACATTGACCCCCCCCCCCTTCCGGACCGGAACCGGAACCCCCCCCCCCCGCTGATTTTTCATTGACTTGCCTATATAAGAGTGTGGCGGTTTGTGTTGGAGCCATTCCTTGCTAATAATAGTTAGAGCAAACATGTCTCCCCGAGATGTTCCAATATTTTATAATAAATGTACAAAGATTGGAGAAGTATTGGAGGTGGACGAAGAAAACGACGAAGAAAACAATGAAGAAATTGAAGTGCCCTTGTTAAGTGAAAATGTTGTTACAAGAATATTTTTGGATATTAATTCTCCAATGGATATTATAGGAAGGTTTGTAATTGAAGCTATGACATGGATAGAAAACGGAAGATTAGTGAACATAGCATCTCCAATTTTAGTTGATGATAGACCCACCTTTGGTGTATATTGGCGTAACATTGATCTGTTATGGCTATGGGCGGAGGCATATGTGGAATATTTGCAATTAGAAGAAAATATAGGGTTTAATCATTACTTTTCGGCTTTGGTTTTAAACTACTAATTTTTAACATCCCACTAAAAAATCATATCCCCCCCCCCAAATTTTTACTGTACTGGCGAACGTTATAAAAGCAGCTATCACATGTGTTTGCTCATTATTTGTCTTGTTGCTATACGTTAAACATGTATAAGAGACTGGATTCGTTTTTTGCTGAGCACACAGAAGTTTGGCCGCTATTGTATAGGTTATTTTTGAAAATTGAACAAAACATAATGAGGGATATGGGCATGGGGGTTAGTGTGTTTGTGTACCGTCGTGATGCGTATGAAGTATTGTGTGCATGTCGAGTAAGGATTGAAGTTTTAGAAATACTGTTTCCATGGATGCTGCACGTACGTAATCTTGTAGAAAGCATGAAGATAGAGGTGGAAGTGGTTGCAATGCAATACAAGCTGTCTGCGGAAGAGTAATTAGAGCAAGGCGAGTTACAAATTTTTATAATTGACTTTACCCCCCCCCCCCTCCAGTCTCCTATATAAGTGAGGGTTCCACACAATCCTGTTCATTTTTCGTGTAACTGTTACTGGAGCCACATGTTCTTCTTTTAAACCATGTCTCCGAGAGATACCACTTTTATTTACATCACTGAAATTGTTATAGATCGTGAGATGGCAGAAGATGAAGAAGTAGAGCAAGAGGTAAATATTACGTTTGGACAGTTTTTGGAAGAAATAGTTGGAGAATTTTTAAATTTAAATGAACAAATGAACAATGATATTGGACCCGCTTCAAATTCAAATGTATCCTTTATGCACCAACCGGAAGAATTAACAGAATCTGAAGGTGAAGAAGAACAGCAGTCACAACTCTGGAATGCCGCTGCCCATGTTATTGATACTCCGGAACATGAGGAAACAAATTTGGAATAAAAATGGTGGGGGGAAAGATGAGGTAGTAGGCTATTTAAACGGTAGTCTGGCATGAGTAAAAATCATTTGAAAATGGATGAGCGAGCGAGAATGTACAAAGTGTTTTGTGAAGAGTGTGATAGAGTGTGGGTACCACCGGTGAACTCCTTCACATATTATTTTCCACTTCTGGACATAGATGATTGTAAGAAAATCCCAGACATTGGTTATAAGTTTGAAAAGGCTGGAATTCTAATTAGTGTTCATGAAAAATTCCATAATGAATATTCAAGGAAATTAGCATTTGATTTCATGTTGGCAAATGAAGATCTTAAATCTTGCGACTATCCTTATTTTCTTTATAACCATCTTGTTAAAAATGGTGCTAGCGTGACCGTTGAAATATGTATTCGTCATTTTTGGGACAACCGGTAAAGTGGTGGGGGAAAGGGGATAAATATGATGTAGGAGTGAATTTAGTTTTATTTTTACAAGAGCAGCGAACTACGATGCAACGTCCAATTTTGTATCATACGCTTATTTCTGATGCAGAAGAGGAGACCAGAAGGAGAAGAAGTGAACAATCAAGACAAACCCAGGCCAATATCAACATTGAATATTACAGACTTCAATTTCAAATTCCCGGAATGCGACTTGGAGAAAACCGAGTGAAAACTGTCCACGTAGCTGCTAGTTACATAAAACATTTAAAGCTACTATTGGAAGAAAAAAAATCAAAAATTAAACAATTGGAAAATGAAAACAATAAAATGAAGAAAGAACTGTTAAGTTTGAAAAATGTGTGTAGTAATGAAGGTGTGGTTGAAGAAGGTGAAGAAGAAGGAAATGAAATATTAGGATTTTAAGTTAAAAAACATAAAATGATAAAAAAAAAATAAAATTAAAAATGTAAAAAAAAAGTAGAGGTAGAATAGAGAGCGGGGAATAGATCACTTTGTGGCAATGGAATAACATGCCACTTAGTGCTCTATTCCCCGTTCTCGCGTTAATATTGCTTGGCCTTGACCTATAAAATAGTAGTGGGGATAAGTTATTTAAGCGGGTGGTAGGCAGTAAAACAGTTTAGTACGAATGTTACTCTCATCTACAACACGATGGATAGTCTTTTTGTTATTTGTTTGAGAAAAATAATTTGTGATGATTTCTTATTTAATCACATAATAAGATCAGGAGAATGTGTTATTCCCAATACGGTTAGAAATGCAATACACGAGTATCGAAGAGAACATTATGGATTTGGCATTATTGTCGCTTATAAATTTGCAGATGGGACCCGGCTTTGTCCAGATTGTGCACGAGCAGCTATAGATGATTGGGACGAATTTGAAGTTGAAGGAGGGTACGTTGACCATCGTGTTAAAGCACCGCTAATAAGATTTGAAGCTATGCGGGAAAGATGCACAATCTGTGCACAGGTCTTATGTAAATTTATTAGGTGTAGAACATACTAGAGTAATGGTATGGAGGGGAGGTCTAACGAAAAGTAGTGGGGGAAAAGTAGTGGGGGAAAGAGTAGTGGGGGTATTGGTTATAAATGTTGCTTGGTAAAGGTTGATTTCATTACTGTCACAGAATAACTGGAGTAAAGATGTCTTTTCACATGGAGATAAAAACTTTTAAAATTGTCGATGAAGATTGGACATTTGTTGCAAACTTTATAAGATCGAAAGAAGATGATGGAAGTTTGATGAAAGTATTTTGCTACATATTAGAAGGGAAAGATGAACAAGTGGTAAAAGATTATTTAACAAACAGTCAAATATCAACATCCAGCTCGCAATTCATTAAATTTCTAAAAGAAAATAATGTGAATGCAAAATTGGAAGTTTGGTTTTTTGTTTAAACAATATGGTGGGGGAAAAATTGAAATGGTGGGGGGAATTGTGTATAAAAGAGGGTTAAAACACAGTAGGAGGTTCATTTATTTGCTAAAACTCTTAAGAAGAACATTGTGGGAAAAATGAGTGAACCAGTGGAAAATTCAACCCCTTTAAAAAGTAAAGGAAAACAAATAACACATCCAAAATTGAGTGCTTTAGGTAAGGAACGGTGTAGGAAAGAAAGAATGGCGTTCCATCAATTGCAACTTATAGTGCCTTCATTGAATGTGTACAATACCAGGATACAAACATTGATGGGTGCAAAGAAATATATTTTGGAACTGTTGGACAAAATTGAAGTGTTAGAAAACAAACTGAAGACGAATAAAACTTGTGGTGTATGGAATTCGCCTAGTGAAATTCCTGTTTTAAAGATCGAGCCTAATGAACTTCCTGATACTTGTGCGTGGAATGCATTTCATGAACCTGATGAAGACTCTCCTATAAAGTATGAACCTCCTGCTGTGTAAAGATGACGGGTAACAAAAAATTAAAAAAAAAAATAAAACAGAAAAAATACAAAAAAATTAGATGTAGAATAGAGAGCGGGGAATAGATCACTCTGTGGTAATGGAATAACATGCCACTTAGTGCTCTATTCCCCGTTCTCGCGTTAAGTTTATTTGACCTTGACCTATAAAAACATGGAGGGGGAAAGTGTTTTGGTGGGGGAAAGTGGATAAATGAGGTTCGACGCGTTGTTGTACTCATTCCGCTCATAATATTCTTGTTTCTCACATCTCGCAGTAGAATCAGAATCATGGCAAGTGGAGACAATGTTTTGGACCTTACTACAACAAAAAAGGATGAACAACGTTTGAAAGTCCCGAAAAGTCATTTTAAAGAGTCGGCTCAGGTAAGAGAGGCGAGAATAAGACAAAAATACTACAAACTGCAAAGGCTAATACCAGGAGTGCGATTGGGAGAATCAAGGACTAGAACTATCGATATGGCCGCCGACTACATCAATCAACTACTTATTGAGTTGGCCATAAAGAATGAAAGAATACAGCAGTTGGAATATGAATGCAAAAGAATTCTACTACAAGAAGATGAAGAACCTATGAACTGTGTAATGAAAGACAGTCAATAAAGAAGAAGTGGAAGAAGCTACAAAATTATTTAAAATTTTATGTGTTAGTAAAAACAATTGGTTATTAATGGGACTTGATATAAATAGTGATGAGGTTAAAAAAAAAATAAAAAATAAAACAATAAAACAATAAAAAAATTGACATTTAATAATTGGCTGCTAATTTGGACTCACATTAGAGAGTGGGGAATAGATCACTTTGTGGTAATGGACTAACATGCCACTTAGTGCTCTATTCCCCATTCTCGCTTTAGGGGGTGTTGACCTTGACCTATTAAAATAGTCATATAAGTAGCTACACAAGAGAGTCTCCTTTATTCATTCGGAATGGCTCCCGTGGATAACACTGACTATCCTAGGAAACCTATTTTTGAAATATTATATAAAATTCAACAAGAAGATCTCGGCATGGGAGATTCGGATGACGACAACTCAGTGGAAAGTGGAAAGTGTTGACAGTATGGAAGAAGAATTAACAAGTGAGGCACCTGAAGATGTGCAAATAGACTTGATAGAGAATGAATACCCACCACCATTGGAATTTGAAGATGTCCATCATGAAACTCCAACATCTAGTCACGATCCTGATGTAGAACCAATACGTCAAAGATTGGTTTTCTGCGCAAGACGATTATTCCCGTCAGATAGCGAAGAAGAAGAAGAAGAAGAAGATTAAAATTGGTGGGGGTAAGATGGCATAAAAAGGCGGTATGAAGAGGACGCGTTTCATTTACCTGTTAAATTTCAAAGGGTAAACATCGCTAAAATGCATCGTTGTGAGATATGTTTAGAGACTTATGAAGATGAAATATTGTTAGACATTCATAAGGAGTTGTATCACAATAGAAATGAAAATTTTACAGTAAGAGAAAATAGAAACATATCTACAGAAGAAGTAACAGCAGGACCATCTAATACACTACCAAGTTTAAGTATTCACGCATTACCCGGTAAAGTGGTGATGCATCACAAAATTCAAAACGAAAATCTGGAATTAGAACAATTTGTTGCTGAAGCTAAACCAATTGTGATCAAGATTTTAAAAGAAGAACTAAAACGATTAAACTTTATTAAATTTGGTTTGATCCTAGACGCCATGTTTATCAATGTAGAAGAAGAAATGTCACCAAGAGGATTTATAACAAAAAATCGAACCATCATGGCTAATTCGGATATTGATTCAATAATAGAAGATTGTTTTGAAGAGATTTTGACGAAAATTCAAGAACACGAAGGAAGAGGATCAGGTTGGAGTCTGGTTAGCGTCGTAGGTATGGACATAAGAGTTCACAAGCATGGTAATGGGCTGATGGGCAGCAGTTATATTGCACTCCCGAAAAGGATCAAAGATACAAAATCATGTGTAAATGTGGAAAATGAAGATATGGAATGTTTTCGATACGCCATGACCTCAAAATTTGTGACACGCCATGCGCAAAGACCTGGCGTCGAATATGAAAACTACAGATATAGATATAATTTTCAAGGTATGTCTTACCCGGTAGGGTTGAAGTGTATTTCAAAATTTGAAAAACAAAATCCCGGAATATCAGTTAACGTATTTGCTTTGGACAGTTCCAATAAAGTTTATCCTTTAAAAGTGGTGAAGAACGAGCTTGCAGATCATACGTACTTGTTGTTACTTACAAAGGATGAAGTGTCACACTACGTATGGATAAAATCATTTGAAAGACTCGTCAACAAGCAGCTATCAAAAAATGAACATAAAAAAGTAATTTGTAAAAGATGTTTTTGTTTTAAAGAAGAAAGAAATGGAGGCCGTAATTGGTTACAAGAACATAAACAACTGTGTAATGAACACTTTGAAGCAAAGATTATCTTACTACCATTAAGTAAATCATACTTACAATTTGAAAAGGTGTTCCATCAGTATCGCATTCCTATAGTGGTATATGCTGATTTTGAATCAACACTTGTTCCTATTGAAGATGAAAATGTTGAAGCAAGGAAGAGTATAAAATATCAAATGCATAAGCCTAACAGTTTTTGTTTATTGGTTAAATCTACATTGGCTGAAGAACATTTAAATGGGTACGGATTAACGTCAAGACCCGTGGTGTACCGTGGTGAAGATGTTGCTGCGACATTTCTTGATCATCTATATGAAATAGCTAGGAATGTAGAAAATTTGTATAGTGATATTGTGCCAATGATACCTATGGATGAAGAAGAAGAAATTCAACATGAAAATGCCACCCATTGTTTTTTATGTAAAAATGAGTTTACTTTGAATAACTACAAAGTTAAGGATCATGATCATCTTACAGGATATTATAGGGGTGCGGCATGTAACGGATGCAACATCAATTACAAGATTCCTAGAAATATACCTGTAATACTGCATAACCTTAGCGGTTATGATGGTCATTTTATAATACCAGAATTGGGGAGAGATGACGGTGCGATTGATGTTATCGCGGAAACAACTGAAAAGTTTATAAGCTTTAGTAAGAAGATTGGAAATATAAAATTACGATTTTTAGATTCGTACCGGTTTATGCCGTGCAGTTTATCGAGACTTTCAGAAAATCTCAGGAAAGAAGATTTAATAGAAACAAGAATGATTGTGAATAACGATAAATTGGATCTAGTTCTTCGCAAAGGTGTTTTCCCTTATGATTATATCGACAGTTTGGAAAGATTTGAAGAAACCTCACTTCCACCTAGAGAAGCTTTTAAGAGTAAATTATACGAAGAGGACATCAGTGAGGAAGATTATCAACACGCTTGTAAGGTATGGAATGAATTAGGGATGAGAACTTTGGGAGAATATTCAGATTTCTACGTTAAATTGGATGTGACACTATTATGTGACATAATGGAAGAATTTAGGAATACCTGTTTAAAAGCATACGGATTAGACCCTCTTCATTCGTACACAGCTCCCGGACTGGCATGGCAGGCCATGTTAAAAGAAACAAACTGTAAACTTCAACTACTAACCGATATAGATATGGTGTTGATGATAGAGTCTGGTATCCGAGGAGGATTAACGCAAAGTGTAACCAGATATGTAAAAGCCAACAATAAATACCTCCCCAACTATGACGCGTCACAACCAAGTACATTTATAGGTTATTTTGACGCGAATAACCTATATGGATGGGCTATGTCAAAACCCCTTCCATATGATAATTTTAAATGGGTTGATCCAAATTCGATTGATAACATCGCCGATATCCCTAAACACGGAGATACCGGTTACATCTTTGACGTTGATTTTGAGTACCCCGAACATCTTCACAACCACCATTACGACTTGCCGCTATTAGCAAAAACAGAAGTATCTCCGACTGGTAGATGGCCGAAGTTAATGATGACACTCACCAACAAGACGAGGTATGTAGCACATTATTGGACAGTACAACAAGCGTTAGAGATGGGATTAAGAATTACCAAAATTAATAGGGTGTTACAATTTTCTCAATCCTGTTGGTTGAAATCCTATATAGATAACAACACTAGAAGAAGAACTGCAGCGACGTCCAATTTTGAAAAGGATTTCTTTAAATTGATGAATAATGCTATATTCGGCAAAACATTAGAAAACAAGAGGAATCACAAAGATTTAAGATTGGTTAATGATGCAACAAAATTACAAAAGTTGGTCCAAAAACCAAACTTTGCATCTTCAATAATTATTAATGAAAACCTTGTTGCCGTTTCTATGAACAAAATTTCAATTAAGATGGATCGCCCTGTTTATGTCGGAATGTCCATTTTAGACATATCAAAAACTCATATGTACGATTTTCATTATAATAAAATGGTGAAACATTATGGAAGAGAGAACATTGGAATCGCATACATGGACACTGACGCATTCATCTATTGGATTATAACCAATGATATGTATGAAGACCTACGCACTTTTATTTATAAAGATGATTTTGATTTTTCTGACTATCCGCAACACCATCCTAACTACGACAATGGAATAAACAAGAAAGTCTTAGGAAAATTCAAAGATGAAACCAATGGTGCGCCTATGGAAGAGATTGTGGCTTTGATGTCCAAGCTTTATTCGTTTCAACTATACATAAGTGAAAAAGAAGAACATCAAGTTGTGAAGAAGGCAAAAGGCATTAAAACATCATATCTAAAGAAGAATGTACAATTTGAACATTTTAAAAGATGTCTGTTTGAAAATATAGAAACCACAGCAACTTTTAATACGATAAGAAGCTTCAACCATCAAGTTTACAGTGTTAAACAAACCAAATGGGCGCTAAGCTACAAGGATGACAAGAGGCATATCCAGCAAGACAATATACACACTCTTCCCTTTGGACATTATTCATTAACTCCTATCGACCAATAAAACCTGTTCTTCGTCCTTTCACCTACTTCCTTTTTTCCTTTCCGTAAAAAAGAGGGGAGCATGGCAAGCCCAATGCCATGCCCCCTCTTTTTTACACAGCTATTATTCGGCCTTGACCCATATTTGTTAATAATATAAAAGAAGACAAACCAGTCTGAGGATTAGTATTTTTTCAACCGGCGTGGAAACAACATCTAAGAATGGAAGGAGTGAAGGATAAGATTGTACATGAACTTCATAAACCGGCAAGAAGAAAATTTCCAAGAAGAAATACAGTTATTAAAGGAATGAACGATCTCTACCAAGCCGATCTCATCGAAATGATACCGCATAGTAAATTAAATAAAGGATTTAAATATATATTAGCGATTATAGACTGTTTTACCAAGCTCGCTGACGCTTTACCGCTTAAGGACAAGAGTGGGAAAAGTGTTACAAAAGCTATGGAAACGGCTATTAAAAGAAATAAACTTGTCATAAAACATTTACAAACTGATGATGGAAAAGAATATTTCAATAAGGAATTTGCAACATTAATGAAAAAATATAACATAAATCATTATTCTACAAATTCGGAAGTCAAAGCTTCGATAATAGAACGATTCAATAGAACGTTGAAAGGAGCGATGTACAAAACATTTTCCAAACGAGGATCGTATGTGTGGTACGATATATTACCGCAGCTTATAAAAGAGTACAATAACAAATATCATCGCACTATTGGTATGAAACCTATCCAAGTAAATAGCGGCAATGCTAAGCTTGTTTTGGAGCGTATTAAAAAAAATACGGCTCCCAAAATTGAAAGATTAAAACCTAAAAAGTTTAAAGTAAACGATAAGGTGCGTATAAGTAAATACAAAGGGGTTTTCAGTAAGAGATATCTACCAAACTGGACTAACGAAGTATTTACAATCTACAAAGTGCAGCCGACAATACCAGAAACGTACATTTTAAAGGACAACAAAGGTGAACTACTTCAAGGCGGATTCTATGGGCATGAACTATTGAAATCAACAGTTGGCGATGTATATCTTGTCGAAAAGGTTTTACAAAGAAAAAAGGATAAAGTTAAAGTCCGTTGGTTGGGATTTGACAAGAGTGAAGATTCTTGGATTCCTACAAAAGACTTGGTATAATACTTTGATAACTCATTATGTGTTCAACCTTTAAACAAGATGGATATTGTACAGCAAAAGGAACGATTTAATATTAATAACATAGATGAATTGACAGTGGATAGTGACAAGTTAAACCGTGGTAAACATGGGGAATTACTACCGAACTCCATAAGATGTTTAATAACCGGTCCTTCAAATTGTGGAAAAACAAATGTTGTTTTTAACCTTATAACTAATCCAAAAGGACTACGTTTTAACAATATATACATTTTTTCAAAATCTTTGCAACAACCTAAATACCAGTTGTTGGATAAAGTATTAGCGAGTGTACCAGAAGTAAATTTCTACAAGTTTAATGCCAGTGAAACAATTATGCAACCAAACGAAGCTAAACCATTTTCTGTATTTATATTTGACGATGTATCATGTGAGAATCACGACACAATCAGAAGTTATTTCGCAATGGGAAGACATCATAATATTGACAGTATTTATATTGGTCAAACCTACAGTAAAATTCCAAAACAACTTATAAGGGATAATGCTAACTTGCTGATAATATTCAAGCAAGATGAAACAAATTTAAAACACGTATATAACGATCATGTCAATGTGGATATGACATTTGATAAATTTAAAGAGATGTGCGGCAAAGCGTGGGCTGAAAAGTACGGCTTTCTCGTAATTATGAAAGATGAAGCTATAAAAGATGGAAGATATCGGATAGGGTTGGACAAATTTGTATTAATCCATTGATTGAACGGCGGTACGTCTAGTAATGAATCAGACTTCACAGTGTAAACATGGTGAATCAGGAAAAACTATTGAAAGAAATAAAATCACTCAGCGATTCTATTAGGATGAAGAATCGCGCATTAAGGATGGGTTTAAGTGAACGAGAAGAATTTCTGGAGACTACATTTAAACCTATTACGGAACCATTAAAACAGATATCAGAGACCATTGGTAAACCTCGTTATGAAGGAGATGTTTTACTACCAGTTTCTAAACAAGAGGTACAAGCTTTAAAAAAAGACGACGATGATTCATATACAAGTGCTAGTGAATTTTCGCAAGAAGAAACAAAAGAAGAAGAAGAAGAACCAATTATTAAAAAAGAAGAAGAAGAAGAAGAACACCCAATACCTGAAGCAGAACAATCCATTCCAAATCTAACTCAATTGAGTAGCGATATATTACAACATGGACCTCTTGGAAGGAAATACATAATGAAAATGTTACATGACATGAAAGCTAACCCTAATTTAAGCAAATCACACGTATACGGAGCAAGGATTGATGGGAATGAATTGAAAATCGGTGATTCAAAGCTTGAAATAACTCAGGACGATTACATCATTATCGGCGAGCATAAATATAAAGGAACAAAAGGGTTGTATGAATTAATTTTTAAAAACATACCACTAAGGTATTCAATCAAAGATTTAAATGTTTTTAAAGAAATTCTACAAAATACCAACGCTCATAAAAGGAATTACTCAAAGGATGCGATGATTAATCGTTCACGTGCAACGAAATATAACATCGTTATTAAAAAGCTATTTCCACCACGAAAATTGCCAACATTGCGTACCGCACCGGCGCTAAAACAACCGCTAAAAAGAAAATCTTTATCACTTATGGATTTATCACTTCTTGAACAACATGGGAAAAAGAGTAAAGGAGATACTTCAACATCTGGTAAAGGACTTATGAAAAATCTGTACAACACAAATGTGATCTACTACAGAGACATCAATAAATTGGTTGACAGGATGAGACTATTACATGAAGCCATGGAAGCCGGTCATACGGGATTAAATAATGAATGGGTGGCTCTGGTTGATGAACTTAGGAATCGCGGCATAGTCGTATAATTGCCCGCGGATATAAAAGAGTTGCAAGCGTATAATGTATCAGTTCTAACATGAGTGTCGACAAGTTCGGACGGTACTCCGCGTTAGGGGTGCAAGTCGGAGAAGACAGAAAAAGAAGCGGTTTACCACAAACTCCTGAAGGTGACTATAACATAAGTAATACACGTTTAAAACTAGTTAAAGATCCAGAAGAAGATACTGATGGAGCAAATTTAAAAACAGTTAAAGAAGCTACTTCTACATCATTGAAATTAGACAAGAATACTTACGATATCAAATCGCATAGAATAATTAATGTTGGTAAACCAACTGATAGTTCTGATGCAATTAATAAAGAGTATTTATCATCTGAACTTTCAAATACTTTAAAATTGCAGTGGGGTAATAATTTAAAAGATGGACAGACATATGATGCTGGGAATCATAGGATAACAAACGTGGCAAATCCAAAAAATAATAAAGATTCAGTTAATAAAGAATATTTACATTCTATAATACCGGAAAAGACTCAACGCGGATTTTCTTTTTATAAATTTATAATAAATGACATTGGATACCCGAAGGAAGACGGCGATGCTGTAAACCTGAAATACATCAAGGACAACTGTATTTTACAAGATGGTGATGAAATCGATTGTCATGGGAAAGTGTTGTCAAATGTAAAGTTCGCTTCTCAACCAAAAGACGCTGTTACTATGGAACAATTATCTAAAGAATTAAAAAGGGGAACATCAAATTTTGTAAAACATGAAGATGCCGTGCTAAAGCGAGGAGATACATTTATACATGGAAATGAAAAGTTTGATTTAATGCAAGGAAATAATGATGAATGGGATGCAGGACATAAAACAATAACAAATGGAAGATTTGGTATAAAAGATACAGATGTACCTCTAATGGTGCAAACATTAATTGCGAGTGGTGGTACATTAGGTACATACAATGGTCGTAATAGAAGAATAAAAGATATTTATCCTGGTTATGAAGATGATGATTGTGTTACATTAAGACAAACAATAACTTGGGATAAACACTTTGGGACCAAATATGATGCAAAGATGAAGAAAATAATTAATATTTTACCAGGAGAAGATTTAAATGATGCTGCTACTATTGGACAAGTCATAACAACGTCGAAAAGTGATTCGACTGCTTACACGTGTAATGATAAACGTATTATGCAGTTACACGATCCCCAACATCCAAAAGATGCTGTAACTTTAGACTGTTTAATAAGAATAGTGGGCAATTTACTTATCGATACCCACAATCATATAGCTAGTACAACGAGTCATGTGATGATTCAACCCGATGAACGAGAAGCTTGGATTAAAAATAGAATCATAAATCAGTATATAATTAATTTGAATAATTAAGTATTTAAATATGAAAATTGTGCACGAGTTATTCATTCGTGTAAAGCATCTCGTAGAGTAAACACGCCGGCTATATAAGACGACACAATGAAGACCGCACCGCTCAGTCGTCGTCAAGACAGCGTCAAGAAAGGACGTGGTATAACATCAGCCGCGTTATCCCTGCTCAGACGGATTCCTGTTGGTGCTGTTCTAAATCGAGCGATAGACGCTCTACCATACGAATTTCATCTGCCCGGAGGTTATCAATATTGTGGACCCGGAACTAAGTTGGCAAAACGTTTAGCAAGAGGGGATCCTGGAATTAATAAATTGGATCAAGCCTGCAAAGAACACGATATAGCGTATTCCAAGTTTGCAGATTCGACGAATAGATCGATTGCGGATAGAGTGTTAGCGGAAAAAGCTTGGCAAAGAGTGAAATCAAGTGACGCAAGTATTGCAGAAAAAGCAGCCGCTTGGGCAGTTACTACAGCCATGAAGGGTAAAACAAAATTTGGTGGCGGGAAACGTCGTAGAGGACGGCCTGCAAAGAGAAGAGCTCCCAAAAGAGGTGGAAACATTAAGAAAAGACGTCGTAGGACTCGTAAAGCAAAGGCGAAGAAAACTTCCGTTTGGTCGATGGTAAAAAACGGAGCAGGTCTATACCTAAGACCGTACCGTGTATACTAAATAAGAACAATCAATTGATAATTCCAAATAAAGCCTTGACAAATTATCAATTATCAAATTATGTGAAATGTTTAAGAATACCATTTTTTAGAGGAGTTTTTATGAAAGACGCATTACCAAATGAAATATGGAAAAATGAAACTGGAATAGTAAATTTGGATTCCACTCATGGTCCAGGAACTCATTGGGTATGCTATAAAAAACTCGGACAGAACGTTTACTACTTTGACAGTTTTGGCAATCTACCACCGCCGAAAGAACTTCAACACTATTTTCGGAACTCCGAAAATATATTTTACAATTACAAAAGAGAACAACCCAACAATACAGAAATATGTGGACATTTATGTTTGGAGTTTTTAGCGAAAAGCGTCAGTCAACTTTGAGATGTCATCGTATACAGTGTCACTGAGTGGAAATTCATCCACACTGAAAAGCACTCTTTTCCCGGCACTACGTTTAACCAAGGATAGACTGTGGGAAGCTGCACTATTGGATTTTACTACGTACAATTCAATTCCCAACGTCACGGAGGGAAAAAACAATTTACTACATTATTACGAGAGTAAAGATGAAAAAGGAAATTATTCGCAATTGAAGGTAATAACTTTATCTACCGGATCGTATGAAATAGACGATATAAACCAAGTATTACAGAAGCAGCTAGGAGAAGAAAATATCAGTATAAAAGGAAATAACAATACTTTAAAAGCGGAAATCACTTCAAAGTATTATATAGATTTAAGTTTAGAAAATTCAATCGGTAGTTTACTGGGATTTTCAGATAAGAAAAGAAAAATCTTAGATCCCGGACCTACTCATACAGGTGATACCACAGTAACAATATTAAAGGTTAATAGTATTGATATAACATGCAATATCATACACGGATCGTATAGAGACGGGGTAAACCAACATATTTTACATACATTTTATCCAACAGTGGCTCCCGGTTTTAAAATAGTTGAGAAACCACAAAACCTGATATACCTACCATTGAACACCAGTTTCATTTCGGACATCGTACTGAACATATCGGATCAGGACGGTAACAGTGTTGACTTTAGAGGAGAAACCATTACAATACGGTTACACATAAAAGCGGTGTCATAAGTTCAACATGGGATTGACATTTAAACCGCAACGGAAGAGCCGAGACCTCAGTAGCTCTTCAACATTGGACGAGTTAACACCGGACAACATTCGTTTCCTGCAAAAGATCGGACTAAGACTTACCAACGATGGATATCCTGGATATATCTCAAGGGCCGACGTTCGACGAAACACTATGGGAGAAGGAATATCACACGCACAACCCTTACACTTCATCAAAATTAAACAATAACGATGAAATAAGGATCCCCATTCAACAACAGGACATTTACACGTTACCGTGTGAAAGTTACTTGTACATCGAAGGACGGGTATTAAAATTGGATGGAAAAACCGCTTCAACGGTTCCTTTTATAAATAACCCGATGGCATATCTTTTTGATGAAATAAGATATGAAATATCAGGAGTGACGGTTGATTCGACAAAAAAGGTCGGTCTAACAACGACGCTGAAAGGATTAACATCATTAACACCGCATGAGAAAAATTCAATAGTCACCGCCGGATGGGTTGCTCCCGATAAAGACACTATAACACCGGATTCCAATGGTCATTTTGACTTTCATGTCCCTTTACGTTTGCTTTTGGGATTCGCTGAAGATTACAGACGGATAATAATAAATGTCAAACAAGAATTGGTATTACTCAGATCTTCAACTAACAAGGACTTGATACTTGCAGACCCTGGAACTACGGAAGCCAAACTGGAATGGCAGCTACAGTTGGATAAAGTCGTGTGGAGAGTACCGCATGTCAGATTAGCCGATGAACACAGAATCGTATTGTTGAGAAAGTTGAAATCTGACCGTGATATCGTCATGCCGTTTAGAAGTTGGGAATTCCATGAATATCCCACACTACCTCAAACAGAGCGTCAAACATGGACTGTCAAGACGTCCACTTATCTAGAACGGGCACGGTACGTAATACTCGGTTTCCAGACTAAACGAAAAGATGTTATAACTTCGCACGCCGGTCAATTTGACCATTGCAAAATAAAGAATTGTAAAGTTTTTCTAAACTCTCAATTCTTTCCTTATGACAATCTAAATGTCATGTTTAGTAAAAAACGCTATTCAATCTTGTACGATATGTATGCGAGGTTTCAATCGTCATATTACGGGAAGACAAATACACCGCTATTATCGCCGGAACAGTTTTTCTCCAAAGCCCCAATAGTCGTTATCGATTGTTCAAAACAAAACGAATCCGTGAAATCGTCCAGTGTGGATATAAAAATCGAAATGGAGTTTGAAGAAGCAATACCGGACGGAACTTCGGCATACTGTTTAATTATACATGACAAGATAGTGACTTACACTCCATTAACAGGAATTGTTAAAAATGTGTTGTAAAAAAACTGTTTTTTTTTTGCGGTCGACGCAAATGTTATAAAAGGGGGGAAAGAGAATGAAAATCTCATTATATTTCTGACCGTCGTATGGGAAGCATCGTCCGCAAGATGAGCTCTCCTACTGCAAATACTAACGAAGAAGAAACTACTCCTCCCATGGGTGACAATAGTTTGGATATAGAAAAACAAGTCGAACAAGAAATGGACGAGTTCCTCAAGTTTAAACATAAGAAAAAAGAAGAGGAAGTTGAAAAAGGAGTAAAAAGAAGAAAGATCGATGACACCATCTCCACCAATATTTTGACAGAAGTATTTCTCAGGATCTACTATCCCATCTCTTCTTGTATGACAAAGAGCGTGTCCGCCGGAGTTATAAAATCATTGGATTATTCACCAACTGTTATTTTAAATCACGGATCTAAAATGGTGGCCTTCACTGAAATTTCCTGGGAATCGTTTAGAAAACATCTACATCTTTTGGAATGTTATTTGAGTAACAACACATTTGGAAGAAGGACAAAATTAAGTCTGCTGGAATCCAATATCGAAATCGATATAGTGAAACATCGAGGTGGACAAATCGTCCGCTTTCGAGATTTAACCAAGCATGAGATGAAGATACACCTGACAAAAGATGAATTCTACAGTCTAAGTTGTGCTACCGGTCCTGTCACAAGATATCTAAAACAGCTAATATTTTCAAGTGCAATTATAAAAGAGTATCTAACCGATACATTGGATAGGCAACCGTATGTGCCGATTCTGTACGGTCCCGTAGATACGTCCATCTTCAATAGGATACCTCATGAAGTTGACATGTGGAGACAGTTGCACAACTATCAGACTAACTACAGTATAGATGAGCAAGCCCAAGAGGTGAACGAAGAAGGCTCATTCAATAATTGATAAGTGTAGACCCTCGGGTATAAAAGAGCGTGCACCGCGGTTTTGCAAACAGTCGTTTACCAACCTTCGTCATGAACAAACGAGTTTCGTTTTCTAACAAATCGGAAGTAATGGAAGTGAGACGAGGTATAATTGAATTCCAAGCGTTCCGCGGTAACGACGGAAGTTTTATCATAAAAGAGTTAGTAGTTTTAGATATGAACACATCTGTAGTTTATCACTATTTATTCCAACCGCCACTACCGTTTAACAGATTAACTACCAAAGCGAGAGTAACGAACAAGTGGTTGATGAAATACTTTCACAACTTGAGATGGGATGAAGGTTTTGTACACTACAGTATGATGCCGCAAATCATGAATCATTACTGTAAAGAATTTAAAATTATTTACACAAAAGGAGTGGAAAAAGCCAGTTGGATACAGAAGTTTACAAACCACGAAGTGTTAAATGTCCAGGTGGACAGGGATTTCCAATGTCATTTCGGCAACATTTGTATTTCATCGAAAAACTTTAAACATCGTCAATCGCAATGCGCCTTGAAGAACGCTTATCGCTTGAACGCGTATCTCCAACAGAGTGGTGGGGGATGGGAAGGGTATAAAAGCGAGGGGACAACCATGACTGGGCATGAGTATTACTCTAGCCACCGAGCAGTCAACACCTCACACGCAGATTCGCAAGACTAAGAATATTATCAACGAAAAAAGAAGAAGTAAAAAATGGCAACGCAAACATTTTTACAATCGCTTGTCGATCAGTTCAACAAACATTCCAAGTCCACAATCCTACCCACTAAAAGATGTTCGGAATTGAAGGAAGAAAAGCATTACATCATCCACACCATCAAGAAGATGGAAACAACTGTCGGAGACGCCATCAACTGCACGCTGAGTGAAGCGCCCTACTCGCCTGGTGATGAACCGAAGTTTCAAATCTTTCTTCCCAAACGCTTCGTCCAACTTCTGCAGAACGAAGATCTACGCCTCATCCATCCCGGAGCTCTCTACTTGGCGTCCCACGGTCCGAGCGGAAGTAATTCTACAGAGCTCACGCTTCACGTCATGCCTAACGCCAACAGTTAATCTGTAATTTCATATTGTTCTTGTAAACTTTTGTAAAATATTTCTAAATAAATGAATAACAATAAAAAAAAAAAAAAAAAACAAATATAAAGCAGCATATCGGTATGTGTTTGTACACATATCGGTATGCTGCTTTATATAAAAAACAATTTCGGGTGACCTTGACCTAGTTTCAAAAACTATATAAATGGAGCAATGTCCGTAAGAATTCCCTCAGTCTACGACTACCTTCAGTGCTGTACACATCTCCGTTGGTGATTGCACAATGTCTCTCAAGATCAAGTGTGCATCATACGATACCTCCACTATTACAACTTTTGAACAGCTCGACAATTTCACTAATGAATTGCGAGTGCTTCTTGCCGGTGGTTATCACTTGAACGTTGACACCTATGTAACAAACAAGAGGATGTTCTCCAAACAGAACTTCTGCGATGAAGAATTGTTCTTTCCCACACAGGCGGCGACAACATCCGCTCCATCTACTCAAACCAATGTCAAATTCCACAAATACTACTAAATGACAAAGCATGACGTCAACAAGGGTTCGCTGTAAAATTTTGCTATAAAACGAGGGATCAACTCCAACAGAATCATCATTTGCTCTCCTACGGTCGCAGCGATAACAACCACTGCCGCCATGTTATACCGAATGATGATTGAATTCAATGGAAAGATCTACGGAAAGGACTATAGAACCGTAGAAGAGATGAGCGCCGATCTCAGTGTATTGACTAGAGAAGGGTTCCAACCAAAACTGATCCTGAAGTTTCCAGAAGTGCACCCGCTATCCACTGAAGAACTCATCGCCATGGCTAGAGCGAACAAGCAGGAACAGGAACAGAATATTAAGAAAGAACCTAAAGAAGAAGAAGAAGAAAAGGACAAGCCAGCATCATAAATAATAAAAAAAAAACATCTTACATTTGTAAGATGATCTTTTTTAAAACTCCATTTGGATGACCTTGAGATTACCCCCACCACTTTTATTGATCTATAAAACACGCTATCCTACACTGTACAACTTCATTTCTTGCCAACACTTGGAAGCGGCAACATGGAGGAGAAGAACAACGAGGACGCACCGCGCTACTGTTGTGAACAGAAATGCACAGATTTAGGAAGATGGATGGTAGACGGATTAGCTTGTACAAAGTGCGAATTCTTCGGATCCTGTTACTGCAAGTGCAAGACAAAGCAACTACCGCCACCAGAATTGCGAACCTTCAAGATTTATAAATCACGATACTTCCACACTTGCTGTCCCCAGAAGTGTATCAAATTTCATCCGCAAAAACTTGCCACTTGTCGAAAGTGCAATGCATATTATAAAGACGACTTTTGTACATGCATCATAAGTGCGTGCAAGTACAGATCAGATTGGTCTTCTGATCCTGTTGAAGCTTCAGATGTATAGCTGTAGTCACTGACTGCAGCCCTTTTTTAAAATTCCATTTGATTGACCTTGAGATTACCCCCACCACTTTTTTTACAACATATATTCTACGGATCATTCCATACGCTTCTCATTCTTATTTCATTACTCGCACTGACAACAACATGGATGATAAATTCATTTCCTTTCAACATTTAATTACCAACAGAGAAGAGATGGAAGAACTATTCCAAAACTTACTGACAGTCATTGATAGCTATCCTTTAAGATGGATCAACATCACGGTGCAATATGTCAATCCTACCACAATATTTTCATCCTCGTCATCTTCTCCTGGCACCTCCATGTCTTCATCGTCGCAAAGTGCAGAGGAAGAGGAACAGACTACTAATGGTGTTAAAATTGTTGAATTAAACGACGAGGAACAAGAAATGCAAGCTCTGGTTAAATATAAATTTAATATTTAATTTACAAACAAAGTATTACTATTTTCTACATTGTGTTACAGCTAGCGCTTATCTTCGTACGGCTCCCACAACCTATCCCGACGGCGTTTCGCGGCGAACTGCGATGACCGAAGTTCCCTCGTTCCCCACCCGGGCTTCGCCCCACCACTGTCCTCCCCCCACTCTTTTCTTCCCCCACCCGGGCTTCGCCCCACCGCTGTCCTCCCCCCACTCTTTTCTTCCCCCACCACGGTACCCCTACCGAATATAGGCGGCCGCCTAACCTCCGCTCGCCATTTGTTCGCCGACTCCCGAACGATGAGCGGCTTTCCTTTAGCGACAAGTACAAATACATTTACCGTAAAGTCGCAACAAGACTTGAAGGATATTTTTGAAACTTTGAGTGACGTAGTCAGCGCTCCCAACAACACCATCACCATGACTGTGGAGATCTCCTACAATTGTCCACAATGCGAGGAGATGGAGAGCGAGGACATCGAACCTGCAGGCGGCACTCCTCCACCTTCCGAGGCTGCACCTTCCGACACAGCTGACGATGAGGTTTAGTCGAAGACAACTGTTTTTTTTTCTTCACCCCCCACCACTCTACAATAAATATGCACTGCATTCGTCTTCGCTTCTCATTTCATCGCCGACTTTCCTACCATCAACACCGCTCCCGTTTTTTCCCCACCACAAACTAAAAAACACGCACACACAGACATGATGGACGACGTTACGCTCAGATCACGATTGGAGGAGGACAGACTCAGACTGGAGATCAACAGGCTGCAATTGGAAACGGCGAACCAACAAGGCATGGTCCGCCTGCTGCAACTGTTCAAATGCGTACTGTGCATGCTGTGCGTCTACCTCCTTTTCGCCATCACCTTCGGCGTCTACCACTGCGTCAACGGTGCACGACGCTCCAACGCCTCTCTGCACAACAACAACAACGACACTATTTTAATTTAAATTAATTAAAATAAATAAACTAAAAAAAACCCTCCCTCGGCCCGCCGCTCCCGCTCCGATCCGACCCGTCCCGAGTCCCCGCCCCGACTGAGCCCCTCGCGGCTCCGCTTTTTTAAAACTCCCTCCGGATGGCCTTGACCCACTTACAAAACACACCCATCACTGTCAACCACACCTGCCGGTTCGAACCGCTTGGCCTTGAAATGGGCCAGAACCGGCAAAACCCCACTACTTGCGTCGATTACAAGTGTGGGGTTAACGAAAGAATAGTGCAAGCCAATCATCCAATCAGAAGAATTGATGATGTTTTGAGTAGTCACCGTAACTCACGTTACTTCTGCAAACTCGATTTGTTCAAGGCATACCTTCACTTAGAAGTCGATGAAGAAAGCAGTAAAATCCAGACGATTTCGACTCACAGAGGTACTTACCTGATGAAAAGATTAAGTTTTGGCATTAAAACAGCTCCCTCAGAATTTAACAGAATCCTCTCCCAGATTTTAAAAGGAGTTCCCAAAACCGAAACATACTTTGACGACATAATTATACATGGAAGTACGCTTGAAGAATGCACTTCCAACCTTGAACGTTGCCTTCAAAGACTTTCGGATTATGATCTTCATGTCAACAAACAAAAATGCTCTTTCTTTTCAGAATCAATTGAATATTTAGGACACATTATTGAACACAATAAAATAAAGAAATCTCCAGCAAAAACTGAAGCAATCAAAAACATGCCTCGACCTTCCAATCCTGATGAAGTAAGAAGATTCTTAGGACTTGTGACGTACTACGCAAGGTTCATACCTAACTTTTCAACCGTAACCTACCCTCTTCGATGTCTTTTAAGAAAAGGAGAACGTTGGCTATGGAGTTCGCAATGTGAATCTGCTTTTCTGAAGTTGAAGACTGAACTTTGTAGTGATCGCGTTCTTGTCCCATTCGACCCAAGCCTTCCTCTGAACCTAACTACAGATGCCAGCCCTACTGGAGTTGCCGCCATATTGAGCCACAGTATCGAAGGAATTGAAAGACCAATTTCCTACGCCTCAAGATCACTGACTCAGGCTGAAATGAATTATAGTCAATTGGATCGCGAAGCTCTAGCGATTATATTTGGAGTCAATCACTTCTACTACTACCTATTCGGTAAACATTTCTATCTCATCACAGACAACCAACCACTATCAAGAATTCTCCATCAAAACAAAATACTTCCACAAATGACATCTGCACGTCTTTTACGATACGCAGCTTTTTTATCTGGTTTCAACTACTCAGTCAAATTTAAGAAAGGAGAGGAAAACAAAAACGTTGATTGCTTATCTAGGACTCCAGTAAAACAACTTAGACCTTCAAATGATCAAATAATAGGTGATGAAGTAAATGAAGTGTACATCGACAAGATCTTTCAGATTTCAAATGAAGAAATAACCTATTCAACAATCAAGACCGAGACAGAAAAAGATCAAGAACTGGCCAAATTGGTAAAAGAACTTCAAAATAAAGCCGAAGACTCTGAATTTACACTCATAGATGGAGTAGTTTTCCGAGGAGAAAGAATATTCATACCAAGAACTCTAAGGTCGAAGATACTCAAAGAACTCCATGAGACACATCTAGGGATGACTAAAATGAAACAGTTATCAAGAAGATACGTTTACTGGCCCGGCTTGGACAAAGATATTGAAAGAATAGTTCTAAGCTGTGAACAATGCGCTTTAACGAAGTCGAATCCTCCAAAACAAGTTCACTTTTGGGACACACCTGAAAGTAACTGGGAACGAGTGCATATTGATTATGCAGGACCAATTGATAACAATTATTTTCTAATCTGTGTTGATGCTAAATCAAAGTGGGCAGAAGTCAAAATTTCAAAAGATGCCCCTGACTCCTTTAAGACCATCACTCTCCTAGAAGATATATTTTCTTTTCATGGTTATCCAAAACAAATGGTATCAGACAACGCTACCATCTTCAAGAGTAATGATTTTCAAACCTATTGTACAAACAATGGAATTTATCAAAAGTTTATCGCTCCTGGTCATCCAGCGACTAACGGCCTGGCCGAGAGAAACGTTCAAACATTAAAGCACAAACTTCTAGCGACATCAAATGAACAAATGCCGATTCAAGAAAGGCTAAAGAAAATATTATTTAGATATCGAGCTACACCCCTAGCATGCGAGAAGTCACCAGCTGAACTCTACTTGAATCGAAAACTCAGGATTCGATTGAATGCTATTTTCCCTAACAATCCACAACCTTCAAAGAATGACTGCAAACCCTCAAGGAGCTTAAATGTCAAGGATAGAGTGCAAGTCAGGTTTTTCAAAAACAACAAGAACGTTTGGGAATTTGGTGAAGTGTACAAGAAAATTGGAAAACTTCATTACTTGGTTCAATTGGACAGTGGGAGGATAATAAAAAGACATATAAACCAGCTGTATTCCACACTAGTCAACAAAACATTGAAGAAGTCTATCTCTTTTGGACCGACTCAGTGTTTTGAGGTCCCACGAATCCGACAGCCTCGAAATGATAACGTTCATGAAGAAATACCAAACCAAGAAATCCCACCGGACGAGGTACCTGCACGGGAAATAGCAATGCAAAACCAAAGGCGTTCACAAAGAACAAGGAAACAACCTGAGCGCTTCAAAGACTATGTAATGTGAATAAGTTCAATAATCTTTTCTATTTTTTTCAATGGACTTTTGAATTTAAGTGGGGAAGAATGTTGTATATTTCTAAAATTGATAACTACATTATTTGCCAGTAGCCTACTCTATGTTATTCAGTTTTAATTTGTCTATAACAGCTGATTATAATTTACAATTAGGATGTTTGTTTATGTTTATCAATCCAGGTTTTGTTAATACTTTAAAGTCAATTTATTAAATGTTTTTTCAATGTATTCACCTCGTTATTTCTATTTTTATTTTTATTTCTATTAATACCAGTTAAAGACACAATAGTAACTATCAGTTTTCTGTCATATCATTGTGAGGTCAGAAGGAATCCTTAAAATTAAACATAGTCCAATATGTACATCAAATTGAAGTCCTCTAAGAATAGAGAACAAAGCCGCAAACCTGACCTCGAAAGGATGACCGAGTCAAAAATGGCAGGCGATCAATTTTTTCATTAAAATGATATTGCTGAACACAAAAAATGCAAAAACTCCCGATACACTCGAAATTGTTAGGTCAGGTTTGTGGTAGGTTTCTCAGAATGCAAAGCCCTTTAAAATGATGTATCATATGACGTAGGTCAATGCAGTTTCCTTAGTGACTTCCACTAACAACGTCTTTAAAGGAAGTCTGGAGAAAAACTTCACTGGCCTTCCTCACATCATACATCATTTTAAAGGGCTTTACGTTTTTTAGCAATTTGCCACCAACCTGACCTCAAAATGTCAAATGTATCGAGGGTTATTGCATTTTTTGTTTTTGTTTTCGGCAATATGATTTTAATTTACAGTTGGATTGCCTGCCATTTTTGACTCGGTCATCTTTTTGAGGTCGGGTATGCGGCATTGTTCAAATGTTGATTGTAAAAATTACCTTCAATTTTATGTACGTATTGGACTATGCTTACATTTAAGATTTTGTTTTGACTCCGGGTGGGACGCTCCCATGGTATGACAGAAAACTGATAGTTTCTACAAAAAGTCGATTTTTAGGTGTAGTGTTGATGTACAAAATTTTATTGATTCATCTGATATCGTTCAGAAAATATTAACCTAGTCCGGGACTTTTATTGACACATGGTATATTTTTTTTTCAAATACCCCTTAGTTACTTATCAAAGAATCTCCATTTCCATAAGGCATAGAGGGTTTAAATTTGGCCCGGTCGTTCCTCTTTGTTCAAACACTTTCACTAAGAAACGGTTTTGCAGGACTCCTTCAGATCCCTGTCCCAAAGGACTTCAAAATTTCTATAATGTTATCCTTTTTTAATGCAAATCAAGAAGACAACGCGTCTAAAAATGTTAAGATTTGTCATAGGCGTTCTTCTTAGCTCACGAACAAATTGGTTTGCAAAATTCCACCAGGGCTCCGCCACACAGAATTTAAATTTTGATCTAATGTTTGATCTTATAGCCATTTTTTAACACAAATCTAAGAAATCTAATATGAAAAACTAAAGGAATACTATGTTGATGTTTGGCATGGACGTGCCACTTTGCTCACAGGAGCTTTTGCAAAATCCCATCAGGACTCCTTCGCACAGGACTTAAATTTTGATCTAATGTTATTCTAATGGCTATTTGTTATATGAATCTAGGAAACAACGAATCTGCATGACTAGATAACCTAAGGGCCAAGGAGGTGACATATGGAATAGACGATTTACTTTGCCAATAAGTGCTCATTAAGGAGCTTTTGGAAAGCTCCTTCAAGAACCCCTTCCTGGAAAGCACCCTACAGTACTTTAGACTTCTTTGGGGAATAAAGGGTTTAAATTTGGCATGAACACTCCGCTCACAGGAATTAAAAATGATTCAATTCCTACGAGGTTGAAATTGTACTTGAACATTCCTCTTTGCTCACAGGAGCTCCCTAAGAAATGCTTTTGCAAAATTCCTGCAGGGTTCCACCCCACAGGTCTTCAAAATTTCAATATAATGTCATCCTTGTTGACAATTTAAATACGAATTAAGAAAACTATAAATAAAAAATTAATAAAGAAAAAAAATTAAGGGCTTGAAGAGTTGAAATTTGGATGACCTTTTTGCTTTTAGGCTCTCAATAAATAAATTGATTTGCACTGTTCCTTTTAGGCTCTGCCCCACAAAACCTCAAAATTACTGTAGAACCTACGGCGTTGAAATTTGACATGACTGTTTCTCTTTGTTCATAGGTACTCACTAAGAAATGGGTTTGCTAATATCGTTTTAAAAGTCTTTTAGTGCTCCGCCCCACAGGAATTAAAAATGATTCAATTCCTACGAGGTTGAAATTGGACTTGAACATTCTTCTTTGCTCATAGGTGCTCACTAAGAAAAGATTTTGCAAATTTCCTTTCGGGCTTCGCCCCACAGAACCTCAAAATGATCTGACCTCATTTTGACACCGATTGAATATTACATTTAAGAAAGAATTTAATTTATTAATTTATGTTGTTAATTAAGTTAATTATGTTAATTAACTATTAATTAATTATGTTAATTAGTTAATTATGTTAATTATGTTGTTAATTAATTTAATTGTTAATTGTTGTTTTAAGAATTAATTTATGTTGTTGAGCTTCGGATTTCATATGTGTGGCATCCTAGGGGTTGAAATTTTATCGTGGACATTCCTTTTTTAATAGATGCTCACTAAGAAGAGGTTCAGCAAATATAGTTATTGAATTTTTAAGGGCTCCTCCCCACAATACTTCACAATGACAATAGGGATGGCGGGGGTGGTTAAATTTAACATCATCGTTCCCCTTTACTCATAGGTGATCACTAAGAAAAGGATTTGCAAAATTCCTTCAGGGCTCCGCTCACACTACTTCAAGGTTTGAATATAATTATGAAGGAAGAAGATTTCAATCACGAGCAAAGACGTGACAAGAAAAAGGTAGTGTAAATATAGAATCCAAACTTTTAAAATAAAGTTTTTATAAGATATTGATTACAAATTGTAATTGTGTTAAATTTAAACTTTGAAGATAATAGTTATATCATCAGATAATATAACTATTATCTTCACTAATATCACATTATATACTGATAATTTTAATCAGTATATAGTTGTAAACCTATATAGTTGTATAGTAGTATATAGTTGTAGAATTACTTAGTTTCATTTTTAAATTCTGTAAAACATCACTTTCACTAGATATCAACTAAAGACACAGTAACTAAAGAATCAATTGGGTTAGAAATTCCTAACAGTTAAGTATAAAACAATCTTAGGGCTTTCATTATTACGAAAGCACACAAAGTTTTCCTTCAAAGAAGGCATTTGTTTAAGGGAAGGTGTTTTAAGACACGAACTAAAAACAGTAAATTGCAAGTCCTTCACAGAAAGTGTTTTGGTGAGGAAAATGAAAAATAAAATTTTACTACAGATTTAGGGGTTATTGATTTATAACAACTCCTTAGTTAAATTCAAAAGGTTACAAGGTCTACATTTATAACAGATCTACATTTATAACTTATTTAGAATCATATACAAAATTAAGATTAATATGTTGTCAATTAATTTGAGCTCATTCAATTCGTTGTAAAACTTTAATTTTAAATAATCATTAGAAAATTTGCAATTCATTATCGTGTAAAAATACTATAAACTAATTTAGTGCACAAAACCAAATTTTTAAAAAATTGTGTTTTTAAAAAACACAAACAAAAAAAACAATCTAATCCAAACAAATGCAACATTAGACTTATGGTATGGTTAAAGCTTTTAGAATAACAATGCCTTAAAACTTTATATGAATGGTGTGTCGATTAAAAAAATATTTAATTCTTTTTATAAATTAAGGAAAAAGGTCTAAAGCCAATTAATTGCACTTTCATTTCAGTTACTTTATTTTACAGTCTTGAAACTTAGAACAAGAAAACTCAACAAAGTATCTGCTTCAGGCAAGTCAACGATTTCAAAGTAATAAACGGGCTTCTTTGACCTATTTGTAAACTTGCTTTAAGCTTCAGTGATCCGAGTGCAACCACATTTAACCACATAGGTTAAAGCGCTCTTATCTAAAATACCTCTTACTCTAATTCATTTATTTCTTTAAGGCAGAAAAAATGCATTATGCACACAGGGGGCCAGCTTGTAGTGTGGGACTCCCCTAACAAATTGGTATACCTACTAAAGAACCTCCTCTGCTCTTTAGGAATATAGCCTGGAATTATTACATAAGGCTACATTACACCAGGCTAGGCCTAAATTAGCCTAAGCCCATTGGGCTCATTCCTTGACTCCTTGGTCAGGGGGTCTGAGCCGCTTAGCGGTCCAGATAAGTCTTTTTTCTAATGAGGATGGCTCGGACGCACTGTGACAATCACACCAGCCCTCATCCTCCAAGATCTTTTGGCAGACCGAGTCCACAGAAAATGCACCAAACGTTTGTGTGGCCTCCATGCAGGGCTCTTCCCAACGGAGGCAGCGGAAGAAGTTGTTCTCCGCATCATCGTAAACGACCGGGCAATGAATGCATTCCGGTGAACCGGTCTTGCCCATTGCGTATAGGTACGACCGAAATAGCCGTGACCTGTCAGGATTTGAGGAGTAGTAGTCCACCTCCCCATGCCACCAGACATTTACTTTAAGTTAGCAATTTCCTTATGATGCTTGCAAGAATGCAGGAATTTCACTCTGTTATCAATTATACGATTATAAGCTATCAGTTCAGTACTCGGATTTCATATATACATATATGTTATTCATGTTTTTGCACAAAAGAAAAGTGGTCGGTCATCCACGGTCAGTTAGTCAGGATTTAAAATGTTATTAGATTTATAGTATTTTATTGCTAAAGATTATTGTTGGATAAATCTAAATTATATACTCCCGAATGTGTAACTCACTCATCGGGGTATCAGAAATTCGTCAAATGTCGGTAAAGTAGATCTCCTATATATCACTTACTACAGAGTGATTCCCAAGCGAGAACTAAACCTACCGACCTGTATTACTGAGAAAATTGCCAACATACTGGGAGTCGCGGATTACCGAAACACCCTTTTTAAGAAATTTTATAACATTTACCACTTGTGCCTTTATAGGTAAAGTGGTCTATTCACCGAGAGTAATTTCAATGTACAGGGTGTATCTGAAATTACCTCTCCAGACCAGAAGTCACTGATGTCAAATACAAACCCTCACTTTAAATATTTTTTTTTAGTTTTACACGGTTTTTAAGAAAACTTTACAATTTGATCTTGTACGCGTAATTTTAGCAGTTAATTGAATATTTGAGGTTGAAATTTAGATTTTAAGCAAAAATGTCTCAGCACAAAAATGTCTTAGACTCTTTTAAATAAGTTTCCAACGAAAATTGTCAGTTTTGGTCCAAAATGTTTTTTTTTTATTAAATTTCCAACATGACGGAAATTAATGAACATGTATTTAAATGTTTAGTAAAACTAATCACATGATAATTTATGTTTTATGATGGTATATTATTTTAAATGAGGTTCTTAGACATTTACATGTTTGGTAAGTTCTGTTATATGTAAAATTTTCAGACATAATATATGTTAAATTTAATGTTTTTTTAATAAATTTACAACATGACGAAGATTAATGAATAAGTATTTAAATGTTTAGTAAAACTAATCACGTGATAATTGATGTTTTATGATGGTATATTATTTTAAATGAGGTTTTTAGACATTTACATGTTTGGTAAGTTCTGTTATATGAAAAATGTTCAGACATAATATATGTTAAATTTTCCCCAGTTAAAAAAATGTCATGCTTTTTATTATTCTAAATCAGTATGATTATTGTTTTTAAATATTAAACTTTAATGTTGCTTCAAAATTACGTCTGGTCCCCTCTGTCTTGAAATCAGTGTCAATCAACAGAGCAAAATATGTTTACCTACAACGGCACTATTTGTTTTTTTTTTTTTTTTTGTACAATTTTAAAAGAGGTGCAAGGTTGGTATGGGACACCCAGTAAGACAGTATCATATTTGCACGATAGTCCTGGTTCTTTATTTGGGATGGCACTTAATTTCTAACGAACTCATTAGGAAGTACATCATTGACAGTATTTTCATTTAAAATAAAAAAGCTTTTTTATTTCCTGCCCCAGAAAACTATCTCATTTCAAAATTTAGCGACCAAACATTTTTACCCAAAATAAATATGACATTATTTTTTTCCACTCTAGCGGCCAAATTATAACATCTGAGGCAAATTATAATCCTCGCGAGCATCTTTCAAGTTACTACAAGTTTTGTTCTATGATTTTTTGCCCCCCAGTCCACACAATTAAACATAATTAAATGTTTATTTATTTTTGCGGGGAATTTTACCCCATGTAGACGTAATTTTACAACTACTATAATATTTTACTCAGAACCTTAACTTTGCACATTGACATATCTTGCACTACCAATATCAATTAAATTATCAAACTTAAAAATTATCATGATGATTTTTAATATCACGTATTCTTCTTTTGACTGTGAGTCGGAACGAATTGCTATATAAAGCAACTGATTGTTTTACTTTGATTGTTATTTACTGACCTGGTCCTACGGCTAAAACATACGTCCTTTGATGTGTATGGTAACTTTAATATTTTAACCATTATTGAACATACTTTTGTTAGTAATTACTGTATTATTGTATTTAGAAGCTTGAAGTTTTTTTATTTGCCTTGACAGTAATTTTTTAGGAAATTAGTTAAATTTAAAAGTTTTACACCATTAAAAACTGAAATGAAGGAATTGTAATGAATGCCAATATTACCTATGTATTTATCATGGTATGTTCAATATTACTGGATCGTTATGTTATTCCCTGGAATTTCAAATCAACTAATTGAAGGATAGTAACTGAATAGTATTTTTGTAAATAAAAGGAGTTTTTGGAAAGTTTTATCCACTTGTTAAGATTTCCAATTATTTTGTTTTTATGGAATTTTTCATTGTTTTCGATGATCTACTGCCCATTTTTCCAGTTAATCCATTTAATTTTTTCATATATTTATTTCATATATGTTTTTTTAACCTTTATAGAATTCAGGGGAATTAGGGTGGGGGTTTGGGGAAAGAGTCTCTGAAAACGAGCCGTAGGCGAATATATTTTCATTCCTTAGATTGAGTTAGTTGCATAAGTTCAAATTTAGGTTATTTCTCCAGTCTGGGAGTTAATTTATGTTATAAATAAATGACAAACTCATTTATTTTGCTATTTTGCTCATTTACAAACTCTTATATTTATATGTATTCTGTTCATTATATGCGACTTAAACAACAATTAACGAATTTCTGGGCAACCCCTGAGAGGGCATGGGGGCGGAGCCCCCATCGAGCCTTAGGCGAGTTGAATTTATAATTTACATTAGTAACATCAACTTGTTCTCAGCACATGCGCCACTATGCGGACCACGCGTCTAGCAGTGATGCAGCTAAGAACATATGCTTGTCCACTGCTGCTGATGCGAAAAGAACGAGTTTATAGTAAAGTTTATGTAAGGCAATTGTAGGACGTTAAATATAATCAACGATGGGAAAAGACTGATATTAAAGATAAA
Organism: Neoaliturus tenellus; assembly: GCA_030545055.2. NCBI lineage: Eukaryota > Metazoa > Arthropoda > Insecta > Hemiptera > Cicadellidae > Neoaliturus > Neoaliturus tenellus. Next base: position 109,894,633 of record CM061534.1, on the reverse strand, counting down.
TCGTTATTACAGCTATGGTTATCATCAAGCCCTTAATAATTGGTTTTATTAAATATGCATATTATAAATATTTTGTGTACCAAACAATCACAGGCATACATATGTCCTTATGAACACTGAAGTAGTCGCAAAGACTTAAAGAAACAATTCTGGGGATAAAAATAATGTTGAATAATGTCTTAACATTAACTATAGAAAAAGATATTTTAAGTTTGAATTTTTCAAAAACATTGGGTTGCAGTATAGATTAGGTATGATAGTCAAAGACCATACAAAGAAAGTGTACAGTTAAATTAAAAGCCTAGATTATATTTAAGGAAAGCTGACAAAACAGAAGCATGTTTAAAAATAATAACATTACTTGATTACATAACTTGATTACAATTATTAAATAAACGGTATCAGTTAACTGACACATACTTTCTCCCAACAGTATAAAAAAGATGTTAAAAGCTTCAAACATTAATGTCTTGATGACTCAGTCGGATAGCTACCAGCTGAGCAGCGTGAGTTTGACCCTACGCGCGTCTGTGACGTTTAACAACGTACTGCGTTTACCGCTAAACGAAAAATTGAATTTTCTCCGCAACCACCAGACATAGAGCAACAATTTAAAATACTGGATTATTTAGTTTTTTTTGAGCTTGATTTAATGGTGATAAGTAAAATTTATTTCGAGACAACAGCTATTTTGAAAATCCAAAAAATTGATTTTTGAAACACTTATCACACCATAACTTTTGAACGAGCATTTTCTTGGAGATGAGGGTGGTGTCATTTTATTCACCATTTTAAGCTTAATAAACCACAAAATTTTAATCAAAATCGATTGAGCCGTTTTTGAGAAATTTGGATTTTTCACGATTTTTGAGGGTTTTTGGGGCCAAATCACCCTTAAAAATCAAAAATTCAAAAAAATGTGAAAAAAACAATTGGAATTATCATGGGTTTGGACCTACGTACCAAATTTCACCAAAATCGGACCATTGGGGCATTCTCTAGCTCTGTATACATCCAGACACACACACACACACAGACATCACTCGAAAACCACTTTTTTGGACTCAGAGGGCACCAAAACGGATAAATTTACCAACAACTCAAAGTTAAAAATTTTGACGAAACCAATACTTTCTCAATATATACATTTATAGGGAGAAAGGGGGCTCCAAAATTGATATATACATCATCAAACTAATGCGAAGTGTTTTACGAAAACAATACTTTCTCCATATACTATGGTATAGGGGGAGAAAGTAAAAGTAATACAGTGATGACGGTCTTAAACGACCTGGTGTTTCCATCCATCGTGGGATACTTGGTCCATCAATATAAAATGAGCCACACCAATGGCATCGACCTGGTGTTCCATCCATCGTGGGATACTTGGTCCATCAATATAAAATGAGCCACACAATGGCATCGACCTGGTGTTCCATCCATCGTGGGATACTTGGTCCATCAATATAAATGAGCCACACCAATGGCATCGACCTGGTGTTCCATCCATCGTGGGATACTTGGTCCATCAATATAAAATGAGCCACACCAATGGCATCGACCTGAGTTGCCATCAATCGGATGGCGGGTAGATGTGAGTATTGTTTTAGGTAACCTCTCCACGTCACGTGACAGACAACATGACAGCTCGTTACCGGCGCGGCGCTTCCTTTGGGGAAAACCTATGTCAGAGAGCTCCTGGACTCCTTAACTTTAATTCGTCTACTTTATCATTAAAACGTTTTGTTCTTTTTTTTAATATTTATAAAATATAGAGATTAGACGACAAATTAAAAAAAAAAACTTTTAACACTACTCTTAAGATGACACCGATATATATAAGTACGTTGCTCGAAATCGAGCAATTTAGTTTGGATAAATTTTACTGTTTACGCTTTCCTAATGCAGTTCGTTAACCAGAGCCTTCATAATGGTTTAACATAACATAATTTGTATGAACATACAGCTAGCTGCTTTCGCTGGTGTAACCGTTTTGATCGTTACAGATGTTAATCCTGAAAATCTTTCAATTTCCTTATCAATAAAATCAAAAAAGGAAACACAGAAACTTAAGTACTTTTAGGGCCCTTTCAATTGGATGAATATTTCCCTTTTTTTTTTTTTTTTTTTTTTTTTTGATAAACACAACTTTACGCTGACTTTATCTAATGACAAAAAATCATTAAAATTGTTGGAACATAGGATGAAGAGTTACTTGAAAAATAATAATAACTGCCGAGTATTAAATATTTATATATTAGGAGTTATAAACAATGAATAAAAGTTTGTCATACGAGTATTTGTCTCGTATCTATTAATTGAAAACCTATAACTTCGAAAAGTGTTCTATATTATGTTTCCTAGTCTTAACCTTGAGTTTTACCCAAGTGAATTTTATAGATATATTGAGACAAATTAGAAAGCTTTTATATGTCGAATGGTAATATTTTTAAAGCTTTTTATTAATTTATGAATAATGATTTATGAATAAGAATTTCGCTAGACAATGCTAATGAAATTTGACTACCAAAAATTCTCGTCTTATAACAGATTCTTAAACAAAAAGCAAATTGTTTACATTTTGTGTAAGTAACGTCTCTAATGTTTCACTATTTCACTAAAAATAGGTCAATGCATGATCATAATTTTTGGGGTATTAGGAAAAGATCTAAAACATTATATTTTTCATGATTTACAAATAAATTTAAAATTCCTAACACATATAATGTTATTTTTTATAATTAAATTGTGATTGGTATCAATCTGTCAATTTACTCCCCAATCGTATACGTACGGTTATAAAATATTAGAAACACGAACCAGAAAGAATAAATTATAACATTTCTTGAAGAATGTGGGCGAAGAGAAGAAAGAGAAATAGTTCATCAGATAGAACTTCCAATACTCACGTATTATTTATTACGATAGTTATTGAGTTTTATAAAAGATATTGTTGTGAATAGATTTGTTATCTATTTAATAGATATTTCAAACGAAATATTATGCTTTTACATTCTTTTTATCCCATACAATATTTTCGATAGTATAATAGTAGATTTTCTTAATCGCGATAAATTGTATTTATTTACAAAGACAATATACAATAAATATTATCTATATATCATTATATATAAATTAAAATAAAATAATATAGGAGATTTAATAACAGATTTATAAATCATTTGTCAAACATTAGTTTATGAGTTAATTAAAAAGTTTTCAGTGAATAAAATGTATATTTCATCGTTTTTGTACTTCTTAAAATAACGAGTACGTTGACTTGATTGATACATGGAATTTGTATTTCACAACATTTTACACAAAATCTTTAACTGTAGTATTATTAACATAATATCAATTACACATTTTTTATATCAATTAATTTAATTCTTGATTTAAAGGCGATCCTATGAGAAATTTCTTTATATTTTCATATAACTTTCCCTCACTCCAAGTTATTATGTATATTCTCCCACGTTACTTTAAACATTGTATTTCTGTATAAATTAATCTACGTTATCCTTAAGCTTTATGTCGGTTAAAAAAATTGTATCGAGCAATAAGCATATAATTTAAAAACTATGACACATAACATAAAATTACTTATATTTTACATAAAGATGAATGAAAAATATTTATAATAGATTTGGTGTCTTTTAACATCAAAAAAAGAAATTTACAATAGCTTTGATTCATTGAACTACCAGGTTTTAATTTAAGCCAAATAATAGTGCACTAGAAAGGGACCGTCCATAAATTACGTCATCTGAAAATAGGGGGGGGGTCCATATTGAAAATTTCGGTAGAGTGATGTTTAAGGGGGGGGGTCGACTTTGATCAACGACAACGACATCATTTAAAAAATGATGTTTTGTATCAAATTTTGTCAGTAAAGCTATGATAATTTCGTTCACAATTCAACTATTATAAAATAATTATCTAAGAAAATACAATAGTCTATTTTTAGGCGTTGTTTTATAGTTTATGTTAGAAAGTTTATTTCAGAAAAACATTTTGGCTTTATTGCTGAAGGTAAATTCAGATTTGATTGGTCAATGTTTTCCGCTATCAGGTAGCGTTCATCGTCAGACCAATTTAAGTAGAAAAAGGAATATTTTTTACTTAAAACGGAGGTTTGTTAAACATGACACCATTTTTTGAGAGGGGGGGGTCAAACAAATTATGATGGTAGGATGGTTTTAGGGGGGGGGGGAGGGTTAAAAATGGCCAAAAAGTGATGGACAGCCCCAAACTACTTTTGAACGATTGGCGGATCTTTGAATTTTTGTATTTGTTATCAACAATGTCCAAAAATTAAGTCGTAAGTGAAGGACGGTGATAAAAGAGTGATGGGATGGGCAAATCTTGAGGGGAAACTTCTATAAGCTGAGATGCGACATGACAGTTTATTACTGACGCTTCTCTTCAGGGAAATGCTCTAGCAGGGTTGGATTTTTTCAACCTAAATCGAGCTATTTTAAACAATATATTTAAACATCTTAAATCTCAAAATAATAAAACTGAAAAAAGACATGTAATGCAACATGTAAAGTAACATGGTTTTAAAATTACTTTCAGCTTTGGAGGCTTAATGAATATGAATAAAATAATTTTTCCATTAATTACACAGTCTAAACCTAACACCGTAATCTAACAAAATGTTGGCACTAATTGTACCTTTATTGCAAATTTATATAACACAAAACGTCGAAAAAGTTTACGTATCTCAAATATTTTCTTTTTTTGAAAGCCATACTTGTTCTCAAAGCTAATAAAAAAGTTGTATGTTTCGTATCCCACTAAAAACCTATATCATTTTACTTATGGAACGTTTCTTTATTTAAATAATAATCACGGTCTAATTAAGGTATTTTTATTACCATTCAGTCCCTATGTGGGTTCATTTGATTTGCTCATAACTTTTTTTGTAATTCGTTTTAGAATATTTGAGTGTTGTTGATTTATATGGTTTACCTCAACATCTCCTGAATGTATTTGGTTGTCCTGAACAAATTGAACACGAAAATATTAGACCCTATTATTAGCTTTAAGAAAAGATTTTTTGATCAAACGTTACAAAATTTACTCAAAATTTACAAAACGTGTGTATGAGTTCAATTACAAAAAATATACTTAAATAAAAATAAGTAAGCTTAATATCCAATGGAATTATGTTGTATTAAACTAAGTAATATATGATTTATTTATATTAAATAGTAAATTGTTCTCTTAAATTTATTTAAAAAACTATGATAGTATTTGCATACTAGTAAAATTCTTCCTTAAGCAACTTTCTAAAATCTCTGTGTGGAAATAGTGTGGTACTTGAGAAAATACCTTGAGGTATATTCTTCTTGAACAACACAAAGTAAATTCAATGTTTTCTTAAGGCAAAAGAATATCCCGTCCTCGTCCCGAGGGTGCTGAGTGTATCAACCGTTGAATGAAAATTCGACTTTGAAATCAACTCTATCATGGTCCTTCGTTACGATTATTTCAACCTGTCTGTAGTTTTGGAATACTGATATAAATAAGGTACGGTAATAGAACCAGGTTCGATTTTTATCAAACTTATCTGTTAAATTGGCACTGCAAAAATAAGTTTTATTGAAATTGTTTGAAAGATTATTTTTATTAACATACTTAACATATTTTTATCATCCTAAAAAAAATCCTACTGTTTTAAACTTTGTTCCAAATTTCCAGCGACCAAGTAATACCACGGTATCAAAAATATATAGTTTTGCGCAATTTGAATACCAACTTTCATATATTATTGTTTAACTTAATCATTTTAAAGTATAATTTTCCATAAACCGTAAAAGAAAGTAAGCTTATAACAATGAACAGCAAAGATAAGCCAGTATAAATAGTGATAAGGTAAACAACTTGGCCCATTAGCCTAAGGTGAGTAGGGCACAAAATGATCGGTGCCGAATAGGCCTATATCAAGTTTTTTTCCGGGTGAAATTTTTTACTTTGACACATTGTCGGTCCTTCATCTGAAAGGTTGGTTTCCAAATTACCGTCCATCTGAACAAATAAATTTTAATTTCTTAAGTTTCTTTTAAAAATAAAAATGTATTTTTTTTTTGTTATGTTAGACTCTAAGCTTAATGTGTATAAATATAAAAAGTATTAACATGGTTTATTGGAAAATGAGAACGTGTATGAAGAAAGTGGTTAACAATTCAATTAAAGTGTGTTTGAGGGTGTCTACAACTTTATAACTTTAATAAGTATTGTTTCTAAACTTTGTAATAAACGAATTTTCGCTATCTATGATACATTTTTATGTGATACCAATACATTTTTTCCACAACAACAGGTATTAAAATTAGTAGTTTCAAATTATTATACAACAATATTTTTTTAACATTGAACCTCCTCATCAATTTAGTTCCCTAATTTAATTTGATAATGATCAAATATTATTAAGGAAAGATAGTGATGACCAATTTTCCTTTATAAAACTTGAAATTCCTCTTCTATGCAAATAATTGCTAATTTAAATTTTCCATCCAACAATTATATTTGTTTAACGGAACGTATAGGCTACTACCGGTAAATGAGTGGAACACAACCAAGGTCATTAACAAACAGTACCTAGGGAGGCAAAGTAGGTTAATTAAATCTGATATTGCATAAAACTCTGAAATGGTGATTATGGAAGTGAATGGGTTGCATCAACAAGAAAGTGCACATCCATCCCGGGTTTTGTTACAGTGTAATGTAATAATAATAATTTACTGTTTCCATGCCTCATTCTGCATCGTTTTAGAACACGATGTTGTGAAAGTTTGTTTATTGAACAAAATAATGGAAACTGTCTTCATGTTAAAAAACATAAATAAAAAATTTATTTTGTTCAATAGATAAAAATTCTTAGTTACCATAAGTAAGTTTGCTATAAGAGAGCTAAGTTATAATAAAAAGGCTATGTCGATATAAGGTGTCTTAGTTTTACTAATACTGTACATACGAATCAAATAATACATTATATGTAAGAAAAGTAAAAATAGTTTTGCCCCCGAAAGCCCTGATGCTAGTGTTTACTAGGCCTACTCATAATATTTCTGTAGGAAGCGCTTCTTGCTATACCAAAAATCTCAAAAAAAGTATTGTAATAAATAAACTAACAAAACAATTAAAAATAACAAACGTCTGCAAAATTGTTTTAGCCATCTCTTTCTATTAAACCAATCAGATGAAATCCACAATGACATTAGTGGTGGTGTTATTTTTATTTTGGGGTGGCGTTCTCACTTCAACATACGGATGACCCTACTTATTTTGTCTCCTATAAATTTGATTTACTCTCCGAGTTAAAATTCTCTAACATTGCTTGTCTTAAAACTTTGTGACACATATTTTAAGAAAGATATATCAAGTTAAACTGTAATCCTTAGATTTGACAGCCATTAAGAGTAATAAAAACTAAATAATTTTCTCAAGGCTAAGTACAGAGCTGTTTGAAATTTCAAAATGCTCAAATGTAAATAGCATGCATTAAGAATAAATAATATAACATGACAGCAGCCAAATTTACTACCTATCTAGCCATCAAGCTGTGCAGCCACACATCTCTTACACCTATGGGCTTTTTGCGGAATTAAAGTGAAGGATTTAATACTTAAATATATTACTCGTATTTTTAGAGTACAAATATTTCATTGAGTTGATGCTTCAATTTTCTCAACATACACGAAGTTATCAAATTATCTTGTTCCTGGATTCCTGCCGAGTGATCCTGTGATTTTTTTTACTACCGACTATCAAAGGTTTCAAGCTCTTCTTAATTTAATAAAGAAATCTTCTTAATAAAGATTTACATGTATTAAAATTATGTGTTTCTCATAAATATAAGGGGTTAAACTCTTAGACAAAGCGTCAAAAATTACTTAGCATTATACTTTGCAGTTTATAGATTCTTTAATATCCTTTTCATAATAATAGCACACAACTTACTAGTTATAATACATAATTAATTTATTAATGGAGTGTTTACTAGATTATATAAGTAAATATATTCAATTACGTCCATAAGAATTTGGCTCATATTACTGTCCCCTAATACTTTCCTATAAAAAAGGAAATCACTTCTACAACAATTAGGACAAGCGCCTTAACACAAAATAAGCAATGTCTTATACTTTATTTGTTATGCTATGCTTATTTTTCCCACTCAAAATTTGATTTTGAAGTGTACCTTGTATAAAGTCCTTTAATAATAAATTGGGGCGCTATCTTAAATACATCTTTAAATTCACAATTTGTTTATGTATAATTTTCATGAAGATTTTTTAAGATTTATTTTATTTGGTTTCAACAGAAAATTTTGTTCAACAATTTATGGTGAGTTTAAGTAAACATCTTTACTGCATGACTTAGGTATAAGTGTTTTGTCTAATATACAGAGTCTCTTATTTAATCTTAGGCCTATTTAAGCAAATTAAATCGAACGATCTATAAAAATATGTGTAAAACTTGACCCTATTAAGTTTTCTAATGAGAGATTATAATAATGAATATGATTAGCCAAATACATATTAATTCATTTTTACTCTCAATATATAGATGATTCTAAAATAAATTCATAGTAAAAAACTTACTCACTTTTATGTATATGTAAAATGTTCCTCTTGGATATAGGTTCTACACCCAGTTAACCCACAAACACTGATATCACAACAGTTAACACCTTACAACACACAAAAACACTTATAAAAATACATCAATTGTGGTATATTATATTGTTTACAAAAATATCCATTACACTTAAGAATAATTGGTGATCTGATTAGCACCTAGGGTAAATGTGTTCATTAAAATATGAATTCTACACCAAATACGTGAAGAAAATCACCAACCGGCTTTTTGAAATAAAACAACTGTCAAAGTCTCGGGTAAGGAAAAAATAAAAAATATAGTGACAAAACAAAAATAAGAAAATAAATTGTCACTTAAAATAAAATAAGTTTGTTAAATATTTAATGTTCTGACATGGTGTAACGGAGGGAGGAACGCGTCCCGACGGGCTCGCAAGCGTCGCGAAACTGACGAGGGGACAAAAGTCACGCCCTGGCCTGCGCCGCGGCGGTCAGGACGGGGAACGGGGGAATCGATACAGGGGGAACGGCGAAACCGGACCCTGGTCCCGGAAAATTACCCTGCAGTGGGGAATTGCGGTGGATTCAATGGGACAGAGTTCAGAAGCTATTTAACTATGGGTGCTGTAGAATGCGGACACGGAGAGGGACCGAGGGAATCGGTACTGGGGAACGAGGGAATCGATAATGGGGAACAGTGGAACCGGACCCTGGTCCCGGGAAATTACCCTGCCTTGGGGAGTTGTGGTGGTTCAATGATGGTATTGAAATGAAACAGCGTTATAAAATACAATTAACTGTATTTAAATATCCACATATGCCGTGTAAAAAGTTGTTATGAGAGAAAATTCATTACACATAATTTATTAAGTTGTTTTGAAAGCTACCGTATGTTTCAGGCGAAAACATTCCGGAGTTTCCGAATTATTATTACCAACGATTATTTTAATCGTTTTTTAGTATCGGTACTAATTTTATCGAAATGCGAAAGTAAGTTATTACAATAATGATTATTATTTAGTACTATCAAACTAAACTATTGGGTTTTGGTGGTTCATACTTTTTTATAAATTATTGGTTATAAAAATTGGAATTTGACTAGCCTAATGGTTAGCATCTTGGACTTCGGTCCAAAAGATGACGAGCTTAATTCCAGGGGTGGCCACAAATATTTGATGGGTTTGGTTGTGCGTACCTCGTACAAACTTCCCTAACGAAATTCTAATGGCGCAAATATGAGAAAAAAACCGCTATATCAGAGTTTTTAGAGGAAAGTGAATATGAACAGTCACTACATGGATCTCGGAAGACAGGGAAATTCTCATAATACATAATATACGTTGCGTACTTTTTAAATATCTAAAATAAAATAAAATCACTTTTATTTTATTTAAGAATGTATAGTTACGTAATATTCAAAATTGTGTGAGTATTGTCTAAAAATCAATAAAAAATAAATGTTTAAGTTGGCCTATATTTTTTTTATATTTAATAATCAATTAAGTGCTGCTATACATTCATGTACTTGCTTTTTTCTTAATTTCATATTTTTTATTTTTATTAATAAAATATTTGTGTATCAAAATTTTCTATCACAAACAATATCTCAAAAATTTGTAAACATGCTTTTATAAGTAATAAATAGTTTTATATAATAAGACAGCCCTGACCACAGCATATTTAAAACGTTGTAATTCTTCTCCTTATAATGGAGAAATATGGGGGAGTAAAATTCCATGAATATGTATTGAATATTGAAATAATGGAAAACAAGTTGAATGAAAATAACTTTCTTGCAGCCAGTTAATCGTAAAATAATAATTTCAAGGTTTGAATTGGTTATAAAAATAGCGTTCTTTTCTAACTATACTAGAAATACATTGTCCTCTTTGATAACGTGAAATTTTTACATAACTCTTTAAAAATTATTTCTTCCTTGAGATTTTAATAAATTTTGTATCCAAGTTTTAATTTCTATAAAAGTTTGATATTGATTGTTGACTATCATGACTACATAATAACGGATAACACAAATTTTCATGAAATTGTTTCTTTATTTCCAGAGGGAATCATACATATTAATGTATTGCACGTAAAATAATCAATTGAGCAACAGCTATACGGAATAATTGTTAAAACATAATAAATTGTTTTGTATGGATAAACAAATTGAACAAATAAAAATTTAGTTTTAAACTATTGTTTTAAACACCATATAATAGGATAAAAAGAATTACATATTAAAAAATAAAAATTAATTAACAAGCAGGCCTAGAATTTGTGTAGGGAATTCGCGTAAGATGTAGGTAATCTGAAGTGGTAAGGTTGGGCACACTGACTCCTCACACAAACATAACTCAATACGTCAATTGATGGTATTGTCTGATATACAAGTAGGTTATGAGTGTTGATCCTGGCCTTGTATTGATCCGAGTTCTCAGGAAAACTAACAGTCCAACTTTACTCATAACCATCCACTTCACTTAATCTGTTAGTCGTTTTGAAGAGGATTTTGTAGTCGGTTTACTAATAAAACACACTATGTACAAATTTGGTTAAAACATTTTAAATAACTAGCTGATTTGCCGTGCCCTCTACGATGACAGTATAAAATACATTACTTACTTAACCATCATAACCTTGATACACAACAACAGGTCTCAACAGACCCAATTTTTACTTTCTCCCTCTATACCATAGTATATGGAGAAAGTATTGTTTTCGTCAAAATTTTCGAATTTGAGTTGTTGGTGGATTTATCCATTTTGGTTCCCCCTGAGTCCAAAAAAGTGGTTTTTGGAGTGATGTCTGACTGTGTGTGTGTGTGTGTGTGTGTGTGTGTGTCAGGATGTAAACAGAGCTAGAGAATGCCCGAATGTTCCGATTTTAATTAAATTTCGTACATAGGTCCAAATCCACGATAATTCCAGGCGTTTTTTTTTTAATTTTTTATTTTTAAGGGTATTTTACCCTAAAAAACCCTCAAAAATCGTCAAAAATCAAAATTTCTCAAAAACTGCTTTAACGATTTTGATTAAAATTTTGTAGTTTATTAAGCTTAAAATCGTGAATAAAATGACACCACCCTCATCTCCGGGAAAATCCGCGTTCAAAAGTTATGGAGTAAAAAGTGTTTCAAAAATCAATTTTTTTTTATTTTCATAAAATTTACCTTAAAATTTTTAAGTCGACCCGAGGCTTCTTTCAAAAGTAATCATCAGACATTGAAATCTGGTTTTATCAATTAATTCACAAAGGCACCAACCGCCAAGTATTAGGATATCACTCTACTTTGATCCGTTAATCCGATTAACATTTGTTTTTAAAATAAATAATTAATATGTCATAGTTGTGCAGGTACAACAACGCAGTAATTTAAGTCATAATTTGACTTTTTTTCGTTAATCGCCATTGGTACTTCTCATTGGTGATCACTACACCAAAACATGTGTCTAGTTCCAAAATTTGTAAATGTAAAATTTTATATTATTATCTGGTCTCACATATTTCAACTGTATACAATAGATCTCTCTGCTGCCGTTTCCATTACCGCCCTAGGCCGGAAAATTTTGCCGGCCTAGGCCTGCAAAACAGGTGTTTCGTTGGTAGAAGTGAGGGTCGAAAACAGGTGATATCGATGTAGTGTGATGAAAAAGTCATTGTTTATTTTAACACTTGTTATCTTCAAAAAAGTGAAAAGTTATGCTAAATACTAGGGTCTACAACATTAAGTTTAACATAAAAAGTATACACAAAGCTCAACACTAAAAGGAGGTTCTAGCTTCAAAAACCCTAATTGTAAACATCATTTCTATTACTGCGCATTGTCCAAAATTTATAACTTAAAAAAAATTAACTAGACCTGTTATTACATAAAACCACACATTATGTGAGGAGTCCAGTTTGAGGAACTTTTGAGGGTCCGGTCTGCCTTTAAAGCTCCTTATTTAATAAAAAAGACTGTAAATTGAAATAATTACTATGTCAAATGATTCTTTTAACCTCACCATAAGAGGCATTTAAGAGGCCATTTAATAAGGCTTGAAAGACTTAGTAATCAACATCCTTGTACAACTTTTAAAAAATGTATAGCTAACAAAAACTTCTATTTTCGTCAAAACACGTAATTTTGTTAACTGCCAGAAAAAAACTAGAGCAGGTGATACCATCGCTCTACTACAGTGCGATGGAACCTTGCACTAGTATTGATAATTTTCGCTAGGTTTCAGCTCACATCAGAGACAATAACCATTGGGTCCACATTAGGACACGGGTCCTCTTTTGGGTACTCTCTTCTAATTATTCAATAATATAAAACATTCCAACCCACCAGTTATCCATTTAATTAAAATTAACACAAATAATTAATAATTTGCACATATGAGTGGAAAATGTGTATACAGTGGATGATTGAAATTCAACAAAACCAACCTTCTAATCGGAAATGTTATACTGAGATTAGAGAATGTTTGAGTGGCAAGGGGGGAGGGATGGGCCGGGGAGGAAGGCGTTAGAGAGGGGAGATTTTTATTGTGTCACGATTGCAGCTAAGCCTCGGCTCAGCCTCGAGTTTAATTTCATCTCTTTTATGAACGTGAGCGCGAACTTGTTACGTTTTTCGTATTACCCTTTTCCCATTGGGGTTGGAGCTACTTATTATTTATTAAATAACAGCTTACGAAAATGGAGGCGAATGAACAGATTGTAAGTTTATTTTCAGTTATACGATTTGAGACTTTTTTGCAAGTTGATTGAACAACTAAACAGGCAAATTTATGATTTTGAGCTGGTATTTAAATTGTGTATCGTCCACTTAAATACTTCTAACGATCGACAATGTTTAGGTAAAAACTATTGACAAACATTAAGAGAACGATTTCTGTTAAGGTAAGCAGAGAGTGCACTGAATTTAATCTCCACTATCTACTTAAAAACAGAAAGAAAGAGTTTTATCATCAACTTACATATACCACATTGCATTCCTAACAAGTAAGTTGTTGGTCCCTTATCGCTTAATAAATTTAAACCGTTACTGAGCTGACAACCGTTAAAAATTAATTCGTAGCCTAGGTGCATTTTTTAAATTTAACATCAATTCATGTTTTCCAGTTTTTATCCTTTAACATCTTTTTAAGGGTTTATCTGATATTATTATCAATGGCATCTTTGTTATGATCTAACTAATACATTTTTTCCTTTTTCAATCAGATTAATAAACCTTTACGACTTAGTGGTACTGTCATGTATGTTGTTTGTACATTATTTAATTGAGTTTCTAGAACCATGCCCCACTTAATACCAATAATAAAATAAATGTACAGAATAAAACTGTTTCAATCATTTGTTTCCTTGAAAACACAAACGAAAACATGTTCAGCGAATTTAACTGTATAACGCACATAAACTTACTTTTTTTACTAACGTTGATTATATCGGTTGACAAACAAACCACCCAACTAAACAGGCGTTTATAAATATGGGAGTAACAATAATCACATAGGTAAATCATTCCTCGAATTCGTGTCCCGAATGTGTTGTGATATTCTGAGAAGTTGAGCAGTAGAGCAATGATGATGGGGGATGGAGGGGGCGTGGTGCATGTCGCGTGTTCGTATGATGGTAGGAGACGTCGCAGCCCGTCATCGATTATGTTGAGCATGTACACAGCTACACAGCCCTGCATTGTTAAAGAGAGGTCGAAAAGTCGAGTGACAGGGAGCCAACAATCTAATACACAAAATAATCAAGAGTGCTATGTGTTTCAGAGTCACTTTGGGTGTGGGTAGAATAGTTAAGATTTGATTGATCCCACTGTGTTTAAAAGTTCTTACGTTATTGTTGTGGTCACAGGTTATGCAAAATAATTACTCAAAGCAATGAATGTAGAACGAAATAAGTAGAGACACCCCAAACAAAAAATTGTTTTGACCCTTGAAAACAATAGGTAAATAAAGCGCTGATGCAAGGAATATTTATCTTAATTACTAAGGGAAGCACTCATTCTACCTAATAAATGTCAAAATTAGCATTTTGGTTTGCAAAATATTAACTAACTTCAAAAATTATCTTAGCCATCCGTTTCCATTCAGCCAATCATCGTAGTCATTAAATAAAAATTGCGTCTTTTGGATGCTGTGTTTGCTGTGATGCTGTGTTGGAGTGCCGTTCACAGTTCCCCATGGATGTCCCTACTTATTTGGTTCTGTATAAATTGCTTAAATAGATGGTATTTTAAATAAAAAGGTGAGTTTAAAAATTTTAGAACAGAAATCAGGGGTTCATGACTTGCCTTATACACACGTCCGTTGTACGACTTGTACTTCACGTTACGTCAGTTGGCGTTACAAACGAGCTCCAACTAATAGTTATTCAGAATTAAACAGCAAGTGTCACACAGTTGCATTTTGTCAGATTATAAACAAAAATAGACATAGCGGGCTGCACAAAAATATATTCATTTAGGTTATAGACTATAATATGAGGAGTGTCTTTGTCGATGCATTTTCCATTGATATAGAAATCTAGTGGGTAGATTTTGCCTACACTTTGCATTTGGAATTGTTTTGGTAAAAAAATAAGTTTATCTCAATTCTCTCGTCATCCATGTGTTACATACATCAAGGGTTGGATGTCATGTGGAGGACATGAAACACTCCCTCCGGGGAGGTTAGTTGGCTAGCGGACCGAATGTTTGAGCTCGAAAATAACTTTTAATATTGAGGATGGGAGTTGGCCCTCTGATTGTTAAGTTGGCCGTCAACATTTCCTATTCGTCAATACAATGCCCTTCAAGGGCATATAACCTGCACATTATAACCTGACGTACATACAGCTTCGGCCGGGGTCTCCTTATCCACAAGCAAAAACAACACCTCCATAACTAACTTCGAATCGGTTACATTCATTGCATTATCTCCCATATCGACACGGTTCCATCTCCAATTATATAAATGTGAACTCGAAAGAAATATTCTGGATGAGGTTGACTTGTATAACGCAGTTATGTAGCGTATACCGTCTCAAGTTATTAAAACTTATTACTACTAAGAGGAGTCATATATTAATTGCACGGCTCAGCAATAAAAATTGGCTTTGAGTAAGACTTTTCAACCAATGTAAAATGGTTGTATTAATCCGACTCATATCCACTATTGTCCACGTTTATTGGGAACAGATTTCCTGTGAAATCTTTTTTTATCCGTATAGGAAAATTTGATACAGATCGGAGAAAAACTTTCGGTGCTACTATTGATACTTACTCCTCGTTAGATATAATCGTAAACTCTAGTATTCCATAAAACAAACACCGTATATAGAAAGTGTAGTTTTAGAAAAAATGGCAAACTTCTCACAGAATATAAATAAGATTTGCTCATCCAAACGTGTAAACAGTTTTCCGTAAGAAATGTATTTTGTATAACCTAAAGTATTTCAAGTTTTTGAGATTAGAAAATAGTATTAAAAAAACTATTTGCAGGGGATACTAGTTATCCCTCTTACTTGAGGATAACAGCGACTGAATCCTATGTATAAATAGTTTACTTAGTGTCCTTGCACCGAACACGGGTTGAATTATAGCATATTTCGTCACTAGTCCGGAAAATGGACGATCTGTGCAAGATCGAGTTTCAAGTACGAGTCGAAGCCGAGTACTGGAATTTGACCGAGTACCGGTACGTATACCACTTTCGGACGAGTTACGAACAGTACTTTTCATCATACCCCCTTTAAAATATACACGGTTTGGATAAAAATTAATAAATTTTGACATATATACCTACTCTTATTTTGTTATCTGGTTATGTTGTATTATTTTAACTGTTTTCTGCTGTTGTCACCAATAAAAATTGATGAACTTGTTTAGTAGTTCCGAAAACAACTATTTACCGGACTGATTACCCAACCCATCGGGTATAATGACTAGTTTTGATCACAACTCACAGTTACGAAAACATTGTTTATCGCAAAAGTATGATGAAAAATAAGTTTCATCTTTGACTGTATACTCTAGCGTTAGTGTATAGAGTCAATGGTTTCATCCAATCATAGAACTATGTGACAGAGCATTATAATAATGGTGAACAACCCACCAAGCTTTGAAATAAATGGATATTTGACGATGATCTGTCGCCATTGCAGCTCCGTTGCATCTACTGCAGCCTCTGACAGTCCGATGTTTCTGAGGTTCTAACTTCCATCACAACAGTTAGTAATCGTAATCGTCATGGTACAATGCATCAACAAATTTGGTGGAGATAAGTTTAGTAATATTGTAGTTGGCGATTTTAACATAGACCTTGCGAAAAAATCATTTATTGCCTCTCAATACACTACAATAATGGATTCTCATGGCCTAAGCAACAGAGTAAAATCATTCACCAGAGAATTTAAAGGCTCAAAAACACTCATTGAGCACGTTTTTACTGACTTTGATGAGGTTAATTTCAACTGTAGTGTAGTGGTGTCAGCCCTCTCAGACCATCATGCTCAGACTGCTACGATAACATATTCGGAATCCAACAATCAGCCAAAAGTCAAATCCAGACTTGGTAGAACATTTTCACAGTCGGGAAAAGACTATTTTAAAATATTGCTATCTAAAGAAACCTGGGACTCTGTTTATGTTGCCAAAGATTTAAATGAAAAATATAATACTTTTGAAACTACTATAAAGCACTTTTTTGACATTGCCTTGTAGTAGTGAAGAAAGCAGAACTTTACCTCAGTTTTGGCATGATTTTATAGGGGGATTTCCTATTGGGTATTTTTTTGGACACAGATTTAAAATTTTGATACCGAGATTTGATATGTGCTAATGTTTATGTATGGTTATATTATATTTTTATATATTTGTGTATAGGTTTTTGATATTTAACATGGGGTTACTTTTCAGGTATTTTTTTGGACACAGATTCAAAATTTTGATTCTAAGGCTTTTTTCTTGTAAACTAAGCATCCTAGAGGAAAATGTCAAGAATACAAATATTAAATTTGACTCTTTATCTACAACTTTCCTGCTGACAAAACTTGCCTGACCAATAAATAAAAAATTTCCTCACAGCCTAACTTTTTTATGTCAAAATCACTTTTTATATTTTTATTTATGCCATGTTAATATTAAAATTAAAGTAAATAATTTATGCTGTAATAGCCACCATATAGTCTAGTATAATACCTGAAAATATTATAATTTTAACTCTAACTATATTTATGGTGTTTAACTTGGCATCTAGCCGCCTGTACACTGCCTCTTGCCGGCCCCCTGTGCAGTGTGCTAGTAACCTTGACCTATTACATAAGAGAGAGTGGCACTGACCTAGACCGGTGCACAGTGCTGGAGCCTTGAATATTTTAAATAAAATCGTCAAAAATCAAAATTTCTCAAAAACTGCTTTAACGATTTTGATTAAAATTTTGTAGTTTATTAAGCTTAAAATCGTGAATAAAATGACACCACCCTCATCTCCGGGAAAATCCGCGTTCAAAAGTTATGGAGTAAAAAGTGTTTCAAAAATCAATTTTTTTTTATTTTCATAAAATTTACCTTAAAATTTTTAAGTCGACCCGAGGCTTCTTTCAAAAGTAATCATCAGACATTGAAATCTGGTTTTATCAATTAATTCACAAAGGCACCAACCGCCAAGTATTAGGATATCACTCTACTTTGATCCGTTAATCCGATTAACATTTGTTTTTAAAATAAATAATTAATATGTCATAGTTGTGCAGGTACAACAACGCAGTAATTTAAGTCATAATTTGACTTTTTTTCGTTAATCGCCATTGGTACTTCTCATTGGTGATCACTACACCAAAACATGTGTCTAGTTCCAAAATTTGTAAATGTAAAATTTTATATTATTATCTGGTCTCACATATTTCAACTGTATACAATAGATCTCTCTGCTGCCGTTTCCATTACCGCCCTAGGCCGGAAAATTTTGCCGGCCTAGGCCTGCAAAACAGGTGTTTCGTTGGTAGAAGTGAGGGTCGAAAACAGGTGATATCGATGTAGTGTGATGAAAAAGTCATTGTTTATTTTAACACTTGTTATCTTCAAAAAAGTGAAAAGTTATGCTAAATACTAGGGTCTACAACATTAAGTTTAACATAAAAAGTATACACAAAGCTCAACACTAAAAGGAGGTTCTAGCTTCAAAAACCCTAATTGTAAACATCATTTCTATTACTGCGCATTGTCCAAAATTTATAACTTAAAAAAAAATTAACTAGACCTGTTATTACATAAAACCACACATTATGTGAGGAGTCCAGTTTGAGGAACTTTTGAGGGTCCGGTCTGCCTTTAAAGCTCCTTATTTAATAAAAAAGACTGTAAATTGAAATAATTACTATGTCAAATGATTCTTTTAACCTCACCATAAGAGGCATTTAAGAGGCCATTTAATAAGGCTTGAAAGACTTAGTAATCAACATCCTTGTACAACTTTTAAAAAATGTATAGCTAACAAAAACTTCTATTTTCGTCAAAACACGTAATTTTGTTAACTGCCAGAAAAAAACTAGAGCAGGTGATACCATCGCTCTACTACAGTGCGATGGAACCTTGCACTAGTATTGATAATTTTCGCTAGGTTTCAGCTCACATCAGAGACAATAACCATTGGGTCCACATTAGGACACGGGTCCTCTTTTGGGTACTCTCTTCTAATTATTCAATAATATAAAACATTCCAACCCACCAGTTATCCATTTAATTAAAATTAACACAAATAATTAATAATTTGCACATATGAGTGGAAAATGTGTATACAGTGGATGATTGAAATTCAACAAAACCAACCTTCTAATCGGAAATGTTATACTGAGATTAGAGAATGTTTGAGTGGCAAGGGGGGAGGGATGGGCCGGGGAGGAAGGCGTTAGAGAGGGGAGATTTTTATTGTGTCACGATTGCAGCTAAGCCTCGGCTCAGCCTCGAGTTTAATTTCATCTCTTTTATGAACGTGAGCGCGAACTTGTTACGTTTTTCGTATTACCCTTTTCCCATTGGGGTTGGAGCTACTTATTATTTATTAAATAACAGCTTACGAAAATGGAGGCGAATGAACAGATTGTAAGTTTATTTTCAGTTATACGATTTGAGACTTTTTTGCAAGTTGATTGAACAACTAAACAGGCAAATTTATGATTTTGAGCTGGTATTTAAATTGTGTATCGTCCACTTAAATACTTCTAACGATCGACAATGTTTAGGTAAAAACTATTGACAAACATTAAGAGAACGATTTCTGTTAAGGTAAGCAGAGAGTGCACTGAATTTAATCTCCACTATCTACTTAAAAACAGAAAGAAAGAGTTTTATCATCAACTTACATATACCACATTGCATTCCTAACAAGTAAGTTGTTGGTCCCTTATCGCTTAATAAATTTAAACCGTTACTGAGCTGACAACCGTTAAAAATTAATTCGTAGCCTAGGTGCATTTTTTAAATTTAACATCAATTCATGTTTTCCAGTTTTTATCCTTTAACATCTTTTTAAGGGTTTATCTGATATTATTATCAATGGCATCTTTGTTATGATCTAACTAATACATTTTTTCCTTTTTCAATCAGATTAATAAACCTTTACGACTTAGTGGTACTGTCATGTATGTTGTTTGTACATTATTTAATTGAGTTTCTAGAACCATGCCCCACTTAATACCAATAATAAAATAAATGTACAGAATAAAACTGTTTCAATCATTTGTTTCCTTGAAAACACAAACGAAAACATGTTCAGCGAATTTAACTGTATAACGCACATAAACTTACTTTTTTTACTAACGTTGATTATATCGGTTGACAAACAAACCACCCAACTAAACAGGCGTTTATAAATATGGGAGTAACAATAATCACATAGGTAAATCATTCCTCGAATTCGTGTCCCGAATGTGTTGTGATATTCTGAGAAGTTGAGCAGTAGAGCAATGATGATGGGGGATGGAGGGGGCGTGGTGCATGTCGCGTGTTCGTATGATGGTAGGAGACGTCGCAGCCCGTCATCGATTATGTTGAGCATGTACACAGCTACACAGCCCTGCATTGTTAAAGAGAGGTCGAAAAGTCGAGTGACAGGGAGCCAACAATCTAATACACAAAATAATCAAGAGTGCTATGTGTTTCAGAGTCACTTTGGGTGTGGGTAGAATAGTTAAGATTTGATTGATCCCACTGTGTTTAAAAGTTCTTACGTTATTGTTGTGGTCACAGGTTATGCAAAATAATTACTCAAAGCAATGAATGTAGAACGAAATAAGTAGAGACACCCCAAACAAAAAATTGTTTTGACCCTTGAAAACAATAGGTAAATAAAGCGCTGATGCAAGGAATATTTATCTTAATTACTAAGGGAAGCACTCATTCTACCTAATAAATGTCAAAATTAGCATTTTGGTTTGCAAAATATTAACTAACTTCAAAAATTATCTTAGCCATCCGTTTCCATTCAGCCAATCATCGTAGTCATTAAATAAAAATTGCGTCTTTTGGATGCTGTGTTTGCTGTGATGCTGTGTTGGAGTGCCGTTCACAGTTCCCCATGGATGTCCCTACTTATTTGGTTCTGTATAAATTGCTTAAATAGATGGTATTTTAAATAAAAAGGTGAGTTTAAAAATTTTAGAACAGAAATCAGGGGTTCATGACTTGCCTTATACACACGTCCGTTGTACGACTTGTACTTCACGTTACGTCAGTTGGCGTTACAAACGAGCTCCAACTAATAGTTATTCAGAATTAAACAGCAAGTGTCACACAGTTGCATTTTGTCAGATTATAAACAAAAATAGACATAGCGGGCTGCACAAAAATATATTCATTTAGGTTATAGACTATAATATGAGGAGTGTCTTTGTCGATGCATTTTCCATTGATATAGAAATCTAGTGGGTAGATTTTGCCTACACTTTGCATTTGGAATTGTTTTGGTAAAAAAATAAGTTTATCTCAATTCTCTCGTCATCCATGTGTTACATACATCAAGGGTTGGATGTCATGTGGAGGACATGAAACACTCCCTCCGGGGAGGTTAGTTGGCTAGCGGACCGAATGTTTGAGCTCGAAAATAACTTTTAATATTGAGGATGGGAGTTGGCCCTCTGATTGTTAAGTTGGCCGTCAACATTTCCTATTCGTCAATACAATGCCCTTCAAGGGGCATATAACCTGCACATTATAACCTGACGTACATACAGCTTCGGCCGGGGTCTCCTTATCCACAAGCAAAAACAACACCTCCATAACTAACTTCGAATCGGTTACATTCATTGCATTATCTCCCATATCGACACGGTTCCATCTCCAATTATATAAATGTGAACTCGAAAGAAATATTCTGGATGAGGTTGACTTGTATAACGCAGTTATGTAGCGTATACCGTCTCAAGTTATTAAAACTTATTACTACTAAGAGGAGTCATATATTAATTGCACGGCTCAGCAATAAAAATTGGCTTTGAGTAAGACTTTTCAACCAATGTAAAATGGTTGTATTAATCCGACTCATATCCACTATTGTCCACGTTTATTGGGAACAGATTTCCTGTGAAATCTTTTTTTATCCGTATAGGAAAATTTGATACAGATCGGAGAAAAACTTTCGGTGCTACTATTGATACTTACTCCTCGTTAGATATAATCGTAAACTCTAGTATTCCATAAAACAAACACCGTATATAGAAAGTGTAGTTTTAGAAAAAATGGCAAACTTCTCACAGAATATAAATAAGATTTGCTCATCCAAACGTGTAAACAGTTTTCCGTAAGAAATGTATTTTGTATAACCTAAAGTATTTCAAGTTTTTGAGATTAGAAAATAGTATTAAAAAAACTATTTGCAGGGGATACTAGTTATCCCTCTTACTTGAGGATAACAGCGACTGAATCCTATGTATAAATAGTTTACTTAGTGTCCTTGCACCGAACACGGGTTGAATTATAGCATATTTCGTCACTAGTCCGGAAAATGGACGATCTGTGCAAGATCGAGTTTCAAGTACGAGTCGAAGCCGAGTACTGGAATTTGACCGAGTACCGGTACGTATACCACTTTCGGACGAGTTACGAACAGTACTTTTCATCATACCCCCTTTAAAATATACACGGTTTGGATAAAAATTAATAAATTTTGACATATATACCTACTCTTATTTTGTTATCTGGTTATGTTGTATTATTTTAACTGTTTTCTGCTGTTGTCACCAATAAAAATTGATGAACTTGTTTAGTAGTTCCGAAAACAACTATTTACCGGACTGATTACCCAACCCATCGGGTATAATGACTAGTTTTGATCACAACTCACAGTTACGAAAACATTGTTTATCGCAAAAGTATGATGAAAAATAAGTTTCATCTTTGACTGTATACTCTAGCGTTAGTGTATAGAGTCAATGGTTTCATCCAATCATAGAACTATGTGACAGAGCATTATAATAATGGTGAACAACCCACCAAGCTTTGAAATAAATGGATATTTGACGATGATCTGTCGCCATTGCAGCTCCGTTGCATCTACTGCAGCCTCTGACAGTCCGATGTTTCTGAGGTTCTAACTTCCATCACAACAGTTAGTAATCGTAATCGTCATGGTACAATGCATCAACAAATTTGGTGGAGATAAGTTTAGTAATATTGTAGTTGGCGATTTTAACATAGACCTTGCGAAAAAATCATTTATTGCCTCTCAATACACTACAATAATGGATTCTCATGGCCTAAGCAACAGAGTAAAATCATTCACCAGAGAATTTAAAGGCTCAAAAACACTCATTGAGCACGTTTTTACTGACTTTGATGAGGTTAATTTCAACTGTAGTGTAGTGGTGTCAGCCCTCTCAGACCATCATGCTCAGACTGCTACGATAACATATTCGGAATCCAACAATCAGCCAAAAGTCAAATCCAGACTTGGTAGAACATTTTCACAGTCGGGAAAAGACTATTTTAAAATATTGCTATCTAAAGAAACCTGGGACTCTGTTTATGTTGCCAAAGATTTAAATGAAAAATATAATACTTTTGAAACTACTATAAAGCACTTTTTTGACATTGCCTTGTAGTAGTGAAGAAAGCAGAACTTTACCTCAGTTTTGGCATGATTTTATAGGGGGATTTCCTATTGGGTATTTTTTTGGACACAGATTTAAAATTTTGATACCGAGATTTGATATGTGCTAATGTTTATGTATGGTTATATTATATTTTTATATATTTGTGTATAGGTTTTTGATATTTAACATGGGGTTACTTTTCAGGTATTTTTTTGGACACAGATTCAAAATTTTGATTCTAAGGCTTTTTTCTTGTAAACTAAGCATCCTAGAGGAAAATGTCAAGAATACAAATATTAAATTTGACTCTTTATCTACAACTTTCCTGCTGACAAAACTTGCCTGACCAATAAATAAAAAATTTCCTCACAGCCTAACTTTTTTATGTCAAAATCACTTTTTATATTTTTATTTATGCCATGTTAATATTAAAATTAAAGTAAATAATTTATGCTGTAATAGCCACCATATAGTCTAGTATAATACCTGAAAATATTATAATTTTAACTCTAACTATATTTATGGTGTTTAACTTGGCATCTAGCCGCCTGTACACTGCCTCTTGCCGGCCCCCTGTGCAGTGTGCTAGTAACCTTGACCTATTACATAAGAGAGAGTGGCACTGACCTAGACCGGTGCACAGTGCTGGAGCCTTGAATATTTTAAATATCTATTGGAGCAAACGTTTTCATGTCGTTTTTCGAATTTTAAAATTTTGGTGTTTTTAATATTTGCAACCGAGGTTATAAATAGACCCATTGTCACACAATTTTTCATTTAGTGTCCAGACTTCATCTAGGATGGATCGATCCGTATGTACTATTTGTTCTACCACTTTTAAATTTAGATATAGTTTATTGCGTCATATGAGAACCATACATAAAGTGAATAAAATTTGTAAGATATGTAATAATCATTTTGAAAATATTTCATCTCTAAAATCTCACATTTTAAAGGAACACAAATATTGTCATTGTTGTGATAAGTCTATTAATGTGCATTTTTCAAGACATTTGAAAAACTGTCAAGGCCCATATACTTTAAATGTTTTTAATGGAGAATTTGTTGAACATGAAATAAAAAATGCACTATTCTCTTATAAATTGCCAATAAAATGGGTCCTTGTGAGAAGAGTAAAATTTATTAAATACTTAGTTGAAAATAATCAGACTGTAGTAGATAAGGAATCGATAGCTAACTTTAGAAGTGTAACAACTTTATTAGTTGAGAGAAATGAAATTGAATCTCAAATTAATGAGTCTTTTAAGAAAATTTTTGAGTCAATCCAGTCTTTTCAACAAGAGGGAAGTGGTTGGGTTTATGATAAAACAATATTTTGGCATTTACATATTTACAAATTTAATCCCTTAAAAGCAAAATCCTATATACCCACTCCAGAATATATTAAAAATAAACATGCTGTTTTGAATATAAGAAACACTGATAATAAATGTTTTCTTTGGTCGATATTAGCATTTTTATATCCTAATTGGAGTGTAAATGCAAATCGAGTAACTTACTATAAACCTTTTATTAATAAGTTAAATATGGATGGGATTAAATACCCAGTTAAAATAAGTGACATTCATAAATTTGAGACTCAAAACAATATCAGCATTAATGTTTTTGGCCTAGAACAAAATAAAATTATATACCCTTTAAGAATTACCAAGGAAATTAAAACTATTCACATAAATCTGTTACTGTTACAACATGGACGCAAGACACATTATTGTTTGATTCGTGATTTTAACAAACTAATGTTAAGATCAACTAAAGATAATTGTAAAAAATATTACTGTTATTTGTGTTTACAAAGGTTTAAATTTGAAAATGGACTCAAGAAACATTTTGATTATTGTAAATTATATGATGCTCAAAGAGTAGAACTAAGTAAAAAGAAAATATTAAAGTTTAATAATTTTAAATTTCAATTGAAGGTTCCATTTGTAATATATGCTGACTTCGAATGCTTCATAAATAATTCTGAACATAAGCCTTCAGGATTTGGATTTGTAGTTGTTCAAGATTCAAATATCATTTATGAAGAATTTTATAGTGGCGAAAATGTTATGGAGGTCTTTTTTACAAAATTATCTGAAATTTATGAGAATCTTATGGATCGATTAAATAATTATATGCCCTTAATAATGACCTCTGAACAAGAAGCTATGTTTCAGTCTGCAGTGGATTGTTTTATTTGTAATAAACAATTAGGAAATAATAGAGTCAGAGATCACTGTCATTTAACTGGTAATTTTCGAGGTGCTACTCATAATGAATGCAATTTAAATTATAAAATGACTAAGAAGATACCAATTCTTTTTCACAATCTTAAAAATTATGATGCTCATTTAATTATGCAACATTTGGGGAAATTTAAGGAGAATCGCAAAATAACCTGCATAGCAAAAGATATGGAAAAATATATATCATTTTCTATTGACAACTTAATATTTTTAGACTCATATAATTTTCTATCGCTATCTCTTGATAAATTAGCATCTAATTTAGACAGCTTTAGATTTGTTAATGATCCACTGTTACAAAGAAAAGGAATTTTTCCATATGAATATTTTACTGGGCCGGAGAAATTCACTGAACAACTCCCTCCTCTGGAGTCATTTTATAGCACTTTAACCAAAGAACATATTACTTTAGAAGACTATGAACATGCTCAGAATATATGGAGGAAATTTAATATAAAAAATCTTAAGGAATATCATGACTTATATTTAAAAACTGATGTTTATTTATTAGCAGATGTGTTTGAAAAGTTTAGAGAATTATGTTTAAACAATTATAAATTAGACCCCTTACACATGTATTCTCTGCCTGGTTTTACATGGGAAGCTTGTTTAAAAATAACACAAGTTGAATTGGAGCTATTTAAAGATATTGATATGCATTTGTTTATTGAAAGTGCTATCAGGGGAGGAGTTGCCATGATTTCAACTAGATATGCCAAAGCAAATAATAAATACATGGGTAAACATTATGACCCCAATAAAGAGAGTGTTTATTTAGTTTATTTAGACTGTAATGCACTTTATTCTACAGCCATGTGTGAGTCATTGCCTATTGGTGAATTTCAATGGACAACTGAAACTGATTATTTAAATAAGAGTGGAGAGGAGTATGGGTTTATCTTAGAGGTCGATTTAAAATATGATAAAAGCTTACATGATTTACACAATGATTATCCTTTAGCCCCAGAAAAGATGAATGGTAAATTAATTCCCAACTTGAATGATAAAAATAAATACATTTTACATTATAAAGCACTGCAAAAATATGAAGAATTAGGCTTGGTAGTTACAAAATATCATAGAATTTTAAAATTTAAACAATCAGCATGGCTAGCTCCTTACATTAATTTTAATAATGACAAACGTAAACAAGCAAGAAATGAATTTGAAAAGGATTTCTATAAATTATTAAACAACAGTTTGTTTGGTCGAACAATTATGAATCAAAGAAAGTTTAGAGATATTTACTTAGTGGATGAGTCACAATTAACAAAATATGTTTCAAAACCAAGATTTGATTGCAGTAAAAAATTTGACAATGGTCTTCATGCTGTACATTTAAAAAAACTAGTCGTAAAATTTGATAAGCCCATATATATTGGAATGACAATCTTGGATTTAAGTAAAGTGATAATGTATGACTTTCACTATTTATATATGAATAAATTTAAGAATAAAAAGCTTCTCTTTACTGACACAGATAGTTTGTCATATGCAATTAACACCCAGGATTTTTATAAGGAAATTGATTTGGACTACTTTGATACATCTGCATATAGCAAAGACCATTTTCTTTACTCGGATAAAAATAAAAAGGTCATGGGCAAGTTTAAAGATGAATTGAATGGTTCCATTATGTATGAATATTGTGGTTTAAGGCCCAAGTTATATTCATATATTCCACTTCAATGGTTGGACAATCAGAGTAGCGAATTAGAAGTGAAAAAGGCCAAGGGAGCTGACAGAGCAACAGTGAAACATTATTTAAGACATCTACAATACCTCGACTGTCTCCATACTAAAGAAGACCATTATGAAAATGTTACCAGAATCCAGTCAACTGATCATCATTTAAAAACAGTTACTACTATGAAGAAGGTGTTGTCATTCTACGATGATAAAAGGGTGATTATGTCAGATGGTGTAAATACTTATGCTATTGGTCATTATAAAACTTATCAAACATAAACCTGTATTTTCCTTTATTTATTTCCCTCTCCTTATCAATTACTAAAAATCCATGCTTCTCTTTCCAACAATAATGACATATATTTCTAAATTGTTTAAAAGTAAAGTCATTCCCAACATGATTGTTATAAATATGTTTTAAATTCAAGTCATCCTGTTTAAATATTATTAGGAAATTTACATTGTCTCGTATATATTTATGTACTTTTGCATATGATTGACATAGATAAAAGGAGTTGATGTCTCTATGTCTACCCATTGCAAAGAATGGAGCGATATTTGGACTGTTTATATCATCGAAAATTACAAGGGAATGTTTTTCAACATCATTTGGTGTAATTTCACATTCTGTAAAGGTATGTAGCTTTATTTCTTCACATAACTTAAATATTTCAATTATTTTTTTTATATTTTTCTTGTTCTAAAGTTTTAGATATTATGTACACATTTGTAAACTTTAAACCTTCCTTTTTAATAATTAAGTTATACATTATTACAGTTTTTCCACAACCACTTGGTCCACAAACAATGCAACGAATATTGGTCGGAAACAGGCCCGATGGTTTTTTCTCTTTTATATTTTCATTAGTTATTTTAAATTTATTCTTTTGTTGAATGAATGACATTTTTTATATAATAAAAATGAAATCAGGTAAAGGTTTATACTTAAAACCATATCAAGGTAAGGGACTAAAACCATATAGGGGTAAAGGGTTACTAAATACCTTAATTAATCATCTACCAACCCCTCTCCACATACCCGGGTATTCTTGGTGCGGACCAGCCACTAATGTACGTAAAAATTTAGCCAATAATGTACTTCCAATTAATAAATTAGATGCTTATTGTAAGGAACATGATATATTTTACATGAATAATCCAGATACAGCTTCTAGAAACAAAGCATATATGAAATTAGCAGAGCAGGCGTGGTCTAGGGTTAAATCAAATGATGCAAGCTTAGCAGAAAAGGCTGCAGCTTATGCTGTAACTAATTTGATGAAAGCTAAAGCTAAATTGGGGATGGGATTAAAGTTTCCTAATAAAAAAGATGGACAACTTCCAATTACTAGAGGCCGCAAAAGACGTGCCACACTTTCGAGGGGTGTTTCTAAAAAACGAGCTAAAACATCAAAAACCAAGACTAAGAGAGTGCGGAATAATTAACTTGGATAATGATGAGGGGACACATTGGACAGCCTATCATAAAAATAAAAATGTAGTAATTTATTTTGATCCTTTTGGAATTCAACCTCCAACTGAAGTTATTGATTATTTTTTACCTTTTAAGATATACTATACCACTGATCAAATACAAAAATTAAATACTTCAATATGTGGAGAGTTGTGTTTAGTTTTTATAAAATATTTTAATAATAAAAAATGGATTCATTCACGGTAACATTCACAGGTGTTGAGCCAGAGTTAAAGTCAACATTTAACCCTCCAATTGAGCTTAATGGTGATTATGTTATTGGACTTGTAGATTTTCAGGGTTATAATTCAATATTTAATGTTAGAAAACCTTTAAATACACTTAAATATTATAAAGTGGAAAAAGTGGTTACACCAAAAGGAATGGTAACAATTGATCAGTTGAATGAAGTATTAGATGGTGTTTTAAAAGTTGTTGTCAATGATAAAAAAGAAGCACTGTCAACCACAAAGGTAAAAATTTTATATAAGGGTTTAATACCAAAGCTTAATAAATTAAATGATGACAAAATAGAAATATTAGATGGTGAAGATGTGTACTATTATAATCACAAAGCACCACTCACAATAGAAATTCCAGAGGGAACTTATGAGGTATTTGAATTGGCAAAGGAAATTCAAAAACAGCTTCCAGATTTTATACTTTTGGCTGATAATAACACTATGAAAGCCACTCTGGTGAGTAGTAATGTATTTGACTTTACTAAACCTTGCCTAGGATCTATTTTACTGGGATTTCGTGGATTTTCAACTCCAGATGTTCCATTTTATTCCACAGAAAAAATTAACATAAATAATATTAATGTAATTAGAGTTAAATGTAATGTGGCAAATGGTTCTTATCTAAATGGTAAAAAATCACACACTATTCATAGTTTTTATCCTCAAGCCCCACCAGGCTATAAAATAATTGAAGTTCCAAGAAATATTATATATTTTCCAGTAAATACAACCACTTTGGATGTGATGAGCATTACATTTGCTGATCAAAAAGATAGGCCAATAGACTTTAATGGTGAAGAAACTACAATTACTTGTCATATAAAAAAGATATGAGAATATATCAGTGTAAGGGTTTAAGTCCACAAAATGTGCGATTCTTGCGATCAATTGGGTTAAAAGTTAAAAATTTTTCTATATATAAAAATGGAAGATTTTCTGGATGTTACAGGGAAATCCCAATTCGACGATAGTATAGTAAAAATTACAAATTACTCTTATGTTCCTCATAACACTTTAGCAATAAACAATTCAGATGAAATTAGAATTTGTATAAATAATCAAGATATATTAACTTTACCATCTAGGAGTTATTTATATATTAAAGGAGAAATTGAAAACCATGCTAAAGGACATTTAATAAATAATGCTTTTGCATTTCTATTCGATGAAATCAGATATGAGATCTCCTCAAGACTTATAGATTCTGTCAGAAATCCAGGTATAACAGGCTTAATGAAAACACTTTGCTCTTACAATAAAACAACAAAATTAACTAATGTGGCTTTTGACACTGATGAAAATTTAAACAAGTTTCACAGTAACGGAAAATTTAGTACATGCATACCCCTGGAATTATTAATGGGAGTATTTGAAGATTTTAATAAAGTTTTAGTGAATGTTAAGCAGGAACTAATATTAAAAAGATCCAAAAATGATTTAAACTGCTTTTTAACAACTGCAACTGTACCAACTGCAGGTGATGATATTCTTCCTAAAATTACACTTAAATCAATTCAGTGGGTTATGCCTCATGTAGTTCCATCAGACGCTGAAAAATTACAGTTGCAAAAGCTTCTGTTGCAGAATAAAAGCTTACAAATTGCATTCAGAAGCTTAGAATTACATGAGTTACCCTCATTTCCCAACACTAAAAAGCATACATTCCAATTAAAGACATCCTCTTCATTAGAAGCTCCCAGATATATAATATTTGAGTTTCAAACTGACAGGGACAATAAAGCACGTAAAAGAATGGATCAATTTGATCATTGTAAACTGAAGAATTTAAAAGTATTCTTAAACTCAGAGTATTATCCTTATAGTGACTTGAATTTGGACTTTGAGAATGGAGATGTTTCCAAAGCTTATGAGATGTTTATAAGGTTTAGATAAAGTTACTATAACACAAATCCTGATCCTGTAATTAGTAGACTAGATTTTATTGATAAATATCCTTTAATTGTAGTAGACTGCTCTAGACAAAATGAGTCAATTAAGGAGGGGGTTGTAGATATTAAGCTTGAAATTGAAACCAATGAAAATGTACCTGCAAATACATCTGCATATTGTTTAATTATTCATGATAAAGTATTTGAATACAACCCACTAACTAATGAAGTTAATAAAATGTAAGAAATATTTTTAATAAAAAATGAATGTACAAAAAGAATTAATTGAGTCAGCTAAACAAATTAGGAAAAAATATAGAGCCTTAAAGAGGGGTAAATTTATAAAGGCTGAAGAAAGATTACAAGCATTTCAACCATTAATAGAGCCTTTACAAGAGTTAAAAATTATAGCATCTGAAAAACAAGTAGAAATAGTTCCTTATAAACAACCATTACCTAAAACTCCATCAAGGATTCCAATTTTAAATGTTACTCCTCCAACCCCACCCAGATTAGATTTTGGACTCTTGGCTTCAAAATATTTAAATTATTTAAATAGGTAATTATTTAAGGTTATTAGGTAATTATTTAAATAAAAATAATATTACAAGTAGTGGAAAAAGGGGGCTGCTGGCTCACTTCAAGGTCACCTGAGCGATGACGTCATCGAGGTCAATGACCTCACCGATGACGTCATCGATGACGTCATTGATGACGCAATCGATGACGTCATCACCAATGACGTCACATCCATGACGTCACACCCATGACGTCACAGAAATGACGTGCTGATGACGTCATCACCCCTTACGTCACCAAAATGACGTCATCGATGTCACAAAGGTCAAGGTCACGCTGAAACCTAAAATTTTCCGGCACTTTTGCTGTTTCTCGCACTACGCTCCGAGTTTCAGTCCGGTTCCCATGACCTTGACGACTTGGAGCGAAATTAGACGAGAAACAGCAAAAGTGCTGAGGAAACTGCAAGTTTGCAACGTGACTCTGCCTAAACCGTCATGTGACACCACTCGGGTGACCTTGAAGTGAGCCAGCAGCCCCCTTTTGACCAGTACTACAACCGCGATGTGCACCCTACGACAGACACCGAGCGACTGACTGTCCGGCCCCGCGCACTCTAGGTATATGGGAAGTGGTGGGGGAACTGCGATGACCTCGGGAAACTTGAAAATGTCAAGCCAGGTAGCACCGTTTTGGTGCTACCTTAAATGTACATGTTAAAGTGTGATGACCTTGAGGTTGACTGTGAACCTGGGGCTTAGGATTGTGTTTAACAGCTTGACGTTTTCGCCAGAGTTCAAGTGTGGTGACATTGAACTGGTTAAAATCAAAACTGCACAGCAGACTGCACAACACGGATGTGCATCCTACGACAGCCGCCGAGCGACTGACCTCCGGGCCCTGCGTACTCTAGATATATGGGGAAGTGGTGGGGGAAATTTCAAGGTCATTCAAACGGAGTTTTAAAAAAGTCAAAGAGTAGAAAGACTACTCTTGTGAGTCTATAGCGATTTCATTGATAGTGAGTGCTTCGGTATGCCAAGTTGATCTGTATTGACACGCTCCTAAATAATGTTTGCAAAAACCTGCAAAATGATTGTTGCACAATTTGCAGCCAGTTAGCTGTTTTAGTTTGAATTCAATGCAACGTTCAGGGCAACAAGTGTACTTAGGCCCTCTCATTTGGTACACATGGAATGTCTTCAACTTCGGTTTCGGCTTCTTCCAAGACTTGCACTTACACATGCACTGACCAAAAGCTTCACATGTTCTACAAGCCAGGCCATCCACCACATCAATGTCATTTGGCCATGAAAAACATTTCTGTTCGCAACAGTAGTTGAGTTGACCCTCCATGTTGCTGCGGTGAAGGTGCGCGATGAAATGATGCTGTAGTCAGTGAGAGTGCACCTTAAATAAACTCAGTGGAGGGGGAAAGGTCAAGGTCATTCAAACGGAGTTTTAAAAAAGATGACTAGTCGTCCTCCTCGTCCGTCGTACTTGGAGAGCTGTCAGACGAAGAGCCCCGCGCAGGTGCTCTCCAGATGAAATGTATATCTATTTGAAAGCGCAGGCCTGGATCTTGTACCATCAACTCCTTTAATCTATTACATACCAATTCCACTTTGTACACATTGTTAATAATCAACACCCAAGGCTTCGGCTGAACATAACGTGTAGTTGAGTCAGCCTCGCAGACAGTTACACCTTCCGGTGATATTGGAGTGTATAAATGTGTAAAATCTCGTTGCTGAGGCTGGCTTGAAGTTGAAGGTTCTGTGCCGACCCTGGTTGCATCAAAATTCAAATCCATTCTACATTCAAGAGGTCCAGGGTTCCCGTTGAATACATTGAGTAATTTTTGATACAAGACTTCCACTTCTGTCGCATCCTGTAAATGAACAGTCCACCGCAAGGGAAATGCTTCGTCCGTAGTGGAGTCAACTTGAGAAAGAGTTCCTTCCGCCATGGCAGCTAAGCAAGGAATGAGGTGAGCTGCAGTCAGTTGTAACATTATCGAAAAGTAGAGGGGGAAATTTCAAGGTCATTTAAATTGGGTTTTAAAAAAAGGAAGGAGTGGAGGGGGAAAGTTCAAGGTCATCCAAATGGAGTTTTAAAAAAGGAAAACCTAGAAAGTAACATTGAAATCTTCCAACTGATGGTGGCGAGCGTTTTCTTCTGCAACCTTGCCGACACATGTAACTATGCCGTACAGCATGAACAGTACAACCATGATAAGGCCGAACAACAAAAGATAGCCGTTTACTATCATGATATTTTCTGAGTGGATCTGCTTTCTTCTT
Source organism: Neoaliturus tenellus (assembly GCA_030545055.2). NCBI lineage: Eukaryota > Metazoa > Arthropoda > Insecta > Hemiptera > Cicadellidae > Neoaliturus > Neoaliturus tenellus. The sequence goes on along the minus strand of CM061534.1, from coordinate 109,860,596 downwards.
ATCGCCCTCTCTTGCATCCTCTTCTCTAACTCGTGTACAAAGTCACAGCATGCGTGAGGACATCTTTCATCTGTTGGTAGGTTAGCCATTGTTGATGTTGTAGGTTTGGCTGTTGAAGAAGGAATGAGGTATCTAATTATGTTGTCTCATGTATATCAACAGTGAAGTGGTGGGGGTAGCGAATCAGTGGAGGGGGAAGTTTCAAGGTCATTCAAATTGTGTTTAAAAAAAAACCCTATCTTGTTACTGAGCATATATGTCAGTAACAAGATAGGTGGCTTTGCTCTTTTTACTTCTTTAATATAATGAAGAAATAAACATATTCTACAATTGTAAGGACAAGGAAGACAACCGCTAGCCAGCTGAAGTAATCCAAGTTGTCTGGCTCGGTCTTCATCGACGCCGGTGAGGAAGCTGTCGTTGAAGAGGAATGTCCAGGCTCTTCCTTCGGCTGCCGAAGATTCCGTATATTGCAAGCGTAGACTTGCACGTTTATACGGTAGCCTCTTGCCACCATCAGCTGCAACTCCTTGTACAAGTCGTTCAGCTCCTGTTGCGTTTTGATCGTCACCTCCTCATAGCTGGCACAGCTTACGTTCAGAGACATACTGATGTTGTTCGGTTGGCTGCTGGAGTTGAAATGAAGACGAGGCACAGCACTTGGAGGTATATGAAAAAGTGGTGGGGGTGTTTTGCATTCAAGCAGGTTTGACTTGTAGCGTGGTGGTGGGGGTAACTGTGAAATGCAAAGGTCAAAGGTCAAGGTCACCCGCGAAGTTTAAAAAAAATGCAACATATCAATATGTGACAAACTTCACATATTGATATGTTGCATTTTTTGTCTTTTTGTATTCTTTTTTTTGTCTTTTATGGTTTATTTATTTATAAAACATTACAATAACATATGTACAACAGTAAAACTTAAATCTAACACTGCTGCTTGTCGGCGATGTGGATGGTCAACTCGGTGGAATTGCTACCCGTGCAACCGTGGGAAACCAGATGGACGAACCGTTTCGGCAGGTAGACTTGGAACTTGGGCTCATCCCCCGGAGTGAATGGTGCCTCGCTAAGACTGCAGCAGATGGCCTCTCCAACTGTAGTCTCCATCTTCTTCATGGCGTGGATAATGTAGTGCTTCTCGTCTTTAAGTTCGGAACACTTCTTGACGGGTAGTATGGTAGATTTGGAGTGAGCATTGAACTGCTCAACCAAAGTTTGCAGGAACTGGTGAGATGCCATGGTCAAGTTATAGATCGTCTTCTTCGTCTTCTTGCTGGGAGATGTTGTCGTCTCGGAATCCCGAGTAATACTCATGCCAGGTCCCGGTCTGCTCCTCACTTATATAACCCCCGTTACCCCCACCACTCCCCATTTCCCCACTTTGAAGGTAAGATGCGAGTTTATAGGCGTTTTTTAAAGCGCAATGTCTATCTTTTTCATGTTCTGGACTTTTAGTACAAATACAAACATTTTCCATCGTATACTTGTAGTTTTTATCCAAATCCACATCATTAACCGGAACATGAGTAAATCCTTCGATCCATCTTTTCTTTTCCAGCCCCTTTGTGTAAATATTGGTAAACTTGTCTGAAAAGTGAAGCATAATGTGATAAAAGTCCGTGTAACTTGTAAAACCATCATACCAATCGATATGATGGAAGTGTTTTGAAATCCATCTGTTGGTAGTAGCGGCTTTACTAGTTAAAGATGAATAAGAACATGGTGGTTTAAATAAAAACGAATAAGGAACACCTGTATTGATGTCGAAAAACACAAGTTCTTTTATGATAAATCTATCATCATTACCCCGAAACGCTTGGAACTCAATTATACCAGGTTTGGACTTTACTTGTTCTTCTTCCTTATCCATTGCGAAGATCACTCGTCTGCTCATGACGAAGTCCAAAGGTCAACTGATTTCCACACCACGGTAGGTACGACTTTTATACCCGGCCGTACAGTTGTTGGCGCGTTGGTGTATATTTAACGTGGGCACCGTCCCCGGTAGGCCTAACCCCACAAAGTGTTTGATATTGTTTTAGAAATTAACCATTGCTGTGTAGTTAATTGTCATTTAGGTTTCCATCTTTACATTTTCCTTGTTTTCATTTTCATCACTAACACTTGATTCTTCTCCTCCTTCTTCTTCCTCTTTTTCACGTTTTACTGATTTCTTATGTAGTTGAGCGTACTTTTCCAATTGTCTCCACATTTGTACTTCATGAGGAACCCTATTGAATATAGAAGTATCTACAGGTCCGTACAATATAGGTGCGTCCGTTTGTTTGTCCAAAGTGTCTTCCAGATAATCTTTAATAATTGAACTTGAAAACACCAGTTGTCTCAAGTATCTCGTTATTGGTTCAGTTGCACAAGTTAGAATAAAAAACTCTTCTCGATTAAGTTGAATCTTGTTATCATGTCTTGTTGTGTCTCTAAACCGCAACTGATGATCACCACGATGTTTAACAATATCGATTTCCACATTTGAATCCAAAAGGCCTACTCTTGTCTTTCTTCCAAACATGTCACTACTTAAATAGCATTCTAGCAGATGCAAGTGTTTCATAAACGATTCCCAAGCAGTGTCCGTAAACAAAATCATTTTGGGTCCATGAGTTAAAATTACAGTAGGGGAATAATCTGTAGATTTCATAACACCGATTAAAACACTTTTGTCCAAACTGGAAGAGATTGGGTAAAATATTCGCAAGAATACCTCACTTAATATGTTAGGAGAAATATTATCTTCAATATCCCTTTTCCTCTTGTGTGCATTCTTTCTTCTTTTACCTTTTTCCTCAACATTATTACATGCGTGGAGTTGTCCGCAAGCGTTGTGTTCATCTCCCTCCGGTTGACCTTGAAGATCTGAAAAGTCGGATATCTCCTTCTCAATATCTACTACATTTTCTTGTGTACCACTAGGAGAAGCCATATTGAATAAGATGCTACCCATACAACAACAGGCAACAAACTGATGAGGAGCGAGCTGAACGCTCTGCTTTTATACTCGCGAGTAGTGGGAAAAAGCCACTTCTAAACCGGAAGTGACGTCAGCTGCCAGGGCAGCTGCAGGGGTCAGATGGTGTCAGTTGCCAGGGCAGCTGCAGGGTGCAGATGGCGAGAGCATATGCCCTGAATTTGAAGTAGAATTGGGCATGAATTAAGAGTTAATTCAAAACTGAAATTTAACAGTTATAACTGGGGCTTGGAAAGTATGTCAAGGTCATCCAGAGTAAGTTTTAAAAAAGCCTATCCAACTACCACCAGAAATAGTTCAAAGTTGAACTAGTTGGTGATAGTGGGATAGGTTGAAGTAACTTTTGAATTTTATTTGTGAACATACAATTAATGTGCAACAGCAGAGTTTAAACAAGTTGAACTTTTGTGATGAACTACAGAGTTGTAAATGCAAACACCAACGACGATGAGAAGGTAAACGCAGAGTCCCCAGATGATGTATTTGAAAAGCTTGAACAAACGTAACATTTCGAGTTGGTTTTCTCGTTCCATTTCCAATCGTTTAATTTCCAATTTCAATTTATCCTCTTCCATTCTAGTTATGAAGGGAACTTCATCCATCATATCCATCATGATTTTGTAGTGTTTGAAATTTTAAAACAAGTGATGTTGATAGTTCCAAAGTTGAAGATGGAATGAGAAGTGAAAGCGAGAAATGTTAGTTAAATAAAGAAGTGGTGGGGGGAACGAAGAATTACAAAGAAGTGGTGGGGGAAATATTTTGCTGTTCATTATTACCATCAGTAGTGTCAGATGGTGCAGGAGTTAGATTTAGTAAACTGTCTTCGTCCGAACTTTCAATCTTATCACAAATAGGACAATCGTATGTTATTTCCAAATTCATTTTGATGGTTGTAAAATTATCTACAAGTTCTTGTAAAATATTAAAAATGTCTTGTAACTCTTCCCTAGAGTTTATTTCAAAACTAGAATTCATTCGGGCCAATGGAGAGTTGTTCATTATTGGAGAGTCGGTGATGGAATGAGGATCGGCGCATAGGGAGGGGGCTTATATAATGGTGACCTTGAGCAGGCGTCTAGGGAGGGGGGCTGTCTAGGGAGGGGGCTTTTATATAGGGAACCTTGAGCTTATGATTGAATAAAACGTTTAGTTCTTCTTCTCCATCTTTTAATTCAATTATTTGAACCGAAGTAGTTGTTTCATCTTCTTCACTTGATGAAGAAAACAATTCACCAGGATTTAAATATTGAACTACAATTCTGAACCATCTTATAGGATATTCGTCAATGACAGAAAGTAAGTTTTGAAACAATTCTTCCATCTCCTCCCTGTCAGTTATTATATGTTCAAATTTGATAAATTTGTTTTCCATGTTGTTAGTTAGAGTGTTGGAAGTGGAATGATTTAATATTATATAAAAATTAGAACTAGTGGTGGGGGGAAATCTCAAGGTCATCCAAATGAAGTTTTAAAAAAGAGTGTAAAACTGAAATTACACATTTGATGGTTCTACAGGATCGGAATACCAATCTGATCTGTATTTACATCTTTTTATCATATGTGTACAAAAATCATCTTGATGAGAATTGGTGCGTTGACAATGAGCAAGATCTAGAGGGTGAAATTTGAAACATCTTTGAGGACAACATGTATGAAAATATCTTGATTTGTAAAATTTGAAAGTTCGCAATTCCGGTGGTGGTAGTTGTTTTGTTTTGCATTTGCAATAACAAGATCCGAAGAATTCACATTTAGTACAAGCTAACCCATCCACCATCATTGGTCCTAAATCTGTACACTGTTGTTCACAACAGTAACGAGGTTTGTACTTGTATTTTTGCTCTTCCATGTTGACGCTGCGGAGTCCAGTGAAAGAATAAGAGTGTATAGTGTTCAATAGTGAGTTTTATGTACTGTGAAAAGTGGTAGGGGTAATTTCAAGGTCATCCAAATGGAGTTTTAAAAAATTATACCTTACAAGTGTAAGGATTATTAAAATTTAGGAAGTTTGTTTCTCTTTGTTTTCTTCAGACTTTTTCTCTCTCTCCGCCTTAGCCATAGCAACAAGTTCTTCTGTTGATAATGGATGTACTTCAGGAAATTTTAAAATTAATTTAGCTTGATATCCTTCTTTAGTTAATACATCTAAATCTTGGGTCATTTGTTCAATGGTGTTGTAGTCTTTTCCATAGATTTTTCCATCAAGTTGAATCATCATTCTGTACAACATTTTCTTAAATAGGTCTTGTCGTGGTGAGAGCTAAGAAGCGAATGATTATTTATACAAGTATCACATCCTTTTTATTAACTCACATTGATCATGTGATTCTTTAGTTGTAGCTTTGTCTGTCAAAAGTTATTCAACATTGGTAATACTTTTGGAACTTGATGTTATGTTGACCAGTTGGCGATGAAGAAGTTGTAGGTTGTGTAGAAATAAATATTTCATCATCGCAATATTTTGTTTTAGTGAACATCCTTGTATTAGTAGCACTAACATCAACAGTTAAGTGATAACCACCGGTAAGTAAAACTCGCATTTCGTTAGTTAAATCTTCAAGTTGTTCAAAAGTAGTTATGGTGTTGGTATCATAAGATGCACACTTAACCTTTAGGGACATGTTGCAGTTTTATATTCAGGGATTAAGAGCGAGATGTGTATGGTATGAAAGGTAGCAGTAGACTGATGAATTTTGCAAGTACATTTCCCCTTTTATAATTATACAAAATTGGGTCAAGGTCATCCTGTGGAATTTTTAAAAAAAGCAACATATTGTAATGTACAAAGACATTACAATATGTTGCTTTTTTTATTTTTATTTTTTGTTTTGTTTTATATCATATTTATTGAAAAAACAAATACAAAGAAATATTTACAATGTTATGTACAAATTAATCAGTAGTAGGTGTTACATGAATTGTAAGTTCAGTAGAGTTGTTTCCACTGGGTCCATGTGATACCAAATAGAGTGCGCCGGGTTGAATTATACGAAGATCTTCATTTTGAAGTAGTTGTATGAAGCGCTTTGGTAAGAAGATCTGAAATTTTGCTTCATCACCAATTGTATAAGGTGCCTCGCTCAAAGTGCAATTTATAGCATCACCTACTGAAGTTTCCATTTTCTTAATAGTATGAATGATGTAGTGTTTTTCTTCTTTTAGTTCAGAACATTTCTTCGTAGGTAGAATTGATGATTTAGAATGAGCGTTGAACTGATCAACTAAACTTTGAAGTAAGTTCTGTGATGCCATATTGATGTTGTTGTTAATCTTCTTGTTAATAAGAATGTCCGTCGGAGATGTTGTCTCTTCGGAGGTTTGAGTAATACTCATGCTGTGTCATGGTAGCGCTCTCACTTTTATAATCGACACTACCCCCACCACTGACACTACCCCCACCAGTTTGTTGAAGGAAATTATTCAAGCGGTAGGCATTCTTTAAAGCGCACTGCGACCTTCGATGTTTAAAACTTTTTGATGAAATACAAAGTTCGTTGAAGTAGCATTGGAAATCTTTATCAATTATTGCATTAATCACTTCGTTGCTTGTAAATGATTGTATCCAATTTGCTTTTTCCAATCCCCTTGTGTAGATAATTTTAAACTCTTTGCAATAATGATTCATAATGTGCGGCATCATATTATAATTAATGAAACCTTCATCCCATCTTAAGTTGTGAAAATGTTTGTTCAACCATTTGTTTGTAACTTTCGCTTTAGTTGTTAGTCTATTAAATGGTACTGGAGGTTTGAACAAATAATGATAAACTACTGATGTGTTCATGTCCAAGATTACTAATTCTTTAATAATAAAATTACCATCATTTCCTCGGAAAGCTTGAAATTCAATTATACCTCTTTTAACTTCCATTATATGTGGCGCATTAGAAAACGAAACCCGTTTATTCATGATGAAGTCTTACTAACAACTGACTTAAAAATTGAATGAGCCGATGTTTATAACAGACAGGATTGTTCTTCTTCTTTCACTTCTTGTGCCACTTCATCAATATTAAAATTGGTGTGATAGTTGTTTAATTGTCTCCACATTTCAACTTCTTGAGGTATTCTATTAAAGATTGAAGTATCCACGGGACCGTATAAAATTGGAACAAAAGGTTTTTTGTCCAATGTATCAATTAGATAGTCTTTAATTATTGCACTTGAAAATATTAGTTGTTTCAAATATCTGGTGACGGGACCGGTAGTACAACTTAAAGTATAAAATTCTTCTTTAGTGAAATATAATTTAACATTATGTGTAGTTAAATCTCTGAAGCGAACAATTTGTCCTCCACGATGTTTTACTATATCAACTTCAATATTTGATTCCAATAAACTTAATCTTGTTCTTCTTCCAAATGTGTTGTTACTTAAATAGCACTCCAAAAGATGTAAATGTTTCATGAGAGATTCCCAAGTAATTTCACTGAAAGTAACCATTTTGTTTCCATGATTTAAAATAACAATTGGTGAATAATCCATTGATTTTAAAATTCCAACTGATATACTTTTTGTCATGCATGAAGAAATTGGGTAGATAATCCGAAGAAATACTTCTGTTAAAATATTGGTTGTAATGTTAACTTCAACCTTCTTCCTTTTTACTTCTTTTTCAGCTTTTTCTTCTTCTCTCTTCTTATGTTTGTTGAATTTTAGGAACTCGTCCATTTCTCGTTCAACTTGTTTTTCTATATCTGAACTATTATCATCCATTAGAGGTGTATTTTCTTCTCCGTTAGTAGAATTCATCTTGCGAATGATGTTTCCCATACGACGGTTGAAGATAGAATGAAGTTTCTACTAATTATTTTCTCGCTTTTATATTTTTCGTAAATCCTTGAAATTTATACAATTACATAATTGTTTGTTTTGAACTTGTCTTTCACAAATGAAATTCTAACCTCAAAAATTAAAGCAGATAATTCTAACCTCAAAAATTTGCAGTTGTTGTACAATTCTTCTTAAAGTACATTCTTCACAATTCCGGTCAGCGGTGTGTAAGTAACTATTTTATCATGTAGAATTAGACAGTATGCCGAAGTTCCATCCGCTACTGGTTCTTCAAATTCCATTTCAATTTTTATATCCACACTTGATGATTTTACCGATTCATTTTGTTTTGAACAATCGATTACAATTATTGGAGCCTTGGAATAATACTGGTCAGGTGATAATAGTGGTGTATTAGTCTTTCCATAATATGACGATTGAAATCTTGCATACATATCGTATAAAATAGAAAAACGTTTTTTGCTGAACATGACATTCAAATTGTCATAGGGAAAGAATTGAGAGTTTAGGAAAACTTTACAATTCTTTATTTTACAGTGATCAAATTGACCAGCATTTGCAGTGATAACATCTTTTCGCTTAGTTTGAAAACCGAGTATTATGTACCTTGCTCGTTCCAAGTAAGTTGATGTCTTGACGGTCCATGTTTGTCGTTCTGTCTGAGGTAGTGTAGGGTATTCATGAAATTCCCAACTTCGGAATGGCATCACAATATCACGGTCAGATTTCAACTTTCTCAATAATAGGATTCTATGTTCATCAGCCAATCTTACATGAGGTACTCTCCAAACAACTTTATCCAACTGTAGTTGCCATTCCAGTTTATCTTCCGTAGTTGCAGGGTCTGCAAGTATCAAGTCCTTATTAGTTGAAGATCTGAGTAATACTAATTCTTGTTTGACATTTATTATTACCCGTTTGTAATCTTCAGCGAATCCCAAAAGCAATCGTAAAGGTACATGAAAATCAAAGTGACCGTTGGAAGCTGGTGTTATAGTGTCTTTATCGGGGGCAACCCATCCGGCGGTGACTATTGAATTCTTCTCATGCGGTGTTAATGATGTTAATCCTTTCAATGTCGTTGTTAAACCAACCTTTTTTGTTGAATCAACCGTCACCCCTGATATTTCATATCTTATTTCATCAAAAAGATATGCCATCGGGTTATTTATAAAAGGAACTGTTGAAGCAGTTTTTCCATCCAATTTTAATACCCGTCCTTCAATGTACAAGTAACTTTCACACGGTAAAGTGTAAATATCTTGTTGTTGAATGGGGATCCTTATTTCATCGTTATTGTTTAATTTTGATGAAGTGTAAGGGTTGTGCGTGTGATATTCCTTCTCCCATAGTGTTTCGTCGAACGTTGGTCCTTGAGATATATCCAGGATATCCATCGCTGTTAAGTTTTAATCCAATCTTCTGTAGAAAACGAATGTTTTCCGATGTTAACTCTTCCAATGTCGAGGAGCTACTGAGCTCCCGACTCTTCCGTTGCGGTTTAAATGATAATCCCATGTTGACTTTTATGTTGCTGCTCTGATGTGTATCCGTATAGTAATTGTTTCTCCTCTAAAGTCAACACTATGACCGTCTTGATCCAATATGTTCAGTACGATGTCTGAAATGAAACTGGTGTTTAACGGTAGGTATATCAAGTTTTGTGGCTTCTCAACAATTTTAAAACCGGGAGCCACAGTTGGATAAAATGTATGTAAAATATGCTGATTCACTCCTTCTCTATACGATCCGTGTATAATATTACACGTTACATCGATACTATTGACTTTCAATATTGTAACAGTTGTATCACCTGAATGAGTAGTTCCAGGAGTTAAGATTTTCTTTTTTGTATCTGTAAATCCAAGTAAACTGCCAATGGAGTTTTCCAAGCTGACATCGATATAATATTTTGAAGTTATTTCTGCTTTTAAAGTATTATTGTTTCCTTTAACGGTGATCTTTTCTTCTCCGAGTTGTTTTTGTAGTAATTGGTTTATATCATCGATTTCATAAGCTCCAGTAGGAAATGTAATTATTTTCAATTCTGAGTATTTTCCTGAAGCATCCTTAGTTTCATAATAATGTAGTAAATTGTTCTTTCCTTCCGTAACATTGGGAATTGAGTTGTAGGTAGTTAAATCAAGTAATGCCGCTTCCCATAATCTTTCCTTGGATAGACGCAATGCTGGGAACAGCGTACTTTTCAATGTGGATGAATTTCCACTCAGTGACACTGTATACGATGACATCTTAAAGCTGACTGACACTCTTCGCTAGAAACTCCAAACATAAATGCCCACATATTTCAGTATTGTTAGGTTGTTCTCTTTTGTAATTGTAAAAAATGTTTTTGGAGTTTCGAAAATAATGTTGCAGTTCTTTCGGCGGTGGTAGATTGCCAAAACTGTCAAAGTAGTAAATGGTTTGTCCGAGCTTTTTATAGCATACCCAATGAGTGCCTGGACCATAGGTGGAATCCAAATTTACTATTCCAGTTTCATTTTCCCATATTTTAGTTGGTAATGCATCTTTCATAAAAACTCCTCGAAAAAATGGTATTTTCAAACATTTTACATAATCATTTAACTGATGATTTGTTAAGGCTTTATTTGGAATTAGCAATTGATTCTTTCTATTTAGTACACACGGTATGGTCTTAGATATAAACCTGCTCCGTTTTTTACCATTTGCCAAACAGAAGTCTTCTTTACATTTGCCTTACGAGTTCTACGATGTCCTTTTTTAATGTTTCCACCTCTTTTGGGAGCGCTTCTTTTTGCAGGTCTTCCTCTGCGACGTCTTCCAGCACCTAACTTTGCTTTCGTCTTCATGGCTGTAGTTACTGCCCAAGCCGCTGCTTTTTCTGCAATATTTGCGTCACTTGATTTTACTCTTTGCCAAGCTTTTTCCGCTAGAATTTTATCCGCTATTGATCTATTTGTTGAATCTTTATACTTTGAATATGCTATATCGTGTTCTTTGCAAGCTTGATCTAATTTATTAATTCCAGGATCTCCTCTTGCTAAACGTTTTGCCAACTTAGTTCCAGGTCCACAATATTGATAACCTCCGGGCAGATGTAATTCGTATGGTAAAGCGTCTATCGTTCGATTCACAACAGCACCAATTGGAATCCGTCTGAGCAGGGATAATGCAGCTGATGTTAAACCACGTCCTCTCTTGCCGCTGTCTTGACGACGACTGAGCGATACGGTCTTCATTATGTTGTTTTATGTAACCAACGTCTTCACTCTATGAAATACTTTATGATAATGAATCCTTTTTTGTGTATTCCATACTTAAATATTCATAAGTTTTACTAGTATTTATCAATGATTTCATCTTTAATCCATTGGTTTCTCTGAGAATCTTCGATTTTATTGTGTTTCATCGATGTATTAATCAAATGATTATGCATATCAATAACTACATTACCTACAAGATTCGTTACATACTCGATATTAGTAGCATCTTTGTCATATGTAGGATTATCAAGATTTGTGATACGTTTACCATTACATGTATACACCGATGGATCCTTTTTAGAGGTCGCTATAACTTGATTAATAGTAGCAACATCATTCGGAGCTATTCCTGCTGATATGTTAGATATTCTTCTATTTTTTCCATCATATACGTTATTTATTTTATCTAAAATTATAGTTTGTTTTACAACAGCACAATCCTGATCATCTTTACCAGATTTAACTTGGGTTAATCGTCTACCTTTACATATAAAATTAACACCAGTAGCTGATAGTTGTGGTACTTGTGTTAAAATAACAGCATCATGTTCTTCCGTGCCTAAACTTATATTTGACAATCTTTTATTTTTTCCATCCCACTTGTCATTTTGTAGTTGTAGTAAGGTAAACTTTTCACTTCCTTGCATAAACTCATCACCTTTCTTTGACACCACCTGATTTTGTTTAACAAAAGCGGATGTTCCTTTCTTCAAGCTTTCATTCATTTGTCTCACGGTAGCAGCATCCGATGGAGTTGAACCATCTTTCAGATTGGACAACACTTTTCCATGACAATCAATAACAGCACCATTATATAAAATACAATTATCTTTAATGTATTTTATATTAACACCATCACTTTCTTCTTTAGGATATCCAATATCGTTTATAGTATATTTATAGAAGGAAAATCCATCTTTTTTCTTTTCTGGTATTACAGAGTGCAAATAACGCTTATTGATTGTATCTGTATCCTCGGTTGGATCTGCCACATTAGTTATTTTATAATTTAAAGCATTGTACCTTTTTCCACTTTTAGTCTTTTCCAACAGTAAAGCGTATTCCATCGCAGATAGAAAATAGCCTTTATTAACAACATCTCCATTATTGACTGGTTTTGCAACGTTAATAACCCTGTGAGATTTTGCATCATACAGTTGGTTGTCGTCGAGTTTTAAACTTGTAGATGTTACCTCCTTAACTGTTTTTAAATTTGTTGCATCTCCATCTTCTTCTGGATCTCTAACAAACTTTAAACGTTTATTATTTATGTTATAGTCACCTTCAGGTGTTTGCGGTAATCCACTTCTTTTTCTGTTTTCTCCAACTTGCACTCCTAACGCGGAGTATCGTCCGAACTTGTCGACGCTCATGTTAGAACTGACACATTATACGCCTGCAATTCTTATATATCCGCGGACAATTATACAATTATACCGCGATTCCTGAGTTCGTCAATCAGAGCTACCCATTCATTATTTAAACCTGTATGACCGGCTTCCATGGCTTCATGCAATAGTCTCATTCTATCAACCAATTTATTGATGTCGTTGTAGTAAATCACATTCGTATTGTATAGATTTTTCATCAATCCTTTGCCAGATGTTGAAGTATCTCCTTTACTCTTTTTACTATGTTGTTCAAGAAGTGATAAATCCATAAGTGATAAAGATTTTCTTTTCAGTGGTTGTCTCACCGCTGGCGCAGTACGTAATGTTGGCAATTTTCGTGGAGGAAACAACTTTTTTATAACGATGTTATATTTTGTTGCACGTGAACGATTAATCATTGCATCCTTTAAGTAGTTTCTTTTATGAGCGTTAGTATTTTGTAGAATCTCCTTAAAAACACTTAAATCTTTGGATGAATATCTTAGTGGTATGTTTTTAAAAATTAATTCATATAATCCTTTTGTTCCTTTATATCTATGCTCACCAATAATGATGTAATCGTCTTGTGTTATTTCAAGCTTTGAATCGCCAATCTTCAATTCATTCCCATCAATTCTTGCTCCGTATACGTGTGATCTACTCAAATTCGGGTTTGATTTCATGTCATGTAGCATTTTCATTATATATTTTCTTCCAAGAGGTCCATGTTGTAATATATCGCTACTCAATTGAGTTAAATTTGGAATAGATTGTTCTGCTTCTGGTATTGGCTGTTCTTCTTCCTTTTCAACAATTGGTTCTTCTTCTTCTTTTGTTTCTTCTTGCTCACTAGCACTTGTATATGAATCATCATCTTCTTCTTTTTTTAATGCTTGTACTTCTTGTTTAGAAACTGGTAGTAAAACATCTCCTTCATAATGAGGTTTACCAATAGTTTCTGATATCTGTTTTAAAGGTTCCGTAATAGGTTTAAATGTAGTCTCTAGAAATTCTTCTCTTTCACTTAAACCCATCCTCAATGCACGATTCTTCATCCTAATAGAATCACTGAGTGATTTTATTTCTTTCAATAGTTTTTCTTGATTCAGCATGTTTACACTGTGAAGTTCAACATGTAACTAGATGTAGCATCGGTAGTTCAACGCATAAATACAAATTTATCCAACCCTATACGATATCTACCATTTTTAATATCTTCTTCCTTCATAATAACGAGAAAGCTATATTTCTCATTCCATGCTTTGCCACACATCTCTTTAAATTTTTCAAATGGCATATCCGCATTTACATGATCATTATATATATGCTTTAAATTTGTTTCATCTTGCTTGAAGATGATCAACATATTTGCATTGTCTCTTATAAGTTGTTTTGGAATTTTACTGTATGTTTGACCAATATAAATGCTATCAATATTATGATGTCTTCCCATAGCAAAATAATTCCTTATTGTGTCATGATTTTCACAAGAAACATCGTCAAATATAAAAATAGAAAATGGTTTTGCTTCATTCGGTTGCATAATTGTTTCACTGGCATTAAACTTGTAAAAATTCACTTCAGGTACACTTGCAAGTACTTTATCCAATAATTGATATTTTGGTTGTTGCAATGATTTTGAAAAAATGTATATATTATTAAAACGCAATCCTTTAGGATTAGTTATAAGGTTAAAAACAACATTAGTTTTTCCACAATTTGAAGGACCAGTTATTAGACATCTTATCGTATTTGGTAGTAATTCACCATGTTTTCCATGATTTAACTTATCATTGTCAACTGTCAATTCATCAATGTTATTGATATTAAATCGATCTTTTTGTTGTACAATCTCCATCTTGTATAAAGGTTAAACACACAATGAGCTATTAAACAACTATACTAAGTCTTTTGAAGGAATCCAAGAGTCTTCACTTTTATCAAACCCTAACCACCGGACTTTAACCATATCCTTTTTCCTTTGTAAAATCTTCTCGACAAGATATACATCACCAACTGTTGATTTCAACAATTCGTGTCCGTAGAATCCACCTTGAAGTAATTCACCCTTGTTATCCTTTAATAAATAGGTTTCAGGTATAGTTGGTTGCACTTTATAAATTGTAAATACTTCATTAGTCCAATTTGGTAGATATCTTTTACTAAATACACCTTTGTATTTGCTTATACGAACTTTATCGTTGACCTTGAACTTCTTTGGTTGCAATTTTTCTAATTTCGGTGTTGTATTATTTTTAATGCGTTGTAATACAATTTTCGCATTAGCACTGTTTACCTGGATAGGTTTCATTCCAATGGTACGATGATATTTGTTGTTATACTGTTTTATAAGTTGTGGTAATATGTCATACCACACATATGATCCTCGTTTTGAAAATTGTTTATACATCGCACCTTTCAATGTTCTATTGAATCTTTCAATTATTGAAGCTTTAACTTCAGAATTTGTAGAATAATGATTTATTTGATATTTCTTCATCAAAGCTCTAAAGTCTTTATTAAAATATTCTTTTCCATCATCGGTCTGTAGATGTTTAATTTTAAATTTATTTCTTTGTATTGTGGTTTCCATAGCTTTTGTAACACTTTTACCAGTCTTATCCTTCAATGGTAAAGCGTCAGCTATTTTAGTAAAACAGTCTATAATTGTTAAAATATATTTAAATCCTTTGTTTAATTTACTGTGCGGTATCATTTCAATGAGATCAGCTTGATAAAGATCATTCATCCCTTTAATGATTGTACTTCTTCTTGGAAATCTTCTTCTTGCTGGTTTATGTAGTTCATTTACAATCTTGTCCTTCACACTTTCCATCTTCAGATGTTGCTTGTACACCGCATGTAAAAATACTGATCCATAGAATAGTTTATTCTCATTTATATAGTTTGAATATAGGTCAAGGCCAATTCATATTAGTGTAAAAAAGAGGGAACATGGCATTGGGCTTGCCATGTCCCCTCTTCTTTACGGAAAGGAAAAAGGAAGAAGGTAGAGGACGAAGAATAGGTTTACTGGTCGATAGGGTTTAGAGAGTAGTGGCCGAATGGTAAAGTATTAATTTTATCTTCTAAAATATGGCGCTTGTCATCTTTGTAGCTTAATGCCCACTTTGTTTGTTTGACACTAAATAGTTGATGATTATAACTTCTAATAGTGTTGAACGTTGCAGTTGTTTCAACATTTTCAAACAAACATCTTTTATAATGTTCAAACTGTACGTTCTTCTTCAGGAAAGAAGTTTTTATTCCTTTGGCCTTCTTCGTGACTTGATGTTCGTTCCTCTCGTTTATGTACAGTTGAAATGAATACAGTTTGGACATTAATGCTACAATTTCCATCATCGGCACACCATTTGTTTCATCTTTAAATTTTCCCAATACTTTCTTATTTCTGTCATAGTCGTAATTTGGATGATCCTTAGGATAATCGGAAAAGTCGAAATCATCTTTATATATAAAGGTGCGTAGATCTTCATACATGTCATTTGTTTTAATCCAGTAAATTAGTGCATCCGTGTCCATATATGCAATACCAATGTTCTCTCTTCCATAATAGTTAACCATCTTCTTATAATGAAACTCGTACATATGTGTTTTTGAAATATCCAAGATTGACATTCCAAGATACAAAGGACGATCCATTGTAACTAACTTCTTGTTCATGGAAATAACAACTAGATTTTCATTAATAATTATAGATGAACCAAAGTTTGGTTGTTGCACCAATTTCTGTAATTTTACTGGATCAGTTACCAATTTGATATCCTTATGTTTCCTTTTGTTTTCCAAAGTTTTGCCAAATATTGCGTTATTCATTAATTTGAAAAAATCTTTTTGAAAACTTGATGTAGCGGTGGCTCTTCTTCTTGTGTTGTTGTCGATGTAAGGTTTTAACCAACAAGATTGAGAAAATTGTAGTACTCGATTAATTTTTGTAATTCTCAATCCTAAGTCTAAAGCTTGTTGTATCATCCAGTAGTGTCCAACATATCGAGACTTGTCGGTTAAAGTCATCATTAATTTTGGCCATCTTCCAGTAGGGGAAATTTCAGTCTTAGGAAGAAGTGGTAAATCATAATGTTGATCATGAAGATGTTCAGGATATTCAAAATTAACATCAAAAATGTAACCAGTTTCACCATGCTTCGGTATATCCATTATGTTTCCAATCGATTCTGGATCTATCCATTTAAAATTATCATATGGAAGGGGATTCGACATTGCCCATCCGTATAAGTTATTTGCATCAAAATAACCCAGGAATGTTGTTGGTTTTGATGCATCATAATCGGGCAGATACTTGTTGTTCGCCTTGAAATGTCGTGTAACGCTTTGCGTCAATCCCCCTCGAACTCCTGACTCTAACATCATAACCATATCTATATCAGTAAGAAGTTGTATTTTACAATTTGTTTCTTTCAACATAGCTTGCCATGCTAATCCAGGTGAAGTGTACGAATGAAGAGGGTCCAATCCATATGCTGCAAAACATGTATTTCTAAATTCTTCCATTATATCACATAGTAAAGTTACATCCAATTTAACATAAAAATCTGAATATTCTCCCAATGTTCTAAATCCTAAATCGTTCCATACTTTACATGCATGATCATAGTCCTCTTGAGATATGTCCATGTCATAAAGTTTACTTTTGAATTCTTCTTTAGCCGGAAGTGATGTTTCATTAAATCTTTCTAAACTGTCTATGTAATCATATGGAAACACACCTTTCCGAAGTACCAAATCCAGTTTGTCATTATTTACAATCTTCTTTGTTTCGATGAAATCTTGTTTCCTTAAATTTTCTGAAAGTTTGGACAAACTCGACGGCATAAATCTGTAGGAGTCCAAGAATCTTAGTTTCATGTTTCCAACTTCTTTGGAAAAACTTATGAACTTCTCTGAAGTTTCAGCTAACACATCGATTTTACCGTCGTCTCTTCCTAGTTCAGGTATTATAAAATGAGCATCGTACCCACTGAGGTTATGCAGAACCACAGGAATAAATAGTGGTAAACGATAGCTTAAATTGCATTTATTACAAGCAGCACCCCTGTAATAACCTGTGAGGTGATCATGATCTTTAACTTTATAATTCTCAATAGTAAAATCATTTTTGCATAAGAAACATCGAGTTGCATTTTCATGTTGAATTTCTTCTTCTTCCTCCATCGGTTTCATTGGTACAATATTTGTATATAATCTTTGTGCATTTCCAGCTATTGAATATAAGTGATCAAGAAATATTTTTTCTACATTTTCACCACGATATATTAGAGGTTCTAAAGTTAATCCATATCTGTTTAAATGTTCTTCTGATAATGTTGATTTAACCATTAAACAAAAACTGTTTGGTTTGTGCATTTGATACTTGACACTTTTTCTAGCTTCACAATTTTCATCTTCAACAGGAACAAGTGTTGATTCAAAGTCCGCATACACAACTAGAGGAATACGGTACTGATGATGAACCTTTTCAAATGTAACAAATGCTCTGCTTTCCGAAGGTAAAATAATCTTTGCTTCATAATTATTGTTACATAATCTTTTGTGCTCTTGTAACCATTCTCTTGAGTGTAGCCCATCTCGTTTAAAATTGAAACATCTCTTGCAAATTAACTTTCTGTGTCGATCTTTAGAAAGCTGCTTATTAACAAGACGATCAAATTGCTTTATGTACACATAGTGAGACACATCTCCTCGCGTTAGTAGTAGTAAATCCGTATGATCTGGTAGCTCTTCTTTTGCAATACGTAAAGGATACACTTTGTTTGAACTATCTAATGCAAAAACATTGATAGACGTACCAGGATTTTTCTTCTCAAATTTTGATATATCTTTCAGTGATACAGGATAAGTGATTCCTTGAAAATTGTATCTAAATCTTTGATTTTCATATTCTTGGTTAGGTCTATTCACATGAAGTGGTGGTACAAATTTAGCTGTCATTGCATAACGAAAACATTCATTGTCTTCATTTTTAACATTAACACAAGATTTTGTATTTTCAATTCTTTTTGGTAAAGGAATGTAACTAGATCCCATTAGTCCATATCCATGTTTGTGAACTCTTATATCTAATACTTCAATACTTGTAAGACTCCATCCAGATCCTCTTCCTTCGTGTTCCTGAATTTTTGTTAATATTTCTTCTATACAATTTTCTATTATTGAATCAATGTTTGAACTTTCCATAATGGTTCGGTTTTTTGTTATGAATCCTCTTGGTGATAATTCTTCTTGTACATTTATAAACATAGCTTCTAGTAGTAAACCAAATTTAAGAAAGTTTAATCTTTTCAATTCTTCTTTTAAAATTTTACTTACGATTGGTTTTGCTTCTCTAATAAATTCTTCTAGCTTCAAGTTTTCATTTTGAATCTTATGATGCATTACTACTTTACCGGGTAATGCAAATACTTGTAGATTCGGTAAAGTAGTTGAAGATGTTGCTGTTATTTCATCTTGTTCTTCTTGTTGTTCTTGTTCTTGTTCTTGTTCTTGTTCTTCTTGTTGTTCTTGTTCTTGTTTTTCTTCTGGGTTGTTGTGAATTAGTTCTTTATGACAGTCTAATAGAATTTCATCGTGAAACGATTCCGAACATTTATCGCAACGATACATGTTGAGATGTTTACTCTTCGAAATTTTGCCAAGAAATGAAATGGGCTCTCGCGTTCCTCCTTTTATAACGGTCCCCCCACCACTATTTCATCTTCTTCACTATACAAGGAAATCAAACTTATTAAATAAAAATATTAACCTTCTACAAACTAATTGTTCATTCGTGTTCTTTATTCCCATTGGAGTTTTAGTATATACTTCTTTATATTCAAGCTTTAACTAACTTTCCCCCACCCAACTAATTTTAGTTACTTTTAAAACCAAACACCTGCCCTCCAAACATCTATTAGGACAGATGTTATGGGACAGATGTTGAAAGAACAAATGTTAGGGTGGAAATGGCTAGAGCACAGGCACTTGGTTGAACTAAATTTGCACATAAATTAACTAGAGTTGAATTAAAAATTCGCATAAATTAAAAGTTAGTTCAAAACTAAATTTGACAGTGTTAAAAAACTCTAACATTTGAACAAGAATAAACATTAGTTCAAAACTGAAATTCAACAGTGTTAACCAAATTCTAACAGTCAAACAAATAGGTCAAGGTAATCCAATTTAACGCGAGAACGAGGAATAGAGCACTAAGTGGCATGTTAGTCCATTACCACAAAGTGATCTATTCCTCGCTCTCTATTCTACATCTACTTTTTACAGTTTACTTATTTATATTAAAATGTTCAAATTTTACTATGTAGAATGTCCATTCTTTCTCTTCAACTCTTCGATTGTTTTTAGCAATTGTAACAAATATTCGTTAGTTTTCACCAAAGTCTTTAGTTTGCTACATCCAATTTCAATGGAAGGTATTATAAGTTGTAATTTTATAAGTTCAATCTTTTCTTTCTTGCGAATTTCTTTCTTTATTATATTATTCCTTATTTTTGCTGAAGATTTAAACTCCATGTTGTTTCTGCTAAAGCCACAATAATAATAAAAGTCTCTTGAAACAACCTGCATTTATACACATTCCCCCACCACTTTATAATCCCCACTCCGTTCCCCTTCTTCTTTATATGTGGAAGGAAGTATTATAATTAGATTCCTAATATTTCTTTTCCTTCTTCACTACGTGGGGGAAGGGTAATTTGTTATTACACTAGTTGTGCAAGAAAATAGCCGCCAGTGTCCACACCTTGTTCGTAGCACTCCATCATAGATTGTGCCCACTGCAACATGCGGTCTCTGTCATTTGGTGTGACAAGGAAAGAATGACTATCACCATACAATATAAAAGAGTCAATTCGTACATAACATCCTGAGTCCAACCATTTATTAGCTTCAGCCATAAACTTTTCTATTGTATCAAATGGAAATTGTGGATCAATTGCTATGACTTTACGTCTTCACTAAGTTCAACAGTATAATCATCATCGTCCTCATTATCTTCACTTTCACTGTCGTTACTTAAAGTGTCTTCAGATTGTTCAAAAACATCAGAAATTTCAGAAAAATTAAAATTTTCATTCAGATGAGGAGGCATTTTAAAGCAAGAAATATTATAAACAGCAGAGACGAAACGACAAGAGCGGCGTATAGAAGAAAAATGAAGGGGTGACCAACGCTCGCTCCGCTTTTATAATAGTATGCAAATGAGGGGTAGGTGCTGACCATGACCAGTCATCGACCCAAAGGAGTGGGGGAAGTACTTTTCTTACTACTTGGATGGAAGTAGGTTAGTAGGTCACGAGACTTAGAGTGTTAAAAAATAATGGGGGAGAAACACAACGCTATAACGCATTGTGTTTCTCCCCAGTATTTTTTAAGCAATAATTTGGAAAAAGCTATGTGAATTTACTTGCTACGCCCCCACCTTGTAATACCATCCTGTTTGTGTCTCAGGAGATAGTCTTTAGAGTCTAACTCATAAACTGATTTCTCTTTGCGCAAGGATTCAATCACTTTAATATTATATCTTAAGCCGTTACAAGTTGCCAAAATGTGTTCGTTGTCAATAACACTTTCAAAAAAATAGACACAACCTCTCTTAAGCCTATTTCCTTTCACACCAATAATTTTGGATTGGTATTCAACAGTGGGGGTTTCTGTCACTTGTGGTTCAGAAATGTGTTTTACGACATGTACACGGCAAAAACTTTCGTTTTTTACACATTTCCTCCCACAAGGTGATCCTTTCTTAATTCCCCTAGTAAGCATTTCAGGGCAAGTAGTGGGACGGCTAAATGCCCTACGACGCTCTTCTTGTAATAATTGAAATTGCTCTGAAGGAGCGGGTTTAGGAGTAGGTTTAGAAGCTGGTTTAGGAGCTGATTTAGGAGATGATTTAGTAGCAGATTGAGAGGAATCAGTTTTGTGATAGGTATGATCTTTAGGTGTACTAAGTGGTGGGGTAGGAGGCAATGGTGATAGTGGGATAATGGGTGTGCTAAGACGATGAACAATGGTTTCAACGGAAGGGGTATTAGGATGGTGGTGAACTGGCTTCTGCGGTGGCGGCATAGTAGTTGATGGTGGTGCGGAGTCCTTTGAAGGCGAAGGCGGTGAAAAAATACTACGAAGTCTAGAAGTGTTAGTTGGCGGAAGAATAGCTCCAGAAGTTGAAGGTTGAGATGCAAGTCGATTCTTGTAGCAATCAGGAAGGTTTTTGAGGCGAAGAGTTTTCTTAGGTGCAGGAACAGCCGTAGTAGAAATAGAAGTCGAAGTAGAAGTTAAAGTAGAAGTTGTAGTTGGCAGAAATAACATGGTTGTGGCTCCAAGTTCGCAGCGTAACGTCTGGAATCAGAATGAAATGTTAGCCGCAGTCGGTGCGTCTTTTATAACAATATGCAAATGAGAGGGGTAGCAGCTGGCCGAGACTGATTATTGACCTGGGAGGTGGGGGAAAAGGGGAAAGAGAAGGTATTTATTTAAAATAATTCGCATAACTTTTGACTAAAATAAGATAACCAAATTCTTCTTTTACCAAAATGTTTGTCTTACATAGACCTTTTCAATGATGTATCGCTTGTCCAAATCCGTCAATCCGTTATCAAGTTATAGCCATTTTAATTTTTCAGGTCATGACCGGTCGTTCACCCGTAGTGGGGGAAGGAGTGGGGGTAGGAGTGGGGGAAGGGGGGGGGGGGATCGACTCCATTTTTTCGGGGGGGGGGGAGGGGGGGGGAGGGGGGGGGGAATCGTCTCCATTTTTTCGGGGGGGGGGAGGGGGGGGGGGTCATTGACCCTTCCGAAAGTGGGTCAAGGTCATTCAAGATTTATAATGATCCAAGGTGATGGGAACAGTAATACTGTTCCCACCACCCTGTTTGCCTAGCGGTTCCCACTCCCAACCCACTAGTTACGTTCTGCAAGGGAGGTCCCTGGGCCGTCCGCATCAAAGCGTAACGTCCCGTCCGCATCAAAGCGTAACCATTAATTTCAGGGAAACTGGAACAGCAGGGAGGCCCTGGTCCGTCCGCATCAAAGCGTAACGTCCCGTCCGCATCAAAGCGTAACCATTAATTTCAGGGAAACTGGAACAGCTAATGCAGAAACGCAACTCTAACACCCACCCAAACTAATCCCACCCATCATATTCCTAAACAAAATGCAAAAAACCTAGTCCGCAATTTGCGGATGTCCCACCCCTTCTAAGTGAAGTTCAACTGAACTTCTGAATTTACAGTTAATCTACCCCCTAACATCTAGCTGTAAGGCAAAACAAATGCACAAAACAAACATAAATTATTAGTACCAACACATCATTATTAAAAACCAAATAATTCAACACAACCAAATACCATCATTATTCTTAAAATTAATACACCTTAATGCTAAACACCTCTTAAAATTAATACACCTTAATGCTAAACCCAACTTATAACTAACATCGCAATGCGCAAATTATTTCTTAAATTAAATACACCTTAAAACTAAACACACACACACACACACATACCACATTGCATTAAAAAACGCAACATAGTAGAAGAAGTTCAAATATATATAGGCCTACTATATATTTGAAACCTCTTGCTGAGTCGCCAACAACCTTTCGCTATGAAAGTTTGTTGGCGACTGAAGCAAAGATATAGCTCCTATCGCTCCTCGGGTTTTCAAGGAGTGGGGGAAGTTGTTTCACTCCAGTACAGTGTTCAATCCAGTCCAATTCGCAGCAGTGTAAAAGGAAGGCGAAGGAGTGGGGAGCAGCATATGCACAGCAACGCAAAACCAAGGTTTGAGGTTAGAATTATCCATGTGCAGTAGCGCTAAAGTGAGTAATACAGGACTAGGCGCATGCGCAATAGCATAGTCACTATTCCGATCCGGAGAACTCGTTGCATGCGCAGCAGGTTTGAGGTTAGAATTATCCATGGCAGCTGCCATATTTAGTCTGGTTTCACCACATAAAGTCAACAACCGGTGGTGACCGGCCATTGACCTGGAAGAGTGGGGGAAGGAGTGGGGGAAAGAGTAGGGGAAGGGGGGGGGGGGCTCCATTTTTTCGGGGGGGGGGAGGGGGGAGGGGGGGGGGGAAGGGGGGGGGGTAAGGGGGGGGGGAGGGGGGGGGGGGAGGTCATTGACCCCAAGGAGTAGGGATAGACACAGAACCCTACTTCTCTTACTACTCAGGTGAAAGTCGGTCAACCAGTCATTTGCTTGCCATCTGCCGCCATCTGGCTGGAGTTATTGCCTCTATAAAGGTGGGTAGTTTATCGCGCTACAAACATTCATTGCCTCGCATCCGCTCGGTCATCATCTCTCATTAGTTTTATGTTATGACTACTTCACTTACTAGGTTTGAGGTTAGAATTATCCATGGAATAGCCTTCGTAAATTCTAACCTATAAAATTACTACTCTGGCTTTCTGTTTCAATTTCTTTTACACTTCATTTTATATCTCAGTCTTATTTTAACTTCTGAACTTAACACATCGGTTATGATGACTGCACAATGTTTAAAATTAAAGCTTTTGCGAACACAACACATATTACGAAGTACTTCTAAACCTTCAATTTCAAAGTGTAGAACTAATTTAAATAGAGTTAGGAAGAAGTACAGTTTTAACCCATTATACTCAAAGACTTCGCAGGTTAATGTTGATGATAATGTTATTTACAACATTTTGCATTCTATGTTACAATTCAACAACTTTGAACTTGTTACACCTATCGACTGTGTTCAACAAGTTTTTTTATTTTACCCCCACTATTCCTTATATAAGTGCTCTAACCACAATTCCTACTTCATCCTTCTCTATTCTGTTCAGCTGAGCTAATATTTGAGGTTAGACTTATCCATGGCGGCCGCCATGTCTGGTACAGTTTTACCACATAGAGTCGGCGACCGGTTATTAGTCTAAAGGAGTGGGGGAAGGGGTGGTGGGGGGAAGGTTGCCGTTTTATAAGCCCTCTCCCTAGGCGGCGCTTCTCATTCGATCGCCAACTTTCAAACAATAAACACCTCTCCCATGGCACGAATGAATTAATTATCCCACTATCACCAACTAGTTCAACTTTGAACTATTTCTGGTGGTACTTGGGTAGGCTTTTTTAAAACTTACTCTGGATGACCTTGACATACTTTCCAGGCCCCCAGTTATAACTGTTGAATTTCAGTTTTGATCTTACTCTTAATTTTTGTTCAACTTTTAGAGTTTAGTTAACACAGTTGAATTTTACTTTTCAACTAACTCTTCATTCATGCCCAATTCTACTTCAAATTCAGGGCATATGCTCTCGCCATCTGCACCCTGCAGCTGCCCTGGCAGCTGACACCATCTGACCCCTGCAGCTGCCCTGGCAGCTGACGTCACTTCCGGTTTAGAAGTGGCTTTTTCCCACTACTTAAAAAGCTTCTCTAGCTACGCGAGTGAGTGAGTACGTCATTATAGATCTGTATTATCAATCAGGATTTTATCTACATCAGAATTAAGTAGATAAATTAATAGTAAATAAATAAATAAAAATGCCTTTATTTTGAAGCGTCTTTCAATTTACAAAATTGGTTTTCAAAGCAACTTAAGTCAACAATTTACATGCAGAGATTAATTTAAAAAAATAAAATAACAAAGGCAAAAGTAAAACTAAAAGTATGTACAAACTTACGATTAGACATCAGTGAAATAATATTTACATTAGTGAGTTAATATTTAAATCAGTGAATTAATTTGTAAACCTTCCTTTCAGTTTGACCCAGAAAGCTGGGACCCCAAGCTGTTAGGAATACAGCCGTAATATCTCCGCTGTTGGAAGGTTACTATTATACATTGTGGTTGAAAAGTAACTTGCACCCCTGCCCCCTTAACTTTTAACTATTTGAGATATTTGAAATCGGTTTGCGGCAACCTCCTTTGATATGATAGGCTACAATAATGATGGTTATTTTTCAAATTTTTACCCTTAGGGGTAGTGGGGGTAGGGGGTGGCTCAAAATTTTCAAATAAGAAATGGTCGACTTTAATATAATTTTTTAGGTCTTGATGAAACAAAACAATTGACATAATGACATAAAAAATTAAAAATCGGACCACTAATAACAAAATGGCAACCAATTACTTTTAATAACCCGCTTCTTAAACAGCATTGTATTGTGGTAGTAAACAAAATAACCAATCAAACTTTACAAAATGTAAGAAACGTGTTTGAAAGGAGGTTGTACTACTGTATGGAGGTACAAGGAGAGCAATTTGAACATTTGATCAAATAAAATGTACATTAATTTACTATTTCTTAATGTGCTTCTTTAAATAATGAGATTATTAATGTAATCCTGGTTAATTAGATTTGAATAATTTAAGGGTGCCGTTTTGTTATTAGTGGTCCGATTTTTATTTTCTTTGTGTTAATTGTTTATTTTCATCAAGACATATAAAATTATTTAAAAGTCGACCATACTTCCCATTTCAAAATTTTGAGCTACCCACTACCCCTAAGAGTAAAAATTTGAAAACTAACCATCATTATTGTAGCCCTTCATATCAAAGAAGGTTGCCGCAAACCGATTTCAAATATCTCAAATAGTTAAAAAGTTAAGTGGGGGGGGGGGGGGGGGTGCAAGTTACTTTTCAACCACCCTATGACGGTAGTATTGAAGGTTGGATAGAAAAATATTTATACATGTCATAATAATACCATCATTTTCAAAATTAACTTAATTTCATTCTTATTAAAACAGGCGTGTCGTCAACAA
>CM061534.1:109611469-109834324 GCA_030545055.2 Neoaliturus tenellus | reverse complement strand
ACCCGTTTTGCTAATTTAGAACGTCAAATTTCAAGCCTAGCCTTAAGCCTTAAGGCGTTTTTGTGTTAATATATTTACATTTTTTAAGGGTTAACGATCAATATTATCCAAAAAATATAATCAATATTTAAAAAATATTGTTTCAATATTTTAACAACATTGTTTGACAACATTGTCTCAACATTTTTGAGCCAGCTGGCTTCAAAAGCACGGACCGCATTTCGGAGCCAGCGTATAAACACGTGTGGCTTCAAAACGCTGTGAAAACGTAGAACGTAGTTGAAGTAATATATTGCTTTACTGGTGTTGGCATGTTCAATGCTGCTGTAATGACTGTAATATCTTAACAGGAGAAAGCTTAAAATAAATCAAAATTTTATAAAAACATGAAAATTGATTTTAAAATAAATAAATGTACATAATTTTTATCTTATGAGGGAAATAAAGTTTTTGAGATATAAATTTTGGTTACTATTTCGCAAAAGTTTCTTTTATACACTTTTGCATTATCTTAAAATAAACTAGGTTTTCCATGATGGCCTAGTTTACAAATAGTAAAAAATCCTTTTCGCTACACTAGTGTGAAAAAGTTTATCACCTGCGAAAATTAATTATTATATTGTTTGCTACGTAGTTGGAAAGTTTACAACTGAAAGTACTGTTTACTCTCTTTTTCTGATTTAAACAAATAAACCTTTGTTATTGTTTCACTCGGTTCCAGTGCTTTACAGCGTTATACCACCCAAAGGTCCCGGAACTCCCACGATTTTCGACGATTGTGAGCGTGGCCCAGTTACTTGGTCCGAACTTCCGTCGCGGTCGGGGACCACGACCACGTACGCGAGAACAGTTGCAGCCATCAGTGCGGGCGCACGACACGGGAGGGTGCTCCCACTCACACCAAATAGGCTTATGTACATTCAGCGGAATACTACAAAGGGTGGAATAAAATATAGAGACACGGACTATACGATGGCTATACTGTCACATAATGTTTGTGTATTAACTCAGACCAAAATGATGTCAGTGTTTGAAAGTAAAATCTCCCTATGGTGTCATATTTTTTTGAAAGTAAAATCTCCCTATGGTGTCATATTTTTATACAGTAATAGTCCAGGCTCTAAACAGGTTGAGCATGCACTAAAAGTCTAACAAAATTTGACTTTTGATTATTGTTGGGAACATTTAGTAGATGTAAAAAATCGATGTTGCCACATTTCCAGAGTGGGCAAAACACGGGGGACGGGGGACGCCCCCTAGAGGAAGTCGTTAAGGGAACTGTAATGGCCTATGTCATGTTATATATCATTTTAAAGGTCTTTGAATGTAGATTCAAATGCCATAAACCCGATCTCTAAAAGTTGAATATAACACAAGTTATTGCATTTTGAAATTTCGATAATCTGCTTTTATGCAAAGTTGGACTGCCTGCCATTTCTGGCTCAAACGGTCATTTGAGGTCGAGTTGGCAACATTGTTTTCAAATCTATTTGAATTCTATTTATCTTCTCTTTGTAAAGATCCTGAAAATTAGGTTAAATGTTTTCTCATAAGTCTTCATTTGCCGTCTTCGATTGCTGTCCGAAATATTAATACTACAATATTATTTTCAGTCCAATTTGGGACAGCCCATGACATTCTTTTGAAATATTTAACGTAAGCTTTAGGATTATGTTTATCAAAAAACAATGCCGTAAAGCCGACCTAAAATGAACGATCGAGTCAGAAATGGCAGGCAGTCAAACTTTGCATAAAAAGTATTTTGCCGAAATTTTAAAACGCAATATCTCGCGTCATATTCAACCTTTAGAGGTCGGGTTTGTGGAATTTGAATATACATTCAAAGACCTTTAAAATGATATGCAACATGACATAGGTCATACAGTTTCCTCTATGACTTCCTCTAGCCCAAGTAGCAAAACAATATTGTCTCAATATTGTCGGCAATATTGTTTCAACATTGATAAATATTTGGCCAATATTGAATAATATTTTAACAATATTGTTACAATGTTTTCACGCAACAAAATACATTGTCTAGACAATATTGTGGCAATATTGTACAACATTGAAACAATATTGTCTGACAATATTGAGAAAATATTAGCAAAAGGAAAATAAAATATTGCTAAACTCTCAGTAGCAAAACAAATGTAATAAAATAGTTTGAAAATACTCTCAGTTGACAAATGAAAACGTCTTAAAGCCATTTAGAACAATACTAAAACATCAAAAATGTGTCGGCCGCAGCCAGGATTCGATCTCGCGACCTCCAGACTACTGCGTCTAGCCCTTACCGACTACGCCACGCCAGTTCGTATCAGATAGGGAATTTTTACACTACTTGGCTAGTTGATACACAAGTTCTCTTGTGTAAACCTATTTCCCGTGAAGGCCTATATGTTTATGTCACTGCAAATACGTACGTTAGGCCTTAACTAGAATTTCCTTACATAAGAATAAGAAATATTTCATGTCATAAATTAAACATGTTTGTATCATGTAGAAATATTTAACAAATCCATTTATTATATTACAATCAAATTACAAATTATATCTAACAAATTTATTAAACAATTACTATATTTGGTTGTATCAAACTAAAAAACAACATTATATCTAACAAATTTATTAAACCATTACTATATTTGGTTATATCAAACTAAAAAACAACATCACATAACCAACAAAACCCGACGATTAAACGACAACAATAACACTTGCCGGTCTATAGCAACGGGCGAACCAGGTGACAAGCGGCATCATAGTTCCAGTTTTCTCTCCTGCAACCTGCAGCGCTAGTGGCTCAAGACGACAATTGGAGAGCTTCAATCACCAGCCTCGGTGGATCAGTTGGTTAAGGCGTTACCTTTCTGGCCAGAAGGTAGCGCCTGGGGCGGGTTCGAATCCCGCCCGGTTCACCGAGGGGGGAGTTGGTGTCAGTGCACAAATGCATATGATATCGGCGTCCTCGGGATAGGCTCCTGGCACAAGCTGCCAGGAACCCTGAAAGCTCCGGTGAGGCAAGCCTATGCTTTTAAAATATAGGGAGGACCTGATATTGTATGTATTTGTGCACTGACACCAACACCCGTTTTGCTAATTTAGAACGTCAAATTTCAAGCCTAGCCTTAAGCCTTAAGGCGTTTTTTGTGTTAATATATTTACATTTTTTAAGGGTTAACGATCAATATTATCAAAAAAATATTAATCAATATTTAAAAAATATTGTTTTTTAACAATATTTTTTGTTTGTTGTTGTTGTTTGTTTTGTTAACAATATTTGATCGATATGAGTTTAACAACAGACAAAATAGAGCATTTACAAGCGGGTGACCTAATAGGACAGGATTGATAAGAGTACTTGGGGGCGAATCGTGTGTTCAAGCGGTATTGTTAAAATATCATACAAGTTACTTCAAATTAAAATTAAATTTTCTGGAAACCTTCGTTGTGGAAGAAATGGTAATACGCTATGGTTCATACTATTTTAATTTTATGATTAGGGGCTTTTGCCCCTATGAGCCACTAGTCTGTTGTATTTATTTATTTATATGTATAAATAAACATGTATATATGAATATATATTTATATAAACACATATTATATATATATATATATATATATATATATATATATATATATATATATCAGGACGTTCACAGAGTTTTGAGTCCAATTTCTCTTCCTACACCGCGCATCGAAGCCATCGCCTGGCTTCACAAGGTGGCTCCAAAACGCGGTGGTTTTAGAGATAATGACCGTGTTTTGAGCCTCACAGTGGTTTGGAGCCAGCTGGCTTCAAAAGCACGGACCGCATTTCGGAGCCAGCGTATAAACACGTGTGGCTTCAAAACGCTGTGAAAACGTAGAACGTAGTTGAAGTAATATATTGCTTTACTGGTGTTGGCATGTTCAATGCTGCTGTAATGACTGTAATATCTTAACAGGAGAAAGCTTAAAATAAATCAAAATTTTATAAAAACATGAAAATTGATTTTAAAATAAATAAATGTACATAATTTTTATCTTATGAGGGAAATAAAGTTTTTGAGATATAAATTTTGGTTACTATTTCGCAAAAGTTTCTTTTATACACTTTTGCATTATCTTAAAATAAACTAGGTTTTCCATGATGGCCTAGTTTACAAATAGTAAAAAATCCTTTTTCGCTACACTAGTGTGAAAAAGTTTATCACCTGCGAAAATTAATTATTATATTGTTTGCTACGTAGTTGGAAAGTTTACAACTGAAAGTACTGTTTACTCTCTTTTTTCTGATTTAAACAAATAAACCTTTGTTATTGTTTCACTCGGTTCCAGTGCTTTACAGCGTTATACCACCCAAAGGTCCCGGAACTCCCACGATTTTCGACGATTGTGAGCGTGGCCCAGTTACTTGGTCCGAACTTCCGTCGCGGTCGGGGACCACGACCACGTACGCGAGAACAGTTGCAGCCATCAGTGCGGGCGCACGACACGGGAGGGTGCTTCCCACTCACACCAAATAGGCTTATGTACATTCAGCGGAATACTACAAAGGGTGGAATAAAATATAGAGACACGGACTATACGATGGCTATACTGTCACATAATGTTTGTGTATTAACTCAGACCAAAATGATGTCAGTGTTTGAAAGTAAAATCTCCCTATGGTGTCATATTTTTTTGAAAGTAAAATCTCCCTATGGTGTCATATTTTTATACAGTAATAGTCCAGGCTCTAAACAGGTTGAGCATGCACTAAAAGTCTAACAAAATTTGACTTTTGATTATTGTTGGGAACATTTAGTAGATGTAAAAAATCGATGTTGCCACATTTCCAGAGTGGGCAAAACACGGGGGACGGGGGACGCCCCCTAGAGGAAGTCGTTAAGGGAACTGTAATGGCCTATGTCATGTTATATATCATTTTAAAGGTCTTTGAATGTAGATTCAAATGCCATAAACCCGATCTCTAAAAGTTGAATATAACACAAGTTATTGCATTTTGAAATTTCGATAATCTGCTTTTATGCAAAGTTGGACTGCCTGCCATTTCTGGCTCAAACGGTCATTTGAGGTCGAGTTGGCAACATTGTTTTCAAATCTATTTGAATTCTATTTATCTTCTCTTTGTAAAGATCCTGAAAATTAGGTTAAATGTTTTCTCATAAGTCTTCATTTGCCGTCTTCGATTGCTGTCCGAAATATTAATACTACAATATTATTTTCAGTCCAATTTGGGACAGCCCATGACATTCTTTTGAAATATTTAACGTAAGCTTTAGGATTATGTTTATCAAAAAACAATGCCGTAAAGCCGACCTAAAATGAACGATCGAGTCAGAAATGGCAGGCAGTCAAACTTTGCATAAAAAGTATTTTGCCGAAATTTTAAAACGCAATATCTCGCGTCATATTCAACCTTTAGAGGTCGGGTTTGTGGAATTTGAATATACATTCAAAGACCTTTAAAATGATATGCAACATGACATAGGTCATACAGTTTCCTCTATGACTTCCTCTAGCCCAAGTAGCAAAACAATATTGTCTCAATATTGTCGGCAATATTGTTTCAACATTGATAAATATTTGGCCAATATTGAATAATATTTTAACAATATTGTTACAATGTTTTCACGCAACAAAATACATTGTCTAGACAATATTGTGGCAATATTGTACAACATTGAAACAATATTGTCTGACAATATTGAGAAAATATTAGCAAAAGGAAAATAAAATATTGCTAAACTCTCAGTAGCAAAACAAATGTAATAAAATAGTTTGAAAATACTCTCAGTTGACAAATGAAAACGTCTTAAAGCCATTTAGAACAATACTAAAACATCAAAAATGTGTCGGCCGCAGCCAGGATTCGATCTCGCGACCTCCAGACTACTGCGTCTAGCCCTTACCGACTACGCCACGCCAGTTCGTATCAGATAGGGAATTTTTACACTACTTGGCTAGTTGATACACAAGTTCTCTTGTGTAAACCTATTTCCCGTGAAGGCCTATATGTTTATGTCACTGCAAATACGTACGTTAGGCCTTAACTAGAATTTCCTTACATAAGAATAAGAAATATTTCATGTCATAAATTAAACATGTTTGTATCATGTAGAAATATTTAACAAATCCATTTATTATATTACAATCAAATTACAAATTATATCTAACAAATTTATTAAACAATTACTATATTTGGTTGTATCAAACTAAAAAACAACATTATATCTAACAAATTTATTAAACCATTACTATATTTGGTTATATCAAACTAAAAAACAACATCACATAACCAACAAAACCCGACGATTAAACGACAACAATAACACTTGCCGGTCTATAGCAACGGGCGAACCAGGTGACAAGCGGCATCATAGTTCCAGTTTTCTCTCCTGCAACCTGCAGCGCTAGTGGCTCAAGACGACAATTGGAGAGCTTCAATCACCAGCCTCGGTGGATCAGTTGGTTAAGGCGTTACCTTTCTGGCCAGAAGGTAGCGCCTGGGGCGGGTTCGAATCCCGCCCGGTTCACCGAGGGGGGAGTTGGTGTCAGTGCACAAATGCATATGATATCGGCGTCCTCGGGATAGGCTCCTGGCACAAGCTGCCAGGAACCCTGAAAGCTCCGGTGAGGCAAGCCTATGCTTTTAAAATATAGGGAGGACCTGATATTGTATGTATTTGTGCACTGACACCAACACCCGTTTTGCTAATTTAGAACGTCAAATTTCAAGCCTAGCCTTAAGCCTTAAGGCGTTTTTTGTGTTAATATATTTACATTTTTTAAGGGTTAACGATCAATATTATCCAAAAAATATTAATCAATATTTAAAAAATATTGTTTCAATATTTTAACAACATTGTTTGACAACATTGTCTCAACATTTTTGAGCCAGCTGGCTTCAAAAGCACGGACCGCATTTCGGAGCCAGCGTATAAACACGTGTGGCTTCAAAACGCTGTGAAAACGTAGAACGTAGTTGAAGTAATATATTGCTTTACTGGTGTTGGCATGTTCAATGCTGCTGTAATGACTGTAATATCTTAACAGGAGAAAGCTTAAAATAAATCAAAATTTTATAAAAACATGAAAATTGATTTTAAAATAAATAAATGTACATAATTTTTATCTTATGAGGGAAATAAAGTTTTTGAGATATAAATTTTGGTTACTATTTCGCAAAAGTTTCTTTTATACACTTTTGCATTATCTTAAAATAAACTAGGTTTTCCATGATGGCCTAGTTTACAAATAGTAAAAAATCCTTTTTCGCTACACTAGTGTGAAAAAGTTTATCACCTGCGAAAATTAATTATTATATTGTTTGCTACGTAGTTGGAAAGTTTACAACTGAAAGTACTGTTTACTCTCTTTTTTCTGATTTAAACAAATAAACCTTTGTTATTGTTTCACTCGGTTCCAGTGCTTTACAGCGTTATACCACCCAAAGGTCCCGGAACTCCCACGATTTTCGACGATTGTGAGCGTGGCCCAGTTACTTGGTCCGAACTTCCGTCGCGGTCGGGGACCACGACCACGTACGCGAGAACAGTTGCAGCCATCAGTGCGGGCGCACGACACGGGAGGGTGCTTCCCACTCACACCAAATAGGCTTATGTACATTCAGCGGAATACTACAAAGGGTGGAATAAAATATAGAGACACGGACTATACGATGGCTATACTGTCACATAATGTTTGTGTATTAACTCAGACCAAAATGATGTCAGTGTTTGAAAGTAAAATCTCCCTATGGTGTCATATTTTTTTGAAAGTAAAATCTCCCTATGGTGTCATATTTTTATACAGTAATAGTCCAGGCTCTAAACAGGTTGAGCATGCACTAAAAGTCTAACAAAATTTGACTTTTGATTATTGTTGGGAACATTTAGTAGATGTAAAAAATCGATGTTGCCACATTTCCAGAGTGGGCAAAACACGGGGGACGGGGGACGCCCCCTAGAGGAAGTCGTTAAGGGAACTGTAATGGCCTATGTCATGTTATATATCATTTTAAAGGTCTTTGAATGTAGATTCAAATGCCATAAACCCGATCTCTAAAAGTTGAATATAACACAAGTTATTGCATTTTGAAATTTCGATAATCTGCTTTTATGCAAAGTTGGACTGCCTGCCATTTCTGGCTCAAACGGTCATTTGAGGTCGAGTTGGCAACATTGTTTTCAAATCTATTTGAATTCTATTTATCTTCTCTTTGTAAAGATCCTGAAAATTAGGTTAAATGTTTTCTCATAAGTCTTCATTTGCCGTCTTCGATTGCTGTCCGAAATATTAATACTACAATATTATTTTCAGTCCAATTTGGGACAGCCCATGACATTCTTTTGAAATATTTAACGTAAGCTTTAGGATTATGTTTATCAAAAAACAATGCCGTAAAGCCGACCTAAAATGAACGATCGAGTCAGAAATGGCAGGCAGTCAAACTTTGCATAAAAAGTATTTTGCCGAAATTTTAAAACGCAATATCTCGCGTCATATTCAACCTTTAGAGGTCGGGTTTGTGGAATTTGAATATACATTCAAAGACCTTTAAAATGATATGCAACATGACATAGGTCATACAGTTTCCTCTATGACTTCCTCTAGCCCAAGTAGCAAAACAATATTGTCTCAATATTGTCGGCAATATTGTTTCAACATTGATAAATATTTGGCCAATATTGAATAATATTTTAACAATATTGTTACAATGTTTTCACGCAACAAAATACATTGTCTAGACAATATTGTGGCAATATTGTACAACATTGAAACAATATTGTCTGACAATATTGAGAAAATATTAGCAAAAGGAAAATAAAATATTGCTAAACTCTCAGTAGCAAAACAAATGTAATAAAATAGTTTGAAAATACTCTCAGTTGACAAATGAAAACGTCTTAAAGCCATTTAGAACAATACTAAAACATCAAAAATGTGTCGGCCGCAGCCAGGATTCGATCTCGCGACCTCCAGACTACTGCGTCTAGCCCTTACCGACTACGCCACGCCAGTTCGTATCAGATAGGGAATTTTTACACTACTTGGCTAGTTGATACACAAGTTCTCTTGTGTAAACCTATTTCCCGTGAAGGCCTATATGTTTATGTCACTGCAAATACGTACGTTAGGCCTTAACTAGAATTTCCTTACATAAGAATAAGAAATATTTCATGTCATAAATTAAACATGTTTGTATCATGTAGAAATATTTAACAAATCCATTTATTATATTACAATCAAATTACAAATTATATCTAACAAATTTATTAAACAATTACTATATTTGGTTGTATCAAACTAAAAAACAACATTATATCTAACAAATTTATTAAACCATTACTATATTTGGTTATATCAAACTAAAAAACAACATCACATAACCAACAAAACCCGACGATTAAACGACAACAATAACACTTGCCGGTCTATAGCAACGGGCGAACCAGGTGACAAGCGGCATCATAGTTCCAGTTTTCTCTCCTGCAACCTGCAGCGCTAGTGGCTCAAGACGACAATTGGAGAGCTTCAATCACCAGCCTCGGTGGATCAGTTGGTTAAGGCGTTACCTTTCTGGCCAGAAGGTAGCGCCTGGGGCGGGTTCGAATCCCGCCCGGTTCACCGAGGGGGGAGTTGGTGTCAGTGCACAAATGCATATGATATCGGCGTCCTCGGGATAGGCTCCTGGCACAAGCTGCCAGGAACCCTGAAAGCTCCGGTGAGGCAAGCCTATGCTTTTAAAATATAGGGAGGACCTGATATTGTATGTATTTGTGCACTGACACCAACACCCGTTTTGCTAATTTAGAACGTCAAATTTCAAGCCTAGCCTTAAGCCTTAAGGCGTTTTTTGTGTTAATATATTTACATTTTTTAAGGGTTAACGATCAATATTATCCAAAAAATATTAATCAATATTTAAAAAATATTGTTTCAATATTTTAACAACATTGTTTGACAACATTGTCTCAACATTAATCAATATTAAAACAATATTTTTTCAATGTTTTCTGATTATTTTCTTAACAATGTTGTCGGCAATATTAAACAATATTGTTTCAATATTTTTACAATATTGTTTTGCTACTTGGGAGGGGGCGTTCCCTATGTATGAAATGTGGTAACATCTATTTTTTTCATCTATTAAATATCCTCACCAATAATGCAAGACGTCAAATTTTGTTAGACTTTCAGTGCATGCTCAACCTTTTTAGAGCCTGGAAAATACGGACTTTTTTCTTTGGCTAGTGATATGGAGTTAGTTATATGAACATATCATGGATTTAAAAGTCAGGACCTGGGGATAGAGGATTTGCTTGGTAAGCTTAAACAATTCCTCATTGTTTCTATTAATAATATCATCAGCAGACGACACACTAAAATCGTAAATTCTAAAATTCGTAAATCTAAAATTCGTAAATCTAAAATTCTAAAATTCGTAAAATTCGTAAATCGTAAAATCTAAAATCGTAGAATCGTAAATTTTTGTTTATAATAAGAATTTTACTCAAAATTTGTATGATGTATCCTGAATAATGTAGAATTAAAAATCAATATAAGATATTTATACTAAAAAAAAAAAAAACAATTTAAAAGGGTTTTTGTCAAAACATGTAAACCAGTTTAAAATTATCCCAATACAGCAGCGTATTTAAGAATTACCGTGGTTTGTCATAATAGTATCGTCTCCTATTAGTCATCGTCTGGGGGCGCCAACCCCATGAGGCAGCAGCGGTCTGTTCGCAGAAAGGTCTTTATCTAGCTTCACAACAATATTTGGTCGATATGAGTTTAACAACAGACAAAATAGAGCATTTACAAGCGGGTGACCTAATAGGACAGGATTGATAAGAGTACTTGGGGGCGAATCGTGTGTTCAAGCGGTATTGTTAAAATATCATACAAGTTACTTCAAATTAAAATTAAATTTTCTGGAAACCTTCGTTGTGGAAGAAATGGTAATACGCTATGGTTCATACTATTTTAATTTTATGATTAGGGGCTTTTGCCCCTATGAGCCACTAGTCTGTTGTATTTATTTATTTATATGTATAAATAAACATGTATATATGAATATATATTTATATAAACACATATAATATATATATATATATATATATATATATATATATATATATATATATATATATATCAGGACGTTCACAGAGTTTTGAGTCCAATTTCTCTTCCTACACCGCGCATCGAAGCCATCGCCTGGCTTCACAAGGTGGCTCCAAAACGCGGTGGTTTTAGAGATAATGACCGTGTTTTGAGCCTCACAGTGGTTTGGAGCCAGCTGGCTTCAAAAGCACGGACCGCATTTCGGAGCCAGCGTATAAACACGTGTGGCTTCAAAACGCTGTGAAAACGTAGAACGTAGTTGAAGTAATATATTGCTTTACTGGTGTTGGCATGTTCAATGCTGCTGTAATGACTGTAATATCTTAACAGGAGAAAGCTTAAAATAAATCAAAATTTTATAAAAACATGAAAATTGATTTTAAAATAAATAAATGTACATAATTTTTATCTTATGAGGGAAATAAAGTTTTTGAGATATAAATTTTGGTTACTATTTCGCAAAAGTTTCTTTTATACACTTTTGCATTATCTTAAAATAAACTAGGTTTTCCATGATGGCCTAGTTTACAAATAGTAAAAAATCCTTTTTCGCTACACTAGTGTGAAAAAGTTTATCACCTGCGAAAATTAATTATTATATTGTTTGCTACGTAGTTGGAAAGTTTACAACTGAAAGTACTGTTTACTCTCTTTTTTCTGATTTAAACAAATAAACCTTTGTTATTGTTTCACTCGGTTCCAGTGCTTTACAGCGTTATACCACCCAAAGGTCCCGGAACTCCCACGATTTTCGACGATTGTGAGCGTGGCCCAGTTACTTGGTCCGAACTTCCGTCGCGGTCGGGGACCACGACCACGTACGCGAGAACAGTTGCAGCCATCAGTGCGGGCGCACGACACGGGAGGGTGCTTCCCACTCACACCAAATAGGCTTATGTACATTCAGCGGAATACTACAAAGGGTGGAATAAAATATAGAGACACGGACTATACGATGGCTATACTGTCACATAATGTTTGTGTATTAACTCAGACCAAAATGATGTCAGTGTTTGAAAGTAAAATCTCCCTATGGTGTCATATTTTTTTGAAAGTAAAATCTCCCTATGGTGTCATATTTTTATACAGTAATAGTCCAGGCTCTAAACAGGTTGAGCATGCACTAAAAGTCTAACAAAATTTGACTTTTGATTATTGTTGGGAACATTTAGTAGATGTAAAAAATCGATGTTGCCACATTTCCAGAGTGGGCAAAACACGGGGGACGGGGGACGCCCCCTAGAGGAAGTCGTTAAGGGAACTGTAATGGCCTATGTCATGTTATATATCATTTTAAAGGTCTTTGAATGTAGATTCAAATGCCATAAACCCGATCTCTAAAAGTTGAATATAACACAAGTTATTGCATTTTGAAATTTCGATAATCTGCTTTTATGCAAAGTTGGACTGCCTGCCATTTCTGGCTCAAACGGTCATTTGAGGTCGAGTTGGCAACATTGTTTTCAAATCTATTTGAATTCTATTTATCTTCTCTTTGTAAAGATCCTGAAAATTAGGTTAAATGTTTTCTCATAAGTCTTCATTTGCCGTCTTCGATTGCTGTCCGAAATATTAATACTACAATATTATTTTCAGTCCAATTTGGGACAGCCCATGACATTCTTTTGAAATATTTAACGTAAGCTTTAGGATTATGTTTATCAAAAAACAATGCCGTAAAGCCGACCTAAAATGAACGATCGAGTCAGAAATGGCAGGCAGTCAAACTTTGCATAAAAAGTATTTTGCCGAAATTTTAAAACGCAATATCTCGCGTCATATTCAACCTTTAGAGGTCGGGTTTGTGGAATTTGAATATACATTCAAAGACCTTTAAAATGATATGCAACATGACATAGGTCATACAGTTTCCTCTATGACTTCCTCTAGCCCAAGTAGCAAAACAATATTGTCTCAATATTGTCGGCAATATTGTTTCAACATTGATAAATATTTGGCCAATATTGAATAATATTTTAACAATATTGTTACAATGTTTTCACGCAACAAAATACATTGTCTAGACAATATTGTGGCAATATTGTACAACATTGAAACAATATTGTCTGACAATATTGAGAAAATATTAGCAAAAGGAAAATAAAATATTGCTAAACTCTCAGTAGCAAAACAAATGTAATAAAATAGTTTGAAAATACTCTCAGTTGACAAATGAAAACGTCTTAAAGCCATTTAGAACAATACTAAAACATCAAAAATGTGTCGGCCGCAGCCAGGATTCGATCTCGCGACCTCCAGACTACTGCGTCTAGCCCTTACCGACTACGCCACGCCAGTTCGTATCAGATAGGGAATTTTTACACTACTTGGCTAGTTGATACACAAGTTCTCTTGTGTAAACCTATTTCCCGTGAAGGCCTATATGTTTATGTCACTGCAAATACGTACGTTAGGCCTTAACTAGAATTTCCTTACATAAGAATAAGAAATATTTCATGTCATAAATTAAACATGTTTGTATCATGTAGAAATATTTAACAAATCCATTTATTATATTACAATCAAATTACAAATTATATCTAACAAATTTATTAAACAATTACTATATTTGGTTGTATCAAACTAAAAAACAACATTATATCTAACAAATTTATTAAACCATTACTATATTTGGTTATATCAAACTAAAAAACAACATCACATAACCAACAAAACCCGACGATTAAACGACAACAATAACACTTGCCGGTCTATAGCAACGGGCGAACCAGGTGACAAGCGGCATCATAGTTCCAGTTTTCTCTCCTGCAACCTGCAGCGCTAGTGGCTCAAGACGACAATTGGAGAGCTTCAATCACCAGCCTCGGTGGATCAGTTGGTTAAGGCGTTACCTTTCTGGCCAGAAGGTAGCGCCTGGGGCGGGTTCGAATCCCGCCCGGTTCACCGAGGGGGGAGTTGGTGTCAGTGCACAAATGCATATGATATCGGCGTCCTCGGGATAGGCTCCTGGCACAAGCTGCCAGGAACCCTGAAAGCTCCGGTGAGGCAAGCCTATGCTTTTAAAATATAGGGAGGACCTGATATTGTATGTATTTGTGCACTGACACCAACACCCGTTTTGCTAATTTAGAACGTCAAATTTCAAGCCTAGCCTTAAGCCTTAAGGCGTTTTTTGTGTTAATATATTTACATTTTTTAAGGGTTAACGATCAATATTATCCAAAAAATATTAATCAATATTTAAAAAATATTGTTTCAATATTTTAACAACATTGTTTGACAACATTGTCTCAACATTAATCAATATTAAAACAATATTTTTTCAATGTTTTCTGATTATTTTCTTAACAATGTTGTCGGCAATATTAAACAATATTGTTTCAATATTTTTACAATATTGTTTTGCTACTTGGGAGGGGGCGTTCCCTATGTTGTGCCCATTTTGGAAATGTGGTAACATCTATTTTTTTCATCTATTAAATATCCTCACCAATAATGCAAGACGTCAAATTTTGTTAGACTTTCAGTGCATGCTCAACCTTTTTAGAGCCTGGAAAATACGGACTTTTTTCTTTGGCTAGTGATATGGAGTTAGTTATATGAACATATCATGGATTTAAAAGTCAGGACCTGGGGATAGAGGATTTGCTTGGTAAGCTTAAACAATTCCTCATTGTTTCTATTAATAATATCATATTTACATTTTTTAAGGGTTAACGATCAATATTATCCAAAAAATATTAATCAATATTTAAAAAATATTGTTTTTTAACAATATTTTTTGTTTGTTGTTGTTGTTTGTTTTGTTAACAATATTTGATCGATATGAGTTTAACAACAGACAAAATAGAGCATTTACAAGCGGGTGACCTAATAGGACAGGATTGATAAGAGTACTTGGGGGCGAATCGTGTGTTCAAGCGGTATTGTTAAAATATCATACAAGTTACTTCAAATTAAAATTAAATTTTCTGGAAACCTTCGTTGTGGAAGAAATGGTAATACGCTATGGTTCATACTATTTTAATTTTATGATTAGGGGCTTTTGCCCCTATGAGCCACTAGTCTGTTGTATTTATTTATTTATATGTATAAATAAACATGTATATATGAATATATATTTATATAAACACATATAATATATATATATATATATATATATATATATATATATATCAGGACGTTCACAGAGTTTTGAGTCCAATTTCTCTTCCTACACCGCGCATCGAAGCCATCGCCTGGCTTCACAAGGTGGCTCCAAAACGCGGTGGTTTTAGAGATAATGACCGTGTTTTGAGCCTCACAGTGGTTTGGAGCCAGCTGGCTTCAAAAGCACGGACCGCATTTC
This sequence comes from Neoaliturus tenellus, assembly GCA_030545055.2. Taxonomy (NCBI): domain Eukaryota; kingdom Metazoa; phylum Arthropoda; class Insecta; order Hemiptera; family Cicadellidae; genus Neoaliturus; species Neoaliturus tenellus. Next base: position 109,818,897 of record CM061534.1, on the reverse strand, counting down.
GGAGCCAGCGTATAAACACGTGTGGCTTCAAAACGCTGTGAAAACGTAGAACGTAGTTGAAGTAATATATTGCTTTACTGGTGTTGGCATGTTCAATGCTGCTGTAATGACTGTAATATCTTAACAGGAGAAAGCTTAAAATAAATCAAAATTTTATAAAAACATGAAAATTGATTTTAAAATAAATAAATGTACATAATTTTTATCTTATGAGGGAAATAAAGTTTTTGAGATATAAATTTTGGTTACTATTTCGCAAAAGTTTCTTTTATACACTTTTGCATTATCTTAAAATAAACTAGGTTTTCCATGATGGCCTAGTTTACAAATAGTAAAAAATCCTTTTTCGCTACACTAGTGTGAAAAAGTTTATCACCTGCGAAAATTAATTATTATATTGTTTGCTACGTAGTTGGAAAGTTTACAACTGAAAGTACTGTTTACTCTCTTTTTTCTGATTTAAACAAATAAACCTTTGTTATTGTTTCACTCGGTTCCAGTGCTTTACAGCGTTATACCACCCAAAGGTCCCGGAACTCCCACGATTTTCGACGATTGTGAGCGTGGCCCAGTTACTTGGTCCGAACTTCCGTCGCGGTCGGGGACCACGACCACGTACGCGAGAACAGTTGCAGCCATCAGTGCGGGCGCACGACACGGGAGGGTGCTTCCCACTCACACCAAATAGGCTTATGTACATTCAGCGGAATACTACAAAGGGTGGAATAAAATATAGAGACACGGACTATACGATGGCTATACTGTCACATAATGTTTGTGTATTAACTCAGACCAAAATGATGTCAGTGTTTGAAAGTAAAATCTCCCTATGGTGTCATATTTTTTTGAAAGTAAAATCTCCCTATGGTGTCATATTTTTATACAGTAATAGTCCAGGCTCTAAACAGGTTGAGCATGCACTAAAAGTCTAACAAAATTTGACTTTTGATTATTGTTGGGAACATTTAGTAGATGTAAAAAATCGATGTTGCCACATTTCCAGAGTGGGCAAAACACGGGGGACGGGGGACGCCCCCTAGAGGAAGTCGTTAAGGGAACTGTAATGGCCTATGTCATGTTATATATCATTTTAAAGGTCTTTGAATGTAGATTCAAATGCCATAAACCCGATCTCTAAAAGTTGAATATAACACAAGTTATTGCATTTTGAAATTTCGATAATCTGCTTTTATGCAAAGTTGGACTGCCTGCCATTTCTGGCTCAAACGGTCATTTGAGGTCGAGTTGGCAACATTGTTTTCAAATCTATTTGAATTCTATTTATCTTCTCTTTGTAAAGATCCTGAAAATTAGGTTAAATGTTTTCTCATAAGTCTTCATTTGCCGTCTTCGATTGCTGTCCGAAATATTAATACTACAATATTATTTTCAGTCCAATTTGGGACAGCCCATGACATTCTTTTGAAATATTTAACGTAAGCTTTAGGATTATGTTTATCAAAAAACAATGCCGTAAAGCCGACCTAAAATGAACGATCGAGTCAGAAATGGCAGGCAGTCAAACTTTGCATAAAAAGTATTTTGCCGAAATTTTAAAACGCAATATCTCGCGTCATATTCAACCTTTAGAGGTCGGGTTTGTGGAATTTGAATATACATTCAAAGACCTTTAAAATGATATGCAACATGACATAGGTCATACAGTTTCCTCTATGACTTCCTCTAGCCCAAGTAGCAAAACAATATTGTCTCAATATTGTCGGCAATATTGTTTCAACATTGATAAATATTTGGCCAATATTGAATAATATTTTAACAATATTGTTACAATGTTTTCACGCAACAAAATACATTGTCTAGACAATATTGTGGCAATATTGTACAACATTGAAACAATATTGTCTGACAATATTGAGAAAATATTAGCAAAAGGAAAATAAAATATTGCTAAACTCTCAGTAGCAAAACAAATGTAATAAAATAGTTTGAAAATACTCTCAGTTGACAAATGAAAACGTCTTAAAGCCATTTAGAACAATACTAAAACATCAAAAATGTGTCGGCCGCAGCCAGGATTCGATCTCGCGACCTCCAGACTACTGCGTCTAGCCCTTACCGACTACGCCACGCCAGTTCGTATCAGATAGGGAATTTTTACACTACTTGGCTAGTTGATACACAAGTTCTCTTGTGTAAACCTATTTCCCGTGAAGGCCTATATGTTTATGTCACTGCAAATACGTACGTTAGGCCTTAACTAGAATTTCCTTACATAAGAATAAGAAATATTTCATGTCATAAATTAAACATGTTTGTATCATGTAGAAATATTTAACAAATCCATTTATTATATTACAATCAAATTACAAATTATATCTAACAAATTTATTAAACAATTACTATATTTGGTTGTATCAAACTAAAAAACAACATTATATCTAACAAATTTATTAAACCATTACTATATTTGGTTATATCAAACTAAAAAACAACATCACATAACCAACAAAACCCGACGATTAAACGACAACAATAACACTTGCCGGTCTATAGCAACGGGCGAACCAGGTGACAAGCGGCATCATAGTTCCAGTTTTCTCTCCTGCAACCTGCAGCGCTAGTGGCTCAAGACGACAATTGGAGAGCTTCAATCACCAGCCTCGGTGGATCAGTTGGTTAAGGCGTTACCTTTCTGGCCAGAAGGTAGCGCCTGGGGCGGGTTCGAATCCCGCCCGGTTCACCGAGGGGGGAGTTGGTGTCAGTGCACAAATGCATATGATATCGGCGTCCTCGGGATAGGCTCCTGGCACAAGCTGCCAGGAACCCTGAAAGCTCCGGTGAGGCAAGCCTATGCTTTTAAAATATAGGGAGGACCTGATATTGTATGTATTTGTGCACTGACACCAACACCCGTTTTGCTAATTTAGAACGTCAAATTTCAAGCCTAGCCTTAAGCCTTAAGGCGTTTTTTGTGTTAATATATTTACATTTTTTAAGGGTTAACGATCAATATTATCCAAAAAATATTAATCAATATTTAAAAAATATTGTTTCAATATTTTAACAACATTGTTTGACAACATTGTCTCAACATTTTTGAGCCAGCTGGCTTCAAAAGCACGGACCGCATTTCGGAGCCAGCGTATAAACACGTGTGGCTTCAAAACGCTGTGAAAACGTAGAACGTAGTTGAAGTAATATATTGCTTTACTGGTGTTGGCATGTTCAATGCTGCTGTAATGACTGTAATATCTTAACAGGAGAAAGCTTAAAATAAATCAAAATTTTATAAAAACATGAAAATTGATTTTAAAATAAATAAATGTACATAATTTTTATCTTATGAGGGAAATAAAGTTTTTGAGATATAAATTTTGGTTACTATTTCGCAAAAGTTTCTTTTATACACTTTTGCATTATCTTAAAATAAACTAGGTTTTCCATGATGGCCTAGTTTACAAATAGTAAAAAATCCTTTTTCGCTACACTAGTGTGAAAAAGTTTATCACCTGCGAAAATTAATTATTATATTGTTTGCTACGTAGTTGGAAAGTTTACAACTGAAAGTACTGTTTACTCTCTTTTTTCTGATTTAAACAAATAAACCTTTGTTATTGTTTCACTCGGTTCCAGTGCTTTACAGCGTTATACCACCCAAAGGTCCCGGAACTCCCACGATTTTCGACGATTGTGAGCGTGGCCCAGTTACTTGGTCCGAACTTCCGTCGCGGTCGGGGACCACGACCACGTACGCGAGAACAGTTGCAGCCATCAGTGCGGGCGCACGACACGGGAGGGTGCTTCCCACTCACACCAAATAGGCTTATGTACATTCAGCGGAATACTACAAAGGGTGGAATAAAATATAGAGACACGGACTATACGATGGCTATACTGTCACATAATGTTTGTGTATTAACTCAGACCAAAATGATGTCAGTGTTTGAAAGTAAAATCTCCCTATGGTGTCATATTTTTTTGAAAGTAAAATCTCCCTATGGTGTCATATTTTTATACAGTAATAGTCCAGGCTCTAAACAGGTTGAGCATGCACTAAAAGTCTAACAAAATTTGACTTTTGATTATTGTTGGGAACATTTAGTAGATGTAAAAAATCGATGTTGCCACATTTCCAGAGTGGGCAAAACACGGGGGACGGGGGACGCCCCCTAGAGGAAGTCGTTAAGGGAACTGTAATGGCCTATGTCATGTTATATATCATTTTAAAGGTCTTTGAATGTAGATTCAAATGCCATAAACCCGATCTCTAAAAGTTGAATATAACACAAGTTATTGCATTTTGAAATTTCGATAATCTGCTTTTATGCAAAGTTGGACTGCCTGCCATTTCTGGCTCAAACGGTCATTTGAGGTCGAGTTGGCAACATTGTTTTCAAATCTATTTGAATTCTATTTATCTTCTCTTTGTAAAGATCCTGAAAATTAGGTTAAATGTTTTCTCATAAGTCTTCATTTGCCGTCTTCGATTGCTGTCCGAAATATTAATACTACAATATTATTTTCAGTCCAATTTGGGACAGCCCATGACATTCTTTTGAAATATTTAACGTAAGCTTTAGGATTATGTTTATCAAAAAACAATGCCGTAAAGCCGACCTAAAATGAACGATCGAGTCAGAAATGGCAGGCAGTCAAACTTTGCATAAAAAGTATTTTGCCGAAATTTTAAAACGCAATATCTCGCGTCATATTCAACCTTTAGAGGTCGGGTTTGTGGAATTTGAATATACATTCAAAGACCTTTAAAATGATATGCAACATGACATAGGTCATACAGTTTCCTCTATGACTTCCTCTAGCCCAAGTAGCAAAACAATATTGTCTCAATATTGTCGGCAATATTGTTTCAACATTGATAAATATTTGGCCAATATTGAATAATATTTTAACAATATTGTTACAATGTTTTCACGCAACAAAATACATTGTCTAGACAATATTGTGGCAATATTGTACAACATTGAAACAATATTGTCTGACAATATTGAGAAAATATTAGCAAAAGGAAAATAAAATATTGCTAAACTCTCAGTAGCAAAACAAATGTAATAAAATAGTTTGAAAATACTCTCAGTTGACAAATGAAAACGTCTTAAAGCCATTTAGAACAATACTAAAACATCAAAAATGTGTCGGCCGCAGCCAGGATTCGATCTCGCGACCTCCAGACTACTGCGTCTAGCCCTTACCGACTACGCCACGCCAGTTCGTATCAGATAGGGAATTTTTACACTACTTGGCTAGTTGATACACAAGTTCTCTTGTGTAAACCTATTTCCCGTGAAGGCCTATATGTTTATGTCACTGCAAATACGTACGTTAGGCCTTAACTAGAATTTCCTTACATAAGAATAAGAAATATTTCATGTCATAAATTAAACATGTTTGTATCATGTAGAAATATTTAACAAATCCATTTATTATATTACAATCAAATTACAAATTATATCTAACAAATTTATTAAACAATTACTATATTTGGTTGTATCAAACTAAAAAACAACATTATATCTAACAAATTTATTAAACCATTACTATATTTGGTTATATCAAACTAAAAAACAACATCACATAACCAACAAAACCCGACGATTAAACGACAACAATAACACTTGCCGGTCTATAGCAACGGGCGAACCAGGTGACAAGCGGCATCATAGTTCCAGTTTTCTCTCCTGCAACCTGCAGCGCTAGTGGCTCAAGACGACAATTGGAGAGCTTCAATCACCAGCCTCGGTGGATCAGTTGGTTAAGGCGTTACCTTTCTGGCCAGAAGGTAGCGCCTGGGGCGGGTTCGAATCCCGCCCGGTTCACCGAGGGGGGAGTTGGTGTCAGTGCACAAATGCATATGATATCGGCGTCCTCGGGATAGGCTCCTGGCACAAGCTGCCAGGAACCCTGAAAGCTCCGGTGAGGCAAGCCTATGCTTTTAAAATATAGGGAGGACCTGATATTGTATGTATTTGTGCACTGACACCAACACCCGTTTTGCTAATTTAGAACGTCAAATTTCAAGCCTAGCCTTAAGCCTTAAGGCGTTTTTTGTGTTAATATATTTACATTTTTTAAGGGTTAACGATCAATATTATCCAAAAAATATTAATCAATATTTAAAAAATATTGTTTCAATATTTTAACAACATTGTTTGACAACATTGTCTCAACATTAATCAATATTAAAACAATATTTTTTCAATGTTTTCTGATTATTTTCTTAACAATGTTGTCGGCAATATTAAACAATATTGTTTCAATATTTTTACAATATTGTTTTGCTACTTGGGAGGGGGCGTTCCCTATGTATGAAATGTGGTAACATCTATTTTTTTCATCTATTAAATATCCTCACCAATAATGCAAGACGTCAAATTTTGTTAGACTTTCAGTGCATGCTCAACCTTTTTAGAGCCTGGAAAATACGGACTTTTTTCTTTGGCTAGTGATATGGAGTTAGTTATATGAACATATCATGGATTTAAAAGTCAGGACGTGGGGATAGAGGATTTGCTTGGTAAGCTTAAACAATTCCTCATTGTTTCTATTAATAATATCATCAGCAGACGACACACTAAAATCGTAAATTCTAAAATTCGTAAATCTAAAATTCGTAAATCTAAAATTCTAAAATTCGTAAAATTCGTAAATCGTAAAATCTAAAATCGTAGAATCGTAAATTTTTGTTTATAATAAGAATTTTACTCAAAATTTGTATGATGTATCCTGAATAATGTAGAATTAAAAATCAATATAAGATATTTATACTAAAAAAAAAAAAAAACAATTTAAAAGGGTTTTTGTCAAAACATGTAAACCAGTTTAAAATTATCCCAATACAGCAGCGTATTTAAGAATTACCGTGGTTTGTCATAATAGTATCGTCTCCTATTAGTCATCGTCTGGGGGCGCCAACCCCATGAGGCAGCAGCGGTCTGTTCGCAGAAAGGTCTTTATCTAGCTTCACAACAATATTTGGTCGATATGAGTTTAACAACAGACAAAATAGAGCATTTACAAGCGGGTGACCTAATAGGACAGGATTGATAAGAGTACTTGGGGGCGAATCGTGTGTTCAAGCGGTATTGTTAAAATATCATACAAGTTACTTCAAATTAAAATTAAATTTTCTGGAAACCTTCGTTGTGGAAGAAATGGTAATACGCTATGGTTCATACTATTTTAATTTTATGATTAGGGGCTTTTGCCCCTATGAGCCACTAGTCTGTTGTATTTATTTATTTATATGTATAAATAAACATGTATATATGAATATATATTTATATAAACACATATAATATATATATATATATATATATATATATATATATATATATATCAGGACGTTCACAGAGTTTTGAGTCCAATTTCTCTTCCTACACCGCGCATCGAAGCCATCGCCTGGCTTCACAAGGTGGCTCCAAAACGCGGTGGTTTTAGAGATAATGACCGTGTTTTGAGCCTCACAGTGGTTTGGAGCCAGCTGGCTTCAAAAGCACGGACCGCATTTCGGAGCCAGCGTATAAACACGTGTGGCTTCAAAACGCTGTGAAAACGTAGAACGTAGTTGAAGTAATATATTGCTTTACTGGTGTTGGCATGTTCAATGCTGCTGTAATGACTGTAATATCTTAACAGGAGAAAGCTTAAAATAAATCAAAATTTTATAAAAACATGAAAATTGATTTTAAAATAAATAAATGTACATAATTTTTATCTTATGAGGGAAATAAAGTTTTTGAGATATAAATTTTGGTTACTATTTCGCAAAAGTTTCTTTTATACACTTTTGCATTATCTTAAAATAAACTAGGTTTTCCATGATGGCCTAGTTTACAAATAGTAAAAAATCCTTTTTCGCTACACTAGTGTGAAAAAGTTTATCACCTGCGAAAATTAATTATTATATTGTTTGCTACGTAGTTGGAAAGTTTACAACTGAAAGTACTGTTTACTCTCTTTTTTCTGATTTAAACAAATAAACCTTTGTTATTGTTTCACTCGGTTCCAGTGCTTTACAGCGTTATACCACCCAAAGGTCCCGGAACTCCCACGATTTTCGACGATTGTGAGCGTGGCCCAGTTACTTGGTCCGAACTTCCGTCGCGGTCGGGGACCACGACCACGTACGCGAGAACAGTTGCAGCCATCAGTGCGGGCGCACGACACGGGAGGGTGCTTCCCACTCACACCAAATAGGCTTATGTACATTCAGCGGAATACTACAAAGGGTGGAATAAAATATAGAGACACGGACTATACGATGGCTATACTGTCACATAATGTTTGTGTATTAACTCAGACCAAAATGATGTCAGTGTTTGAAAGTAAAATCTCCCTATGGTGTCATATTTTTTTGAAAGTAAAATCTCCCTATGGTGTCATATTTTTATACAGTAATAGTCCAGGCTCTAAACAGGTTGAGCATGCACTAAAAGTCTAACAAAATTTGACTTTTGATTATTGTTGGGAACATTTAGTAGATGTAAAAAATCGATGTTGCCACATTTCCAGAGTGGGCAAAACACGGGGGACGGGGGACGCCCCCTAGAGGAAGTCGTTAAGGGAACTGTAATGGCCTATGTCATGTTATATATCATTTTAAAGGTCTTTGAATGTAGATTCAAATGCCATAAACCCGATCTCTAAAAGTTGAATATAACACAAGTTATTGCATTTTGAAATTTCGATAATCTGCTTTTATGCAAAGTTGGACTGCCTGCCATTTCTGGCTCAAACGGTCATTTGAGGTCGAGTTGGCAACATTGTTTTCAAATCTATTTGAATTCTATTTATCTTCTCTTTGTAAAGATCCTGAAAATTAGGTTAAATGTTTTCTCATAAGTCTTCATTTGCCGTCTTCGATTGCTGTCCGAAATATTAATACTACAATATTATTTTCAGTCCAATTTGGGACAGCCCATGACATTCTTTTGAAATATTTAACGTAAGCTTTAGGATTATGTTTATCAAAAAACAATGCCGTAAAGCCGACCTAAAATGAACGATCGAGTCAGAAATGGCAGGCAGTCAAACTTTGCATAAAAAGTATTTTGCCGAAATTTTAAAACGCAATATCTCGCGTCATATTCAACCTTTAGAGGTCGGGTTTGTGGAATTTGAATATACATTCAAAGACCTTTAAAATGATATGCAACATGACATAGGTCATACAGTTTCCTCTATGACTTCCTCTAGCCCAAGTAGCAAAACAATATTGTCTCAATATTGTCGGCAATATTGTTTCAACATTGATAAATATTTGGCCAATATTGAATAATATTTTAACAATATTGTTACAATGTTTTCACGCAACAAAATACATTGTCTAGACAATATTGTGGCAATATTGTACAACATTGAAACAATATTGTCTGACAATATTGAGAAAATATTAGCAAAAGGAAAATAAAATATTGCTAAACTCTCAGTAGCAAAACAAATGTAATAAAATAGTTTGAAAATACTCTCAGTTGACAAATGAAAACGTCTTAAAGCCATTTAGAACAATACTAAAACATCAAAAATGTGTCGGCCGCAGCCAGGATTCGATCTCGCGACCTCCAGACTACTGCGTCTAGCCCTTACCGACTACGCCACGCCAGTTCGTATCAGATAGGGAATTTTTACACTACTTGGCTAGTTGATACACAAGTTCTCTTGTGTAAACCTATTTCCCGTGAAGGCCTATATGTTTATGTCACTGCAAATACGTACGTTAGGCCTTAACTAGAATTTCCTTACATAAGAATAAGAAATATTTCATGTCATAAATTAAACATGTTTGTATCATGTAGAAATATTTAACAAATCCATTTATTATATTACAATCAAATTACAAATTATATCTAACAAATTTATTAAACAATTACTATATTTGGTTGTATCAAACTAAAAAACAACATTATATCTAACAAATTTATTAAACCATTACTATATTTGGTTATATCAAACTAAAAAACAACATCACATAACCAACAAAACCCGACGATTAAACGACAACAATAACACTTGCCGGTCTATAGCAACGGGCGAACCAGGTGACAAGCGGCATCATAGTTCCAGTTTTCTCTCCTGCAACCTGCAGCGCTAGTGGCTCAAGACGACAATTGGAGAGCTTCAATCACCAGCCTCGGTGGATCAGTTGGTTAAGGCGTTACCTTTCTGGCCAGAAGGTAGCGCCTGGGGCGGGTTCGAATCCCGCCCGGTTCACCGAGGGGGGAGTTGGTGTCAGTGCACAAATGCATATGATATCGGCGTCCTCGGGATAGGCTCCTGGCACAAGCTGCCAGGAACCCTGAAAGCTCCGGTGAGGCAAGCCTATGCTTTTAAAATATAGGGAGGACCTGATATTGTATGTATTTGTGCACTGACACCAACACCCGTTTTGCTAATTTAGAACGTCAAATTTCAAGCCTAGCCTTAAGCCTTAAGGCGTTTTTTGTGTTAATATATTTACATTTTTTAAGGGTTAACGATCAATATTATCCAAAAAATATTAATCAATATTTAAAAAATATTGTTTCAATATTTTAACAACATTGTTTGACAACATTGTCTCAACATTAATCAATATTAAAACAATATTTTTTCAATGTTTTCTGATTATTTTCTTAACAATGTTGTCGGCAATATTAAACAATATTGTTTCAATATTTTTACAATATTGTTTTGCTACTTGGGAGGGGGCGTTCCCTATGTTGTGCCCATTTTGGAAATGTGGTAACATCTATTTTTTTCATCTATTAAATATCCTCACCAATAATGCAAGACGTCAAATTTTGTTAGACTTTCAGTGCATGCTCAACCTTTTTAGAGCCTGGAAAATACGGACTTTTTTCTTTGGCTAGTGATATGGAGTTAGTTATATGAACATATCATGGATTTAAAAGTCAGGACCTGGGGATAGAGGATTTGCTTGGTAAGCTTAAACAATTCCTCATTGTTTCTATTAATAATATCATCAGCAGACGACACACTAAAATCGTAAATTCTAAAATTCGTAAATCTAAAATTCGTAAATCTAAAATTCTAAAATTCGTAAAATTCGTAAATCGTAAAATCTAAAATCGTAGAATCGTAAATTTTTGTTTATAATAAGAATTTTACTCAAAATTTGTATGATGTATCCTGAATAATGTAGAATTAAAAATCAATATAAGATATTTATACTAAAAAAAAAAAAAAAAACAATTTAAAAGGGTTTTTGTCAAAACATGTAAACCAGTTTAAAATTATCCCAATACAGCAGCGTATTTAAGAATTACCGTGGTTTGTCATAATAGTATCGTCTCCTATTAGTCATCGTCTGGGGGCGCCAACCCCATGAGGCAGCAGCGGTCTGTTCGCAGAAAGGTCTTTATCTAGCTTCCACCACCTTCCGCCTTCACTGCCGCTCCACGCCAAAGTGCTAGCTTAGCTCTAGCTGTAAATAAGTAGTATAGATTCGCACACGCACTAGATCATCAGCTTTAAAGTTACACGTTACTTTTGATAACCAGTTATGTATATCGATAGAAAAAAATATTTAACTTAAGAAATCTTTATTTAAATAAGAAGATAGAAAGTCTGCAAAAAACTAGAAAACAATTTATAATTATAATTTTCATTGCTGAAAAGGACAATTGATCATGTTATAGAGTATAGTAATACAAAAATCTCAAAATAAAAGTTAACTTTTACTGCACCGACACATCCCGGACTGATGTGGGGAGGACGATGCTCGCCGACCGGGCCGGGCTACGACGACACATCAACGACTCGACACCGACAAATCGGCGAGTGTGAAACACTTCTATAATATCTAATTGAAAATGCTGCCAAACGATATCGGGACGATATCGTGACGACACCGTCTATTGCACCAATCGACGACAACGACACGACAACGACTTTTTTGCAGAGTGTCGTCAAGTGTGAAAACGGTACATAAGATAACATTGATTTTGGTGCTCGACGATATCGTCGAGATATTGTGTCGTTGACGTGTCGTCAAGTGTGAAAGCGCCCATTGTAGAACTAAAACATCTGTTCTTTCTAATTTTCTAGCAGTTGCTTTTACAACAGCTGTCCAATGATTCATTCAATTCTTCTTTCTCCATAAGATTAACATTGGAACTTTGAAAGCCTGTGGGGCGTAGCCCTGGAGTCCGATGTGAATTAGAATGTGATTCTGCTCATCTACATGATTATACCTTTCTAACGGTATGCTTGGATTTATCCTGCGATGCACACGAGCTGAGAAAAAAGGAGGAAATAAAACATACTTGCGTATTAATATATAGAAGATTATATCTATCTATATATTAATAGGCAAGCATGTTTCGTTTCCTCCTTTTTTCTCAGCTCGTGTGCATTGCAGGAGAAATCCATGCATACCGTTACAAAGGTATAGTCCTGTAGATGAGCAGAATCCCATTCTAATTCACATCGGACTCCAGGGCTACGCCCCACAGGCTTTCAAAGTTCCAATGTTAATCTTATGGGAGAAGGATAATTGAATCATTAGACAGCTGTGTAATAAGAAATAAGGAAGAACAGATATAAAAAATTTTAAAACTAATTGTCTCAAGATCAACAGAATGATTGGTCGAATTTCGACCAGGAGGCGATCTCTAGTATATATAATTCTGTAAGCGATATTTCTTGAGCAAAATTGTGAGCGTCATACAGATTGCAGAAAGATGGGAGGGGTCTCAAATTAAAGGTCTCGGTGTCCTGCACGAGGGAAAACTATCGGCGTGTCCATAATATTAACAGAAAATGAGAAATCACGTAAAACGTCCTCCATAAGAATAGCATGGGGATTAAAAAAAAGTCTGCTTTGTATACATATTGGACAGAACACATACAGCTTACCTTGAAGAAGTTGAACAAAGGTCTATTCTGCCTTAGAAGACTGAAAAACAATGTCAGTGAAGAAGTCTTAATTCAAGTTTACTATGCATACATTCATTCTATACTCAGTTATGGCACACTGTTGTGGGGAAAATCAAAAAATTCAATTCAACTATTCAAAATTCAAAAAAAGGCTTTGAGAACCATTTGTGGAGTCCCATCCAAAACACATTGTAGACCTTTATTTCAAAAATTGAACATCATGTCTGTTCCATCTATATATGTCTTCCAGTCTCTAATACTTAAGAAAAATATTCAAAATTACAGTGAAAATAACATATGTCATGAACACAATACACGATCAAAGAACCATTTAAAAATTAATAGATTAAAATATGCAAAGTCTCAAAAAATGTATTCATATTTAAATGTAAAATTTTTTAATGCTCTATCTAAAGAAGTTAAAGGATTATCAACAGAAAAATTCAAGAGTTACATCAAACTATTATTAACAGAAAACTGTCTCTATTCAACAAATGAATATTTTAAAATAGTTGTAAATTAGCAGCCTATATATGTGCATAAGTATTTATATATATATTGTAATGCATCAATGATGCCTTATACAATAAAGATTATTATTATTATTATTAAAACATGTGTTATGGTTTAATTTCAAAATGAGACACAGATGATAACATTGAGTGAAGATAACAAAATAATTCACACCAAGAGAAGCAATCTATATAATAACTAGGAATACGCTCCGATGTCCGTCCCGTACGAGAATTTTTACTCACATTTTACGTTATTAGGTGACGCTTTTTTATGATTTTTTTTTTAGGGAGAGGTGAGAAAAATGCATTACGCACACAGGTGGCAAGCCTGTAGTGTAGGGCTCCCCTAAAAAACGGGCTTACCCACTAAAAAACCTCCTCTACTCTTCAGGATTCTATCCTGGAATTGTTTATCACATTACGTCAGGCTAGGCCTAAATTTGGCTAACGCCGGTGGAGCTCGCTCCTTATCGAGCCACTCGATCAAGGGATCTGGGCCACTTCGCGGTCCAGAACGGTTTTCTTTTCCAGGAGGATGCCCCGGACGAACTGTAATAAACAATCTCAGTTGCCCTCATCCTCCAAGATCTTTTGGCAGACCGAGTCCACCAAAAATGCACCAAAAATTTGTGTGGCCTCCAGGCGGGGCCCTTCCCAACGGGGGCAGCGGAAGAAGGTGTGTTCCGCATCGTCGGGAACGCCCGGGCAATAAATGCAGTCCGGTGAACCGGTCTTAAACATCCGGTTCAGGTACGACCGAAAATAGCCGTGAATTGTCAAGAATTGGCCGCCGTTCCACCCGTGGTTGGACGTGCTTGATAAGTCGCGCAGTCCATCGTCCTCGGGTGTCGTGCTCCCAGCTGTGTTGCCACTGCTGGAAGGTTCGGGAGCGCTCTGGTGTTCTTGCCGTGTCCTTGCCAATCTCGCCTTGTCTCTGATAAATTGCCTTCCTCTCTCCTGCCAAGAGTTTGACAGGGATACTCCGGAGACCACCAGGACGGCAAGCTCGGACACTGTCCGGTAGGCGGAACACACCCCGAGCGCCGCTCGACGTTGAACCCGGGCGAGTCGCAACCTGTACTATTCTTTATCGAGAGCGTCTGCCCACACCTCTGCTCCATAAAGAAGCACGAACTGAACCGCGGACATCAACAGACGTCTTCTGCTGGATCGTGGAACCCCGACATTGGCCATCAGCCTACTAAGGTAAGTGACTACCTTAGCGGCCTTGTCCGCCGTACGGAATATCTGATCCCTCCAGCTTTACTTGGTGTCCACCATAGTCCCGAAGTACTTAGCAGCACGTGTTGATTGGACCACCTCCCTTCCCACTCGGAACAGAATGACGGTGTCTATCCTCTTCTTCGTAAGGATCACACTCCCCGTCTTACGGAGAGCAAGCGAGAGACCGTGATCGGACATCCATGTGTTGACCACACGCATGACTCGGTTCAACTTTAGTTGGGCCAGCTCAACGTTGCATGCGACAATGAGAGCTGTGACATCATCGGCGTACCCAACCAAAGTGGTTTTCTCAGGCATCTCCGACCTCAGGAGGCTGTCATAGGCAACATTCCAGAGATCCTGGCCGAGTATTGAATCTTGCGCGGCACCAGAAGTGACTTCCATCGTCCATGTTCCGTCCCTCGTGTCGTAAATATGGCTTTGAGAGCGGAGATAATCCTCGATGAGTCGCAACAGATATGCAGGAACGCGAAAGGTGTTGCGAAGCGCACCCAACATATCGAACCACCTCGCCGAGTTAAAGGCATTCTTGACATAAGCTTAACAAGAAGCTCTACTCAGCGAGAGAAATAGTTGTGGCTCTCGGCTCTCTTCACAGCTCTCCATGGACTTCGGTGATAGCGTCAATCGTTGACCGTCCCTTTCTGAAGCCATACTGACGGGGGCATGAGTCCCTGGCAGCGTCCATGGCAGAGGTCAGGCTGGAACGGATCAGCTTCTCGAACAGCTTCCCAGCCGTGTCTAACGTGTAGAATGGCCTATGGGACGACGACAGCTCGGGATCACCTTTGCCCTTGCTGATCCGTACAAGTCTTGCGGTTTTCCATAGGGAGCCGGAAACACCCCTTCTACCAAACAGGCATTGTACATTCTCAACAACAAGTCAGCATTAATTGAAAATACTTTCTTTAAAGCCTCGCTGGGAATCCCGTCCGGGTCAGGAGCCTTGTTGCTCTTTAGGGAGAGAATGGAGGTTTCCTTCTCCTCGGATGTGAAGAGTGGAAAGTCATCTAACCATCCGAAGTCAACCGGCGTACATCCTAGGCCTAGCCTACAAATAAATATATACAAAGAATGATTTTAGCTAAGACCTCAAAACAAGCAAGTAACTTAATAATAATTATGCTTACAATATTAAAGGTAGCCTAAATAGATTGTAGAGCGAAAAAAAACAATTCAATTTAAAATCCATGATTGCAAATTAATAAAAATCAAGTAATGTAAGTATTGTAGAATTACGCACTTAATGCATATTTTGTTACCTGAGACATAGGCTACAATGGCACAACACATTCTAATTAGTTGTTCAATTTAAATCTTTCTCCCAAATAGATATTAGTTGTATCCCATAAATTAGTTAATCGCACAATTCCGTACGACATTAATTCATTCCACATCAACATGCCTATCTTTTGGTAAAATTTATAACTTCAACAAGTAAACATCAGTGTTGATCTATTTAATTTAACAAATAGGTCTGTCAAAATATCAATTAAATTTTATTTCAAAACATAACATAACGGCGATCAGATATAAACAAGTAAAGGTTATGTTGTTTTCAGCATACAGCGACAACTCAGCTGCGATGGGGGAAAATAAACTGATCATAGCAACTACATTAGTCAAATCATGTAGCCTAAACAACTAAAGTTCTGTCAAAAATTCCGAAAAATAAGCTTTTTTAATACTTGAAAATAATTGCTCGATTATAGTTTATTACCTAGTTTAAAATACTTAAAATCTAACCTGAGAATTTCATTGAAATCAAATTAGTAATAAAAAAGCCTTTTGGGGGTCAAAAATTCGCCTAAGAGAAATTTAAAGTCGATCTAAAAGAATTTTATACTCTATGTTCCATATAGTAAAAATTCAATTAATTCTGTAAGCGAAATTTCTTGGACAAAATTGTGAGCGTTTTACAAATCGCAGGAAGATGGTAGGAGTCTCAAATTAAAGGTTTCGGTCCAATAAAGCGCATCCATAAGTTACAAGGAAATGAGAAATATAGTAAAACGTCCTCCTTTTAAGAATAGCATGGGGATTAGAATTTTTAAATGTCTTCTTTGTGTACTACATTGAAACATATGTTTTGGTTTTATTTTAAAATGAGAGACAGATGATAAAATTTTGTAAAGAACTATTCCTAGCGAAATGATAAAAATTAACCCTAGAGTTTTAATACTATAATAAGACGTTTTGTTGCTTTGAGCTACTAAATATTATTCTATCAGGAGAGTTAACCTTACATACTATTACAAATTGATTGCCGATTTTACTGTAGTTACTATAATTTAAATTGTAAAAAAAAAAACTGATCGTTGATAGAGATGCAATGGGCGATGAATTGTGGTTTGAGAAACACCTCCATTATTCCCATTGTTTTGGTCTTATTTTAAGACGAAGAGTGTCAAATAATCATATTGAATGACGATGACACATTAATTAATTGATACTTAAAGTGTATTAGTCTGTGAAGTTTTGGTATTCTGTTAGCTGAATTTTCCGAGAAACCTTTTTGTCATTTCATGGATTGTAGGATTATAGAAGACGAGTTAAAATCAAAGACGTTTGTCCTACATACTAGAGAAAAATACAGCAGGTAAAAAACTTAACAATAAAATGGGTAATATATAAGAATGATTATTTTCTAAAAGATTCTCCATGTAGTGATTTTTAAAAAATCTGCTTTGTTTACACAAAATTTGATTAGGAATGATGAATATTCACAGCAAGTGAAGATGCACTTTGAGGCGCTGTGTTTAAATTTTGTGACTAAAACATAAAAAGTAAAAAACTGACAGGAGCTAAAAATCTATGTTTTTTTTTTTTTATTGCCGCTTTTCTTTTTTTACTTTGACTTTGACTCATGTTATATTAAAAAGCCGTCACAGCTCAATTAAGGGACTACGATTTCTTTCAAAACTTATTTTCCATGGATCGATATGAGTTTAACAACAGACAAAATAGAGCATTTACAAGCGGGTGACCTAATAGGACAGGATTGATAAGAGTACTTGGGGGCGAATCGTGTGTTCAAGCGGTATTGTTAAAATATCATACAAGTTACTTCAAATTAAAATTAAATTTTCTGGAAACCTTCGTTGTGGAAGAAATGGTAATACGCTATGGTTCATACTATTTTAATTTTATGATTAGGGGCTTTTGCCCCTATGAGCCACTAGTCTGTTGTATTTATTTATTTATATGTATAAATAAACATGTATATATGAATATATATTTATATAAACACATATAATATATATATATATATATATATATATATATATATATATATATATATATCAGGACGTTCACAGAGTTTTGAGTCCAATTTCTCTTCCTACACCGCGCATCGAAGCCATCGCCTGGCTTCACAAGGTGGCTCCAAAACGCGGTGGTTTTAGAGATAATGACCGTGTTTTGAGCCTCACAGTGGTTTGGAGCCAGCTGGCTTCAAAAGCACGGACCGCATTTCGGAGCCAGCGTATAAACACGTGTGGCTTCAAAACGCTGTGAAAACGTAGAACGTAGTTGAAGTAATATATTGCTTTACTGGTGTTGGCATGTTCAATGCTGCTGTAATGACTGTAATATCTTAACAGGAGAAAGCTTAAAATAAATCAAAATTTTATAAAAACATGAAAATTGATTTTAAAATAAATAAATGTACATAATTTTTATCTTATGAGGGAAATAAAGTTTTTGAGATATAAATTTTGGTTACTATTTCGCAAAAGTTTCTTTTATACACTTTTGCATTATCTTAAAATAAACTAGGTTTTCCATGATGGCCTAGTTTACAAATAGTAAAAAATCCTTTTTCGCTACACTAGTGTGAAAAAGTTTATCACCTGCGAAAATTAATTATTATATTGTTTGCTACGTAGTTGGAAAGTTTACAACTGAAAGTACTGTTTACTCTCTTTTTTCTGATTTAAACAAATAAACCTTTGTTATTGTTTCACTCGGTTCCAGTGCTTTACAGCGTTATACCACCCAAAGGTCCCGGAACTCCCACGATTTTCGACGATTGTGAGCGTGGCCCAGTTACTTGGTCCGAACTTCCGTCGCGGTCGGGGACCACGACCACGTACGCGAGAACAGTTGCAGCCATCAGTGCGGGCGCACGACACGGGAGGGTGCTTCCCACTCACACCAAATAGGCTTATGTACATTCAGCGGAATACTACAAAGGGTGGAATAAAATATAGAGACACGGACTATACGATGGCTATACTGTCACATAATGTTTGTGTATTAACTCAGACCAAAATGATGTCAGTGTTTGAAAGTAAAATCTCCCTATGGTGTCATATTTTTTTGAAAGTAAAATCTCCCTATGGTGTCATATTTTTATACAGTAATAGTCCAGGCTCTAAACAGGTTGAGCATGCACTAAAAGTCTAACAAAATTTGACTTTTGATTATTGTTGGGAACATTTAGTAGATGTAAAAAATCGATGTTGCCACATTTCCAGAGTGGGCAAAACACGGGGGACGGGGGACGCCCCCTAGAGGAAGTCGTTAAGGGAACTGTAATGGCCTATGTCATGTTATATATCATTTTAAAGGTCTTTGAATGTAGATTCAAATGCCATAAACCCGATCTCTAAAAGTTGAATATAACACAAGTTATTGCATTTTGAAATTTCGATAATCTGCTTTTATGCAAAGTTGGACTGCCTGCCATTTCTGGCTCAAACGGTCATTTGAGGTCGAGTTGGCAACATTGTTTTCAAATCTATTTGAATTCTATTTATCTTCTCTTTGTAAAGATCCTGAAAATTAGGTTAAATGTTTTCTCATAAGTCTTCATTTGCCGTCTTCGATTGCTGTCCGAAATATTAATACTACAATATTATTTTCAGTCCAATTTGGGACAGCCCATGACATTCTTTTGAAATATTTAACGTAAGCTTTAGGATTATGTTTATCAAAAAACAATGCCGTAAAGCCGACCTAAAATGAACGATCGAGTCAGAAATGGCAGGCAGTCAAACTTTGCATAAAAAGTATTTTGCCGAAATTTTAAAACGCAATATCTCGCGTCATATTCAACCTTTAGAGGTCGGGTTTGTGGAATTTGAATATACATTCAAAGACCTTTAAAATGATATGCAACATGACATAGGTCATACAGTTTCCTCTATGACTTCCTCTAGCCCAAGTAGCAAAACAATATTGTCTCAATATTGTCGGCAATATTGTTTCAACATTGATAAATATTTGGCCAATATTGAATAATATTTTAACAATATTGTTACAATGTTTTCACGCAACAAAATACATTGTCTAGACAATATTGTGGCAATATTGTACAACATTGAAACAATATTGTCTGACAATATTGAGAAAATATTAGCAAAAGGAAAATAAAATATTGCTAAACTCTCAGTAGCAAAACAAATGTAATAAAATAGTTTGAAAATACTCTCAGTTGACAAATGAAAACGTTTTAAAGCCATTTAGAACAATACTAAAACATCAAAAATGTGTCGGCCGCAGCCAGGATTCGATCTCGCGACCTCCAGACTACTGCGTCTAGCCCTTACCGACTACGCCACGCCAGTTCGTATCAGATAGGGAATTTTTACACTACTTGGCTAGTTGATACACAAGTTCTCTTGTGTAAACCTATTTCCCGTGAAGGCCTATATGTTTATGTCACTGCAAATACGTACGTTAGGCCTTAACTAGAATTTCCTTACATAAGAATAAGAAATATTTCATGTCATAAATTAAACATGTTTGTATCATGTAGAAATATTTAACAAATCCATTTATTATATTACAATCAAATTACAAATTATATCTAACAAATTTATTAAACAATTACTATATTTGGTTGTATCAAACTAAAAAACAACATTATATCTAACAAATTTATTAAACCATTACTATATTTGGTTATATCAAACTAAAAAACAACATCACATAACCAACAAAACCCGACGATTAAACGACAACAATAACACTTGCCGGTCTATAGCAACGGGCGAACCAGGTGACAAGCGGCATCATAGTTCCAGTTTTCTCTCCTGCAACCTGCAGCGCTAGTGGCTCAAGACGACAATTGGAGAGCTTCAATCACCAGCCTCGGTGGATCAGTTGGTTAAGGCGTTACCTTTCTGGCCAGAAGGTAGCGCCTGGGGCGGGTTCGAATCCCGCCCGGTTCACCGAGGGGGGAGTTGGTGTCAGTGCACAAATGCATATGATATCGGCGTCCTCGGGATAGGCTCCTGGCACAAGCTGCCAGGAACCCTGAAAGCTCCGGTGAGGCAAGCCTATGCTTTTAAAATATAGGGAGGACCTGATATTGTATGTATTTGTGCACTGACACCAACACCCGTTTTGCTAATTTAGAACGTCAAATTTCAAGCCTAGCCTTGAGCCTTAAGGCGTTTTTTGTGTTAGTATATTTACATTTTTTAAGGGTTAACGATCAATATTATCCAAAAAATATTAATCAATATTTAAAAAATATTGTTTTTTAACAATATTTTTTGTTTGTTGTTGTTGTTTGTTTTGTTAACAATATTTGATCGATATGAGTTTAACAACAGACAAAATAGAGCATTTACAAGCGGGTGACCTAATAGGACAGGATTGATAAGAGTACTTGGGGCGAATCGTGTGTTCAAGCGGTATTGTTAAAATATCATACAAGTTACTTCAAATTAAAATTAAATTTTCTGGAAACCTTCGTTGTGGAAGAAATGGTAATACGCTATGGTTCATACTATTTTAATTTTATGATTAGGGGCTTTTGCCCCTATGAGCCACTAGTCTGTTACCACTAGACCAAAATGATGTCAGTGTTTGAAAGTAAAATCTCCCTATGGTGTCATATTTTTTTGAAAGTAAAATCTCCCTATGGTGTCATATTTTTATACAGTAATAGTCCAGGCTCTAAACAGGTTGAGCATGCACTAAAAGTCTAACAAAATTTGACTTTTGATTATTGTTGGGAACATTTAGTAGATGTAAAAAATCGATGTTGCCACATTTCCAGAGTGGGCAAAACACGGGGGACGGGGGACGCCCCCTAGAGGAAGTCGTTAAGGGAACTGTAATGGCCTATGTCATGTTATATATCATTTTAAAGGTCTTTGAATGTAGATTCAAATGCCATAAACCCGATCTCTAAAAGTTGAATATAACACAAGTTATTGCATTTTGAAATTTCGATAATCTGCTTTTATGCAAAGTTGGACTGCCTGCCATTTCTGGCTCAAACGGTCATTTGAGGTCGAGTTGGCAACATTGTTTTCAAATCTATTTGAATTCTATTTATCTTCTCTTTGTAAAGATCCTGAAAATTAGGTTAAATGTTTTCTCATAAGTCTTCATTTGCCGTCTTCGATTGCTGTCCGAAATATTAATACTACAATATTATTTTCAGTCCAATTTGGGACAGCCCATGACATTCTTTTGAAATATTTAACGTAAGCTTTAGGATTATGTTTATCAAAAAACAATGCCGTAAAGCCGACCTAAAATGAACGATCGAGTCAGAAATGGCAGGCAGTCAAACTTTGCATAAAAAGTATTTTGCCGAAATTTTAAAACGCAATATCTCGCGTCATATTCAACCTTTAGAGGTCGGGTTTGTGGAATTTGAATATACATTCAAAGACCTTTAAAATGATATGCAACATGACATAGGTCATACAGTTTCCTCTATGACTTCCTCTAGCCCAAGTAGCAAAACAATATTGTCTCAATATTGTCGGCAATATTGTTTCAACATTGATAAATATTTGGCCAATATTGAATAATATTTTAACAATATTGTTACAATGTTTTCACGCAACAAAATACATTGTCTAGACAATATTGTGGCAATATTGTACAACATTGAAACAATATTGTCTGACAATATTGAGAAAATATTAGCAAAAGGAAAATAAAATATTGCTAAACTCTCAGTAGCAAAACAAATGTAATAAAATAGTTTGAAAATACTCTCAGTTGACAAATGAAAACGTTTTAAAGCCATTTAGAACAATACTAAAACATCAAAAATGTGTCGGCCGCAGCCAGGATTCGATCTCGCGACCTCCAGACTACTGCGTCTAGCCCTTACCGACTACGCCACGCCAGTTCGTATCAGATAGGGAATTTTTACACTACTTGGCTAGTTGATACACAAGTTCTCTTGTGTAAACCTATTTCCCGTGAAGGCCTATATGTTTATGTCACTGCAAATACGTACGTTAGGCCTTAACTAGAATTTCCTTACATAAGAATAAGAAATATTTCATGTCATAAATTAAACATGTTTGTATCATGTAGAAATATTTAACAAATCCATTTATTATATTACAATCAAATTACAAATTATATCTAACAAATTTATTAAACAATTACTATATTTGGTTGTATCAAACTAAAAAACAACATTATATCTAACAAATTTATTAAACCATTACTATATTTGGTTATATCAAACTAAAAAACAACATCACATAACCAACAAAACCCGACGATTAAACGACAACAATAACACTTGCCGGTCTATAGCAACGGGCGAACCAGGTGACAAGCGGCATCATAGTTCCAGTTTTCTCTCCTGCAACCTGCAGCGCTAGTGGCTCAAGACGACAATTGGAGAGCTTCAATCACCAGCCTCGGTGGATCAGTTGGTTAAGGCGTTACCTTTCTGGCCAGAAGGTAGCGCCTGGGGCGGGTTCGAATCCCGCCCGGTTCACCGAGGGGGGAGTTGGTGTCAGTGCACAAATGCATATGATATCGGCGTCCTCGGGATAGGCTCCTGGCACAAGCTGCCAGGAACCCTGAAAGCTCCGGTGAGGCAAGCCTATGCTTTTAAAATATAGGGAGGACCTGATATTGTATGTATTTGTGCACTGACACCAACACCCGTTTTGCTAATTTAGAACGTCAAATTTCAAGCCTAGCCTTGAGCCTTAAGGCGTTTTTTGTGTTAGTATATTTACATTTTTTAAGGGTTAACGATCAATATTATCCAAAAAATATTAATCAATATTTAAAAAATATTGTTTTTTAACAATATTTTTTGTTTGTTGTTGTTGTTTGTTTTGTTAACAATATTTGATCGATATGAGTTTAACAACAGACAAAATAGAGCATTTACAAGCGGGTGACCTAATAGGACAGGATTGATAAGAGTACTTGGGGGCGAATCGTGTGTTCAAGCGGTATTGTTAAAATATCATACAAGTTACTTCAAATTAAAATTAAATTTTCTGGAAACCTTCGTTGTGGAAGAAATGGTAATACGCTATGGTTCATACTATTTTAATTTTATGATTAGGGGCTTTTGCCCCTATGAGCCACTAGTCTGTTGTATTTATTTATTTATATGTATAAATAAACATGTATATATGAATATATATTTATATAAACACATATAATATATATATATATATATATATATATATATATATATATATATATATATATATATATATATCAGGACGTTCACAGAGTTTTGAGTCCAATTTCTCTTCCTACACCGCGCATCGAAGCCATCGCCTGGCTTCACAAGGTGGCTCCAAAACGCGGTGGTTTTAGAGATAATGACCGTGTTTTGAGCCTCACAGGGGCTTTTGCCCCTATGAGCCACTAGTCTGTTGTATTTATTTATTTATATGTATAAATAAACATGTATATATGAATATATATTTATATAAACACATATAATATATATATATATATATATATATATATATATATATATATATATATCAGGACGTTCACAGAGTTTTGAGTCCAATTTCTCTTCCTACACCGCGCATCGAAGCCATCGCCTGGCTTCACAAGGTGGCTCCAAAACGCGGTGGTTTTAGAGATAATGACCGTGTTTTGAGCCTCACAGTGGTTTGGAGCCAGCTGGCTTCAAAAGCACGGACCGCATTTCGGAGCCAGCGTATAAACACGTGTGGCTTCAAAACGCTGTGAAAACGTAGAACGTAGTTGAAGTAATATATTGCTTTACTGGTGTTGGCATGTTCAATGCTGCTGTAATGACTGTAATATCTTAACAGGAGAAAGCTTAAAATAAATCAAAATTTTATAAAAACATGAAAATTGATTTTAAAATAAATAAATGTACATAATTTTTATCTTATGAGGGAAATAAAGTTTTTGAGATATAAATTTTGGTTACTATTTCGCAAAAGTTTCTTTTATACACTTTTGCATTATCTTAAAATAAACTAGGTTTTCCATGATGGCCTAGTTTACAAATAGTAAAAAATCCTTTTTCGCTACACTAGTGTGAAAAAGTTTATCACCTGCGAAAATTAATTATTATATTGTTTGCTACGTAGTTGGAAAGTTTACAACTGAAAGTACTGTTTACTCTCTTTTTTCTGATTTAAACAAATAAACCTTTGTTATTGTTTCACTCGGTTCCAGTGCTTTACAGCGTTATACCACCCAAAGGTCCCGGAACTCCCACGATTTTCGACGATTGTGAGCGTGGCCCAGTTACTTGGTCCGAACTTCCGTCGCGGTCGGGGACCACGACCACGTACGCGAGAACAGTTGCAGCCATCAGTGCGGGCGCACGACACGGGAGGGTGCTTCCCACTCACACCAAATAGGCTTATGTACATTCAGCGGAATACTACAAAGGGTGGAATAAAATATAGAGACACGGACTATACGATGGCTATACTGTCACATAATGTTTGTGTATTAACTCAGACCAAAATGATGTCAGTGTTTGAAAGTAAAATCTCCCTATGGTGTCATATTTTTTTGAAAGTAAAATCTCCCTATGGTGTCATATTTTTATACAGTAATAGTCCAGGCTCTAAACAGGTTGAGCATGCACTAAAAGTCTAACAAAATTTGACTTTTGATTATTGTTGGGAACATTTAGTAGATGTAAAAAATCGATGTTGCCACATTTCCAGAGTGGGCAAAACACGGGGGACGGGGGACGCCCCCTAGAGGAAGTCGTTAAGGGAACTGTAATGGCCTATGTCATGTTATATATCATTTTAAAGGTCTTTGAATGTAGATTCAAATGCCATAAACCCGATCTCTAAAAGTTGAATATAACACAAGTTATTGCATTTTGAAATTTCGATAATCTGCTTTTATGCAAAGTTGGACTGCCTGCCATTTCTGGCTCAAACGGTCATTTGAGGTCGAGTTGGCAACATTGTTTTCAAATCTATTTGAATTCTATTTATCTTCTCTTTGTAAAGATCCTGAAAATTAGGTTAAATGTTTTCTCATAAGTCTTCATTTGCCGTCTTCGATTGCTGTCCGAAATATTAATACTACAATATTATTTTCAGTCCAATTTGGGACAGCCCATGACATTCTTTTGAAATATTTAACGTAAGCTTTAGGATTATGTTTATCAAAAAACAATGCCGTAAAGCCGACCTAAAATGAACGATCGAGTCAGAAATGGCAGGCAGTCAAACTTTGCATAAAAAGTATTTTGCCGAAATTTTAAAACGCAATATCTCGCGTCATATTCAACCTTTAGAGGTCGGGTTTGTGGAATTTGAATATACATTCAAAGACCTTTAAAATGATATGCAACATGACATAGGTCATACAGTTTCCTCTATGACTTCCTCTAGCCCAAGTAGCAAAACAATATTGTCTCAATATTGTCGGCAATATTGTTTCAACATTGATAAATATTTGGCCAATATTGAATAATATTTTAACAATATTGTTACAATGTTTTCACGCAACAAAATACATTGTCTAGACAATATTGTGGCAATATTGTACAACATTGAAACAATATTGTCTGACAATATTGAGAAAATATTAGCAAAAGGAAAATAAAATATTGCTAAACTCTCAGTAGCAAAACAAATGTAATAAAATAGTTTGAAAATACTCTCAGTTGACAAATGAAAACGTTTTAAAGCCATTTAGAACAATACTAAAACATCAAAAATGTGTCGGCCGCAGCCAGGATTCGATCTCGCGACCTCCAGACTACTGCGTCTAGCCCTTACCGACTACGCCACGCCAGTTCGTATCAGATAGGGAATTTTTACACTACTTGGCTAGTTGATACACAAGTTCTCTTGTGTAAACCTATTTCCCGTGAAGGCCTATATGTTTATGTCACTGCAAATACGTACGTTAGGCCTTAACTAGAATTTCCTTACATAAGAATAAGAAATATTTCATGTCATAAATTAAACATGTTTGTATCATGTAGAAATATTTAACAAATCCATTTATTATATTACAATCAAATTACAAATTATATCTAACAAATTTATTAAACAATTACTATATTTGGTTGTATCAAACTAAAAAACAACATTATATCTAACAAATTTATTAAACCATTACTATATTTGGTTATATCAAACTAAAAAACAACATCACATAACCAACAAAACCCGACGATTAAACGACAACAATAACACTTGCCGGTCTATAGCAACGGGCGAACCAGGTGACAAGCGGCATCATAGTTCCAGTTTTCTCTCCTGCAACCTGCAGCGCTAGTGGCTCAAGACGACAATTGGAGAGCTTCAATCACCAGCCTCGGTGGATCAGTTGGTTAAGGCGTTACCTTTCTGGCCAGAAGGTAGCGCCTGGGGCGGGTTCGAATCCCGCCCGGTTCACCGAGGGGGGAGTTGGTGTCAGTGCACAAATGCATATGATATCGGCGTCCTCGGGATAGGCTCCTGGCACAAGCTGCCAGGAACCCTGAAAGCTCCGGTGAGGCAAGCCTATGCTTTTAAAATATAGGGAGGACCTGATATTGTATGTATTTGTGCACTGACACCAACACCCGTTTTGCTAATTTAGAACGTCAAATTTCAAGCCTAGCCTTGAGCCTTAAGGCGTTTTTTGTGTTAGTATATTTACATTTTTTAAGGGTTAACGATCAATATTATCCAAAAAATATTAATCAATATTTAAAAAATATTGTTTTTTAACAATATTTTTTGTTTGTTGTTGTTGTTTGTTTTGTTAACAATATTTGATCGATATGAGTTTAACAACAGACAAAATAGAGCATTTACAAGCGGGTGACCTAATAGGACAGGATTGATAAGAGTACTTGGGGGCGAATCGTGTGTTCAAGCGGTATTGTTAAAATATCATACAAGTTACTTCAAATTAAAATTAAATTTTCTGGAAACCTTCGTTGTGGAAGAAATGGTAATACGCTATGGTTCATACTATTTTAATTTTATGATTAGGGGCTTTTGCCCCTATGAGCCACTAGTCTGTTGTATTTATTTATTTATATGTATAAATAAACATGTATATATGAATATATATTTATATAAACACATATAATATATATATATATATATATATATATATATATATATATATATCAGGACGTTCACAGAGTTTTGAGTCCAATTTCTCTTCCTACACCGCGCATCGAAGCCATCGCCTGGCTTCACAAGGTGGCTCCAAAACGCGGTGGTTTTAGAGATAATGACCGTGTTTTGAGCCTCACAGGGGCTTTTGCCCCTATGAGCCACTAGTCTGTTGTATTTATTTATTTATATGTATAAATAAACATGTATATATGAATATATATTTATATAAACACATATAATATATATATATATATATATATATATATATATATATATATATATATATATATATATATATCAGGACGTTCACAGAGTTTTGAGTCCAATTTCTCTTCCTACACCGCGCATCGAAGCCATCGCCTGGCTTCACAAGGTGGCTCCAAAACGCGGTGGTTTTAGAGATAATGACCGTGTTTTGAGCCTCACAGTGGTTTGGAGCCAGCTGGCTTCAAAAGCACGGACCGCATTTCGGAGCCAGCGTATAAACACGTGTGGCTTCAAAACGCTGTGAAAACGTAGAACGTAGTTGAAGTAATATATTGCTTTACTGGTGTTGGCATGTTCAATGCTGCTGTAATGACTGTAATATCTTAACAGGAGAAAGCTTAAAATAAATCAAAATTTTATAAAAACATGAAAATTGATTTTAAAATAAATAAATGTACATAATTTTTATCTTATGAGGGAAATAAAGTTTTTGAGATATAAATTTTGGTTACTATTTCGCAAAAGTTTCTTTTATACACTTTTGCATTATCTTAAAATAAACTAGGTTTTCCATGATGGCCTAGTTTACAAATAGTAAAAAATCCTTTTTCGCTACACTAGTGTGAAAAAGTTTATCACCTGCGAAAATTAATTATTATATTGTTTGCTACGTAGTTGGAAAGTTTACAACTGAAAGTACTGTTTACTCTCTTTTTTCTGATTTAAACAAATAAACCTTTGTTATTGTTTCACTCGGTTCCAGTGCTTTACAGCGTTATACCACCCAAAGGTCCCGGAACTCCCACGATTTTCGACGATTGTGAGCGTGGCCCAGTTACTTGGTCCGAACTTCCGTCGCGGTCGGGGACCACGACCACGTACGCGAGAACAGTTGCAGCCATCAGTGCGGGCGCACGACACGGGAGGGTGCTTCCCACTCACACCAAATAGGCTTATGTACATTCAGCGGAATACTACAAAGGGTGGAATAAAATATAGAGACACGGACTATACGATGGCTATACTGTCACATAATGTTTGTGTATTAACTCAGACCAAAATGATGTCAGTGTTTGAAAGTAAAATCTCCCTATGGTGTCATATTTTTTTGAAAGTAAAATCTCCCTATGGTGTCATATTTTTATACAGTAATAGTCCAGGCTCTAAACAGGTTGAGCATGCACTAAAAGTCTAACAAAATTTGACTTTTGATTATTGTTGGGAACATTTAGTAGATGTAAAAAATCGATGTTGCCACATTTCCAGAGTGGGCAAAACACGGGGGACGGGGGACGCCCCCTAGAGGAAGTCGTTAAGGGAACTGTAATGGCCTATGTCATGTTATATATCATTTTAAAGGTCTTTGAATGTAGATTCAAATGCCATAAACCCGATCTCTAAAAGTTGAATATAACACAAGTTATTGCATTTTGAAATTTCGATAATCTGCTTTTATGCAAAGTTGGACTGCCTGCCATTTCTGGCTCAAACGGTCATTTGAGGTCGAGTTGGCAACATTGTTTTCAAATCTATTTGAATTCTATTTATCTTCTCTTTGTAAAGATCCTGAAAATTAGGTTAAATGTTTTCTCATAAGTCTTCATTTGCCGTCTTCGATTGCTGTCCGAAATATTAATACTACAATATTATTTTCAGTCCAATTTGGGACAGCCCATGACATTCTTTTGAAATATTTAACGTAAGCTTTAGGATTATGTTTATCAAAAAACAATGCCGTAAAGCCGACCTAAAATGAACGATCGAGTCAGAAATGGCAGGCAGTCAAACTTTGCATAAAAAGTATTTTGCCGAAATTTTAAAACGCAATATCTCGCGTCATATTCAACCTTTAGAGGTCGGGTTTGTGGAATTTGAATATACATTCAAAGACCTTTAAAATGATATGCAACATGACATAGGTCATACAGTTTCCTCTATGACTTCCTCTAGCCCAAGTAGCAAAACAATATTGTCTCAATATTGTCGGCAATATTGTTTCAACATTGATAAATATTTGGCCAATATTGAATAATATTTTAACAATATTGTTACAATGTTTTCACGCAACAAAATACATTGTCTAGACAATATTGTGGCAATATTGTACAACATTGAAACAATATTGTCTGACAATATTGAGAAAATATTAGCAAAAGGAAAATAAAATATTGCTAAACTCTCAGTAGCAAAACAAATGTAATAAAATAGTTTGAAAATACTCTCAGTTGACAAATGAAAACGTTTTAAAGCCATTTAGAACAATACTAAAACATCAAAAATGTGTCGGCCGCAGCCAGGATTCGATCTCGCGACCTCCAGACTACTGCGTCTAGCCCTTACCGACTACGCCACGCCAGTTCGTATCAGATAGGGAATTTTTACACTACTTGGCTAGTTGATACACAAGTTCTCTTGTGTAAACCTATTTCCCGTGAAGGCCTATATGTTTATGTCACTGCAAATACGTACGTTAGGCCTTAACTAGAATTTCCTTACATAAGAATAAGAAATATTTCATGTCATAAATTAAACATGTTTGTATCATGTAGAAATATTTAACAAATCCATTTATTATATTACAATCAAATTACAAATTATATCTAACAAATTTATTAAACAATTACTATATTTGGTTGTATCAAACTAAAAAACAACATTATATCTAACAAATTTATTAAACCATTACTATATTTGGTTATATCAAACTAAAAAACAACATCACATAACCAACAAAACCCGACGATTAAACGACAACAATAACACTTGCCGGTCTATAGCAACGGGCGAACCAGGTGACAAGCGGCATCATAGTTCCAGTTTTCTCTCCTGCAACCTGCAGCGCTAGTGGCTCAAGACGACAATTGGAGAGCTTCAATCACCAGCCTCGGTGGATCAGTTGGTTAAGGCGTTACCTTTCTGGCCAGAAGGTAGCGCCTGGGGCGGGTTCGAATCCCGCCCGGTTCACCGAGGGGGGAGTTGGTGTCAGTGCACAAATGCATATGATATCGGCGTCCTCGGGATAGGCTCCTGGCACAAGCTGCCAGGAACCCTGAAAGCTCCGGTGAGGCAAGCCTATGCTTTTAAAATATAGGGAGGACCTGATATTGTATGTATTTGTGCACTGACACCAACACCCGTTTTGCTAATTTAGCTACTAAATATTATTCTATCAGGAGAGTTAACCTTACATACTATTACAAATTGATTGCCGATTTTACTGTAGTTACTATAATTTAAATTGTAAAAAAAAAAAAAACTGATCGTTGATAGAGATGCAATGGGCGATGAATTGTGGTTTGAGAAACACCTCCATTATTCCCATTGTTTTGGTCTTATTTTAAGACGAAGAGTGTCAAATAATCATATTGAATGACGATGACACATTAATTAATTGATACTTAAAGTGTATTAGTCTGTGAAGTTTTGGTATTCTGTTAGCTGAATTTTCCGAGAAACCTTTTTGTCATTTCATGGATTGTAGGATTATAGAAGACGAGTTAAAATCAAAGACGTTTGTCCTACATACTAGAGAAAAATACAGCAGGTAAAAAACTTAACAATAAAATGGGTAATATATAAGAATGATTATTTTCTAAAAGATTCTCCATGTAGTGATTTTTAAAAAATCTGCTTTGTTTACACAAAATTTGATTAGGAATGATGAATATTCACAGCAAGTGAAGATGCACTTTGAGGTGCTGTGTTTAAATTTTGTGACTAAAACATAAAAAGTAAAAAACTGACAGGAGCTAAAAATCTATGTTTTTTTTTTTTTTTTTTTTTTTATTGCCGCTTTTCTTTTTTTACTTTGACTTTGACTCATGTTATATTAAAAAGCCGTCACAGCTCAATTAAGGGACTACGATTTCTTTCAAAACTTATTTTCCATGGATCGATATGAGTTTAACAACAGACAAAATAGAGCATTTACAAGCGGGTGACCTAATAGGACAGGATTGATAAGAGTACTTGGGGGCGAATCGTGTGTTCAAGCGGTATTGTTAAAATATCATACAAGTTACTTCAAATTAAATTAGTCCCAGACCGCATTTCGGAGCCAGCGTATAAACACGTGTGGCTTCAAAACGCTGTGAAAACGTAGAACGTAGTTGAAGTAATATATTGCTTTACTGGTGTTGGCATGTTCAATGCTGCTGTAATGACTGTAATATCTTAACAGGAGAAAGCTTAAAATAAATCAAAATTTTATAAAAACATGAAAATTGATTTTAAAATAAATAAATGTACATAATTTTTATCTTATGAGGGAAATAAAGTTTTTGAGATATAAATTTTGGTTACTATTTCGCAAAAGTTTCTTTTATACACTTTTGCATTATCTTAAAATAAACTAGGTTTTCCATGATGGCCTAGTTTACAAATAGTAAAAAATCCTTTTTCGCTACACTAGTGTGAAAAAGTTTATCACCTGCGAAAATTAATTATTATATTGTTTGCTACGTAGTTGGAAAGTTTACAACTGAAAGTACTGTTTACTCTCTTTTTTCTGATTTAAACAAATAAACCTTTGTTATTGTTTCACTCGGTTCCAGTGCTTTACAGCGTTATACCACCCAAAGGTCCCGGAACTCCCACGATTTTCGACGATTGTGAGCGTGGCCCAGTTACTTGGTCCGAACTTCCGTCGCGGTCGGGGACCACGACCACGTACGCGAGAACAGTTGCAGCCATCAGTGCGGGCGCACGACACGGGAGGGTGCTTCCCACTCACACCAAATAGGCTTATGTACATTCAGCGGAATACTACAAAGGGTGGAATAAAATATAGAGACACGGACTATACGATGGCTATACTGTCACATAATGTTTGTGTATTAACTCAGACCAAAATGATGTCAGTGTTTGAAAGTAAAATCTCCCTATGGTGTCATATTTTTTTGAAAGTAAAATCTCCCTATGGTGTCATATTTTTATACAGTAATAGTCCAGGCTCTAAACAGGTTGAGCATGCACTAAAAGTCTAACAAAATTTGACTTTTGATTATTGTTGGGAACATTTAGTAGATGTAAAAAATCGATGTTGCCACATTTCCAGAGTGGGCAAAACACGGGGGACGGGGGACGCCCCCTAGAGGAAGTCGTTAAGGGAACTGTAATGGCCTATGTCATGTTATATATCATTTTAAAGGTCTTTGAATGTAGATTCAAATGCCATAAACCCGATCTCTAAAAGTTGAATATAACACAAGTTATTGCATTTTGAAATTTCGATAATCTGCTTTTATGCAAAGTTGGACTGCCTGCCATTTCTGGCTCAAACGGTCATTTGAGGTCGAGTTGGCAACATTGTTTTCAAATCTATTTGAATTCTATTTATCTTCTCTTTGTAAAGATCCTGAAAATTAGGTTAAATGTTTTCTCATAAGTCTTCATTTGCCGTCTTCGATTGCTGTCCGAAATATTAATACTACAATATTATTTTCAGTCCAATTTGGGACAGCCCATGACATTCTTTTGAAATATTTAACGTAAGCTTTAGGATTATGTTTATCAAAAAACAATGCCGTAAAGCCGACCTAAAATGAACGATCGAGTCAGAAATGGCAGGCAGTCAAACTTTGCATAAAAAGTATTTTGCCGAAATTTTAAAACGCAATATCTCGCGTCATATTCAACCTTTAGAGGTCGGGTTTGTGGAATTTGAATATACATTCAAAGACCTTTAAAATGATATGCAACATGACATAGGTCATACAGTTTCCTCTATGACTTCCTCTAGCCCAAGTAGCAAAACAATATTGTCTCAATATTGTCGGCAATATTGTTTCAACATTGATAAATATTTGGCCAATATTGAATAATATTTTAACAATATTGTTACAATGTTTTCACGCAACAAAATACATTGTCTAGACAATATTGTGGCAATATTGTACAACATTGAAACAATATTGTCTGACAATATTGAGAAAATATTAGCAAAAGGAAAATAAAATATTGCTAAACTCTCAGTAGCAAAACAAATGTAATAAAATAGTTTGAAAATACTCTCAGTTGACAAATGAAAACGTTTTAAAGCCATTTAGAACAATACTAAAACATCAAAAATGTGTCGGCCGCAGCCAGGATTCGATCTCGCGACCTCCAGACTACTGCGTCTAGCCCTTACCGACTACGCCACGCCAGTTCGTATCAGATAGGGAATTTTTACACTACTTGGCTAGTTGATACACAAGTTCTCTTGTGTAAACCTATTTCCCGTGAAGGCCTATATGTTTATGTCACTGCAAATACGTACGTTAGGCCTTAACTAGAATTTCCTTACATAAGAATAAGAAATATTTCATGTCATAAGTTAAACATGTTTGTATCATGTAGAAATATTTAACAAATCCATTTATTATATTACAATCAAATTACAAATTATATCTAACAAATTTATTAAACAATTACTATATTTGGTTGTATCAAACTAAAAAACAACATTATATCTAACAAATTTATTAAACCATTACTATATTTGGTTATATCAAACTAAAAAACAACATCACATAACCAACAAAACCCGACGATTAAACGACAACAATAACACTTGCCGGTCTATAGCAACGGGCGAACCAGGTGACAAGCGGCATCATAGTTCCAGTTTTCTCTCCTGCAACCTGCAGCGCTAGTGGCTCAAGACGACAATTGGAGAGCTTCAATCACCAGCCTCGGTGGATCAGTTGGTTAAGGCGTTACCTTTCTGGCCAGAAGGTAGCGCCTGGGGCGGGTTCGAATCCCGCCCGGTTCACCGAGGGGGGAGTTGGTGTCAGTGCACAAATGCATATGATATCGGCGTCCTCGGGATAGGCTCCTGGCACAAGCTGCCAGGAACCCTGAAAGCTCCGGTGAGGCAAGCCTATGCTTTTAAAATATAGGGAGGACCTGATATTGTATGTATTTGTGCACTGACACCAACACCCGTTTTGCTAATTTAGAACGTCAAATTTCAAGCCTAGCCTTAAGCCTTAAGGCGTTTTTTGTGTTAATATATTTACATTTTTTAAGGGTTAACGATCAATATTATCCAAAAAATATTAATCAATATTTAAAAAATATTGTTTTTTAACAATATTTTTTGTTTGTTGTTGTTGTTTGTTTTGTTAACAATATTTGATCGATATGAGTTTAACAACAGCTCGTCACAGCTCAATTAAGGGACTACGATTTCTTTCAAAACTTATTTTCCATGGATCGATATGAGTTTAACAACAGACAAAATAGAGCATTTACAAGCGGGTGACCTAATAGGACAGGATTGATAAGAGTACTTGGGGGCGAATCGTGTGTTCAAGCGGTATTGTTAAAATATCATACAAGTTACTTCAAATTAAATTAGTCCCAGACCGCATTTCGGAGCCAGCGTATAAACACGTGTGGCTTCAAAACGCTGTGAAAACGTAGAACGTAGTTGAAGTAATATATTGCTTTACTGGTGTTGGCATGTTCAATGCTGCTGTAATGACTGTAATATCTTAACAGGAGAAAGCTTAAAATAAATCAAAATTTTATAAAAACATGAAAATTGATTTTAAAATAAATAAATGTACATAATTTTTATCTTATGAGGGAAATAAAGTTTTTGAGATATAAATTTTGGTTACTATTTCGCAAAAGTTTCTTTTATACACTTTTGCATTATCTTAAAATAAACTAGGTTTTCCATGATGGCCTAGTTTACAAATAGTAAAAAATCCTTTTTCGCTACACTAGTGTGAAAAAGTTTATCACCTGCGAAAATTAATTATTATATTGTTTGCTACGTAGTTGGAAAGTTTACAACTGAAAGTACTGTTTACTCTCTTTTTTCTGATTTAAACAAATAAACCTTTGTTATTGTTTCACTCGGTTCCAGTGCTTTACAGCGTTATACCACCCAAAGGTCCCGGAACTCCCACGATTTTCGACGATTGTGAGCGTGGCCCAGTTACTTGGTCCGAACTTCCGTCGCGGTCGGGGACCACGACCACGTACGCGAGAACAGTTGCAGCCATCAGTGCGGGCGCACGACACGGGAGGGTGCTTCCCACTCACACCAAATAGGCTTATGTACATTCAGCGGAATACTACAAAGGGTGGAATAAAATATAGAGACACGGACTATACGATGGCTATACTGTCACATAATGTTTGTGTATTAACTCAGACCAAAATGATGTCAGTGTTTGAAAGTAAAATCTCCCTATGGTGTCATATTTTTTTGAAAGTAAAATCTCCCTATGGTGTCATATTTTTATACAGTAATAGTCCAGGCTCTAAACAGGTTGAGCATGCACTAAAAGTCTAACAAAATTTGACTTTTGATTATTGTTGGGAACATTTAGTAGATGTAAAAAATCGATGTTGCCACATTTCCAGAGTGGGCAAAACACGGGGGACGGGGGACGCCCCCTAGAGGAAGTCGTTAAGGGAACTGTAATGGCCTATGTCATGTTATATATCATTTTAAAGGTCTTTGAATGTAGATTCAAATGCCATAAACCCGATCTCTAAAAGTTGAATATAACACAAGTTATTGCATTTTGAAATTTCGATAATCTGCTTTTATGCAAAGTTGGACTGCCTGCCATTTCTGGCTCAAACGGTCATTTGAGGTCGAGTTGGCAACATTGTTTTCAAATCTATTTGAATTCTATTTATCTTCTCTTTGTAAAGATCCTGAAAATTAGGTTAAATGTTTTCTCATAAGTCTTCATTTGCCGTCTTCGATTGCTGTCCGAAATATTAATACTACAATATTATTTTCAGTCCAATTTGGGACAGCCCATGACATTCTTTTGAAATATTTAACGTAAGCTTTAGGATTATGTTTATCAAAAAACAATGCCGTAAAGCCGACCTAAAATGAACGATCGAGTCAGAAATGGCAGGCAGTCAAACTTTGCATAAAAAGTATTTTGCCGAAATTTTAAAACGCAATATCTCGCGTCATATTCAACCTTTAGAGGTCGGGTTTGTGGAATTTGAATATACATTCAAAGACCTTTAAAATGATATGCAACATGACATAGGTCATACAGTTTCCTCTATGACTTCCTCTAGCCCAAGTAGCAAAACAATATTGTCTCAATATTGTCGGCAATATTGTTTCAACATTGATAAATATTTGGCCAATATTGAATAATATTTTAACAATATTGTTACAATGTTTTCACGCAACAAAATACATTGTCTAGACAATATTGTGGCAATATTGTACAACATTGAAACAATATTGTCTGACAATATTGAGAAAATATTAGCAAAAGGAAAATAAAATATTGCTAAACTCTCAGTAGCAAAACAAATGTAATAAAATAGTTTGAAAATACTCTCAGTTGACAAATGAAAACGTCTTAAAGCCATTTAGAACAATACTAAAACATCAAAAATGTGTCGGCCGCAGCCAGGATTCGATCTCGCGACCTCCAGACTACTGCGTCTAGCCCTTACCGACTACGCCACGCCAGTTCGTATCAGATAGGGAATTTTTACACTACTTGGCTAGTTGATACACAAGTTCTCTTGTGTAAACCTATTTCCCGTGAAGGCCTATATGTTTATGTCACTGCAAATACGTACGTTAGGCCTTAACTAGAATTTCCTTACATAAGAATAAGAAATATTTCATGTCATAAATTAAACATGTTTGTATCATGTAGAAATATTTAACAAATCCATTTATTATATTACAATCAAATTACAAATTATATCTAACAAATTTATTAAACAATTACTATATTTGGTTGTATCAAACTAAAAAACAACATTATATCTAACAAATTTATTAAACCATTACTATATTTGGTTATATCAAACTAAAAAACAACATCACATAACCAACAAAACCCGACGATTAAACGACAACAATAACACTTGCCGGTCTATAGCAACGGGCGAACCAGGTGACAAGCGGCATCATAGTTCCAGTTTTCTCTCCTGCAACCTGCAGCGCTAGTGGCTCAAGACGACAATTGGAGAGCTTCAATCACCAGCCTCGGTGGATCAGTTGGTTAAGGCGTTACCTTTCTGGCCAGAAGGTAGCGCCTGGGGCGGGTTCGAATCCCGCCCGGTTCACCGAGGGGGGAGTTGGTGTCAGTGCACAAATGCATATGATATCGGCGTCCTCGGGATAGGCTCCTGGCACAAGCTGCCAGGAACCCTGAAAGCTCCGGTGAGGCAAGCCTATGCTTTTAAAATATAGGGAGGACCTGATATTGTATGTATTTGTGCACTGACACCAACACCCGTTTTGCTAATTTAGAACGTCAAATTTCAAGCCTAGCCTTAAGCCTTAAGGCGTTACCTGATTAAGCCTTAAGGCGTTTTTTGTGTTAATATATTTACATTTTTTAAGGGTTAACGATCAATATTATCCAAAAAATATTAATCAATATTTAAAAAATATTGTTTCAATATTTTAACAACATTGTTTGACAACATTGTCTCAACATTAATCAATATTAAAACAATATTTTTTCAATGTTTTCTGATTATTTTCTTAACAATGTTGTCGGCAATATTAAACAATATTGTTTCAATATTTTTACAATATTGTTTTGCTACTTGGGAGGGGGCGTTCCCTATGTTGTGCCCATTTTGGAAATGTGGTAACATCTATTTTTTTCATCTATTAAATATCCTCACCAATAATGCAAGACGTCAAATTTTGTTAGACTTTCAGTGCATGCTCAACCTTTTTAGAGCCTGGAAAATACGGACTTTTTTCTTTGGCTAGTGATATGGAGTTAGTTATATGAACATATCATGGATTTAAAAGTCAGGACCTGGGGATAGAGGATTTGCTTGGTAAGCTTAAACAATTCCTCATTGTTTCTATTAATAATATCATCAGCAGACGACACACTAAAATCGTAAATTCTAAAATTCGTAAATCTAAAATTCGTAAATCTAAAATTCTAAAATTCGTAAAATTCGTAAATCGTAAAATCTAAAATCGTAGAATCGTAAATTTTTGTTTATAATAAGAATTTTACTCAAAATTTGTATGATGTATCCTGAATAATGTAGAATTAAAAATCAATATAAGATATTTATACTAAAAAAAAAAAAAAAAAATTTAAAAGGGTTTTTGTCAAAACATGTAAACCAGTTTAAAATTATCCCAATACAGCAGCGTATTTAAGAATTACCGTGGTTTGTCATAATAGTATCGTCTCCTATTAGTCATCGTCTGGGGGCGCCAACCCCATGAGGCAGCAGCGGTCTGTTCGCAGAAAGGTCTTTATCTAGCTTCCACCACCTTCCGCCTTCACTGCCGCTCCACGCCAAAGTGCTAGCTTAGCTCTAGCTGTAAATAAGTAGTATAGATTCGCACACGCACTAGATCATCAGCTTTAAAGTTACACGTTACTTTTGATAACCAGTTATGTATATCGATAGACAAAAATATTTAACTTAAGAAATCTTTATTTAAATAAGAAGATAGAAAGTCTGCAAAAAACTAGAAAACAATTTATAATTATAATTTTCATTGCTGAAAAGGACAATTGATCATGTTATAGAGTATAGTAATACAAAAATCTCAAAATAAAAGTTAACTTTTACTGCACCGACACATCCCGGACTGATGTGGGGAGGACGATGCTCGCCGACCGGGCCGGGCTACGACGACACATCAACGACTCGACACCGACAAATCGGCGAGTGTGAAACACTTCTATAATATCTAATTGAAAATGCTGCCAAACGATATCGGGACGATATCGTGACGACACCGTCTATTGCACCAATCGACGACAACGACACGACAACGACTTTTTTGCAGAGTGTCGTCAAGTGTGAAAACGGTACATAAGATAACATTGATTTTGGTGCTCGACGATATCGTCGAGATATTGTGTCGTTGACGTGTCGTCAAGTGTGAAAGCGCCCATTGTAGAACTAAAACATCTGTTCTTTCTAATTTTCTAGCAGTTGCTTTTACAACAGCTGTCCAATGATTCATTCAATTCTTCTTTCTCCATAAGATTAACATTGGAACTTTGAAAGCCTGTGGGGCGTAGCCCTGGAGTCCGATGTGAATTAGAATGTGATTCTGCTCATCTACATGATTATACCTTTCTAACGGTATGCTTGGATTTATCCTGCGATGCACACGAGCTGAGAAAAAAGGAGGAAATAAAACATACTTGCGTATTAATATATAGAAGATTATATCTATCTATATATTAATAGGCAAGCATGTTTCGTTTCCTCCTTTTTTCTCAGCTCGTGTGCATTGCAGGAGAAATCCATGCATACCGTTACAAAGGTATAGTCCTGTAGATGAGCAGAATCCCATTCTAATTCACATCGGACTCCAGGGCTACGCCCCACAGGCTTTCAAAGTTCCAATGTTAATCTTATGGGAGAAGGATAATTGAATCATTAGACAGCTGTGTAATAAGAAATAAGGAAGAACAGATATAAAAAATTTTAAAACTAATTGTCTCAAGATCAACAGAATGATTGGTCGAATTTCGACCAGGAGGCGATCTCTAGTATATATAATTCTGTAAGCGATATTTCTTGAGCAAAATTGTGAGCGTCATACAGATTGCAGAAAGATGGGAGGGGTCTCAAATTAAAGGTCTCGGTGTCCTGCACGAGGGAAAACTATCGGCGTGTCCATAATATTAACAGAAAATGAGAAATCACGTAAAACGTCCTCCATAAGAATAGCATGGGGATTAAAAAAAGTCTGCTTTGTATACATATTGGACAGAACACATACAGCTTACCTTGAAGAAGTTGAACAAAGGTCTATTCTGCCTTAGAAGACTGAAAAACAATGTCAGTGAAGAAGTCTTAATTCAAGTTTACTATGCATACATTCATTCTATACTCAGTTATGGCACACTGTTGTGGGGAAAATCAAAAAATTCAATTCAACTATTCAAAATTCAAAAAAAGGCTTTGAGAACCATTTGTGGAGTCCCATCCAAAACACATTGTAGACCTTTATTTCAAAAATTGAACATCATGTCTGTTCCATCTATATATGTCTTCCAGTCTCTAATACTTAAGAAAAATATTCAAAATTACAGTGAAAATAACATATGTCATGAACACAATACACGATCAAAGAACCATTTAAAAATTAATAGATTAAAATATGCAAAGTCTCAAAAAATGTATTCATATTTAAATGTAAAATTTTTTAATGCTCTATCTAAAGAAGTTAAAGGATTATCAACAGAAAAATTCAAGAGTTACATCAAACTATTATTAACAGAAAACTGTCTCTATTCAACAAATGAATATTTTAAAATAGTTGTAAATTAGCAGCCTATATATGTGCATAAGTATTTATATATATATTGTAATGCATCAATGATGCCTTATACAATAAAGATTATTATTATTATTATTAAAACATGTGTTATGGTTTAATTTCAAAATGAGACACAGATGATAACATTGAGTGAAGATAACAAAATAATTCACACCAAGAGAAGCAATCTATATAATAACTAGGAATACGCTCCGATGTCCGTCCCGTACGAGAATTTTTACTCACATTTTACGTTATTAGGTGACGCTTTTTTATGATTTTTTTTTTTAGGGAGAGGTGAGAAAAATGCATTACGCACACAGGTGGCAAGCCTGTAGTGTAGGGCTCCCCTAAAAAACGGGCTTACCCACTAAAAAACCTCCTCTACTCTTCAGGATTCTATCCTGGAATTGTTTATCACATTACGTCAGGCTAGGCCTAAATTTGGCTAACGCCGGTGGAGCTCGCTCCTTATCGAGCCACTCGATCAAGGGATCTGGGCCACTTCGCGGTCCAGAACGGTTTTCTTTTCCAGGAGGATGCCCCGGACGAACTGTAATAAACAATCTCAGTTGCCCTCATCCTCCAAGATCTTTTGGCAGACCGAGTCCACCAAAAATGCACCAAAAATTTGTGTGGCCTCCAGGCGGGGCCCTTCCCAACGGGGGCAGCGGAAGAAGGTGTGTTCCGCATCGTCGGGAACGCCCGGGCAATAAATGCAGTCCGGTGAACCGGTCTTAAACATCCGGTTCAGGTACGACCGAAAATAGCCGTGAATTGTCAAGAATTGGCCGCCGTTCCACCCATGGTTGGACGTGCTTGATAAGTCGCGCAGTCCATCGTCCTCGGGTGTCGTGCTCCCAGCTGTGTTGCCACTGCTGGAAGGTTCGGGAGCGCTCTGGTGTTCTTGCCGTGTCCTTGCCAATCTCGCCTTGTCTCTGATAAATTGCCTTCCTCTCTCCTGCCAAGAGTTTGACAGGGATACTCCGGAGACCACCAGGACGGCAAGCTCGGACACTGTCCGGTAGGCGGAACACACCCCGAGCGCCGCTCGACGTTGAACCCGGGCGAGTCGCAACCTGTACTATTCTTTATCGAGAGCGTCTGCCCACACCTCTGCTCCATAAAGAAGCACGAACTGAACCGCGGACATCAACAGACGTCTTCTGCTGGATCGTGGAACCCCGACATTGGCCATCAGCCTACTAAGGTAAGTGACTACCTTAGCGGCCTTGTCCGCCGTACGGAATATCTGATCCCTCCAGCTTTACTTGGTGTCCACCATAGTCCCGAAGTACTTAGCAGCACGAGTTGATTGGACCACCTCCCTTCCCACTCGGAACAGAATGACGGTGTCTATCCTCTTCTTCGTAAGGATCACACTCCCCGTCTTACGGAGAGCAAGCGAGAGACCGTGATCGGACATCCATGTGTTGACCACACGCATGACTCGGTTCAACTTTAGTTGGGCCA
Source organism: Neoaliturus tenellus (assembly GCA_030545055.2). NCBI lineage: Eukaryota > Metazoa > Arthropoda > Insecta > Hemiptera > Cicadellidae > Neoaliturus > Neoaliturus tenellus. The sequence continues at coordinate 109,776,025 of CM061534.1, read as the reverse complement.
GCTCAACGTTGCATGCGACAATGAGAGCTGTGACATCATCGGCGTACCCAACCAAAGTGGTTTTCTCAGGCATCTCCGACCTCAGGAGGCTGTCATAGGCAACATTCCAGAGATCCTGGCCGAGTATTGAATCTTGCGCGGCACCAGAAGTGACTTCCATCGTCCATGTTCCGTCCCTCGTGTCGTAAATAAGGCTTTGAGAGCGGAGATAATCCTCGATGAGTCGCAACAGATATGCAGGAACGCGAAAGGTGTTGCGAAGCGCACCCAACATATCGAACCACCTCGCCGAGTTAAAGGCATTCTTGACATAAGCTTAACAAGAAGCTCTACTCAGCGAGAGAAATAGTTGTGGCTCTCGGCTCTCTTCACAGCTCTCCATGGACTTCGGTGATAGCGTCAATCGTTGACCGTCCCTTTCTGAAGCCATACTGACGGGGGCATGAGTCCCTGGCAGCGTCCATGGCAGAGGTCAGGCTGGAACGGATCAGCTTCTCGAACAGCTTCCCAGCCGTGTCTAACGTGTAGAATGGCCTATGGGACGACGACAGCTCGGGATCACCTTTGCCCTTGCTGATCCGTACAAGTCTTGCGGTTTTCCATAGGGAGCCGGAAACACCCCTTCTACCAAACAGGCATTGTACATTCTCAACAACAAGTCAGCATTAATTGAAAATACTTTCTTTAAAGCCTCGCTGGGAATCCCGTCCGGGTCAGGAGCCTTGTTGCTCTTTAGGGAGAGAATGGAGGTTTCCTTCTCCTCGGATGTGAAGAGTGGAAAGTCATCTAACCATCCGAAGTCAACCGGCGTACATCCTAGGCCTAGCCTACAAATAAATATATACAAAGAATGATTTTAGCTAAGACCTCAAAACAAGCAAGTAACTTAATAATAATTATGCTTACAATATTAAAGGTAGCCTAAATAGATTGTAGAGCGAAAAAAAACAATTCAATTTAAAATCCATGATTGCAAATTAATAAAAATCAAGTAATGTAAGTATTGTAGAATTACGCACTTAATGCATATTTTGTTACCTGAGACATAGGCTACAATGGCACAACACATTCTAATTAGTTGTTCAATTTAAATCTTTCTCCCAAATAGATATTAGTTGTATCCCATAAATTAGTTAATCGCACAATTCCGTACGACATTAATTCATTCCACATCAACATGCCTATCTTTTGGTAAAATTTATAACTTCAACAAGTAAACATCAGTGTTGATCTATTTAATTTAACAAATAGGTCTGTCAAAATATCAATTAAATTTTATTTCAAAACATAACATAACGGCGATCAGATATAAACAAGTAAAGGTTATGTTGTTTTCAGCATACAGCGACAACTCAGCTGCGATGGGGGAAAATAAACTGATCATAGCAACTACATTAGTCAAATCATGTAGCCTAAACAACTAAAGTTCTGTCAAAAATTCCGAAAAATAAGCTTTTTTAATACTTGAAAATAATTGCTCGATTATAGTTTATTACCTAGTTTAAAATACTTAAAATCTAACCTGAGAATTTCATTGAAATCAAATTAGTAATAAAAAAGCCTTTTGGGGGTCAAAAATTCGCCTAAGAGAAATTTAAAGTCGATCTAAAAGAATTTTATACTCTATGTTCCATATAGTAAAAATTCAATTAATTCTGTAAGCGAAATTTCTTGGACAAAATTGTGAGCGTTTTACAAATCGCAGGAAGATGGTAGGAGTCTCAAATTAAAGGTTTCGGTCCAATAAAGCGCATCCATAAGTTACAAGGAAATGAGAAATATAGTAAAACGTCCTCCTTTTAAGAATAGCATGGGGATTAGAATTTTTAAATGTCTTCTTTGTGTACTACATTGAAACATATGTTTTGGTTTTATTTTAAAATGAGAGACAGATGATAAAATTTTGTAAAGAACTATTCCTAGCGAAATGATAAAAATTAACCCTAGAGTTTTAATACTATAATAAGACGTTTTGTTGCTTTGAGCTACTAAATATTATTCTATCAGGAGAGTTAACCTTACATACTATTACAAATTGATTGCCGATTTTACTGTAGTTACTATAATTTAAATTGTAAAAAAAAAAACTGATCGTTGATAGAGATGCAATGGGCGATGAATTGTGGTTTGAGAAACACCTCCATTATTCCCATTGTTTTGGTCTTATTTTAAGACGAAGAGTGTCAAATAATCATATTGAATGACGATGACACATTAATTAATTGATACTTAAAGTGTATTAGTCTGTGAAGTTTTGGTATTCTGTTAGCTGAATTTTCCGAGAAACCTTTTTGTCATTTCATGGATTGTAGGATTATAGAAGACGAGTTAAAATCAAAGACGTTTGTCCTACATACTAGAGAAAAATACAGCAGGTAAAAAACTTAACAATAAAATGGGTAATATATAAGAATGATTATTTTCTAAAAGATTCTCCATGTAGTGATTTTTAAAAAATCTGCTTTGTTTACACAAAATTTGATTAGGAATGATGAATATTCACAGCAAGTGAAGATGCACTTTGAGGCGCTGTGTTTAAATTTTGTGACTAAAACATAAAAAGTAAAAAACTGACAGGAGCTAAAAATCTATGTTTTTTTTTTTATTGCCGCTTTTCTTTTTTTACTTTGACTTTGACTCATGTTATATTAAAAAGCCGTCACAGCTCAATTAAGGGACTACGATTTCTTTCAAAACTTATTTTCCATGGATCGATATGAGTTTAACAACAGACAAAATAGAGCATTTACAAGCGGGTGACCTAATAGGACAGGATTGATAAGAGTACTTGGGGGCGAATCGTGTGTTCAAGCGGTATTGTTAAAATATCATACAAGTTACTTCAAATTAAAATTAAATTTTCTGGAAACCTTCGTTGTGGAAGAAATGGTAATACGCTATGGTTCATACTATTTTAATTTTATGATTAGGGGCTTTTGCCCCTATGAGCCACTAGTCTGTTGTATTTATTTATTTATATGTATAAATAAACATGTATATATGAATATATATTTATATAAACACATATAATATATATATATATATATATATATATATATATATATATATATATATATATCAGGACGTTCACAGAGTTTTGAGTCCAATTTCTCTTCCTACACCGCGCATCGAAGCCATCGCCTGGCTTCACAAGGTGGCTCCAAAACGCGGTGGTTTTAGAGATAATGACCGTGTTTTGAGCCTCACAGTGGTTTGGAGCCAGCTGGCTTCAAAAGCACGGACCGCATTTCGGAGCCAGCGTATAAACACGTGTGGCTTCAAAACGCTGTGAAAACGTAGAACGTAGTTGAAGTAATATATTGCTTTACTGGTGTTGGCATGTTCAATGCTGCTGTAATGACTGTAATATCTTAACAGGAGAAAGCTTAAAATAAATCAAAATTTTATAAAAACATGAAAATTGATTTTAAAATAAATAAATGTACATAATTTTTATCTTATGAGGGAAATAAAGTTTTTGAGATATAAATTTTGGTTACTATTTCGCAAAAGTTTCTTTTATACACTTTTGCATTATCTTAAAATAAACTAGGTTTTCCATGATGGCCTAGTTTACAAATAGTAAAAAATCCTTTTTCGCTACACTAGTGTGAAAAAGTTTATCACCTGCGAAAATTAATTATTATATTGTTTGCTACGTAGTTGGAAAGTTTACAACTGAAAGTACTGTTTACTCTCTTTTTTCTGATTTAAACAAATAAACCTTTGTTATTGTTTCACTCGGTTCCAGTGCTTTACAGCGTTATACCACCCAAAGGTCCCGGAACTCCCACGATTTTCGACGATTGTGAGCGTGGCCCAGTTACTTGGTCCGAACTTCCGTCGCGGTCGGGGACCACGACCACGTACGCGAGAACAGTTGCAGCCATCAGTGCGGGCGCACGACACGGGAGGGTGCTTCCCACTCACACCAAATAGGCTTATGTACATTCAGCGGAATACTACAAAGGGTGGAATAAAATATAGAGACACGGACTATACGATGGCTATACTGTCACATAATGTTTGTGTATTAACTCAGACCAAAATGATGTCAGTGTTTGAAAGTAAAATCTCCCTATGGTGTCATATTTTTTTGAAAGTAAAATCTCCCTATGGTGTCATATTTTTATACAGTAATAGTCCAGGCTCTAAACAGGTTGAGCATGCACTAAAAGTCTAACAAAATTTGACTTTTGATTATTGTTGGGAACATTTAGTAGATGTAAAAAATCGATGTTGCCACATTTCCAGAGTGGGCAAAACACGGGGGACGGGGGACGCCCCCTAGAGGAAGTCGTTAAGGGAACTGTAATGGCCTATGTCATGTTATATATCATTTTAAAGGTCTTTGAATGTAGATTCAAATGCCATAAACCCGATCTCTAAAAGTTGAATATAACACAAGTTATTGCATTTTGAAATTTCGATAATCTGCTTTTATGCAAAGTTGGACTGCCTGCCATTTCTGGCTCAAACGGTCATTTGAGGTCGAGTTGGCAACATTGTTTTCAAATCTATTTGAATTCTATTTATCTTCTCTTTGTAAAGATCCTGAAAATTAGGTTAAATGTTTTCTCATAAGTCTTCATTTGCCGTCTTCGATTGCTGTCCGAAATATTAATACTACAATATTATTTTCAGTCCAATTTGGGACAGCCCATGACATTCTTTTGAAATATTTAACGTAAGCTTTAGGATTATGTTTATCAAAAAACAATGCCGTAAAGCCGACCTAAAATGAACGATCGAGTCAGAAATGGCAGGCAGTCAAACTTTGCATAAAAAGTATTTTGCCGAAATTTTAAAACGCAATATCTCGCGTCATATTCAACCTTTAGAGGTCGGGTTTGTGGAATTTGAATATACATTCAAAGACCTTTAAAATGATATGCAACATGACATAGGTCATACAGTTTCCTCTATGACTTCCTCTAGCCCAAGTAGCAAAACAATATTGTCTCAATATTGTCGGCAATATTGTTTCAACATTGATAAATATTTGGCCAATATTGAATAATATTTTAACAATATTGTTACAATGTTTTCACGCAACAAAATACATTGTCTAGACAATATTGTGGCAATATTGTACAACATTGAAACAATATTGTCTGACAATATTGAGAAAATATTAGCAAAAGGAAAATAAAATATTGCTAAACTCTCAGTAGCAAAACAAATGTAATAAAATAGTTTGAAAATACTCTCAGTTGACAAATGAAAACGTTTTAAAGCCATTTAGAACAATACTAAAACATCAAAAATGTGTCGGCCGCAGCCAGGATTCGATCTCGCGACCTCCAGACTACTGCGTCTAGCCCTTACCGACTACGCCACGCCAGTTCGTATCAGATAGGGAATTTTTACACTACTTGGCTAGTTGATACACAAGTTCTCTTGTGTAAACCTATTTCCCGTGAAGGCCTATATGTTTATGTCACTGCAAATACGTACGTTAGGCCTTAACTAGAATTTCCTTACATAAGAATAAGAAATATTTCATGTCATAAATTAAACATGTTTGTATCATGTAGAAATATTTAACAAATCCATTTATTATATTACAATCAAATTACAAATTATATCTAACAAATTTATTAAACAATTACTATATTTGGTTGTATCAAACTAAAAAACAACATTATATCTAACAAATTTATTAAACCATTACTATATTTGGTTATATCAAACTAAAAAACAACATCACATAACCAACAAAACCCGACGATTAAACGACAACAATAACACTTGCCGGTCTATAGCAACGGGCGAACCAGGTGACAAGCGGCATCATAGTTCCAGTTTTCTCTCCTGCAACCTGCAGCGCTAGTGGCTCAAGACGACAATTGGAGAGCTTCAATCACCAGCCTCGGTGGATCAGTTGGTTAAGGCGTTACCTTTCTGGCCAGAAGGTAGCGCCTGGGGCGGGTTCGAATCCCGCCCGGTTCACCGAGGGGGGAGTTGGTGTCAGTGCACAAATGCATATGATATCGGCGTCCTCGGGATAGGCTCCTGGCACAAGCTGCCAGGAACCCTGAAAGCTCCGGTGAGGCAAGCCTATGCTTTTAAAATATAGGGAGGACCTGATATTGTATGTATTTGTGCACTGACACCAACACCCGTTTTGCTAATTTAGAACGTCAAATTTCATAAATGTACATAATTTTTATCTTATGAGGGAAATAAAGTTTTTGAGATATAAATTTTGGTTACTATTTCGCAAAAGTTTCTTTTATACACTTTTGCATTATCTTAAAATAAACTAGGTTTTCCATGATGGCCTAGTTTACAAATAGTAAAAAATCCTTTTTCGCTACACTAGTGTGAAAAAGTTTATCACCTGCGAAAATTAATTATTATATTGTTTGCTACGTAGTTGGAAAGTTTACAACTGAAAGTACTGTTTACTCTCTTTTTTCTGATTTAAACAAATAAACCTTTGTTATTGTTTCACTCGGTTCCAGTGCTTTACAGCGTTATACCACCCAAAGGTCCCGGAACTCCCACGATTTTCGACGATTGTGAGCGTGGCCCAGTTACTTGGTCCGAACTTCCGTCGCGGTCGGGGACCACGACCACGTACGCGAGAACAGTTGCAGCCATCAGTGCGGGCGCACGACACGGGAGGGTGCTTCCCACTCACACCAAATAGGCTTATGTACATTCAGCGGAATACTACAAAGGGTGGAATAAAATATAGAGACACGGACTATACGATGGCTATAAGTAGTGTCAAATTGTTGGTGCTGGCTCAGTTCAAGGTCACCTGAGGGATGACGTCATCGAGGTCAATGACCTCACCGATGACGTCATCGATGACGTCATCGATTGCGTCATCGATGACGTCATCACCAATGACGTCATTTCTATGACGTCACACCCATGACGTCACAGAAATGACGTGCTGATGACGTCATCACCCCTTACGTCATCAAAATGACGTCACCGACGCCACTGAGGTCAAGGTCACGCCGAAACTTAAAATTTTTTGGCACTTTTGCCGTTTCTCGCACTACGCTCCGAGTTTCAGTCAGAGTCCCCATGACCTTGACCACTTGGAGCGAATTTTCGACGAGAAACGGCAAAAGTGCCAAGTTAAACTCGAGTTTCTGACATGACCCTGCCTAAATGGGCAATCGGTTATCCCTCAGGTGACCTTGAACCAGCACAACACCAACAATTTGATATTACTGTGACCTTGAAAACCTAACAACGGAGCGCCGACACCGATGCGCACCCCACGACAGCCACCGAGTTACTGACTGCCAGGCTCTGTGTACTCTAGGTATATGGGGAAGTGGAGGGGGAAATCTCAAGGTCATCCAAATGGAGTTTTAAAAAAGTTGAAGAGTAGAAAGACTACTCTTGTGCTTCCTGGGCGACCTCATCAATCTCTAATGGATCTGTAAACCAATCCGATCTGTAGCGGCAGGAGTCCAGAAAACAGGTGCACCACCCATCAGGTTGTCCGTAGCATTTCCGACAATTGGTAAGATTGGAGAAGTGAAATTTAATACACCGCTGCGGACAACAAGTATAAAAGTATTTGGATTTGTAGATTTTGAAAGTTTGTAGTACCGGCGGTGGCAGCTGTTGGTTCTTGCATCTACACCTGCAACATCCGAAGCATTCACATTGCCGGCAGGCCAGCCCATCCACTTGCCACTTTGGTAAGAGGAAACACTTTTCCTCACAGCAATAGGTTGTCCCCGTCTCTTCCTCCCAACGCTTCTTTGCACAATATGTGACGCCTTGTATCTCCAAACACCTATGCTCGCAACATGAGATGCGCTTACTTTCCATAGTTGATGTTGCTTTGACGAGGGAGCACGATGAAGTGATGCTGTGGTCAGTGGGAATGGGGTTTATATAAACTAAGGTGAGTGGAGGGGGAAAGGTCAAGGTCATCCAAATGGAGTTTTAAAAAAGAAAAGAGTAGAAAGACTACTCTTGTGTATCTATAGCGATTTCATTGATAGTGAGTGCTTCTGTATGCCAAGTTGATCTGTACTGACAGGCTCCTAAATAATGTTTGCAAAAACCTGCAAAATGATTGTTGCACAATTTGCAGCCAGTTAGCTGTTTTAATGTGAATTCAATGCAACGTTCAGGGCAACAAGTGTACTTATGCCCTCTCATCTGGTACACATGGAATGTCTTCAACTCCGGTTTCGGCTTCTTCCAAGACTTGCACTTACACATGCATTGACCAAAAGCTTCACATTTTCTACACGCCAGGCCATCCGCAACATCAATGTCATTTGGCCATGAAAAACATTTCTGTTCGCAACAGTAGTTGAGTTGACTCTCCATGTTGCTGTAGTGAAGGCGCGCGATGAAATGATGCTGCAGTCATTGAGAGTGCACCTTAAATAAACTCAGTGGAGGGGGAAAGGTCAAGGCCATCCAAACGGAGTTTTAAAAAAGATAACTAGTCGTCCTCCTCCTCCTCGTCCGTTGTACTTGGAGAGCTGTCAGACGAAGAGCCCCGTGCAGGTGCTCCCCAGATGAAAAACAAATCAATTTTAAAACGAAGACCAGGATCTTGCATCATCAATTCCTTTAATTTGTCACATATTAAGTCGACCTTGTGTAAGGTGTCAACAACAAGCTTCCAATTTGTTGGCTCAATATAACTTGTAGTAGAGTCCGCCTCGCTGATAACCACATCCTCCGGCCGTATTGGAGTGTAAAGATGTGTAAAGTTCTTTGGCTGAAGCTGAGGCTCAGGCTGGCTTGAAGTGGAAGGGTGAGTGTGGACCCCTGTCGCATCGAAATCCATAGTCATTCTACATTCAATGTTGGGGTTTTCGTTTAATACATACACCAATTTCTCATGCAACATATCCACTTCTGCCGAGTCTTGCAAATGAACATTCCAGGAAAATGGCCATTCTTCATCCGTAGTGGAGTCAACTTGAGAAAGAGTGCTGTCCGCCATGATAGCTAAGCAAGGAATGATGTGAGCTACAGACTGTGGTAACAGTATTGAAAAGTAGAGGGGGTATTTTCAAGGTCATTTAATTTGGGTTTTAAAAAAAGGAAATAGTGGAGGGGGAATTCTCAAGGTCATCCAATTTGGGTTTTAAAAAAAGGAATGAAGGTTACTCCTCTTCAGCCTCGTTGTCCCCCACATCCTCATTAGCCTCATCTTCATCGACGTCAGACTCGCCGTAAGGGTAGATCGGGGACATGGGCGAATATTGTGGAGATTGTTGACCGTTGTTATCGTCCCCTTGCATTCTGACTTGGGACCAATCATAATTTAAATCCATTTGTATTATGATTCCAGGGTTGTCCCACAGTATTTCCTTCATCCGTTCGCAAATTGCTTCCAAATAGTGTACACTATCGATCGACAGTGTCCAACCCGTACTTGTACCAACATCAGTAGTGGAGTCAGCTTGGCTGATGGTGTTGTTGTCTGCCATGGTTGCTTGTCGGACAAGGAATGACGGTTGATGTGATGCTCATGCAGGAACATGGTGAAGTGGTGGGGGGTGTGGTGGAGTAGTGGGGGTATTTTCAAGGTCATCCAAACGAAGTTTTAAAAAAAGGAAAACCTACAAAGTGACATTGAAACTTTCCAATTGATGGTGGCGAGCGTTTTCTTCTGCAACCTTGCCGGCACATGTGACTATGCCATACAGTATGAAAAGTACAACCATAATAAGGCCGAACAATAAAAGATAGCCGTTGACTATCATGATATTTTCTGAGTGGATCTGCTTTCTTCTTATCGCCCTCTCCTGCATCCTCTTCTCCAACTCGTGGACGAAGTCACAACACGCGTGAGGACATCTTTCATCTGTTGGTAGGTTTGCCATTGTTGATGTTGTCGATGTGGCTGTTAAAGATGGAATGAGGTTTCCAATTGCGATGTGCCATGTACACCAATAGTCAAGTGGTGGGGGTAACAAAGCAGCGGAGGGGGAAGTTTCAAGGTCATCCAAATTGTGTTTTAAAAAAACCTATCTTGTTACTGAGCTTATATGTCAGTAACAAGATAGGTGTTTTTGCTCTTTTACTTCTTTAATATAATGAAAAAATATACATATTCTACAATGGTTAGGACAAGAAATACAACTGCTAGTCAGCTGAAGTAGTCCAAGTTGTCTGGCTCGGTCTTCATCGACGCCTGTGAGGAAGCTGTCGAGGAGTGTCCAGGCTCTTCCTTTGGCTGCCGGGTGTTCCGTATATTGCAAGCGTAAACCTGCACGTTTATACGGTAGCCTCGTGCCACCATCAACTGCAACTCCTTGTACAAGTCGTTTAGCTCCTGCTGAGTCTTGATGCTCACCTCCTCGTAACTTGCGCAACTAACGTTCAGAGACATCTTGATGTTGCTAGGTTGGCTGCTGGAGTAGAAATGAAGCCGAGGCACAGCGCTTGGAGGTACATGAAAAAGTGGTGGGGGTAATAGTGGTGGGGGTATAGAAAATCCAATTAAACAGTTCTAAACTTTTTCCATCGATACAATGGAATGGAACAAATAGCGCAGGTGTCCTTGTAATTTTCAAATCGAAACAGTGGCGCTAGAAATCCGAATTGTTTTATACCACCATCCTGTACGAATCGCCGAAGGTCTCTGACGGCGGCCTCGCCACAAGGCCTACAAAACTTTTCCCCGTCGTGGAACTTATACCAGGAGTATTCCGAATACCCTGTATTTTCCCTCCTGTAGCGTTTGACATCTTCTTTTATTGTTAGTGGGATATTGTCTTTTAAACATGTTGGGAACAAGTCCTTGTGAGTTATAACTCGTTGTATGCAAAGCTCGTACAAGGTGCTCATCGTTTGCTAGTTGGCAACAGACTGACCGTTTTTCGCATCCAAGCAGGTTTGAATCCTAGTGCGGTAGTGGGGGTAATTACAGTAGTGGGGGTAATTGTGAAATGCAAAGGTCAAAGGTCAAGGTCACCCGCGAAGTTTAAAAAAAGGAATATCAATACGTGAAGTCTGTCACATATTGATATGTTGCATTTTTGTTTTTTTTTTATTTTTTTTGTCTTTTATGATTCGTTTATTTATAAAACATTACAACAACAACATATGTACAACATTAAAACTTAAATCTAACACTGCTGCTTGTCAGCGATGTGGATGGTCAACTCTGTAGAATTGCTACCCGTGCAGCCGTGGGACACCAGGTATAGACACCCGGGTTGAATAGAGCGAAGATCCTCGTTTTGTAGAAGATGGACGAATCTCTTGGGCAGGTACACCTGGAACTTTGGTTCATCCCCCGGAGTAAACGGTGCCTCGCTGAGACTGCAGCAGATGGCCTCCCCAACTGTAGTCTCCATCTTCTTCATAGCATGGATTATGTAGTGCTTCTCGTCTTTTAGTTCCGAGCACTTCTTTACAGGTAATATTGTTGACTTGGAGTGAGCATTGAACTGCTCGACCAAAGTCTGAAGGAACTGGTGAGATGCCATGGTCAGGTTACAGATCGTCTTCTTGCTCGGAGATGTTGTCGTCTCGGAATCTCGAGTAATACTCATGCCAGGTCCCTGTCTGCTCCCCACTTATATACTCTCCGTTACCCCCACCACTCCCCAATTCCCCACTTTGAAGGTAAGAGGCGAGTTTATAGGCATTTTTCAAAGCGCAATGTCTATCTTTATCATGTTCTGGGCTTTTTGTACAAATACATATGGTTTCCAGCATGTATTGATAATTCTTATCCAATTCCACATCATTAACCGGAACATGAGTAAATCCTTCGATCCATCTTTTCTTTTCCAGCCCCTTTGTGTAAATATTGGTAAACTTGTCTGAAAAGTGATGCATAATGTGATACAAGTCCGTGTAACTTGTAAAACCATCATACCAATCGATATGATGGAAGTGTTTTGAAATCCATCTGTTGGTAGTAGCGGCTTTACTAGTTAAAGACGAATAAGAACATGGTGGTTTAAATAAAAACGAATAAGGAACACTTGTATTCATGTCCAAAAACACAAGTTCTTTTATAATGAATCTATCATCATTACCACGAAACGCTTGAAACTCAATAATACCAGGCTTGGACTTTACTTGTTGTTCTTCTCCCTTGTCCATTTTGAAGGTCACACGTCTGCTCATTACGAAGTCAGGAGGTCAACTGATTTCCACACCACGGTAGGTACTACTTTTATACCAGGCCGTACAGTTGTTGGCGCGTTGGTGTATATTTAACGTGGGCACCGTCCCCAATAGGCCTAACCCCACAAAATGTTGGTTATTGTTTTAAAAACTAACCATTGTCATTTAAGTTTCCATCTTTATATTTTCCTTATTTTCATTTTCATCACTAACACTTGATTCTTCTCCTCCATCTTCCTCTTCTTCCTGTTTTACTGATTTCTTATGTAGTTGAGCGTACTTTTCCAATTGTCTCCACATCTGTACTTCATGAGGAACTCTATTAAATATAGAAGTATCCACAGGTCCGTATAATATAGGTGCGTCCGGTTGTTTGTCCAAAGTGTCTTCCAGATAATCTTTAATAATCGAACTTGAAAACACCAGTTGTCTCAAGTATCTTGTTATAGGTTCAGTAGCACAAGTTAAAATGAAAAACTCCTCTCGATTAAGTTGAATTTTGTTATCATGTCTTGTTGTGTCTCTAAACCGTAGCTGATGATCACCACGTTGTTTAATGATATCAATTTCCACATTTGAATCCAAAAGTCCTACTCTTGTCTTTCTTCCAAACATGTTACTACTTAAATAGCATTCTAGTAGATGCAAATGTTTCATAAACGATTCCCAAGCACTGTCCGTAAACAAAATCATTTTGGGTCCATGAGTTAAAATTACAGTAGGGGAATAATCTGTAGATTTCATAACACCGATTAAAACACTTTTATCCAAACTGGAAGAGATTGGGTAAAATATTCGCAAAAATACCTCACTCAATATGTTTGGAGAAATATTATCTTCAATATCCCTTTTTCTCTTTTGTATAGTCTTTCTTCTTTTACCTTTTTCTTCAACATTATTACTGGCGTGAAGTTGTCCGCAAACGTTTTGTTCACCTCCTTCCTGGTGACCTTGAGGATCTAAAAACTCAGATATCTCCTTCTCAATATCTACCACATTTTCAGGTGTACCACTAGGAGAAGCCATATTGAATACGATGCTACCCATACAACAGTAGGCAACAAACTGATGAGGAGCGGTCTGTACGCTCTGCTTTTATACTCGCGGAATGAAACAAAACCGGTTCTTACAATACATTTTTAACAATTCCAGTTAAAGGTGTGTATGTTACGATTTTATCATGTAGAATTAAACAGTATGCAGTTGTATTAGCCGGTATAGCATCGTTGAATTCCATTTCTATTTTTATATCCACACTTGAAGACTTTACTGATTCATTTTGTTTAGAACAATCGATTACAACTATTGGGTAGGCATCGAAATATTTGTCAGGTGGTAATAAAGGTGTATTTGTTTTACCGTAATATGAACTTTGGAATCTCGCGTACATATCGTACAATATACTGTATTTCTTCTTAGTGAATGACACATTTAAATTGTCGTATGGAAAGAATTGTGAATTTAAATAAACTTTAATATTTTTCAAGTCACAATGATCAAATTGTCCTGCATGTTTAGTAATGGCGTCTCTTCTACCTGTTTGTAAACCAAATATAATATACCTGGCTCGTTCTACATAATTCGATGTTTTAACAGTCCAAGTGTGTCGATCCGTAGTAGGTAAACTGGGATGCTCATGAAATTCCCAACTTCTAAATGGAATAACAATATCACGATCGGCTTTTAATTTTCTTAAAAGTAGCATTCTATGCTCGTCAGCCAATTTAACATGTGGAACTCTCCATACAATTTTGTCTAATTTTAATTTCCATTCTAAAGTCGCATCTGTAGTAGCATCTGCAGCTTTAATAATGTCTTTATCGTTAGAAGATCTCAACAAAACTAATTCTTGTTTAACGTTTAATATTATTTTCCTATAATCTTCAGCAAAACCAAGCAGCAAACGTAATGGAATATGAAAATCAAAATATCCATTTGGATTTGGAGTGATCGTGTCAATCGTAGGTAATACCCATCCGGCAGGTTTAAGTAAATTGGTTTCATTGGGTGTTATAGATGTTAATCCTTTTAAAGTTGTCGTAATACCTACTTTTTTAGTGGAATCAACTGTTACACCTGATATTTCATATCTAATTTCATCAAATAGGAAAGCCATAGGATTATTTATAAATGGAACTGTTGTACCAACAGTAGTACCGTCCTTTTTAGTAACTTGTCCTTCAATATACAAGTAACTTTCACATGGTAGTGTGTAAATGTCTTGATTTTGTATGGGAATACGAATTTCATCGTTATTGTTTAATTTCGATGAAGTGTAAGGGTTGTGGGTGTGATATTCTTTTTCCCATAGGGTTTCGTCGAATGTTGGACCCTGCGCTATATCCAGTATATCCATACTCGGTTAATTTTAATCCAATTCTCTCTAAGAAACGAATGTTCTCGCGTGTTAACTCCTCCACAGCTGAAGAGCTACTAATGCGGTTTCCCGTAGGTTGTTCGCTTTTAAATGTTAAACCCATGGTTTTGTATTAAAGTGTCGATTTTAAATGTAATCTAATCGTAATAGGCTCTTCTCTGAAGTCTACCAAGTTACCGTCTTGATCCAATACGCTCAACACGATGTCTGAAATGAAAGTGGTGTTCAACGGTAGATATACCAGGTTTTGTGGCTTTTCAACAATTTTAAATCCAGGTGGTACACTTGGGTAAAAAGTATGTATGATGTGGGTGTTAGCCCCATCCCTGTAAGCACCTTGTATAATGTTACAAGTTATGTCTATACTATTGACTTTTAATATTGTTACTGTTTTCTTACCGGAATGTGTTACATCTGGTTGTAATACAGGCCCATCGTTGGAAAATCCTAATAAATCACCAATTGAGTTTGGTTGAGTGAAATCTATATAATATTTGGAAGTAATTTCAGCTTTCATCGTATTATTATTACCTTTTAATGTTATATTGTCTTTTCCCATTTTAGTTTGCAAAAATTCATTTATATGATCAATTTCATAAGAACCTGTGGGTAACCTGCACTCTTGTAAGTCTGTAAATTTTCCACTGGCATCCTTTCCCTTATAATAATGCAATATGTTATTTTTACCTTCCGTAACATTGGGAATAGAGTTATACGTTGTAAAATCCAATAGTGCCGCCTCCCAAAACCTTCCTTTTTGCAAGCGTAACGCTGGAAAAAGGATACTTCGTAAATTGGACGATTTTCCTGTTAATGATACCGTATAGGAAGACATCTCAATAGTGACTGATACTTTTAGCTAGAAATTCCAAACATAAATGGCCGCATATTGAAGTATTATCAGGTTGTTCTCTTTTATAGTTATAATATATGTTTTTAGCAGATTTAAAGTAATTTTGAAGTTCTTTTGGTGGTGGCAAATTACCGAAACTATCAAAATAATATACATTGTTATTTAGTTTCTTATAACAAACCCAATGGGTGCCAGGCCCTTCAGTATTATCCAAATTTACAATTCCAGTCTCATTTTGCCACATTTTCTTTGGTAAACTGTCTTTCATGAATACACCGCGGAAAAATGGTATTTTTAAACAGGAAATATATTTAAATAATTCAACATTGGTTAATGCTTTATGTGGTATGACCAATTGATTTCTTTCATTTAATATGCACGATAAGGTCTTAGGTAAAGTCCTGCCCCGTTTTTTACCATTGACCACACGGTGGGCTTCTTCTTGCCTTTTCTTGTAGATCGCCGTCTTCTTTTTATATTTCCTCCATGTTTTCTTGTGGTTGACCTCCTTTTTACTCTCCTTCTCCTCCTTCTTCCACCTCCTACTGCTGTTTTAGCCTTCATACCTGCTGTTACTGCTAAAGCTGCTGCTTTTTCTGCTATGCTAGCGTCACTTGATTTTACTCGTTGCCAAGCTATGTCCGCAAGCTTTTTGTCAGCTATTGATCTATTTTTTGAATCGGCAAACGTGGAATATGCGATATCGTGTTCTTTACAAGCCTGATCTAACTTGTTTATGCCAGGATCGCCTCTTTCCAGTCGTTTTTTCAATTTAGTTCCTGGTCCGCAATACTGATAACCTCCTGGTATATGAAATTCGTATGGTAATGCGTCTATTGCTCTATTTACTATGGATCCTACTGGAATTTGTTTTAAAGCTTTACTTAACAGAGAAACCGCTGTGGACGTGATCCCACCTCCTTTTCTTGCAGTGTCTCGATATGGACTGATGTATTTGAACGTCATTATTGTCCTTTTATAATGGCAATGTGCAACTCATGTGTTAACTCTATGACAGGTTGCACATAAATGAAGTCATTTATTAAGTTATTTACTTAAATATCAATATCACCCCAATCTGATGATCTAAACTGTTTCGTTTTAGGGTTAATAAAGTATTTATTATAAATTTCTCGTTTAATATACTCACCTCTCATGGATTCATCATAAGTATTATGACCTGATTTTCCTTGAAGAATATCTGGTGTAAAATGATTGTGTAAATCAAATATCGCATTACCTAAAACTTTTACAAGAAAATTAACAGTGACAGCATTATCTACATGTTCAGGGTCTTTAAGGTTTGTTATACGTTTATTATTACAATTATACACTTTACTATCCTTTAATGATGTTGTAATGGTCTGTCCTACAGTTGCAGCATCATTTGCTTCTCTTCCTTGTCCCAAGTCTCTTATCACTCTATTATTACATGTAAACCATCTAAAATATTTATCTGGATCTAGATGTACGGTTTGTGATAAAGCAGCTGCATCATGTTTTTCATAACCCCATCCCATATTTGATAACTTTTTATCCATGCAATCCCAAGCATCATTTTTGTATGTTAATAAATTAAATTTTTCATTACCTTGAATAAATTCATCCCCTTGCTTCGATACTACTTGATCTTGTTTTACAAAAGAGGTTGTTTCTTGTTTTAAGGTTTCCATCATTTGACCCACTGTTGCACCATCTGATGGCGCCGAACCATCTTTAACATTTGCTAAACAATTATTAAAACAATCTATAACCCCTACATCACGTATGATGCAATGATCTTTAATATATTTTAGATTTACAGCATCGTTTTCAGTTTTTGGATAGCCTATATCATTAATAACAAATTTATAAAAAGAAAATCCATCTTTTGTCTTTTCAGGTATCAAAGAATGTAAATAGCGTCTATTTACGCTGTCTTTTGCATCTTTAGGGTCATCTACGTTGGATATACGTTTATTGTTAGCACTATACGTTTTCCCATTGAATTTTAACGTATTTTTTAATTCAGATGACAAATAACCTTTGTTTATTGCATCACCGTTTTGATTTGGTTTACCAACGTTGATGATTCTATGATCTTCTGCGTCATATGTGTTATTTTGTAGTCTTAATGTTGGCGATATCTTTTCCTTTAATATTTTTAGATTTATTGCATCGTTTTCATCCGTAGGATCTTTTATGTTTTTTAACCTTTTATTACTCATATCATAATCTCCATCAGGTGTTTGTGGTAAACCAGCACTTCTTTTTAAACTATTGGCATAATATAACCCATCCGAGGAGTAACGTCCGAACTTGTCGACACTCATGGTGCAACTGAATAGTATTCTAGGGAGTAACGCATTTTTATGAGATTACCCCACGGTTTCGGAGTTCATCCACTAAAGCCACCCATTCGTTTTCCAATCCAGTATGACCCGCTTCTTTAGCTTCATGTATTAGTTTCATTCTATCCACCAATTTATTGATATTATTGTAATAAATCACATTTGTGTTATATAGTTCCTTCATTAAACCTGTACCCGTAACGGACTTACTTCTTTTTCTTCGTTCCTGAGCACTTACATCCAAAGTGGATGCCATAAATCTTCGTTTTACAGGTTTTCTTTGTGTTAACGGCATTGTTTGTCTTCTAGTTGGTATTAACTTGGATACAAATTCTTTATATTTTAAAGACTTAGATCTAAAAGGAGGCTGGTCAGGTAAATACTTTCTTCTATATGCATTTGTCTGTTCCAAAATATTTTTATATGCTTCCATGTCTTTTTCTTTCACTACCGATACTGAAGGCTTATTTTCAAATAATAATTCAAATAATCCTTTTGTGCCCTTATACCTTTGATCACCAATGACAATATTATCATGTTCGTCAACGTTTAACGGGCTATTACCTATCATTAAACCGTCTTTTGTTAATCTCGCTCCATAACTATGGTAATTCTTATTAGGAATTGTTCCGAGTAACATTTTTACCATGTATTTCCTTCCTAAAGGTCCTTTGTTATGAATGTTTTCACCCAACAAGCTTATGTTTGACGGACCTTCCCTTGTCTCTTCTTCTTTTTCCTCTTCACTAGCAGTTGATACAACTTCATGTCCTCTTTTGGCTTTTACTTCATATAATTCTTTTATTCCACTATAGTCCGGTGATTCTAGCTCTCTTTCGGGTTCTCCACCGGTAAAACCACTATACGTAGAGGATTCCAGGTCTTCATCACTAAAATCTTCTGATTTTACATTTTCTCTTTCAAACTTCGTAATAGGTGCAATCGCATCTCCTTCCAATACAGGTTTAGCAAATTTTTTGTTTAATTGTTTCAAGGGTTCAGTAATAGGTTTAAAAGTAGATTCAAGGAATTTCTCCCTCTCGCTAATACCTAGTTTCAATGCTCTGTTTTTAGCCCGAATAGAATCACTAAGTGATTTTATTTCTTTTACTAATTTTTCTTGGTTAACCATGTTTGTAGCAAGACGTGTTGTACAACAATGAATGTGTTATACCACGTTTAATGTATTAATATAAATTTATCAAATCCTATCCTGTATCGACCATTGTTTAGCGGTTGTTCCTTCATAATTGTTAGGAACCCATACTTTTCAGCCCAAGCCTTTCCACACAACTCTTTAAATCGTTCAAATGTCATATCCGCATTTACATGATCAAAATATATATGTTTTAGGTTGGTTTCGTCCTGTTTAAATACAATTAACATGTTTGCATTGTCTCTAATGAGTTGTTTAGGTATTTTGCTGTAAGTTTGGCCAATATAAATGCTATCTATGTTGTTATGTCGACCCATAGCGAAGTAATTCCTTATTGTGTTTTGGTTTTCACAAGATACATCGTCGAATATAAACACGGAGAATGGTTTAGCTTCTTGTGGCTGCATGACACTCTCGCTTGCATTAAACTTTAAATATTTAACTTCAGGCACATTAGTCAGTATCTTTTCCAATAATTGATACTTTGGTTGTTGTAGTGATTTTGAAAATACATATAGATTGTTAAATCGTAATCCTTTAGGGTTTGTAATCAAATTGAATACTACATTAGTTTTTCCACAGTTGGAAGGTCCGGTAACCAGACAACGAACGGTGTTTGGTAACAAATTGCCATGTTTCCCACTATTGAATTCTGAATTATCCACTGTGAGTTCATCTATATTATTAATAGTAAAACTCTCTTTTTGTGGTACTATCTCCATCCTTTGTAATGGTTCAACCTAAAATGATTCTCTATCGTTATATCAAATCCTTTTTAGGTATCCAAGAATCTTCCGTCTTATTAAATCCTAACCATCGTACTTTGACCTTATCTTTTTTCCGTTGCAACACCTTTTCAACTAAATATACATCGCCTACTGTTGATTTTAACATTTCATGTCCATAAAACCCTCCTTCAAGCAATTGTCCTTTATTATCTTTTAAAATATATGTCTCAGGTACTGTAGGTTGTACTTTGAATACAGTAAAAACCTCATTGGTCCAATTTGGCAGGTATCTTTTACTGAATACACCTTTATATTTACTTATTCGCACTTTATCACCCACATTAAATTTTTTAGGCTTTAGTTTTTCAACTTTTGGTTTAGTATTCGTTTTTATACGTTTTAATACAAGGTTTTCATTTTTACTAGTTACTTGGTTTGGTTTCATCCCGATAGTCCTATGAAATTTGTTATTGTAATCGTTTATAAGTTTTGGTAACATATCAATCCATATGTGCGATCCTCTGTTGGAAAACATTTTATACATTGCACTTTTTAAAGTTCTGTTGAATCTTTCGATTATTGAAGCTTTTACCTCTGAATTGGTTGAGTAATGGTTTATATTGTGTTTTTTCATTAAATTTGCAAATTCCTTATTAAAATATTCTTTTCCATCATCTGTTTGTAAATGTTTAATAGTATGTTTGTCTCTTTGTATAGCTGTTTCCATTGCTTTTGTAACACTTTTGCCACTTTTATCTTTTAGTGGTAAAGCATCTGCCATTTTTGAAAAACAGTTAATAACAGTCAATATGTATTTATATCCTTTATTTTGTTTGCTATAAGGAATCATTTCGATTAAATCCGCTTGATATAAATCATTAATTCCTTTTATCACCGTATTTCTTCGTGGAAACTTTCTTCTTGCAGGTTTATGAAGTTCGTTGACAATTTGTTGCTTCAAGTCCTTCATATTGCAGGTTTCAATGTTTGTTGTATCACATGTATAATCACAATGAATGTTGTTTTAAATATTCACATCATTTATATGGGTCAAGGTCATCCAAACTTGTGTAAAAAAATGGGGAACACGGCGTTGGACTTGCCGTGTTCCCCATTTTTTTACGGAAGGAGAAAGGAATAAGGTCGTAGTTGTAGAAGGACGAAGAATAGGTTACTAGTTGATAGGGTTTAGAGAGTAGTGGCCAAAAGGAAGAGTGTGGATTTTGTCGAGCATAATGTATCTTTTATCATCCCGAGCTGACAACGCTTTTTTAATTTCGGTGACACTGTAGACTTGATGCTTGAAGCTTCGGATATTGTTGAATGTTGCTGATATCGTAGTATCTTCAAACAAACAAGTCTTGTAGTGGTCAAATGTCACGTGTTTTTTCAAATAAGATGTCTTCACTCCTTTTGCTTTCTTCACTGTCGGTGTGTTGTTCTCGTGGTACATCTTAAATGAATACAATTTCGCCATCAGCGCCACTATTTCTTCTAAAGGCATTCCATTTGCTTCATCTTTGAATTTTCCAATTACTTTTTTATATTTTTCATTAAAATTTGGATGGTTCTTCGGATAGTCAGAAAAATCGAAATCTTCTTTGTATGGAAAAGTCCTTAGGTCTTCATACATGTCCAAAGTCTTTATCCAGTAGATAAACGCGTCCGTATCCATGTATGCGACTCCAATGTTTTCCCTTCCGTAATGTTTAACCATTTTGTTATAATGGAAATCATACATCAGGGTTTTACTTATATCCAAAATCGACATACCTATGTATAACGGACGGTCCATGACTATTGTTGTTTTCTTCATACTGACAGCGACTAGATTTTCGTTTATAATCATGGATGTTCCGAAATTTGGTTTTTGCACTAATTTTTCCAATTTTCTAGGATCACTCACTAATTTTACATTTTTATGTTTTCTTTTGTTCTCCAAGGTCTTCCCAAAGATGGCGTTGTTCATTAATTTATAGAAGTCCTTTTCAAATGCTGTTGTTGCTGCAGCTCTTCTTGTAGTGTTGGAATCAATGTATGGTTTCAACCAACAAGACTGGGTGAATTCAATTGCTCTATGAATTCTCACTATACGTAGACCCAATTCAAGAGCCTGTTGAACTACCCAGTAGTGAGCCACATAGCGATCTTTATTCTCCAAGGTCATCATCAATTTTGGCCATCTTCCTGTCGGTGAAACTTCAGTCTTGGCTAGGAGAGGCAAGTCGTAGTGATGGTCATGAAGGTGCTCCGGGTATTCAAAATCACAGTCCAAAATATAGCCTTTTGGACCATCCTTTGGAATCTGTGAGATGTCTCCGATGGTGGCCGGGTCGATCCACTTGAAGTCAGCGTAGGGAAGCGGATTTGACATTGCCCAACCATAAAGGTTGTTTGCATCAAAATAGCCAAGGTAGACCGATGGTTGTTGCTCGTCGAAGCCGGGGATGTACTTGTTGTTGGCTTTGACATGACGTGTTACAGCTTGTGTCAAACCGCCCCGTACACCAGATTCCATCATGAGCACCATATCAATATCCGTTAGAAGTTCCAGTCGACAGTTGGTTGACTTTAGCATAGCTTGCCATGCTAATCCTGGAGATGTGTACGAGTGTAGAGGGTCCAGTCCATAGGCGGAGAAGCAGGTGTTTCTGAATTCTTCCATCACATCGCACAGCAGAGTTACGTCCAATTTTATATAAAAGTCAGAATATTCCCCTAAGGTTTGAATGTTTAGTTGGTTCCAAACATTACATGCATGATTGTAGTCTTCAACGGAGATTTCACTTTCGTTTAATTTGCTGTTGAAGGCTTCAATCGGCGGTAGACTGGTTTCTTCAAATTTTTCTGTAGAAGTTATGTAATCGTAGGGGAACACTCCTTTCCGTAATACTAGGTCTAATTTATCTTCAGGTACAATTTTTCTGGTTTCTTTTAGGTCTTCTCTTCTTAGGTTCTCTGACAATTTGGCTAAACTAGATGCCATAAATCTGTAAGAGTCTACGAAGCGAAGTTTAATTTTACCTACTGTTTTTGAAAAGCTGATGTACTTTTCCAATGTTGTAGCAAGAACATCAATTTTACCGTCATCTCTTCCTAACTCCGGGATAATAAAGTGGGAGTCGTAGCCGCTAAGATTGTGTAAAACGACAGGAATAAAGTTTGGCAGTTTGTAATTTATATTGCATGAATTACAAGCAGCTCCTCTGTATAACCCTGTCAGGTGATCGTGATCTCTTACTTTTGGATTTTCTTCACTGAACATCTTCTTGCATAAATAGCATCTTGTCGCTAAGTTGTATTCTTCTTGTTGATTTTGGTTTAAAGGTTCCATAGGTACAATATTACCGAACAAGCGTTGAACCTTTCCAGCAATATCGTACAGTTGGTCTACAAAATACTTAGCGGCTTCTTCACCACGGTAGAGTATTGGAGTGGATGTTAAACCATAGTCTTGCAATTGGTTTTCAGACAAGGTTGATTTAACTAGTAAACAAAAACTGTTGGGCTGATGCAACTGATATTTTGTTCTTCTAGTCACTTCGCCGTCCGGCAGCTCCTGTGGTACTAACGTTGATTCAAAATCTGCATAGACCACTAGTGGAATTCGGTATTGGTGAACTGTCTTGTTAAATTGTATTGAAGCTCGGGTAGGCGGTGGAAGACTTATCTTTACTTCATAGTTCTCGTTGCAAAGTCTTTTATGTTCCAATAACCAGTCCAATCCTCCACGTCTTGAATCTTTCCAAGAAAAGCAGAAACATCTCTTGCAAACTGTAATCCTATTTACTCTTTTGGTCAATTGTTTTACAACTAACGCTTCAAAGTCTTTTATCCATACATAATGGGAAATTTCACCCTTGGTTATCAATAGCAAATCCGTATGGTTTCTTTTAGTATTCTCTACCAACTCTACAAGGATTGTTTTTAACATACTTGGTTAACATTGCATACTTGAAACATTCATTACCCTCATTTTGAACATTTCTACACGAGTTAGTGTTTTGGATTTTCTTTGGTAGAGGGATAAAACTACTACCTCTTAAACCATATCCATGTTTATGAACCCTAACATCCATACCTTCGATTGATGACAAAGTCCATCCAGATCCTCTTCCTTCATGTTCTTGGAGTTTGGTTATAAGTTCCTCCAAGCATTCTTCAATAATATCATCAATGTCGGAGGTGAAGGTAAGGGTTCGATTTTTGGTAATGAATGCTCTCAATGCTGTTTCACCATCAGTATTGTTAAACATAGCCTCTAACACCATTCCAAATTTAATAAAATTTAGCCTTTGTAATTCTTCCCTCAACGTTTGACCAACAAGTTCCTTAGCCTGGGTTATGAATGTTTCCAATTCCAATTGAACGTTATTAATTTTGAAATGTGTTACAACTCGTCCTGGCAAGGCCGTGGTGCGCAGTTGTCTTACATCTTCCAGTTCTTCTTCTTCCATATCCTCTTCTTCGGTGTCCTCTTCTTCGGTGTCCTCTTCTTCAATAGGTCTTGTAGCAGTAGATGGTCCAGCACCAGCAAATTGGATCACACTAGGTCTTCTTCTTTGCATTTGCTGTAGATAGCTGTCCCAGTAGTCCGTCTGCTTCTGGTGCTCTTCCAAAAACCGGTCAATTGAGTCTAAGTCTATTTCATCCATGGTAATATCTTCTTTTCTATCTTCGTCTTCATGTAATTCTCTGTGTATGGTGAAAAGATCTTCGTCTTGAAAGATTTCCCCACAAATGTCGCAAAGAGCCATTTCAAACAGTTTGGCTTTGAATGCACACTCTGTGAATGTCCACGCAATAATGAGCAGCGCACTCCACCGGGACCCTTTATATCCGAGGCAGATAGGTGGGGAAAGTGACGTCATATGGAAACAGGTTATCACTCATGTGCTAAATTTAGCCTTTACACAACCGTTTGTAATACATTTATCAGTAGGCTTGATAAATTGATGATATTTGGTCTAGATTCAATAATTTGTACAAGTTTTTTCAAAGACGTCTGTTTGAGCAAGTTTATGTAGGTCAAGGTCATTTGGAATTATTATTTTGAGCGGGGGATAGAGCACTAAGCAGCATCATTTACTACAAAGTGCTCTATCCCCCGCTCACATTCTTTTTTAACTTTTTGTTTAAACTTTTTACAAGGGTGAAACATCACCATCAGAGTCGGAATCATCCTCATCACGGAATAGGCAGCGATGACAATACATAATTCTTCTGGCAACTAACATCCTATCCATTGGACGATGGGGAGTGTCTTGTTCTTGTTCTTCTTCTTCGATTTCCAATTGGAATTCCATTTCCGACTCAGATGACGACTCTAATGTTTCGTAGGCGTGCAAGTCCACCTCATTGTCCGTTGAACCAGCTTCGTCAGAGTCCGTTTCAATATCCATTATCTCTTCCTCCTCCTCTTCTTGATCAACCGCAGGTAGTTGGTCCTCTACTTCTATAATTTCTAGAGGTATTACCTCCAGAATAGAGACAATTCTGTTGCGATGGAACACGGTGTTGTCAAGTGGAGCCATGGTATGGAAGTGTTGTATCCATCCAATTTGCTTACCCTTTTTATACCCCCACCAACTATACAATTTATGTGGGTCAAGGTCACGTAAAGATACCCTTTGAGCGGGGGATAGACCACTAAGCAGCATGCTAGTCCATTGCCGCAAAGTGATCTATCCCCCGCTCTATTCCGCAGACCACACTCAAGTCCAAGTCCACATCCAAGTCCACATCCATATGTTACACTTTATTATTACTGCCACCAAGTAATTGTCACTCGCACATTTACTTGGTTTTGATAAAGGTACTGCACAAACTCCATATTGGTTGTTTGTTCGTTATACAAATGCATCATGAAATATGCAATCTTATCGATTGCGGCATTGTCCAACGGTTCGCAATTCACAAGTTCCAATGTGCCCTGGCTGGTCTTATCCTCTATAAGTTCCACCACTTCGTTGATGTCTTCTTCCAAGAGGATGAACTCAACACTGAAGCTCTCCATTGTTGTTGTTGATAGTGTCTAGACAAATGCTTGACTAAATGCTTTATTCATCAGTCCTACATATATACCAATTTCCCCCTCCTATTACCCATTCCCCCTCTACCTTTATATAGGTCAAGGCCATCCAATAATACCCTTTGAGCGGGGGATAGACCACTAAGCAGCATGCTAGTCCATTGCCGCAAAGTGATCTATCCCCCGCTCTGTATTCCACACAAGTCCTAGTCTTTACACACACACATAAGCCCCCCAGTCTTTTACACTTACTCATATACTCTGTCCTCCCTGCCAATTAAGAGTTCCCCATGTTTGCCACTATTTTCAATTAACCTTTCCAAGTCCCAAAACACAATGTCCAAATTAACCAAGTTCGCTCGTCCAATTTGAAACACACTATTCCCCCCAAAGTCACTTGCTCTCACTTGTTGTCCTGTATACTGCTTCTTCTTCCACGCTACAATCACTACCCTACCTTCTTCAACAACCATTCTTTTAACATTATCATACACCTTCTTCAACATCCCTCTACAGTTTAAATAGTTTATGGTTACATACTCCCACTCCTTACCAATGATCAGTGATCCACTCATTTTCTAGCGTTCCACTGGAAGGTTCAAAGCAGAATGAAGTCGGGATGTACAGACCCCCCTCTTTTATACCAGTTAACCGGTTGTCCTTCGTTTAAAGTGGGTCAAGGTCATTCAAAAGTACCCTTTGAGCGGGGGATAGACCACTAAGCAGCATGCTAGTCCATTGCCGCAAAGTAGTCTATCCCCCGCTCTGTATTCTACACACACACACACACACACACACACACACACACATGTCCCTGTCTTTTCATTACATACCTAATATATATTCACTACCTTCATCGTCACTATCACTCATCACCGTTTCTACAAACTCCACCGGATTAAAGTTAAATTGTTTCAATTGTTCTTTTAAGTTTTCAATTTGTTGGTCTTTTACTTCTAAAACACTGTGAAGGTGTGATATGTAGTCCGCTGCCTCGTTGATGCTTGCCACTCTGGGATCGCCTAACTTCAAGCTGGGGACTACAGCCTGCAGCTTGAAGTACGCCATACGCCTTTCTTGCTCCTGCCGTTGACCAGGACTGAGCAAGCCTTGCCCGTCTTGGCTCACCTCCAGCAAGGTCCGTAGCATTGGAGCTTTGCAGGCGTTTGCCCGAGCAACAGTTATGCTGTGGAATGGTCGAGCAGGTCCACGAGTAGCAGGCAGCACGTTGGCAGCACGCCTTCTTGAAGAAGAAGAGGAAGCCCGAGAAGTTTTGGAGTTGGACGCCATGTTACAGTGCGGTATTCAGCTAAGCGGTACAAAGCAGAATAACCAAACTGCACATTAATACCCGTATATATACACATATCAGTGGTGGGGGTACTAGTTAACCTTGTAAAGTGGGTCAAGGCCATCCAAAAACATTACCAGAACGGGGGATAGATCACTAAGTGGCATGTTAGTCCATTGCCACAGAGTGATCTATCCCCCGCTCTGTATTTCACATTCACGCACACATTCATACATACACACAAGTCCCAGTCCAAGTCTTTACCCACACACCTATCCACTCTCATCCTCACTATCATCACTGTCCAACAGGCTTTCACACTTCTTAATTAGTTTTTCCCATTTACTCCGGATATAAAGTAGCTCCCTGCGAGTATTCTCTAGCATTCTGTCCCTTTGCTCTATGACTTCGTCGTACCACTCGATGATGTTTGGTGGAGTCTGGGTTGATGCGTCCATCGTGGTTGGTTGAGAAGCTCCGCTGCTCCGCAACTCCTTCCTCACAGGACCAAAGCCGGAGAATCGGACACGACTCCTTGACGAAGGCCCCGATCGGATTGGTCCAATGCTCGGGCTGGAGTTGGAGGCAGCCGGGCCAGAGGTAGAGGCTGGGACGTTCATAGCAGACATGGTGGTGTTCAGCTTAACGGTGTAAAGCAGAATGAGAGGACGGTTGATCACCACTCCTATATATACCCATTTTTAGTGGTGGGGATAACACGGGGGGGGGGGTTTAAAGAAATTTTGCTTAGTCTTCCCGGTCATCAGTTTTACATACCTTTAGCACACCCATTATTTTGGTTTCTTCTATAACTTTACACACCTCAAACACCCAAGCAAACAGCTCATCTATGTTGTTATAATTTATTTTTGTCCAGTGTTCATACTTATAAGTTTGGTTGTTTATAATACATAGATAAAATGTAGACCCGTCTCGTCTTATACAATACTCAACTTCCATTCTATGCTGGTTTAGCACTTCCCAAGCATTGTGTTGGTCTATCAAAAAGTCACCACCTTTGTAATTGTACCGTGACATGTTTACCACGGAGCACAGAAACAGACTGAAGCAAATGAACGGCTCATACAAGCTTAGTAAGAGCGTTAGAGTGGGGGTATCACATGATACACAACATTAGTTGTAAGGTTAGCACTTTACTTTAAACAGTAACTTATATGGGTCAAGGTCATTCAAACTTTGAAAAATTTTTACTTCCAAACACTTGTAGCAAGCTACAAGTGTTTGGAGGTAAGTTTTTATTTGTTAAAGATTTTTGTAACTTAGTCTTCGCCCTCAAGGACACGGTTTGAGATTGTCCCAGTGACTTTACATCACCGCCAGGTTAAAGTATTATACAAGTCAAGTGTTTTTTTTTTTTTTTTTATAACTTGACTTGTATAATACCCCTCTCCCTTACTTTAAGAGGGTTAAGACTAAATTTGGAAACATAATTTGGAAAAAGACTTTTTAAATATTGTCCAACACAGCCTAACAATTTTGTTTTTTTTTTTGTGGGCCCATGTCCTAGTCCATTTCCCACACGGTTTCACATCCTTTCCTTCGTATTAGATAGGCTTTAGGTATGAAAAATTCTCTTTGTACCATACGAGGTGGTACTTGCATTGTACAAAGGCGGCCTTCACCTTTTACAACGATTTCTACTTTCTTATTACCTGCTCCATATGTCTGACCAATGAAATAGTATTTTTCATCAACCTTTAGCCTTCTAATATCCCGCGGTTGCGGACCGTGGGGATGTCTGAACTTGAACGTTTTAGGCTTAATGTACAGAGTATAGGGTTTGAATTGCCGAAATTTGACTGTACTTTTGAGGTGTCGTTGGCAGCGATCCCCTTCTGCACAAGCAAGTTTCTGGCAACACAAAACCCCAAACTTACTAGACATCCAAGCGTAATCGCATTTCTTACCCTTGCCAGCAGGGGCTTTAACGCGTTTACGTTTCTGTGTTGGACTCTTTAGCGGAGTGTCTTGGAGCTTCTCTGAATTAGGCTGGCTAGAAGGGATGGGGCTGGAAGGAGGTAGAAGGGGCAAAGATTGTTCAAGCGGGATGGAGCAAACAATTTTGGGCGGGGTAGGAGAGCGTGTTAGGTCTATGGTGGGAAGATCAGGGGAGAAGATGGATTTACGGGGTGGTTTGGTTGGTGTAGGTGGCATGGGGGATATAGGTGAGGGACATTGGGATGTAGTGTATGAGAGGATTTTCCGGGTTCTGCTGTATGGGGTGATCCTCGACCTAGACGTCTCTTCAAAAGCCGCAGACTCCGATCCTGAGTCCGATAGCAGCGAGAGTGCTGGAGAGGCTACCGGGACTCGACCTGACGACTTGACGAGTTCTCCTGACGATGGCTGTGCACCAGCCTCTTCCACTGTCGCCGGCAATGGCGACAGGCTGGGCATTGAGGCGGGCTGTGGCGGCGGCGGCGGCGGTGGCGGCATCGTCAGGCAGCTCAGGATGTTCGCAGTCATCAGGTATTCCAGGATCGAAGTCGAGGATGATGAGGGTCGAGACGTGTCGGTCGAGGTTGAAGTTGATGGGTAGTTTTTCAGTTTCAGACCCATTTTACCCATTGTAATAAATGAAAAGAATAGATGTAAAGAAAGAAGTGAACGTGTAAAACAAAAGTCTCAAGAGCGAGAGAGAGTACCTGTCCGTATGGGAGCTTGGACCGGAATGAGAAGTGCGTGCAGCCCGGCCGCCTTATATCCCCACCGGGGCTGCCACGCCCAGGATATTAGGGGTGGGGGTGGGGGTGGGGGTGGGGGGGGGTTCGCACTTTTTGCGGGGGGGGGGGGGGGTTCACACTTTTTGCGGGGGGGGGGGGGGGTTCGCACTTTTTGCGGGGGGGGGGGTTCACACTTTTTGCGGGGGGGGGGGGTTCACACTTTTTGCGGGGGGGGGGGGGTTCGCACTTTTTTAAAAAAATAAGCCCCACTTGAGGCATTTATGTTACCATAGCTGAAGCCTCCCAAGGGACCCAACTATAAACAACTCCAAACTTGTGGGTTACAAATACCTAACTGTTATATTTTTTTAACAGACATTAATGTATTAACTGTGTTAATAAGACCTGACTGTTAAACACTTTGAAAGATTTTACATATTTAGGTCAAGGTCACAAAAAAACTTTAAAAAAATTAAGCCCCACACCCCCCTTTGGGGGTGTGAGGCACTTGGGTTGTCATCGCTGTAGCCTCCGAAGAGACCCAACTATGACAACAAGGCAACATCCAATGTCGTGTACCCTTCGCCACGCAAGACTTGTAAACATTTACTGCATTGTCTTTTCAGTAGCTAACAAAGATTCATTTACATAATTTTGTGTTTCCAGAAGGAAACAAACTGAGGACACCCTAGTGGCTTACGTCCTCGTCCGAGTGCAGAGGCCGCCGCAACCTTTTGCATGCCAGCGTACAAACGGACATGCTCCCAAATGCCATCCGCAACCTTTTGCATGCCTGGCAGGAGCCTACCGATAATTAAAATAGGCTTTACACGGGGGCCTACTCCCGTAACCTATCTTTAATATTTTTAATTTAAAATGCATTGAATTTTTACAAGTCTTTGTAGGTCAAGGCCACACGGACATTAAAAAATTTCGGCCCCCGTACATCCATGGCGAACCACGAATGTTCGGGGGCCTTGGGGACTAAAAACACAAATAGCTAACAAAGATTCATTTACATAATTTTGAGTTTCCAGAAGGGAAACATACTGAGGACACCCTAATGGCTTACGTCCTCGGTCCGAGTGCAGAGGCCGCCACAACCTTTTGCTTGCCAGCTTACAAACGGACATGCTCCCCAAATGCCATCCGCAACCTTTTGCATGCCTGGCAAGGAGCCTACCAATTATTAAAAGTGGCTTTACACGGGGGCCTACTCCCGTTCCCTGACTTTACAATTTACTTTGAGCATTGAAAAAGCTCAAGGGGGGATTGCTAAAACAAGCGTATACACTTTAGAAACATATAACACACTTACAACACACAATTGAGCTCAACGTAGTCAATGCTGGAACAAGCACATACACATTAAACACATATAACAAACAAGACACAAAGGATAAAAGACACAGGAGACATAGGGTACAAGTAAAACACTCTCATATAAAACAATTCGCAATACCCAAACGCAAGCGCAATATCTTACAACTAATACAAGTCTTAAAGTTAGAGTAGACTTCGCTAAACACTGAAGGCGCCATTCGATGTTTAGTGATGCCTATGGCGGTCCGTCCCGGTCGTTCACGTTCAACGCGCGGGAGCGGACTGCGAGCCGGCTCTGGCCGGACCCCCTTATATCCCCACCGGGGCTGCCACGCCCAGGATATCAGGGGTGGGGGAGGGGGGTGGGGGTGGGGGTGGGGGTGGGGGTGGGGGTGGGGGGGGGGTTCGCACTTTTTGCCGGGGGGGGGGGGGGTTCGCACTTTTTGCCGGGGGGGGGGGGGGGGGGTTCGCACTTTTTGCCGGGGGGGGGGGGGTTCGCACTTTTTGTCGGGGGGGGGGGGGGTCAGGTAAGTTAAGTGGGTCAAGGTCACCCACAACACTTGTACTCTAAGTGTTGGCTATACCCCCACCACAACTGGGTCCCTAGGCTGCACAACACCGCTTCGCCAGTATGTCTCCGGCTTCCATGCGGTGCGTCTCGCTGTTCTCTAGCTCTCTATATGTAAGTAATTTTACAAGTTCTGAATGTAGGTCACTACACTTTAACTCTGGGACGATATCGACTTGTAGTATTTCAGTGTTTTGACTCAAGGTCATCACACTTTAACTCTAGCACATCGGTTATCGTACCAGAGGTGCTCAATAACCTAACTTGTAATGTTTAGGGTGGCGTTTGCACGCCACGTGGTATCGCCATGAGTGTCCAGTCCAGGTTTTAAGTTAAATTAATTTTACTGTAATCTTTTCCATTTCCGCTTCGTTTTGCCAAAGTATAAGGTGTCGCTTAATAAAGTGGTATTTCTCTAAAGTTATAGGAGATTGCAAGGATACAATTAGTTTATTTAGGAGACTCTTCATCTTGGAGTTTAACACAATTTCCACTTTGACTTTGCTTCCTCGGCTCTCACAGCCTAAGCTGTACAGGAATGTTTCTTCTAGTGCCAACTCGGGCCAAGAGAACAGTGTGTTGACTGTAGGACAGCTCATGGTGAAGTGATGCGATACTCCAGCGTACCACCTCACCTTCCCCCGCCACTGTGACCTTCCCCCACTCCTGCTGTTTCCCCCACCTCTTTTCCCTTGACTCATGCGCTACAAGCAGTCTCTCAGTATTGTGCGGACTTTTGTGAGGTGAAGCCATGTCGCAGGACACTTTAGGTAAGAAACTTAGCCGTGTTAAGACTTTATTAGTTGCTCACTGTCCACCACTCAAAGTTAAGAGAGTTTCAACTTTAGCTAAGTGGCGCAAACTGTTGCGCGGACACCCTAAGTTTTATACAAAACAGACTAATGTCAGTTTTACTGATGAGGATTTGTTTAAAATATTGGATGAAATGACTTTTCCTTGCAAAATTCAGTTAGTTACTCCCATTCCTGACAGTTTAGAGTCTTAGTCTCTCAAGCCGATATACCTAGCATACACAGAGCCTGACAGTCAGTCACTCGGTGGCTGTCGTGGGGTGCGCATCGGTGTCGGCGCTCCGTTGTTAGGTTTTCAAGGTCACAGTAATATCAAATTGTTGGTGTTGTGCTGGTTCAAGGTCACCTGAGGGATAACCGATTGCCCATTTAGGCAGGGTCATGTCAGAAACTCGAGTTTAACTTGGCACTTTTGCCGTTTCTCGTCGAAAATTCGCTCCAAGTGGTCAAGGTCACGGGGACTCTGACTGAAACTCGGAGCGTAGTGCGAGAAACGGCAAAAGTGCCAAAAAATTTTAAGTTTCGGCGTGACCTTGACCTCAGTGGCGTCGGTGACGTCATTTTGATGACGTAAGGGGTGATGACGTCATCAGCACGTCATTTCTGTGACGTCATGGGTGTGACGTCATAGAAATGACGTCATTGGTGATGACGTCATCGATGACGCAATCGATGACGTCATCGATGACGTCATCGGTGAGGTCATTGACCTCGATGACGTCATCCCTCAGGTGACCTTGAACTGAGCCAGCACCAACAATTTGACACTACTGCTATACTGTCACATAATGTTTGTGTATTAACTCAGACCAAAATGATGTCAGTGTTTGAAAGTAAAATCTCCCTATGGTGTCATATTTTTTTGAAAGTAAAATCTCCCTATGGTGTCATATTTTTATACAGTAATAGTCCAGGCTCTAAACAGGTTGAGCATGCACTAAAAGTCTAACAAAATTTGACTTTTGATTATTGTTGGGAACATTTAGTAGATGTAAAAAATCGATGTTGCCACATTTCCAGAGTGGGCAAAACACGGGGGACGGGGGACGCCCCCTAGAGGAAGTCGTTAAGGGAACTGTAATGGCCTATGTCATGTTATATATCATTTTAAAGGTCTTTGAATGTAGATTCAAATGCCATAAACCCGATCTCTAAAAGTTGAATATAACACAAGTTATTGCATTTTGAAATTTCGATAATCTGCTTTTATGCAAAGTTGGACTGCCTGCCATTTCTGGCTCAAACGGTCATTTGAGGTCGAGTTGGCAACATTGTTTTCAAATCTATTTGAATTCTATTTATCTTCTCTTTGTAAAGATCCTGAAAATTAGGTTAAATGTTTTCTCATAAGTCTTCATTTGCCGTCTTCGATTGCTGTCCGAAATATTAATACTACAATATTATTTTCAGTCCAATTTGGGACAGCCCATGACATTCTTTTGAAATATTTAACGTAAGCTTTAGGATTATGTTTATCAAAAAACAATGCCGTAAAGCCGACCTAAAATGAACGATCGAGTCAGAAATGGCAGGCAGTCAAACTTTGCATAAAAAGTATTTTGCCGAAATTTTAAAACGCAATATCTCGCGTCATATTCAACCTTTAGAGGTCGGGTTTGTGGAATTTGAATATACATTCAAAGACCTTTAAAATGATATGCAACATGACATAGGTCATACAGTTTCCTCTATGACTTCCTCTAGCCCAAGTAGCAAAACAATATTGTCTCAATATTGTCGGCAATATTGTTTCAACATTGATAAATATTTGGCCAATATTGAATAATATTTTAACAATATTGTTACAATGTTTTCACGCAACAAAATACATTGTCTAGACAATATTGTGGCAATATTGTACAACATTGAAACAATATTGTCTGACAATATTGAGAAAATATTAGCAAAAGGAAAATAAAATATTGCTAAACTCTCAGTAGCAAAACAAATGTAATAAAATAGTTTGAAAATACTCTCAGTTGACAAATGAAAACGTTTTAAAGCCATTTAGAACAATACTAAAACATCAAAAATGTGTCGGCCGCAGCCAGGATTCGATCTCGCGACCTCCAGACTACTGCGTCTAGCCCTTACCGACTAAGCCACGCCAGTTCGTATCAGATAGGGAATTTTTACACTACTTGGCTAGTTGATACACAAGTTCTCTTGTGTAAACCTATTTCCCGTGAAGGCCTATATGTTTATGTCACTGCAAATACGTACGTTAGGCCTTAACTAGAATTTCCTTACATAAGAATAAGAAATATTTCATGTCATAAATTAAACATGTTTGTATCATGTAGAAATATTTAACAAATCCATTTATTATATTACAATCAAATTACAAATTATATCTAACAAATTTATTAAACAATTACTATATTTGGTTGTATCAAACTAAAAAACAACATTATATCTAACAAATTTATTAAACCATTACTATATTTGGTTATATCAAACTAAAAAACAACATCACATAACCAACAAAACCCGACGATTAAACGACAACAATAACACTTGCCGGTCTATAGCAACGGGCGAACCAGGTGACAAGCGGCATCATAGTTCCAGTTTTCTCTCCTGCAACCTGCAGCGCTAGTGGCTCAAGACGACAATTGGAGAGCTTCAATCACCAGCCTCGGTGGATCAGTTGGTTAAGGCGTTACCTTTCTGGCCAGAAGGTAGCGCCTGGGGCGGGTTCGAATCCCGCCCGGTTCACCGAGGGGGGAGTTGGTGTCAGTGCACAAATGCATATGATATCGGCGTCCTCGGGATAGGCTCCTGGCACAAGCTGCCAGGAACCCTGAAAGCTCCGGTGAGGCAAGCCTATGCTTTTAAAATATAGGGAGGACCTGATATTGTATGTATTTGTGCACTGACACCAACACCCGTTTTGCTAATTTAGTAAAGAGGATTTGTTTAAAATATTGGATGAAATGACTTTTCCTTGCAAAATTCAGTTAGTTACTCCCATTCCTGACAGTTTAGAGTCTTAGTCTCTCAAGCCGATATACCTAGCATACACAGAGCCTGACAGTCAGTCACTCGGTGGCTGTCGTGGGGTGCGCATCGGTGTCGGCGCTCCGTTGTTAGGTTTTCAAGGTCACAGTAATATCAAATTGTTGGTGTTGTGCTGGTTCAAGGTCACCTGAGGGATAACCGATTGCCCATTTAGGCAGGGTCATGTCAGAAACTCGAGTTTAACTTGGCACTTTTGCCGTTTCTCGTCGAAAATTCGCTCCAAGTGGTCAAGGTCACGGGGACTCTGACTGAAACTCGGAGCGTAGTGCGAGAAACGGCAAAAGTGCCAAAAAATTTTAAGTTTCGGCGTGACCTTGACCTCAGTGGCGTCGGTGACGTCATTTTGATGACGTAAGGGGTGATGACGTCATCAGCACGTCATTTCTGTGACGTCATGGGTGTGACGTCATAGAAATGACGTCATTGGTGATGACGTCATCGATGACGCAATCGATGACGTCATCGATGACGTCATCGGTGAGGTCATTGACCTCGATGACGTCATCCCTCAGGTGACCTTGAACTGAGCCAGCACCAACAATTTGACACTACTGCTATACTGTCACATAATGTTTGTGTATTAACTCAGACCAAAATGATGTCAGTGTTTGAAAGTAAAATCTCCCTATGGTGTCATATTTTTTTGAAAGTAAAATCTCCCTATGGTGTCATATTTTTATACAGTAATAGTCCAGGCTCTAAACAGGTTGAGCATGCACTAAAAGTCTAACAAAATTTGACTTTTGATTATTGTTGGGAACATTTAGTAGATGTAAAAAATCGATGTTGCCACATTTCCAGAGTGGGCAAAACACGGGGGACGGGGGACGCCCCCTAGAGGAAGTCGTTAAGGGAACTGTAATGGCCTATGTCATGTTATATATCATTTTAAAGGTCTTTGAATGTAGATTCAAATGCCATAAACCCGATCTCTAAAAGTTGAATATAACACAAGTTATTGCATTTTGAAATTTCGATAATCTGCTTTTATGCAAAGTTGGACTGCCTGCCATTTCTGGCTCAAACGGTCATTTGAGGTCGAGTTGGCAACATTGTTTTCAAATCTATTTGAATTCTATTTATCTTCTCTTTGTAAAGATCCTGAAAATTAGGTTAAATGTTTTCTCATAAGTCTTCATTTGCCGTCTTCGATTGCTGTCCGAAATATTAATACTACAATATTATTTTCAGTCCAATTTGGGACAGCCCATGACATTCTTTTGAAATATTTAACGTAAGCTTTAGGATTATGTTTATCAAAAAACAATGCCGTAAAGCCGACCTAAAATGAACGATCGAGTCAGAAATGGCAGGCAGTCAAACTTTGCATAAAAAGTATTTTGCCGAAATTTTAAAACGCAATATCTCGCGTCATATTCAACCTTTAGAGGTCGGGTTTGTGGAATTTGAATATACATTCAAAGACCTTTAAAATGATATGCAACATGACATAGGTCATACAGTTTCCTCTATGACTTCCTCTAGCCCAAGTAGCAAAACAATATTGTCTCAATATTGTCGGCAATATTGTTTCAACATTGATAAATATTTGGCCAATATTGAATAATATTTTAACAATATTGTTACAATGTTTTCACGCAACAAAATACATTGTCTAGACAATATTGTGGCAATATTGTACAACATTGAAACAATATTGTCTGACAATATTGAGAAAATATTAGCAAAAGGAAAATAAAATATTGCTAAACTCTCAGTAGCAAAACAAATGTAATAAAATAGTTTGAAAATACTCTCAGTTGACAAATGAAAACGTTTTAAAGCCATTTAGAACAATACTAAAACATCAAAAATGTGTCGGCCGCAGCCAGGATTCGATCTCGCGACCTCCAGACTACTGCGTCTAGCCCTTACCGACTAAGCCACGCCAGTTCGTATCAGATAGGGAATTTTTACACTACTTGGCTAGTTGATACACAAGTTCTCTTGTGTAAACCTATTTCCCGTGAAGGCCTATATGTTTATGTCACTGCAAATACGTACGTTAGGCCTTAACTAGAATTTCCTTACATAAGAATAAGAAATATTTCATGTCATAAATTAAACATGTTTGTATCATGTAGAAATATTTAACAAATCCATTTATTATATTACAATCAAATTACAAATTATATCTAACAAATTTATTAAACAATTACTATATTTGGTTGTATCAAACTAAAAAACAACATTATATCTAACAAATTTATTAAACCATTACTATATTTGGTTATATCAAACTAAAAAACAACATCACATAACCAACAAAACCCGACGATTAAACGACAACAATAACACTTGCCGGTCTATAGCAACGGGCGAACCAGGTGACAAGCGGCATCATAGTTCCAGTTTTCTCTCCTGCAACCTGCAGCGCTAGTGGCTCAAGACGACAATTGGAGAGCTTCAATCACCAGCCTCGGTGGATCAGTTGGTTAAGGCGTTACCTTTCTGGCCAGAAGGTAGCGCCTGGGGCGGGTTCGAATCCCGCCCGGTTCACCGAGGGGGGAGTTGGTGTCAGTGCACAAATGCATATGATATCGGCGTCCTCGGGATAGGCTCCTGGCACAAGCTGCCAGGAACCCTGAAAGCTCCGGTGAGGCAAGCCTATGCTTTTAAAATATAGGGAGGACCTGATATTGTATGTATTTGTGCACTGACACCAACACCCGTTTTGCTAATTTAGAACGTCAAATTTCAAGCCTAGCCTTAAGCCTTAAGGCGTTTTTTGTGTTAATATATTTACATTTTTTAAGGGTTAACGATCAATATTATCCAAAAAATATTAATCAATATTTAAAAAATATTGTTTTTTAACAATGTTTCTTCTAGTGCCAACTCGGGCCAAGAGAACAGTGTGTTGACTGTAGGACAGCTCATGGTGAAGTGATGCGATACTCCAGCGTACCACCTCACCTTCCCCCGCCACTGTGACCTTCCCCCACTCCTGCTGTTTCCCCCACCTCTTTTCCCTTGACTCATGCGCTACAAGCAGTCTCTCAGTATTGTGTGGACTTTTGTGAGGTGAAGCCATGTCGCAGGACACTTTAGGTAAGAAACTTAGCCGTGTTAAGACTTTATTAGTTGCTCACTGTCCACCACTCAAAGTTAAGAGAGTTTCAACTTTAGCTAAGTGGCGCAAACTGTTGCGCGGACACCCTAAGTTTTATACAAAACAGACTAATGTCAGTTTTACTGATGAGGATTTGTTTAAAATATTGGATGAAATGACTTTTCCTTGCAAAATTCAGTTAGTTACTCCCATTCCTGACAGTTTAGAGTCTTAGTCTCTCAAGCCGATATACCTAGCATACACAGAGCCTGACAGTCAGTCACTCGGTGGCTGTCGTGGGGTGCGCATCGGTGTCGGCGCTCCGTTGTTAGGTTTTCAAGGTCACAGTAATATCAAATTGTTGGTGTTGTGCTGGTTCAAGGTCACCTGAGGGATAACCGATTGCCCATTTAGGCAGGGTCATGTCAGAAACTCGAGTTTAACTTGGCACTTTTGCCGTTTCTCGTCGAAAATTCGCTCCAAGTGGTCAAGGTCACGGGGACTCTGACTGAAACTCGGAGCGTAGTGCGAGAAACGGCAAAAGTGCCAAAAAATTTTAAGTTTCGGCGTGACCTTGACCTCAGTGGCGTCGGTGACGTCATTTTGATGACGTAAGGGGTGATGACGTCATCAGCACGTCATTTCTGTGACGTCATGGGTGTGACGTCATAGAAATGACGTCATTGGTGATGACGTCATCGATGACGCAATCGATGACGTCATCGATGACGTCATCGGTGAGGTCATTGACCTCGATGACGTCATCCCTCAGGTGACCTTGAACTGAGCCAGCACCAACAATTTGACACTACTGCTATACTGTCACATAATGTTTGTGTATTAACTCAGACCAAAATGATGTCAGTGTTTGAAAGTAAAATCTCCCTATGGTGTCATATTTTTTTGAAAGTAAAATCTCCCTATGGTGTCATATTTTTATACAGTAATAGTCCAGGCTCTAAACAGGTTGAGCATGCACTAAAAGTCTAACAAAATTTGACTTTTGATTATTGTTGGGAACATTTAGTAGATGTAAAAAATCGATGTTGCCACATTTCCAGAGTGGGCAAAACACGGGGGACGGGGGACGCCCCCTAGAGGAAGTCGTTAAGGGAACTGTAATGGCCTATGTCATGTTATATATCATTTTAAAGGTCTTTGAATGTAGATTCAAATGCCATAAACCCGATCTCTAAAAGTTGAATATAACACAAGTTATTGCATTTTGAAATTTCGATAATCTGCTTTTATGCAAAGTTGGACTGCCTGCCATTTCTGGCTCAAACGGTCATTTGAGGTCGAGTTGGCAACATTGTTTTCAAATCTATTTGAATTCTATTTATCTTCTCTTTGTAAAGATCCTGAAAATTAGGTTAAATGTTTTCTCATAAGTCTTCATTTGCCGTCTTCGATTGCTGTCCGAAATATTAATACTACAATATTATTTTCAGTCCAATTTGGGACAGCCCATGACATTCTTTTGAAATATTTAACGTAAGCTTTAGGATTATGTTTATCAAAAAACAATGCCGTAAAGCCGACCTAAAATGAACGATCGAGTCAGAAATGGCAGGCAGTCAAACTTTGCATAAAAAGTATTTTGCCGAAATTTTAAAACGCAATATCTCGCGTCATATTCAACCTTTAGAGGTCGGGTTTGTGGAATTTGAATATACATTCAAAGACCTTTAAAATGATATGCAACATGACATAGGTCATACAGTTTCCTCTATGACTTCCTCTAGCCCAAGTAGCAAAACAATATTGTCTCAATATTGTCGGCAATATTGTTTCAACATTGATAAATATTTGGCCAATATTGAATAATATTTTAACAATATTGTTACAATGTTTTCACGCAACAAAATACATTGTCTAGACAATATTGTGGCAATATTGTACAACATTGAAACAATATTGTCTGACAATATTGAGAAAATATTAGCAAAAGGAAAATAAAATATTGCTAAACTCTCAGTAGCAAAACAAATGTAATAAAATAGTTTGAAAATACTCTCAGTTGACAAATGAAAACGTTTTAAAGCCATTTAGAACAATACTAAAACATCAAAAATGTGTCGGCCGCAGCCAGGATTCGATCTCGCGACCTCCAGACTACTGCGTCTAGCCCTTACCGACTAAGCCACGCCAGTTCGTATCAGATAGGGAATTTTTACACTACTTGGCTAGTTGATACACAAGTTCTCTTGTGTAAACCTATTTCCCGTGAAGGCCTATATGTTTATGTCACTGCAAATACGTACGTTAGGCCTTAACTAGAATTTCCTTACATAAGAATAAGAAATATTTCATGTCATAAATTAAACATGTTTGTATCATGTAGAAATATTTAACAAATCCATTTATTATATTACAATCAAATTACAAATTATATCTAACAAATTTATTAAACAATTACTATATTTGGTTGTATCAAACTAAAAAACAACATTATATCTAACAAATTTATTAAACCATTACTATATTTGGTTATATCAAACTAAAAAACAACATCACATAACCAACAAAACCCGACGATTAAACGACAACAATAACACTTGCCGGTCTATAGCAACGGGCGAACCAGGTGACAAGCGGCATCATAGTTCCAGTTTTCTCTCCTGCAACCTGCAGCGCTAGTGGCTCAAGACGACAATTGGAGAGCTTCAATCACCAGCCTCGGTGGATCAGTTGGTTAAGGCGTTACCTTTCTGGCCAGAAGGTAGCGCCTGGGGCGGGTTCGAATCCCGCCCGGTTCACCGAGGGGGGAGTTGGTGTCAGTGCACAAATGCATATGATATCGGCGTCCTCGGGATAGGCTCCTGGCACAAGCTGCCAGGAACCCTGAAAGCTCCGGTGAGGCAAGCCTATGCTTTTAAAATATAGGGAGGACCTGATATTGTATGTATTTGTGCACTGACACCAACACCCGTTTTGCTAATTTAGTAAAGAGGATTTGTTTAAAATATTGGATGAAATGACTTTTCCTTGCAAAATTCAGTTAGTTACTCCCATTCCTGACAGTTTAGAGTCTTAGTCTCTCAAGCCGATATACCTAGCATACACAGAGCCTGACAGTCAGTCACTCGGTGGCTGTCGTGGGGTGCGCATCGGTGTCGGCGCTCCGTTGTTAGGTTTTCAAGGTCACAGTAATATCAAATTGTTGGTGTTGTGCTGGTTCAAGGTCACCTGAGGGATAACCGATTGCCCATTTAGGCAGGGTCATGTCAGAAACTCGAGTTTAACTTGGCACTTTTGCCGTTTCTCGTCGAAAATTCGCTCCAAGTGGTCAAGGTCACGGGGACTCTGACTGAAACTCGGAGCGTAGTGCGAGAAACGGCAAAAGTGCCAAAAAATTTTAAGTTTCGGCGTGACCTTGACCTCAGTGGCGTCGGTGACGTCATTTTGATGACGTAAGGGGTGATGACGTCATCAGCACGTCATTTCTGTGACGTCATGGGTGTGACGTCATAGAAATGACGTCATTGGTGATGACGTCATCGATGACGCAATCGATGACGTCATCGATGACGTCATCGGTGAGGTCATTGACCTCGATGACGTCATCCCTCAGGTGACCTTGAACTGAGCCAGCACCAACAATTTGACACTACTGCTATACTGTCACATAATGTTTGTGTATTAACTCAGACCAAAATGATGTCAGTGTTTGAAAGTAAAATCTCCCTATGGTGTCATATTTTTTTGAAAGTAAAATCTCCCTATGGTGTCATATTTTTATACAGTAATAGTCCAGGCTCTAAACAGGTTGAGCATGCACTAAAAGTCTAACAAAATTTGACTTTTGATTATTGTTGGGAACATTTAGTAGATGTAAAAAATCGATGTTGCCACATTTCCAGAGTGGGCAAAACACGGGGGACGGGGGACGCCCCCTAGAGGAAGTCGTTAAGGGAACTGTAATGGCCTATGTCATGTTATATATCATTTTAAAGGTCTTTGAATGTAGATTCAAATGCCATAAACCCGATCTCTAAAAGTTGAATATAACACAAGTTATTGCATTTTGAAATTTCGATAATCTGCTTTTATGCAAAGTTGGACTGCCTGCCATTTCTGGCTCAAACGGTCATTTGAGGTCGAGTTGGCAACATTGTTTTCAAATCTATTTGAATTCTATTTATCTTCTCTTTGTAAAGATCCTGAAAATTAGGTTAAATGTTTTCTCATAAGTCTTCATTTGCCGTCTTCGATTGCTGTCCGAAATATTAATACTACAATATTATTTTCAGTCCAATTTGGGACAGCCCATGACATTCTTTTGAAATATTTAACGTAAGCTTTAGGATTATGTTTATCAAAAAACAATGCCGTAAAGCCGACCTAAAATGAACGATCGAGTCAGAAATGGCAGGCAGTCAAACTTTGCATAAAAAGTATTTTGCCGAAATTTTAAAACGCAATATCTCGCGTCATATTCAACCTTTAGAGGTCGGGTTTGTGGAATTTGAATATACATTCAAAGACCTTTAAAATGATATGCAACATGACATAGGTCATACAGTTTCCTCTATGACTTCCTCTAGCCCAAGTAGCAAAACAATATTGTCTCAATATTGTCGGCAATATTGTTTCAACATTGATAAATATTTGGCCAATATTGAATAATATTTTAACAATATTGTTACAATGTTTTCACGCAACAAAATACATTGTCTAGACAATATTGTGGCAATATTGTACAACATTGAAACAATATTGTCTGACAATATTGA
Source organism: Neoaliturus tenellus (assembly GCA_030545055.2). Lineage (NCBI taxonomy): Eukaryota > Metazoa > Arthropoda > Insecta > Hemiptera > Cicadellidae > Neoaliturus > Neoaliturus tenellus. The sequence continues at coordinate 109,732,973 of CM061534.1, read as the reverse complement.
GAAAATATTAGCAAAAGGAAAATAAAATATTGCTAAACTCTCAGTAGCAAAACAAATGTAATAAAATAGTTTGAAAATACTCTCAGTTGACAAATGAAAACGTTTTAAAGCCATTTAGAACAATACTAAAACATCAAAAATGTGTCGGCCGCAGCCAGGATTCGATCTCGCGACCTCCAGACTACTGCGTCTAGCCCTTACCGACTAAGCCACGCCAGTTCGTATCAGATAGGGAATTTTTACACTACTTGGCTAGTTGATACACAAGTTCTCTTGTGTAAACCTATTTCCCGTGAAGGCCTATATGTTTATGTCACTGCAAATACGTACGTTAGGCCTTAACTAGAATTTCCTTACATAAGAATAAGAAATATTTCATGTCATAAATTAAACATGTTTGTATCATGTAGAAATATTTAACAAATCCATTTATTATATTACAATCAAATTACAAATTATATCTAACAAATTTATTAAACAATTACTATATTTGGTTGTATCAAACTAAAAAACAACATTATATCTAACAAATTTATTAAACCATTACTATATTTGGTTATATCAAACTAAAAAACAACATCACATAACCAACAAAACCCGACGATTAAACGACAACAATAACACTTGCCGGTCTATAGCAACGGGCGAACCAGGTGACAAGCGGGATCATAGTTCCAGTTTTCTCTCCTGCAACCTGCAGCGCTAGTGGCTCAAGACGACAATTGGAGAGCTTCAATCACCAGCCTCGGTGGATCAGTTGGTTAAGGCGTTACCTTTCTGGCCAGAAGGTAGCGCCTGGGGCGGGTTCGAATCCCGCCCGGTTCACCGAGGGGGGAGTTGGTGTCAGTGCACAAATGCATATGATATCGGCGTCCTCGGGATAGGCTCCTGGCACAAGCTGCCAGGAACCCTGAAAGCTCCGGTGAGGCAAGCCTATGCTTTTAAAATATAGGGAGGACCTGATATTGTATGTATTTGTGCACTGACACCAACACCCGTTTTGCTAATTTAGAACGTCAAATTTCAAGCCTAGCCTTAAGCCTTAAGGCGTTTTTTGTGTTAATATATTTACATTTTTTAAGGGTTAACGATCAATATTATCCAAAAAATATTAATCAATATTTAAAAAATATTGTTTTTTAACAATATTTTTTGTTTGTTGTTGTTGTTTGTTTTGTTAACAATATTTGATCGATATGAGTTTAACAACAGACAAAATAGAGCATTTACAAGCGGGTGACCTAATAGGACAGGATTGATAAGAGTACTTGGGGGCGAATCGTGTGTTCAAGCGGTATTGTTAAAATATCATACAAGTTACTTCAAATTAAAATTAAATTTTCTGGAAACCTTCGTTGTGGAAGAAATGGTAATACGCTATGGTTCATACTATTTTAATTTTATGATTAGGGGCTTTTGCCCCTATGAGCCACTAGTCTGTTGTATTTATTTATTTATATGTATAAATAAACATGTATATATGAATATATATTTATATAAACACATATAATATATATATATATATATATATATATATATATATATATATATATATATATATATATATATCAGGACGTTCACAGAGTTTTGAGTCCAATTTCTCTTCCTACACCGCGCATCGAAGCCATCGCCTGGCTTCACAAGGTGGCTCCAAAACGCGGTGGTTTTAGAGATAATGACCGTGTTTTGAGCCTCACAGTGGTTTGGAGCCAGCTGGCTTCAAAAGCACGGACCGCATTTCGGAGCCAGCGTATAAACACGTGTGGCTTCAAAACGCTGTGAAAACGTAGAACGTAGTTGAAGTAATATATTGCTTTACTGGTGTTGGCATGTTCAATGCTGCTGTAATGACTGTAATATCTTAACAGGAGAAAGCTTAAAATAAATCAAAATTTTATAAAAACATGAAAATTGATTTTAAAATAAATAAATGTACATAATTTTTATCTTATGAGGGAAATAAAGTTTTTGAGATATAAATTTTGGTTACTATTTCGCAAAAGTTTCTTTTATACACTTTTGCATTATCTTAAAATAAACTAGGTTTTCCATGATGGCCTAGTTTACAAATAGTAAAAAATCAGTGCACAAATGCATATGATATCGGCGTCCTCGGGATAGGCTCCTGGCACAAGCTGCCAGGAACCCTGAAAGCTCCGGTGAGGCAAGCCTATGCTTTTAAAATATAGGGAGGACCTGATATTGTATGTATTTGTGCACTGACACCAACACCCGTTTTGCTAATTTAGTAAAGAGGATTTGTTTAAAATATTGGATGAAATGACTTTTCCTTGCAAAATTCAGTTAGTTACTCCCATTCCTGACAGTTTAGAGTCTTAGTCTCTCAAGCCGATATACCTAGCATACACAGAGCCTGACAGTCAGTCACTCGGTGGCTGTCGTGGGGTGCGCATCGGTGTCGGCGCTCCGTTGTTAGGTTTTCAAGGTCACAGTAATATCAAATTGTTGGTGTTGTGCTGGTTCAAGGTCACCTGAGGGATAACCGATTGCCCATTTAGGCAGGGTCATGTCAGAAACTCGAGTTTAACTTGGCACTTTTGCCGTTTCTCGTCGAAAATTCGCTCCAAGTGGTCAAGGTCACGGGGACTCTGACTGAAACTCGGAGCGTAGTGCGAGAAACGGCAAAAGTGCCAAAAAATTTTAAGTTTCGGCGTGACCTTGACCTCAGTGGCGTCGGTGACGTCATTTTGATGACGTAAGGGGTGATGACGTCATCAGCACGTCATTTCTGTGACGTCATGGGTGTGACGTCATAGAAATGACGTCATTGGTGATGACGTCATCGATGACGCAATCGATGACGTCATCGATGACGTCATCGGTGAGGTCATTGACCTCGATGACGTCATCCCTCAGGTGACCTTGAACTGAGCCAGCACCAACAATTTGACACTACTGCTATACTGTCACATAATGTTTGTGTATTAACTCAGACCAAAATGATGTCAGTGTTTGAAAGTAAAATCTCCCTATGGTGTCATATTTTTTTGAAAGTAAAATCTCCCTATGGTGTCATATTTTTATACAGTAATAGTCCAGGCTCTAAACAGGTTGAGCATGCACTAAAAGTCTAACAAAATTTGACTTTTGATTATTGTTGGGAACATTTAGTAGATGTAAAAAATCGATGTTGCCACATTTCCAGAGTGGGCAAAACACGGGGGACGGGGGACGCCCCCTAGAGGAAGTCGTTAAGGGAACTGTAATGGCCTATGTCATGTTATATATCATTTTAAAGGTCTTTGAATGTATAATACTACAATATTATTTTCAGTCCAATTTGGGACAGCCCATGACATTCTTTTGAAATATTTAACGTAAGCTTTAGGATTATGTTTATCAAAAAACAATGCCGTAAAGCCGACCTAAAATGAACGATCGAGTCAGAAATGGCAGGCAGTCAAACTTTGCATAAAAAGTATTTTGCCGAAATTTTAAAACGCAATATCTCGCGTCATATTCAACCTTTAGAGGTCGGGTTTGTGGAATTTGAATATACATTCAAAGACCTTTAAAATGATATGCAACATGACATAGGTCATACAGTTTCCTCTATGACTTCCTCTAGCCCAAGTAGCAAAACAATATTGTCTCAATATTGTCGGCAATATTGTTTCAACATTGATAAATATTTGGCCAATATTGAATAATATTTTAACAATATTGTTACAATGTTTTCACGCAACAAAATACATTGTCTAGACAATATTGTGGCAATATTGTACAACATTGAAACAATATTGTCTGACAATATTGAGAAAATATTAGCAAAAGGAAAATAAAATATTGCTAAACTCTCAGTAGCAAAACAAATGTAATAAAATAGTTTGAAAATACTCTCAGTTGACAAATGAAAACGTTTTAAAGCCATTTAGAACAATACTAAAACATCAAAAATGTGTCGGCCGCAGCCAGGATTCGATCTCGCGACCTCCAGACTACTGCGTCTAGCCCTTACCGACTAAGCCACGCCAGTTCGTATCAGATAGGGAATTTTTACACTACTTGGCTAGTTGATACACAAGTTCTCTTGTGTAAACCTATTTCCCGTGAAGGCCTATATGTTTATGTCACTGCAAATACGTACGTTAGGCCTTAACTAGAATTTCCTTACATAAGAATAAGAAATATTTCATGTCATAAATTAAACATGTTTGTATCATGTAGAAATATTTAACAAATCCATTTATTATATTACAATCAAATTACAAATTATATCTAACAAATTTATTAAACAATTACTATATTTGGTTGTATCAAACTAAAAAACAACATTATATCTAACAAATTTATTAAACCATTACTATATTTGGTTATATCAAACTAAAAAACAACATCACATAACCAACAAAACCCGACGATTAAACGACAACAATAACACTTGCCGGTCTATAGCAACGGGCGAACCAGGTGACAAGCGGCATCATAGTTCCAGTTTTCTCTCCTGCAACCTGCAGCGCTAGTGGCTCAAGACGACAATTGGAGAGCTTCAATCACCAGCCTCGGTGGATCAGTTGGTTAAGGCGTTACCTTTCTGGCCAGAAGGTAGCGCCTGGGGCGGGTTCGAATCCCGCCCGGTTCACCGAGGGGGGAGTTGGTGTCAGTGCACAAATGCATATGATATCGGCGTCCTCGGGATAGGCTCCTGGCACAAGCTGCCAGGAACCCTGAAAGCTCCGGTGAGGCAAGCCTATGCTTTTAAAATATAGGGAGGACCTGATATTGTATGTATTTGTGCACTGACACCAACACCCGTTTTGCTAATTTAGAACGTCAAATTTCAAGCCTAGCCTTAAGCCTTAAGGCGTTTTTTGTGTTAATATATTTACATTTTTTAAGGGTTAACGATCAATATTATCCAAAAAATATTAATCAATATTTAAAAAATATTGTTTTTTAACAATATTTTTTGTTTGTTGTTGTTGTTTGTTTTGTGATTATTGTTGGGAACATTTAGTAGATGTAAAAAATCGATGTTGCCACATTTCCAGAGTGGGCAAAACACGGGGGACGGGGGACGCCCCCTAGAGGAAGTCGTTAAGGGAACTGTAATGGCCTATGTCATGTTATATATCATTTTAAAGGTCTTTGAATGTAGATTCAAATGCCATAAACCCGATCTCTAAAAGTTGAATATAACACAAGTTATTGCATTTTGAAATTTCGATAATCTGCTTTTATGCAAAGTTGGACTGCCTGCCATTTCTGGCTCAAACGGTCATTTGAGGTCGAGTTGGCAACATTGTTTTCAAATCTATTTGAATTCTATTTATCTTCTCTTTGTAAAGATCCTGAAAATTAGGTTAAATGTTTTCTCATAAGTCTTCATTTGCCGTCTTCGATTGCTGTCCGAAATATTAATACTACAATATTATTTTCAGTCCAATTTGGGACAGCCCATGACATTCTTTTGAAATATTTAACGTAAGCTTTAGGATTATGTTTATCAAAAAACAATGCCGTAAAGCCGACCTAAAATGAACGATCGAGTCAGAAATGGCAGGCAGTCAAACTTTGCATAAAAAGTATTTTGCCGAAATTTTAAAACGCAATATCTCGCGTCATATTCAACCTTTAGAGGTCGGGTTTGTGGAATTTGAATATACATTCAAAGACCTTTAAAATGATATGCAACATGACATAGGTCATACAGTTTCCTCTATGACTTCCTCTAGCCCAAGTAGCAAAACAATATTGTCTCAATATTGTCGGCAATATTGTTTCAACATTGATAAATATTTGGCCAATATTGAATAATATTTTAACAATATTGTTACAATGTTTTCACGCAACAAAATACATTGTCTAGACAATATTGTGGCAATATTGTACAACATTGAAACAATATTGTCTGACAATATTGAGAAAATATTAGCAAAAGGAAAATAAAATATTGCTAAACTCTCAGTAGCAAAACAAATGTAATAAAATAGTTTGAAAATACTCTCAGTTGACAAATGAAAACGTTTTAAAGCCATTTAGAACAATACTAAAACATCAAAAATGTGTCGGCCGCAGCCAGGATTCGATCTCGCGACCTCCAGACTACTGCGTCTAGCCCTTACCGACTAAGCCACGCCAGTTCGTATCAGATAGGGAATTTTTACACTACTTGGCTAGTTGATACACAAGTTCTCTTGTGTAAACCTATTTCCCGTGAAGGCCTATATGTTTATGTCACTGCAAATACGTACGTTAGGCCTTAACTAGAATTTCCTTACATAAGAATAAGAAATATTTCATGTCATAAATTAAACATGTTTGTATCATGTAGAAATATTTAACAAATCCATTTATTATATTACAATCAAATTACAAATTATATCTAACAAATTTATTAAACAATTACTATATTTGGTTGTATCAAACTAAAAAACAACATTATATCTAACAAATTTATTAAACCATTACTATATTTGGTTATATCAAACTAAAAAACAACATCACATAACCAACAAAACCCGACGATTAAACGACAACAATAACACTTGCCGGTCTATAGCAACGGGCGAACCAGGTGACAAGCGGCATCATAGTTCCAGTTTTCTCTCCTGCAACCTGCAGCGCTAGTGGCTCAAGACGACAATTGGAGAGCTTCAATCACCAGCCTCGGTGGATCAGTTGGTTAAGGCGTTACCTTTCTGGCCAGAAGGTAGCGCCTGGGGCGGGTTCGAATCCCGCCCGGTTCACCGAGGGGGGAGTTGGTGTCAGTGCACAAATGCATATGATATCGGCGTCCTCGGGATAGGCTCCTGGCACAAGCTGCCAGGAACCCTGAAAGCTCCGGTGAGGCAAGCCTATGCTTTTAAAATATAGGGAGGACCTGATATTGTATGTATTTGTGCACTGACACCAACACCCGTTTTGCTAATTTAGAACGTCAAATTTCAAGCCTAGCCTTAAGCCTTAAGGCGTTTTTTGTGTTAATATATTTACATTTTTTAAGGGTTAACGATCAATATTATCCAAAAAATATTAATCAATATTTAAAAAATATTGTTTTTTAACAATATTTTTTGTTTGTTGTTGTTGTTTGTTTTGTTAACAATATTTGATCGATATGAGTTTAACAACAGACAAAATAGAGCATTTACAAGCGGGTGACCTAATAGGACAGGATTGATAAGAGTACTTGGGGGCGAATCGTGTGTTCAAGCGGTATTGTTAAAATATCATACAAGTTACTTCAAATTAAAATTAAATTTTCTGGAAACCTTCGTTGTGGAAGAAATGGTAATACGCTATGGTTCATACTATTTTAATTTTATGATTAGGGGCTTTTGCCCCTATGAGCCACTAGTCTGTTGTATTTATTTATTTATATGTATAAATAAACATGTATATATGAATATATATTTATATAAACACATATAATATATATATATATATATATATATATATATATATCAGGACGTTCACAGAGTTTTGAGTCCAATTTCTCTTCCTACACCGCGCATCGAAGCCATCGCCTGGCTTCACAAGGTGGCTCCAAAACGCGGTGGTTTTAGAGATAATGACCGTGTTTTGAGCCTCACAGTGGTTTGGAGCCAGCTGGCTTCAAAAGCACGGACCGCATTTCGGAGCCAGCGTATAAACACGTGTGGCTTCAAAACGCTGTGAAAACGTAGAACGTAGTTGAAGTAATATATTGCTTTACTGGTGTTGGCATGTTCAATGCTGCTGTAATGACTGTAATATCTTAACAGGAGAAAGCTTAAAATAAATCAAAATTTTATAAAAACATGAAAATTGATTTTAAAATAAATAAATGTACATAATTTTTATCTTATGAGGGAAATAAAGTTTTTGAGATATAAATTTTGGTTACTATTTCGCAAAAGTTTCTTTTATACACTTTTGCATTATCTTAAAATAAACTAGGTTTTCCATGATGGCCTAGTTTACAAATAGTAAAAAATCAGTGCACAAATGCATATGATATCGGCGTCCTCGGGATAGGCTCCTGGCACAAGCTGCCAGGAACCCTGAAAGCTCCGGTGAGGCAAGCCTATGCTTTTAAAATATAGGGAGGACCTGATATTGTATGTATTTGTGCACTGACACCAACACCCGTTTTGCTAATTTAGTAAAGAGGATTTGTTTAAAATATTGGATGAAATGACTTTTCCTTGCAAAATTCAGTTAGTTACTCCCATTCCTGACAGTTTAGAGTCTTAGTCTCTCAAGCCGATATACCTAGCATACACAGAGCCTGACAGTCAGTCACTCGGTGGCTGTCGTGGGGTGCGCATCGGTGTCGGCGCTCCGTTGTTAGGTTTTCAAGGTCACAGTAATATCAAATTGTTGGTGTTGTGCTGGTTCAAGGTCACCTGAGGGATAACCGATTGCCCATTTAGGCAGGGTCATGTCAGAAACTCGAGTTTAACTTGGCACTTTTGCCGTTTCTCGTCGAAAATTCGCTCCAAGTGGTCAAGGTCACGGGGACTCTGACTGAAACTCGGAGCGTAGTGCGAGAAACGGCAAAAGTGCCAAAAAATTTTAAGTTTCGGCGTGACCTTGACCTCAGTGGCGTCGGTGACGTCATTTTGATGACGTAAGGGGTGATGACGTCATCAGCACGTCATTTCTGTGACGTCATGGGTGTGACGTCATAGAAATGACGTCATTGGTGATGACGTCATCGATGACGCAATCGATGACGTCATCGATGACGTCATCGGTGAGGTCATTGACCTCGATGACGTCATCCCTCAGGTGACCTTGAACTGAGCCAGCACCAACAATTTGACACTACTGCTATACTGTCACATAATGTTTGTGTATTAACTCAGACCAAAATGATGTCAGTGTTTGAAAGTAAAATCTCCCTATGGTGTCATATTTTTTTGAAAGTAAAATCTCCCTATGGTGTCATATTTTTATACAGTAATAGTCCAGGCTCTAAACAGGTTGAGCATGCACTAAAAGTCTAACAAAATTTGACTTTTGATTATTGTTGGGAACATTTAGTAGATGTAAAAAATCGATGTTGCCACATTTCCAGAGTGGGCAAAACACGGGGGACGGGGGACGCCCCCTAGAGGAAGTCGTTAAGGGAACTGTAATGGCCTATGTCATGTTATATATCATTTTAAAGGTCTTTGAATGTATAATACTACAATATTATTTTCAGTCCAATTTGGGACAGCCCATGACATTCTTTTGAAATATTTAACGTAAGCTTTAGGATTATGTTTATCAAAAAACAATGCCGTAAAGCCGACCTAAAATGAACGATCGAGTCAGAAATGGCAGGCAGTCAAACTTTGCATAAAAAGTATTTTGCCGAAATTTTAAAACGCAATATCTCGCGTCATATTCAACCTTTAGAGGTCGGGTTTGTGGAATTTGAATATACATTCAAAGACCTTTAAAATGATATGCAACATGACATAGGTCATACAGTTTCCTCTATGACTTCCTCTAGCCCAAGTAGCAAAACAATATTGTCTCAATATTGTCGGCAATATTGTTTCAACATTGATAAATATTTGGCCAATATTGAATAATATTTTAACAATATTGTTACAATGTTTTCACGCAACAAAATACATTGTCTAGACAATATTGTGGCAATATTGTACAACATTGAAACAATATTGTCTGACAATATTGAGAAAATATTAGCAAAAGGAAAATAAAATATTGCTAAACTCTCAGTAGCAAAACAAATGTAATAAAATAGTTTGAAAATACTCTCAGTTGACAAATGAAAACGTTTTAAAGCCATTTAGAACAATACTAAAACATCAAAAATGTGTCGGCCGCAGCCAGGATTCGATCTCGCGACCTCCAGACTACTGCGTCTAGCCCTTACCGACTAAGCCACGCCAGTTCGTATCAGATAGGGAATTTTTACACTACTTGGCTAGTTGATACACAAGTTCTCTTGTGTAAACCTATTTCCCGTGAAGGCCTATATGTTTATGTCACTGCAAATACGTACGTTAGGCCTTAACTAGAATTTCCTTACATAAGAATAAGAAATATTTCATGTCATAAATTAAACATGTTTGTATCATGTAGAAATATTTAACAAATCCATTTATTATATTACAATCAAATTACAAATTATATCTAACAAATTTATTAAACAATTACTATATTTGGTTGTATCAAACTAAAAAACAACATTATATCTAACAAATTTATTAAACCATTACTATATTTGGTTATATCAAACTAAAAAACAACATCACATAACCAACAAAACCCGACGATTAAACGACAACAATAACACTTGCCGGTCTATAGCAACGGGCGAACCAGGTGACAAGCGGCATCATAGTTCCAGTTTTCTCTCCTGCAACCTGCAGCGCTAGTGGCTCAAGACGACAATTGGAGAGCTTCAATCACCAGCCTCGGTGGATCAGTTGGTTAAGGCGTTACCTTTCTGGCCAGAAGGTAGCGCCTGGGGCGGGTTCGAATCCCGCCCGGTTCACCGAGGGGGGAGTTGGTGTCAGTGCACAAATGCATATGATATCGGCGTCCTCGGGATAGGCTCCTGGCACAAGCTGCCAGGAACCCTGAAAGCTCCGGTGAGGCAAGCCTATGCTTTTAAAATATAGGGAGGACCTGATATTGTATGTATTTGTGCACTGACACCAACACCCGTTTTGCTAATTTAGAACGTCAAATTTCAAGCCTATTTGCCACATTTGCTAATTTCGTAGTGCGAGAAACGGCAAAAGTGCCAAAAAATTTTAAGTTTCGGCGTGACCTTGACCTCAGTGGCGTCGGTGACGTCATTTTGATGACGTAAGGGGTGATGACGTCATCAGCACGTCATTTCTGTGACGTCATGGGTGTGACGTCATAGAAATGACGTCATTGGTGATGACGTCATCGATGACGCAATCGATGACGTCATCGGTGAGGTCATTGACCTCGATGACGTCATCCCTCAGGTGACCTTGAACTGAGCCAGCACCAACAATTTGACACTACTGCTATACTGTCACATAATGTTTGTGTATTAACTCAGACCAAAATGATGTCAGTGTTTGAAAGTAAAATCTCCCTATGGTGTCATATTTTTTTGAAAGTAAAATCTCCCTATGGTGTCATATTTTTATACAGTAATAGTCCAGGCTCTAAACAGGTTGAGCATGCACTAAAAGTCTAACAAAATTTGACTTTTGATTATTGTTGGGAACATTTAGTAGATGTAAAAAATCGATGTTGCCACATTTCCAGAGTGGGCAAAACACGGGGGACGGGGGACGCCCCTAGAGGAAGTCGTTAAGGGAACTGTAATGGCCTATGTCATGTTATATATCATTTTAAAGGTCTTTGAATGTATAATACTACAATATTATTTTCAGTCCAATTTGGGACAGCCCATGACATTCTTTTGAAATATTTAACGTAAGCTTTAGGATTATGTTTATCAAAAAACAATGCCGTAAAGCCGACCTAAAATGAACGATCGAGTCAGAAATGGCAGGCAGTCAAACTTTGCATAAAAAGTATTTTGCCGAAATTTTAAAACGCAATATCTCGCGTCATATTCAACCTTTAGAGGTCGGGTTTGTGGAATTTGAATATACATTCAAAGACCTTTAAAATGATATGCAACATGACATAGGTCATACAGTTTCCTCTATGACTTCCTCTAGCCCAAGTAGCAAAACAATATTGTCTCAATATTGTCGGCAATATTGTTTCAACATTGATAAATATTTGGCCAATATTGAATAATATTTTAACAATATTGTTACAATGTTTTCACGCAACAAAATACATTGTCTAGACAATATTGTGGCAATATTGTACAACATTGAAACAATATTGTCTGACAATATTGAGAAAATATTAGCAAAAGGAAAATAAAATATTGCTAAACTCTCAGTAGCAAAACAAATGTAATAAAATAGTTTGAAAATACTCTCAGTTGACAAATGAAAACGTTTTAAAGCCATTTAGAACAATACTAAAACATCAAAAATGTGTCGGCCGCAGCCAGGATTCGATCTCGCGACCTCCAGACTACTGCGTCTAGCCCTTACCGACTAAGCCACGCCAGTTCGTATCAGATAGGGAATTTTTACACTACTTGGCTAGTTGATACACAAGTTCTCTTGTGTAAACCTATTTCCCGTGAAGGCCTATATGTTTATGTCACTGCAAATACGTACGTTAGGCCTTAACTAGAATTTCCTTACATAAGAATAAGAAATATTTCATGTCATAAATTAAACATGTTTGTATCATGTAGAAATATTTAACAAATCCATTTATTATATTACAATCAAATTACAAATTATATCTAACAAATTTATTAAACAATTACTATATTTGGTTGTATCAAACTAAAAAACAACATTATATCTAACAAATTTATTAAACCATTACTATATTTGGTTATATCAAACTAAAAAACAACATCACATAACCAACAAAACCCGACGATTAAACGACAACAATAACACTTGCCGGTCTATAGCAACGGGCGAACCAGGTGACAAGCGGCATCATAGTTCCAGTTTTCTCTCCTGCAACCTGCAGCGCTAGTGGCTCAAGACGACAATTGGAGAGCTTCAATCACCAGCCTCGGTGGATCAGTTGGTTAAGGCGTTACCTTTCTGGCCAGAAGGTAGCGCCTGGGGCGGGTTCGAATCCCGCCCGGTTCACCGAGGGGGGAGTTGGTGTCAGTGCACAAATGCATATGATATCGGCGTCCTCGGGATAGGCTCCTGGCACAAGCTGCCAGGAACCCTGAAAGCTCCGGTGAGGCAAGCCTATGCTTTTAAAATATAGGGAGGACCTGATATTGTATGTATTTGTGCACTGACACCAACACCCGTTTTGCTAATTTAGAACGTCAAATTTCAAGCCTAGCCTTAAGCCTTAAGGCGTTTTTTGTGTTAATATATTTACATTTTTTAAGGGTTAACGATCAATATTATCCAAAAAATATTAATCAATATTTAAAAAATATTGTTTTTTAACAATATTTTTTGTTTGTTGTTGTTGTTTGTTTTGTTAACAATATTTGATCGATATGAGTTTAACAACAGACAAAATAGAGCATTTACAAGCGGGTGACCTAATAGGACAGGATTGATAAGAGTACTTGGGGGCGAATCGTGTGTTCAAGCGGTATTGTTAAAATATCATACAAGTTACTTCAAATTAAAATTAAATTTTCTGGAAACCTTCGTTGTGGAAGAAATGGTAATACGCTATGGTTCATACTATTTTAATTTTATGATTAGGGGCTTTTGCCCCTATGAGCCACTAGTCTGTTGTATTTATTTATTTATATGTATAAATAAACATGTATATATGAATATATATTTATATAAACACATATAATATATATATATATATATATATATATATATATATCAGGACGTTCACAGAGTTTTGAGTCCAATTTCTCTTCCTACACCGCGCATCGAAGCCATCGCCTGGCTTCACAAGGTGGCTCCAAAACGCGGTGGTTTTAGAGATAATGACCGTGTTTTGAGCCTCACAGTGGTTTGGAGCCAGAGCCAGCTGGCTTCAAAAGCACGGACCGCATTTCGGAGCCAGCGTATAAACACGTGTGGCTTCAAAACGCTGTGAAAACGTAGAACGTAGTTGAAGTAATATATTGCTTTACTGGTGTTGGCATGTTCAATGCTGCTGTAATGACTGTAATATCTTAACAGGAGAAAGCTTAAAATAAATCAAAATTTTATAAAAACATGAAAATTGATTTTAAAATAAATAAATGTACATAATTTTTATCTTATGAGGGAAATAAAGTTTTTGAGATATAAATTTTGGTTACTATTTCGCAAAAGTTTCTTTTATACACTTTTGCATTATCTTAAAATAAACTAGGTTTTCCATGATGGCCTAGTTTACAAATAGTAAAAAATCCTTTTTCGCTACACTAGTGTGAAAAAGTTTATCACCTGCGAAAATTAATTATTATATTGTTTGCTACGTAGTTGGAAAGTTTACAACTGAAAGTACTGTTTACTCTCTTTTTTCTGATTTAAACAAATAAACCTTTGTTATTGTTTCACTCGGTTCCAGTGCTTTACAGCGTTATACCACCCAAAGGTCCCGGAACTCCCACGATTTTCGACGATTGTGAGCGTGGCCCAGTTACTTGGTCCGAACTTCCGTCGCGGTCGGGGACCACGACCACGTACGCGAGAACAGTTGCAGCCATCAGTGCGGGCGCACGACACGGGAGGGTGCTTCCCACTCACACCAAATAGGCTTATGTACATTCAGCGGAATACTACAAAGGGTGGAATAAAATATAGAGACACGGACTATACGATGGCTATACTGTCACATAATGTTTGTGTATTAACTCAGACCAAAATGATGTCAGTGTTTGAAAGTAAAATCTCCCTATGGTGTCATATTTTTTTGAAAGTAAAATCTCCCTATGGTGTCATATTTTTATACAGTAATAGTCCAGGCTCTAAACAGGTTGAGCATGCACTAAAAGTCTAACAAAATTTGACTTTTGATTATTGTTGGGAACATTTAGTAGATGTAAAAAATCGATGTTGCCACATTTCCAGAGTGGGCAAAACACGGGGGACGGGGGACGCCCCCTAGAGGAAGTCGTTAAGGGAACTGTAATGGCCTATGTCATGTTATATATCATTTTAAAGGTCTTTGAATGTAGATTCAAATGCCATAAACCCGATCTCTAAAAGTTGAATATAACACAAGTTATTGCATTTTGAAATTTCGATAATCTGCTTTTATGCAAAGTTGGACTGCCTGCCATTTCTGGCTCAAACGGTCATTTGAGGTCGAGTTGGCAACATTGTTTTCAAATCTATTTGAATTCTATTTATCTTCTCTTTGTAAAGATCCTGAAAATTAGGTTAAATGTTTTCTCATAAGTCTTCATTTGCCGTCTTCGATTGCTGTCCGAAATATTAATACTACAATATTATTTTCAGTCCAATTTGGGACAGCCCATGACATTCTTTTGAAATATTTAACGTAAGCTTTAGGATTATGTTTATCAAAAAACAATGCCGTAAAGCCGACCTAAAATGAACGATCGAGTCAGAAATGGCAGGCAGTCAAACTTTGCATAAAAAGTATTTTGCCGAAATTTTAAAACGCAATATCTCGCGTCATATTCAACCTTTAGAGGTCGGGTTTGTGGAATTTGAATATACATTCAAAGACCTTTAAAATGATATGCAACATGACATAGGTCATACAGTTTCCTCTATGACTTCCTCTAGCCCAAGTAGCAAAACAATATTGTCTCAATATTGTCGGCAATATTGTTTCAACATTGATAAATATTTGGCCAATATTGAATAATATTTTAACAATATTGTTACAATGTTTTCACGCAACAAAATACATTGTCTAGACAATATTGTGGCAATATTGTACAACATTGAAACAATATTGTCTGACAATATTGAGAAAATATTAGCAAAAGGAAAATAAAATATTGCTAAACTCTCAGTAGCAAAACAAATGTAATAAAATAGTTTGAAAATACTCTCAGTTGACAAATGAAAACGTCTTAAAGCCATTTAGAACAATACTAAAACATCAAAAATGTGTCGGCCGCAGCCAGGATTCGATCTCGCGACCTCCAGACTACTGCGTCTAGCCCTTACCGACTACGCCACGCCAGTTCGTATCAGATAGGGAATTTTTACACTACTTGGCTAGTTGATACACAAGTTCTCTTGTGTAAACCTATTTCCCGTGAAGGCCTATATGTTTATGTCACTGCAAATACGTACGTTAGGCCTTAACTAGAATTTCCTTACATAAGAATAAGAAATATTTCATGTCATAAATTAAACATGTTTGTATCATGTAGAAATATTTAACAAATCCATTTATTATATTACAATCAAATTACAAATTATATCTAACAAATTTATTAAACAATTACTATATTTGGTTGTATCAAACTAAAAAACAACATTATATCTAACAAATTTATTAAACCATTACTATATTTGGTTATATCAAACTAAAAAACAACATCACATAACCAACAAAACCCGACGATTAAACGACAACAATAACACTTGCCGGTCTATAGCAACGGGCGAACCAGGTGACAAGCGGCATCATAGTTCCAGTTTTCTCTCCTGCAACCTGCAGCGCTAGTGGCTCAAGACGACAATTGGAGAGCTTCAATCACCAGCCTCGGTGGATCAGTTGGTTAAGGCGTTACCTTTCTGGCCAGAAGGTAGCGCCTGGGGCGGGTTCGAATCCCGCCCGGTTCACCGAGGGGGGAGTTGGTGTCAGTGCACAAATGCATATGATATCGGCGTCCTCGGGATAGGCTCCTGGCACAAGCTGCCAGGAACCCTGAAAGCTCCGGTGAGGCAAGCCTATGCTTTTAAAATATAGGGAGGACCTGATATTGTATGTATTTGTGCACTGACACCAACACCCGTTTTGCTAATTTAGAACGTCAAATTTCAAGCCTAGCCTTAAGCCTTAAGGCGTTTTTTGTGTTAATATATTTACATTTTTTAAGGGTTAACGATCAATATTATCCAAAAAATATTAATCAATATTTAAAAAATATTGTTTCAATATTTTAACAACATTGTTTGACAACATTGTCTCAACATTAATCAATATTAAAACAATATTTTTTCAATGTTTTCTGATTATTTTCTTAACAATGTTGTCGGCAATATTAAACAATATTGTTTCAATATTTTTACAATATTGTTTTGCTACTTGGGAGGGGGCGTTCCCTATGTATGAAATGTGGTAACATCTATTTTTTTCATCTATTAAATATCCTCACCAATAATGCAAGACGTCAAATTTTGTTAGACTTTCAGTGCATGCTCAACCTTTTTAGAGCCTGGAAAATACGGACTTTTTTCTTTGGCTAGTGATATGGAGTTAGTTATATGAACATATCATGGATTTAAAAGTCAGGACCTGGGGATAGAGGATTTGCTTGGTAAGCTTAAACAATTCCTCATTGTTTCTATTAATAATATCATCAGCAGACGACACACTAAAATCGTAAATTCTAAAATTCGTAAATCTAAAATTCGTAAATCTAAAATTCTAAAATTCGTAAAATTCGTAAATCGTAAAATCTAAAATCGTAGAATCGTAAATTTTTGTTTATAATAAGAATTTTACTCAAAATTTGTATGATGTATCCTGAATAATGTAGAATTAAAAATCAATATAAGATATTTATACTAAAAAAAAAAAAAACAATTTAAAAGGGTTTTTGTCAAAACATGTAAACCAGTTTAAAATTATCCCAATACAGCAGCGTATTTAAGAATTACCGTGGTTTGTCATAATAGTATCGTCTCCTATTAGTCATCGTCTGGGGGCGCCAACCCCATGAGGCAGCAGCGGTCTGTTCGCAGAAAGGTCTTTATCTAGCTTCACAACAATATTTGGTCGATATGAGTTTAACAACAGACAAAATAGAGCATTTACAAGCGGGTGACCTAATAGGACAGGATTGATAAGAGTACTTGGGGGCGAATCGTGTGTTCAAGCGGTATTGTTAAAATATCATACAAGTTACTTCAAATTAAAATTAAATTTTCTGGAAACCTTCGTTGTGGAAGAAATGGTAATACGCTATGGTTCATACTATTTTAATTTTATGATTAGGGGCTTTTGCCCCTATGAGCCACTAGTCTGTTGTATTTATTTATTTATATGTATAAATAAACATGTATATATGAATATATATTTATATAAACACATATAATATATATATATATATATATATATATATATATATATATATCAGGACGTTCACAGAGTTTTGAGTCCAATTTCTCTTCCTACACCGCGCATCGAAGCCATCGCCTGGCTTCACAAGGTGGCTCCAAAACGCGGTGGTTTTAGAGATAATGACCGTGTTTTGAGCCTCACAGTGGTTTGGAGCCAGCTGGCTTCAAAAGCACGGACCGCATTTCGGAGCCAGCGTATAAACACGTGTGGCTTCAAAACGCTGTGAAAACGTAGAACGTAGTTGAAGTAATATATTGCTTTACTGGTGTTGGCATGTTCAATGCTGCTGTAATGACTGTAATATCTTAACAGGAGAAAGCTTAAAATAAATCAAAATTTTATAAAAACATGAAAATTGATTTTAAAATAAATAAATGTACATAATTTTTATCTTATGAGGGAAATAAAGTTTTTGAGATATAAATTTTGGTTACTATTTCGCAAATGTTTCTTTTATACACTTTTGCATTATCTTAAAATAAACTAGGTTTTCCATGATGGCCTAGTTTACAAATAGTAAAAAATCCTTTTTCGCTACACTAGTGTGAAAAAGTTTATCACCTGCGAAAATTAATTATTATATTGTTTGCTACGTAGTTGGAAAGTTTACAACTGAAAGTACTGTTTACTCTCTTTTTTCTGATTTAAACAAATAAACCTTTGTTATTGTTTCACTCGGTTCCAGTGCTTTACAGCGTTATACCACCCAAAGGTCCCGGAACTCCCACGATTTTCGACGATTGTGAGCGTGGCCCAGTTACTTGGTCCGAACTTCCGTCGCGGTCGGGGACCACGACCACGTACGCGAGAACAGTTGCAGCCATCAGTGCGGGCGCACGACACGGGAGGGTGCTTCCCACTCACACCAAATAGGCTTATGTACATTCAGCGGAATACTACAAAGGGTGGAATAAAATATAGAGACACGGACTATACGATGGCTATACTGTCACATAATGTTTGTGTATTAACTCAGACCAAAATGATGTCAGTGTTTGAAAGTAAAATCTCCCTATGGTGTCATATTTTTTTGAAAGTAAAATCTCCCTATGGTGTCATATTTTTATACAGTAATAGTCCAGGCTCTAAACAGGTTGAGCATGCACTAAAAGTCTAACAAAATTTGACTTTTGATTATTGTTGGGAACATTTAGTAGATGTAAAAAATCGATGTTGCCACATTTCCAGAGTGGGCAAAACACGGGGGACGGGGGACGCCCCCTAGAGGAAGTCGTTAAGGGAACTGTAATGGCCTATGTCATGTTATATATCATTTTAAAGGTCTTTGAATGTAGATTCAAATGCCATAAACCCGATCTCTAAAAGTTGAATATAACACAAGTTATTGCATTTTGAAATTTCGATAATCTGCTTTTATGCAAAGTTGGACTGCCTGCCATTTCTGGCTCAAACGGTCATTTGAGGTCGAGTTGGCAACATTGTTTTCAAATCTATTTGAATTCTATTTATCTTCTCTTTGTAAAGATCCTGAAAATTAGGTTAAATGTTTTCTCATAAGTCTTCATTTGCCGTCTTCAATGGCTGTCCGAAATATTAATACTACAATATTATTTTCAGTCCAATTTGGGACAGCCCATGACATTCTTTTGAAATATTTAACGTAAGCTTTAGGATTATGTTTATCAAAAAACAATGCCGTATCTTCTCTTTGTAAAGATCCTGAAAATTAGGTTAAATGTTTTCTCATAAGTCTTCATTTGCCGTCTTCGATTGCTGTCCGAAATATTAATACTACAATATTATTTTCAGTCCAATTTGGGACAGCCCATGACATTCTTTTGAAATATTTAACGTAAGCTTTAGGATTATGTTTATCAAAAAACAATGCCGTAAAGCCGACCTAAAATGAACGATCGAGTCAGAAATGGCAGGCAGTCAAACTTTGCATAAAAAGTATTTTGCCGAAATTTTAAAACGCAATATCTCGCGTCATATTCAACCTTTAGAGGTCGGGTTTGTGGAATTTGAATATACATTCAAAGACCTTTAAAATGATATGCAACATGACATAGGTCATACAGTTTCCTCTATGACTTCCTCTAGCCCAAGTAGCAAAACAATATTGTCTCAATATTGTCGGCAATATTGTTTCAACATTGATAAATATTTGGCCAATATTGAATAATATTTTAACAATATTGTTACAATGTTTTCACGCAACAAAATACATTGTCTAGACAATATTGTGGCAATATTGTACAACATTGAAACAATATTGTCTGACAATATTGAGAAAATATTAGCAAAAGGAAAATAAAATATTGCTAAACTCTCAGTAGCAAAACAAATGTAATAAAATAGTTTGAAAATACTCTCAGTTGACAAATGAAAACGTCTTAAAGCCATTTAGAACAATACTAAAACATCAAAAATGTGTCGGCCGCAGCCAGGATTCGATCTCGCGACCTCCAGACTACTGCGTCTAGCCCTTACCGACTACGCCACGCCAGTTCGTATCAGATAGGGAATTTTTACACTACTTGGCTAGTTGATACACAAGTTCTCTTGTGTAAACCTATTTCCCGTGAAGGCCTATATGTTTATGTCACTGCAAATACGTACGTTAGGCCTTAACTAGAATTTCCTTACATAAGAATAAGAAATATTTCATGTCATAAATTAAACATGTTTGTATCATGTAGAAATATTTAACAAATCCATTTATTATATTACAATCAAATTACAAATTATATCTAACAAATTTATTAAACAATTACTATATTTGGTTGTATCAAACTAAAAAACAACATTATATCTAACAAATTTATTAAACCATTACTATATTTGGTTATATCAAACTAAAAAACAACATCACATAACCAACAAAACCCGACGATTAAACGACAACAATAACACTTGCCGGTCTATAGCAACGGGCGAACCAGGTGACAAGCGGCATCATAGTTCCAGTTTTCTCTCCTGCAACCTGCAGCGCTAGTGGCTCAAGACGACAATTGGAGAGCTTCAATCACCAGCCTCGGTGGATCAGTTGGTTAAGGCGTTACCTTTCTGGCCAGAAGGTAGCGCCTGGGGCGGGTTCGAATCCCGCCCGGTTCACCGAGGGGGGAGTTGGTGTCAGTGCACAAATGCATATGATATCGGCGTCCTCGGGATAGGCTCCTGGCACAAGCTGCCAGGAACCCTGAAAGCTCCGGTGAGGCAAGCCTATGCTTTTAAAATATAGGGAGGACCTGATATTGTATGTATTTGTGCACTGACACCAACACCCGTTTTGCTAATTTAGAACGTCAAATTTCAAGCCTAGCCTTAAGCCTTAAGGCGTTTTTTGTGTTAATATATTTACATTTTTTAAGGGTTAACGATCAATATTATCCAAAAAATATTAATCAATATTTAAAAAATATTGTTTCAATATTTTAACAACATTGTTTGACAACATTGTCTCAACATTAATCAATATTAAAACAATATTTTTTCAATGTTTTCTGATTATTTTCTTAACAATGTTGTCGGCAATATTAAACAATATTGTTTCAATATTTTTACAATATTGTTTTGCTACTTGGGAGGGGGCGTTCCCTATGTTGTGCCCATTTTGGAAATGTGGTAACATCTATTTTTTTCATCTATTAAATATCCTCACCAATAATGCAAGACGTCAAATTTTGTTAGACTTTCAGTGCATGCTCAACCTTTTTAGAGCCTGGAAAATACGGACTTTTTTCTTTGGCTAGTGATATGGAGTTAGTTATATGAACATATCATGGATTTAAAAGTCAGGACCTGGGGATAGAGGATTTGCTTGGTAAGCTTAAACAATTCCTCATTGTTTCTATTAATAATATCATCAGCAGACGACACACTAAAATCGTAAATTCTAAAATTCGTAAATCTAAAATTCGTAAATCTAAAATTCTAAAATTCGTAAATCGTAAAATCTAAAATCGTAGAATCGTAAATTTTTGTTTATAATAAGAATTTTACTCAAAATTTGTATGATGTATCCTGAATAATGTAGAATTAAAAATCAATATAAGATATTTATACTAAAAAAAAAAAAAAACAATTTAAAAGGGTTTTTGTCAAAACATGTAAACCAGTTTAAAATTATCCCAATACAGCAGCGTATTTAAGAATTACCGTGGTTTGTCATAATAGTATCGTCTCCTATTAGTCATCGTCTGGGGGCGCCAACCCCATGAGGCAGCAGCGGTCTGTTCGCAGAAAGGTCTTTATCTAGCTTCCACCACCTTCCGCCTTCACTGCCGCTCCACGCCAAAGTGCTAGCTTAGCTCTAGCTGTAAATAAGTAGTATAGATTCGCACACGCACTAGATCATCAGCTTTAAAGTTACACGTTACTTTTGATAACCAGTTATGTATATCGATAGAAAAAAATATTTAACTTAAGAAATCTTTATTTAAATAAGAAGATAGAAAGTCTGCAAAAAACTAGAAAACAATTTATAATTATAATTTTCATTGCTGAAAAGGACAATTGATCATGTTATAGAGTATAGTAATACAAAAATCTCAAAATAAAAGTTAACTTTTACTGCACCGACACATCCCGGACTGATGTGGGGAGGACGATGCTCGCCGACCGGGCCGGGCTACGACGACACATCAACGACTCGACACCGACAAATCGGCGAGTGTGAAACACTTCTATAATATCTAATTGAAAATGCTGCCAAACGATATCGGGACGATATCGTGACGACACCGTCTATTGCACCAATCGACGACAACGACACGACAACGACTTTTTTGCAGAGTGTCGTCAAGTGTGAAAACGGTACATAAGATAACATTGATTTTGGTGCTCGACGATATCGTCGAGATATTGTGTCGTTGACGTGTCGTCAAGTGTGAAAGCGCCCATTGTAGAACTAAAACATCTGTTCTTTCTAATTTTCTAGCAGTTGCTTTTACAACAGCTGTCCAATGATTCATTCAATTCTTCTTTCTCCATAAGATTAACATTGGAACTTTGAAAGCCTGTGGGGCGTAGCCCTGGAGTCCGATGTGAATTAGAATGTGATTCTGCTCATCTACATGATTATACCTTTCTAACGGTATGCTTGGATTTATCCTGCGATGCACACGAGCTGAGAAAAAAGGAGGAAATAAAACATACTTGCGTATTAATATATAGAAGATTATATCTATCTATATATTAATAGGCAAGCATGTTTCGTTTCCTCCTTTTTTCTCAGCTCGTGTGCATTGCAGGAGAAATCCATGCATACCGTTACAAAGGTATAGTCCTGTAGATGAGCAGAATCCCATTCTAATTCACATCGGACTCCAGGGCTACGCCCCACAGGCTTTCAAAGTTCCAATGTTAATCTTATGGGAGAAGGATAATTGAATCATTAGACAGCTGTGTAATAAGAAATAAGGAAGAACAGATATAAAAAATTTTAAAACTAATTGTCTCAAGATCAACAGAATGATTGGTCGAATTTCGACCAGGAGGCGATCTCTAGTATATATAATTCTGTAAGCGATATTTCTTGAGCAAAATTGTGAGCGTCATACAGATTGCAGAAAGATGGGAGGGGTCTCAAATTAAAGGTCTCGGTGTCCTGCACGAGGGAAAACTATCGGCGTGTCCATAATATTAACAGAAAATGAGAAATCACGTAAAACGTCCTCCATAAGAATAGCATGGGGATTAAAAAAAAGTCTGCTTTGTATACATATTGGACAGAACACATACAGCTTACCTTGAAGAAGTTGAACAAAGGTCTATTCTGCCTTAGAAGACTGAAAAACAATGTCAGTGAAGAAGTCTTAATTCAAGTTTACTATGCATACATTCATTCTATACTCAGTTATGGCACACTGTTGTGGGGAAAATCAAAAAATTCAATTCAACTATTCAAAATTCAAAAAAAGGCTTTGAGAACCATTTGTGGAGTCCCATCCAAAACACATTGTAGACCTTTATTTCAAAAATTGAACATCATGTCTGTTCCATCTATATATGTCTTCCAGTCTCTAATACTTAAGAAAAATATTCAAAATTACAGTGAAAATAACATATGTCATGAACACAATACACGATCAAAGAACCATTTAAAAATTAATAGATTAAAATATGCAAAGTCTCAAAAAATGTATTCATATTTAAATGTAAAATTTTTTAATGCTCTATCTAAAGAAGTTAAAGGATTATCAACAGAAAAATTCAAGAGTTACATCAAACTATTATTAACAGAAAACTGTCTCTATTCAACAAATGAATATTTTAAAATAGTTGTAAATTAGCAGCCTATATATGTGCATAAGTATTTATATATATATTGTAATGCATCAATGATGCCTTATACAATAAAGATTATTATTATTATTATTAAAACATGTGTTATGGTTTAATTTCAAAATGAGACACAGATGATAACATTGAGTGAAGATAACAAAATAATTCACACCAAGAGAAGCAATCTATATAATAACTAGGAATACGCTCCGATGTCCGTCCCGTACGAGAATTTTTACTCACATTTTACGTTATTAGGTGACGCTTTTTTATGATTTTTTTTTAGGGAGAGGTGAGAAAAATGCATTACGCACACAGGTGGCAAGCCTGTAGTGTAGGGCTCCCCTAAAAAACGGGCTTACCCACTAAAAAACCTCCTCTACTCTTCAGGATTCTATCCTGGAATTGTTTATCACATTACGTCAGGCTAGGCCTAAATTTGGCTAACGCCGGTGGAGCTCGCTCCTTATCGAGCCACTCGATCAAGGGATCT
This sequence comes from Neoaliturus tenellus, assembly GCA_030545055.2. Lineage (NCBI taxonomy): Eukaryota > Metazoa > Arthropoda > Insecta > Hemiptera > Cicadellidae > Neoaliturus > Neoaliturus tenellus. Next base: position 109,708,477 of record CM061534.1, on the reverse strand, counting down.
GGGCCACTTCGCGGTCCAGAACGGTTTTCTTTTCCAGGAGGATGCCCCGGACGAACTGTAATAAACAATCTCAGTTGCCCTCATCCTCCAAGATCTTTTGGCAGACCGAGTCCACCAAAAATGCACCAAAAATTTGTGTGGCCTCCAGGCGGGGCCCTTCCCAACGGGGGCAGCGGAAGAAGGTGTGTTCCGCATCGTCGGGAACGCCCGGGCAATAAATGCAGTCCGGTGAACCGGTCTTAAACATCCGGTTCAGGTACGACCGAAAATAGCCGTGAATTGTCAAGAATTGGCCGCCGTTCCACCCATGGTTGGACGTGCTTGATAAGTCGCGCAGTCCATCGTCCTCGGGTGTCGTGCTCCCAGCTGTGTTGCCACTGCTGGAAGGTTCGGGAGCGCTCTGGTGTTCTTGCCGTGTCCTTGCCAATCTCGCCTTGTCTCTGATAAATTGCCTTCCTCTCTCCTGCCAAGAGTTTGACAGGGATACTCCGGAGACCACCAGGACGGCAAGCTCGGACACTGTCCGGTAGGCGGAACACACCCCGAGCGCCGCTCGACGTTGAACCCGGGCGAGTCGCAACCTGTACTATTCTTTATCGAGAGCGTCTGCCCACACCTCTGCTCCATAAAGAAGCACGAACTGAACCGCGGACATCAACAGACGTCTTCTGCTGGATCGTGGAACCCCGACATTGGCCATCAGCCTACTAAGGTAAGTGACTACCTTAGCGGCCTTGTCCGCCGTACGGAATATCTGATCCCTCCAGCTTTACTTGGTGTCCACCATAGTCCCGAAGTACTTAGCAGCACGTGTTGATTGGACCACCTCCCTTCCCACTCGGAACAGAATGACGGTGTCTATCCTCTTCTTCGTAAGGATCACACTCCCCGTCTTACGGAGAGCAAGCGAGAGACCGTGATCGGACATCCATGTGTTGACCACACGCATGACTCGGTTCAACTTTAGTTGGGCCAGCTCAACGTTGCATGCGACAATGAGAGCTGTGACATCATCGGCGTACCCAACCAAAGTGGTTTTCTCAGGCATCTCCGACCTCAGGAGGCTGTCATAGGCAACATTCCAGAGATCCTGGCCGAGTATTGAATCTTGCGCGGCACCAGAAGTGACTTCCATCGTCCATGTTCCGTCCCTCGTGTCGTAAATAAGGCTTTGAGAGCGGAGATAATCCTCGATGAGTCGCAACAGATATGCAGGAACGCGAAAGGTGTTGCGAAGCGCACCCAACATATCGAACCACCTCGCCGAGTTAAAGGCATTCTTGACATAAGCTTAACAAGAAGCTCTACTCAGCGAGAGAAATAGTTGTGGCTCTCGGCTCTCTTCACAGCTCTCCATGGACTTCGGTGATAGCGTCAATCGTTGACCGTCCCTTTCTGAAGCCATACTGACGGGGGCATGAGTCCCTGGCAGCGTCCATGGCAGAGGTCAGGCTGGAACGGATCAGCTTCTCGAACAGCTTCCCAGCCGTGTCTAACGTGTAGAATGGCCTATGGGACGACGACAGCTCGGGATCACCTTTGCCCTTGCTGATCCGTACAAGTCTTGCGGTTTTCCATAGGGAGCCGGAAACACCCCTTCTACCAAACAGGCATTGTACATTCTCAACAACAAGTCAGCATTAATTGAAAATACTTTCTTTAAAGCCTCGCTGGGAATCCCGTCCGGGTCAGGAGCCTTGTTGCTCTTTAGGGAGAGAATGGAGGTTTCCTTCTCCTCGGATGTGAAGAGTGGAAAGTCATCTAACCATCCGAAGTCAACCGGCGTACATCCTAGGCCTAGCCTACAAATAAATATATACAAAGAATGATTTTAGCTAAGACCTCAAAACAAGCAAGTAACTTAATAATAATTATGCTTACAATATTAAAGGTAGCCTAAATAGATTGTAGAGCGAAAAAAAACAATTCAATTTAAAATCCATGATTGCAAATTAATAAAAATCAAGTAATGTAAGTATTGTAGAATTACGCACTTAATGCATATTTTGTTACCTGAGACATAGGCTACAATGGCACAACACATTCTAATTAGTTGTTCAATTTAAATCTTTCTCCCAAATAGATATTAGTTGTATCCCATAAATTAGTTAATCGCACAATTCCGTACGACATTAATTCATTCCACATCAACATGCCTATCTTTTGGTAAAATTTATAACTTCAACAAGTAAACATCAGTGTTGATCTATTTAATTTAACAAATAGGTCTGTCAAAATATCAATTAAATTTTATTTCAAAACATAACATAACGGCGATCAGATATAAACAAGTAAAGGTTATGTTGTTTTCAGCATACAGCGACAACTCAGCTGCGATGGGGGAAAATAAACTGATCATAGCAACTACATTAGTCAAATCATGTAGCCTAAACAACTAAAGTTCTGTCAAAAATTCCGAAAAATAAGCTTTTTTAATACTTGAAAATAATTGCTCGATTATAGTTTATTACCTAGTTTAAAATACTTAAAATCTAACCTGAGAATTTCATTGAAATCAAATTAGTAATAAAAAAGCCTTTTGGGGGTCAAAAATTCGCCTAAGAGAAATTTAAAGTCGATCTAAAAGAATTTTATACTCTATGTTCCATATAGTAAAAATTCAATTAATTCTGTAAGCGAAATTTCTTGGACAAAATTGTGAGCGTTTTACAAATCGCAGGAAGATGGTAGGAGTCTCAAATTAAAGGTTTCGGTCCAATAAAGCGCATCCATAAGTTACAAGGAAATGAGAAATATAGTAAAACGTCCTCCTTTTAAGAATAGCATGGGGATTAGAATTTTTAAATGTCTTCTTTGTGTACTACATTGAAACATATGTTTTGGTTTTATTTTAAAATGAGAGACAGATGATAAAATTTTGTAAAGAACTATTCCTAGCGAAATGATAAAAATTAACCCTAGAGTTTTAATACTATAATAAGACGTTTTGTTGCTTTGAGCTACTAAATATTATTCTATCAGGAGAGTTAACCTTACATACTATTACAAATTGATTGCCGATTTTACTGTAGTTACTATAATTTAAATTGTAAAAAAAAAAACTGATCGTTGATAGAGATGCAATGGGCGATGAATTGTGGTTTGAGAAACACCTCCATTATTCCCATTGTTTTGGTCTTATTTTAAGACGAAGAGTGTCAAATAATCATATTGAATGACGATGACACATTAATTAATTGATACTTAAAGTGTATTAGTCTGTGAAGTTTTGGTATTCTGTTAGCTGAATTTTCCGAGAAACCTTTTTGTCATTTCATGGATTGTAGGATTATAGAAGACGAGTTAAAATCAAAGACGTTTGTCCTACATACTAGAGAAAAATACAGCAGGTAAAAAACTTAACAATAAAATGGGTAATATATAAGAATGATTATTTTCTAAAAGATTCTCCATGTAGTGATTTTTAAAAAATCTGCTTTGTTTACACAAAATTTGATTAGGAATGATGAATATTCACAGCAAGTGAAGATGCACTTTGAGGCGCTGTGTTTAAATTTTGTGACTAAAACATAAAAAGTAAAAAACTGACAGGAGCTAAAAATCTATGTTTTTTTTTTTTATTGCCGCTTTTCTTTTTTTACTTTGACTTTGACTCATGTTATATTAAAAAGCCGTCACAGCTCAATTAAGGGACTACGATTTCTTTCAAAACTTATTTTCCATGGATCGATATGAGTTTAACAACAGACAAAATAGAGCATTTACAAGCGGGTGACCTAATAGGACAGGATTGATAAGAGTACTTGGGGGCGAATCGTGTGTTCAAGCGGTATTGTTAAAATATCATACAAGTTACTTCAAATTAAAATTAAATTTTCTGGAAACCTTCGTTGTGGAAGAAATGGTAATACGCTATGGTTCATACTATTTTAATTTTATGATTAGGGGCTTTTGCCCCTATGAGCCACTAGTCTGTTGTATTTATTTATTTATATGTATAAATAAACATGTATATATGAATATATATTTATATAAACACATATAATATATATATATATATATATATATATATATATATATATATATCAGGACGTTCACAGAGTTTTGAGTCCAATTTCTCTTCCTACACCGCGCATCGAAGCCATCGCCTGGCTTCACAAGGTGGCTCCAAAACGCGGTGGTTTTAGAGATAATGACCGTGTTTTGAGCCTCACAGTGGTTTGGAGCCAGCTGGCTTCAAAAGCACGGACCGCATTTCGGAGCCAGCGTATAAACACGTGTGGCTTCAAAACGCTGTGAAAACGTAGAACGTAGTTGAAGTAATATATTGCTTTACTGGTGTTGGCATGTTCAATGCTGCTGTAATGACTGTAATATCTTAACAGGAGAAAGCTTAAAATAAATCAAAATTTTATAAAAACATGAAAATTGATTTTAAAATAAATAAATGTACATAATTTTTATCTTATGAGGGAAATAAAGTTTTTGAGATATAAATTTTGGTTACTATTTCGCAAAAGTTTCTTTTATACACTTTTGCATTATCTTAAAATAAACTAGGTTTTCCATGATGGCCTAGTTTACAAATAGTAAAAAATCCTTTTTCGCTACACTAGTGTGAAAAAGTTTATCACCTGCGAAAATTAATTATTATATTGTTTGCTACGTAGTTGGAAAGTTTACAACTGAAAGTACTGTTTACTCTCTTTTTTCTGATTTAAACAAATAAACCTTTGTTATTGTTTCACTCGGTTCCAGTGCTTTACAGCGTTATACCACCCAAAGGTCCCGGAACTCCCACGATTTTCGACGATTGTGAGCGTGGCCCAGTTACTTGGTCCGAACTTCCGTCGCGGTCGGGGACCACGACCACGTACGCGAGAACAGTTGCAGCCATCAGTGCGGGCGCACGACACGGGAGGGTGCTTCCCACTCACACCAAATAGGCTTATGTACATTCAGCGGAATACTACAAAGGGTGGAATAAAATATAGAGACACGGACTATACGATGGCTATACTGTCACATAATGTTTGTGTATTAACTCAGACCAAAATGATGTCAGTGTTTGAAAGTAAAATCTCCCTATGGTGTCATATTTTTTTGAAAGTAAAATCTCCCTATGGTGTCATATTTTTATACAGTAATAGTCCAGGCTCTAAACAGGTTGAGCATGCACTAAAAGTCTAACAAAATTTGACTTTTGATTATTGTTGGGAACATTTAGTAGATGTAAAAAATCGATGTTGCCACATTTCCAGAGTGGGCAAAACACGGGGGACGGGGGACGCCCCCTAGAGGAAGTCGTTAAGGGAACTGTAATGGCCTATGTCATGTTATATATCATTTTAAAGGTCTTTGAATGTAGATTCAAATGCCATAAACCCGATCTCTAAAAGTTGAATATAACACAAGTTATTGCATTTTGAAATTTCGATAATCTGCTTTTATGCAAAGTTGGACTGCCTGCCATTTCTGGCTCAAACGGTCATTTGAGGTCGAGTTGGCAACATTGTTTTCAAATCTATTTGAATTCTATTTATCTTCTCTTTGTAAAGATCCTGAAAATTAGGTTAAATGTTTTCTCATAAGTCTTCATTTGCCGTCTTCGATTGCTGTCCGAAATATTAATACTACAATATTATTTTCAGTCCAATTTGGGACAGCCCATGACATTCTTTTGAAATATTTAACGTAAGCTTTAGGATTATGTTTATCAAAAAACAATGCCGTAAAGCCGACCTAAAATGAACGATCGAGTCAGAAATGGCAGGCAGTCAAACTTTGCATAAAAAGTATTTTGCCGAAATTTTAAAACGCAATATCTCGCGTCATATTCAACCTTTAGAGGTCGGGTTTGTGGAATTTGAATATACATTCAAAGACCTTTAAAATGATATGCAACATGACATAGGTCATACAGTTTCCTCTATGACTTCCTCTAGCCCAAGTAGCAAAACAATATTGTCTCAATATTGTCGGCAATATTGTTTCAACATTGATAAATATTTGGCCAATATTGAATAATATTTTAACAATATTGTTACAATGTTTTCACGCAACAAAATACATTGTCTAGACAATATTGTGGCAATATTGTACAACATTGAAACAATATTGTCTGACAATATTGAGAAAATATTAGCAAAAGGAAAATAAAATATTGCTAAACTCTCAGTAGCAAAACAAATGTAATAAAATAGTTTGAAAATACTCTCAGTTGACAAATGAAAACGTTTTAAAGCCATTTAGAACAATACTAAAACATCAAAAATGTGTCGGCCGCAGCCAGGATTCGATCTCGCGACCTCCAGACTACTGCGTCTAGCCCTTACCGACTACGCCACGCCAGTTCGTATCAGATAGGGAATTTTTACACTACTTGGCTAGTTGATACACAAGTTCTCTTGTGTAAACCTATTTCCCGTGAAGGCCTATATGTTTATGTCACTGCAAATACGTACGTTAGGCCTTAACTAGAATTTCCTTACATAAGAATAAGAAATATTTCATGTCATAAATTAAACATGTTTGTATCATGTAGAAATATTTAACAAATCCATTTATTATATTACAATCAAATTACAAATTATATCTAACAAATTTATTAAACAATTACTATATTTGGTTGTATCAAACTAAAAAACAACATTATATCTAACAAATTTATTAAACCATTACTATATTTGGTTATATCAAACTAAAAAACAACATCACATAACCAACAAAACCCGACGATTAAACGACAACAATAACACTTGCCGGTCTATAGCAACGGGCGAACCAGGTGACAAGCGGCATCATAGTTCCAGTTTTCTCTCCTGCAACCTGCAGCGCTAGTGGCTCAAGACGACAATTGGAGAGCTTCAATCACCAGCCTCGGTGGATCAGTTGGTTAAGGCGTTACCTTTCTGGCCAGAAGGTAGCGCCTGGGGCGGGTTCGAATCCCGCCCGGTTCACCGAGGGGGGAGTTGGTGTCAGTGCACAAATGCATATGATATCGGCGTCCTCGGGATAGGCTCCTGGCACAAGCTGCCAGGAACCCTGAAAGCTCCGGTGAGGCAAGCCTATGCTTTTAAAATATAGGGAGGACCTGATATTGTATGTATTTGTGCACTGACACCAACACCCGTTTTGCTAATTTAGAACGTCAAATTTCAAGCCTAGCCTTAAGCCTTAAGGCGTTTTTTGTGTTAATATATTTACATTTTTTAAGGGTTAACGATCAATATTATCCAAAAAATATTAATCAATATTTAAAAAATATTGTTTCAATATTTTAACAACATTGTTTGACAACATTGTCTCAACATTAATCAATATTAAAACAATATTTTTTCAATGTTTTCTGATTATTTTCTTAACAATGTTGTCGGCAATATTAAACAATATTGTTTCAATATTTTACAATATTGTTTTGCTACTTGGGAGGGGGCGTTCCCTATGTTGTGCCCATTTTGGAAATGTGGTAACATCTATTTTTTTCATCTATTAAATATCCTCACCAATAATGCAAGACGTCAAATTTTGTTAGACTTTCAGTGCATGCTCAACCTTTTTAGAGCCTGGAAAATACGGACTTTTTTCTTTGGCTAGTGATATGGAGTTAGTTATATGAACATATCATGGATTTAAAAGTCAGGACCTGGGGATAGAGGATTTGCTTGGTAAGCTTAAACAATTCCTCATTGTTTCTATTAATAATATCATCAGCAGACGACACACTAAAATGTCAGTGCAAAAAGGCTTCTTTCAATTCAAGCCGAGCTCGTTCATCTGATAATGATAATGAAATAATGACTTTATTCCACCAATATATACATTTATACATTCACAATAGAAAAACTAGGAATTTCGTTGCCATATCACCAGTTATTGTGACAACGTGATAAGGAAGGAGAATTTAAGTTTTGCAGCAGTGTAGGAATTTAAGTATTTGATTTGGAGGAGGTATCAATCGGCTGGAACCCATATACATGATTTTGAGCATTTCCACATCCGGGATCGAATCACGTTTCAACCATATTATTATATATCTTTGTTTATAAAATCGTCTCGGAAGATAACGGTGTATTACCTTTATTGCCAAATTTATCGTGGACGAATCCAGACACCACAAAGTAGGCCTATAGTAATAAACTACGTAACTTTCTGCTAACAAGCCGCAAAAAACTGGTCTTTAGATATTATCGTGTATAATACAAAAGCACCAGCCTCTTCAAAACAGCGCGTGGGAAAACAACCTTACGGTATACGCAGCCCTGGTTCGATTTTGAATGCTTTGTGGAATAAAAAAAACAGAAAAAAGTGTTTTTACTCTTTAATTTGTTCAGGAAGTGTAAAGGCGGCTACACACTACCGGACTTTATTCCACTAGACCGTACACCAGACCGAGCATCGTACCGAACATTACACCATACAGGAAGGTAAATTTACTCCGAACATTTCCCCAAACAAGATCTTGGACCGAGCATCGTACCGGACAGATTCACCGAGCGCGGTGATGGAAGTTTAGAAAGAGAGAGGGATAGCATGAGTGAGTGAGAGCGCCAGAGGATACGGGGAGTGGGTCTATCGGTTAAAACGTGAGTGTTCGCGACGGCGTCCGGAGCTAAATTGACCCTGACACACTATCGTCCATCGGACCGATCTTTTCCTTGATGTTTCGCTAGATAACAACCTCTAGCCCTCCGAGCATTCAATATAGCACCCCTGGAGCGTTACGCATTTTTTCAAGGATTTGCATACTTTCAAATAAAAAATAAATAAAACATAAATTTTATGACCTAGCACTATAAATGTATATATTTTATGAAAGTAAATAAACTGGACTATCTATAAATAAAAAAAATAATTACCCTTACTAATTGTTTCCAAAATTAGGCTACAGGTTGAAAATAAAAAATACAAAAAAAATATTTTATGTAACTTTGCTCTACTCAAAAATAATTTTATAAATAGATAATCAAAAATCCAAGATATACATTTTGTTTAGAATTTCATGCAGTTTAAGAAAATGTATAATTAATATAGGCTAGAAGCATTCGAAAAAAATGTATGTTGAATAAAACCAAATATGTCCTATGGTACTTACCCTAAAACCATAAGAACACATGTAAAATCAAGCTAGGAATATTATACTAATTCCTACTCATATTTACGTTTATAAACTCGATAAAACATATTAATTTATTCCAAATTAACAGTATTAGTAACACTTTTAATCATTTATAACCTTAAAACAATTGGTAAAATACATATTTCAATGTTTACAAAGTTAGCAGTTTTTTTCCAGATGTTTCATTCCATATTACAAACAACCAATCACGATCCGCCATTTGAAATGGGTGTTTTTTGATATCTTAGAACCTCTTGGTAATAGCGGTAGTGTTCATGGGTCCATTTCTGTCATTAATTATAAAGTTACATCACGTTTTCGAAGAGTCGAAAAATCGACTCAAACGCTCGGAGGCCGAAAAGCTGGGGGGAAAAATCGATGAATAACGCTCGGAGGGCTAGAGCTCACGGTCCGGTGCTCGGTTTAATATATAGACTCCTGACGCACTACCGGACTTGCTGTTTTTGCCTGGTACGATGCTCGGTCTTGTTCTTGGTCCGGTGAAAAATCCATTAGTATGTCGCCGCCTTATGAACCGCCACCTCGCCTCCGCACCCAGCCTCACTACAACCAAGACCTGGAAGTGTGTCCCATGAGGACGGGGGCGAGGTGGGGCTCACAACCTACAAGAAAAACAAACAAACAATAGCGTGGATGGGATCACTCCAATGAGACTAGTCTTTCCAAGACAAGATAAAACAGAATATTTATTTTACAACAAAGAATTATTATGGAAAAATATTCCTCCTTAAACACATCATTTGGAAGCTACTTTATTTACATATATACAACCTTGACCTTGTTTATCATTTCCAAGGGGGGCCCCATCCTCAAAATTATTTTCCAAGATTGCAAAACATTTTTCTTAAAACTAAATAACAAAAATAGAATTACAAAACAACAACAGGGACAACAAATAAATAAGTTACAACATAAATATCACAGCCGGTTTCAGTTCATGGTGGTAGAGTTAGGTACGTAACGTAGAAGTCCTAGGGAGCGGAGCGTATCCCCACCGGCCCGTCCCAGGTTCCTCCATGCGGTGGTGCTGGCGGTGGAAGTTGTCCTTCAGGGACCCTGTGAAACAGGTGCACTCTACCAGACTCCAGAATATACCAATACTGTTTTAATTTATTACAAGGGTTTTTGTGTTCCTTTAAAGAAGTACAGGCAGTGACAAAAGTAAAAAAAATAAATCAACAAGGTTTTCCACGGTACAATTTCTCCCATAAGTGCACTTCTTTTTTTTGGAAATGACAATTATTTGCAAGTGTTAATTTCATGTCCTTTTTGACTTTCCATACCTAGTTGAAGCATTTGATTTAAAAACCAGCAGTGGTTAATGTGACAAAAATAAAAAAAGATGTAATCCGGCATTAAAAACAATGGCCTACTTGTAAATTTTCCAATTTTGGACAATATAAAAATATTTGGTCTTTTTAATAGGCCTAACCTACTTATTCTTCAATAACTAGGTACTAGTGACTTACTGTATCAATTTGTTTACATTATAAAGCATAACAGTTGTCATAACAGAAAACAGGTCTACTTGAAAATTTTTGGCTTGACGGTACATTGCAGTCTTAAATTGCTAACAGTTTCTATAAATATTGACAGAATTTGATGGAAATGCTTTCAAAAGTTGTGGCAGAGGTTGAGGTTGCTTAATAAAATCATTTGAATGCTTAAAAAATATTTAGAGACTTTGTGGGTTTAAAGTTACTTGTCACTCAACTGGTGAACGAAAATTTTTACATATATTTCAGCAGAAGGACTATTTTCACTTTGGGGCAACAGAAAAAATTCAGAATTTCAGGAAAGTTACATGGCAATAGAAACAATGAAATAAAACTTAATTTAGCCCACAGGGCCAAACAGATGACTAGAATAAAACGTAGATTTTAAATAAATTTAATTTTAGATAAATTTTCCAATTTTGGACAATATACAAATATTTGGTATTTTTAATAGGCCTAACCTACTTTTTCTTCAATAACTAGGTACTAGTGACTTACTGTATCAATTTTTTTACATTATAAAGCATGTAACAGTTGTCATAACAGAAAACAGGTCTACTTGAAAATTTTTGGCTTGACGGTACATTGCAGTCTTAAATTGCTAACAGTTTCTATAAATATTGACAGAATTTGATGGAAATGCTTTCAAAAGTTGTGGCAGAGGTTGAGGTTGCTTAATAATATCATTTGAATGCTTAAAAAATATTTAGAGACTTTGTGGGTTTAAAGTTACCTGTCACTCAACTGGTGAACCAACATTTTTACATATTTCAGAAGGACTATTTTCACTTTGGGGCAACAGAAAAAATTCAGAATTTCAGGAAAGTTACATGGCAATAGAAACAATGAAATAAAACTTAATTTAGCCCACAGGGCCAAACAGATGACTAGAAAAAAATGAAAACAGCGAAACTTTTCGGTAAGGTTTGCTGCTTTCAGTAAAACCTATTTTTCTCTGGATTTGTTTGACAGGAATGTCTTAGCCTAGTTGGGGACAAAGAAATTTAACTGCAGCAACCCTAGAAAACAAAAACATTGGGTTCAGAGGCCACAAACATGAGCTGTGACAGAATTAGGCTACACCTGGGCCTAAAGCCGCGTCCGCACTGGCAACATGATCGCCGAACAAAGTTCTTCCGAACTTTTGTTTGTTCGTTGCTACCCTTTTAGAATGTAAATCATATGGCCGGTAATTGTTCGTTAGGGATGTTTGTTGATTTTTTTTGTTCGCCGAACAAGTTCGCCGCGAATGTTCGGCCAGTGCGGACGCGGCTTTACTTGCACTGAACCGAACACGGGTTTTCACAGTTAAATTACACATTAATGGGGACAGAACTTTTACATGACACAGAAAACTACACTTAAACTACATTATTAACAACAATAAAAAAAACACTCTTCTGTTCAGCCAAAGGCCTTAGGCCTAAAGTGAAAAATGCTGTGCGTTCTAAATAGCCCATCAGAATTTGTCTCACCGGGGGCCTATCCGAGCAGGGAAAAAGACTCTCATGGTCACAGACTTCTCTGAACTTGGAAAAAACATGAGAAAATCGAAAAGGGTGGTCCTAAGCTACCAGCGCTCAAAAATGAAACACGAGGTCGGAGCCTCATTGACACAACAAAGTGATTTGGGGAAAAAAATTACCGTTAACAGAAGAAAATGACACTTACTCATTCGTCGAGTGACTCGAAGTTTATTTGGAAATACTTATTCAGTGGAACAAAAGATGATAAAGATTGAAATTGGCAGGATGCACAACGATTTTGATACAGTGACACGCTAGTGAGTCCACACAAAACAGCAGCGGCAGTTCTTATGAAGAAGGCAACTTTTGACAGTTCCAAATGCTACAGCTGATGAGCACATCCGGCACTTTGGTATAATTTTCCTTTAAAGATATAACACATTGGTTCATATCTACAGTTATCAGCTGTTCAATAAGGATAACATGAAAACTTTAAAGGGCTCTAGCGCGAAAACCAGATTTTCCCAGCTATGGGACCAGCTCCAGGTGGCCAAAACCCCCATATTCAATCAAAAATCCAAAAGCCTTGGAGAGAAAAAAAACTTTGCCCGTACAAACAGAGCTTGTTTTAGAGTATAATCAAATAAAATAAGATTAAACAAACAATCAATAATATAAACTTTTGATTTCATAGTGCTCTAGGTATTAAAATTTCCTCTCAAAGACATAAAGATGGAAATTTCTCGGCCAATATAAAAGGCGTGGTGGATAGAAATTTAATATTAGTCTTATGGGATTAAAAAACCTAGGTGGCCGGTACTGCAGATTGTTAAATATCGTATAACTAGAAATCAAAAATTAAATACAACCGCTCAATGTTTAGTTTACAGTGCTTAAAGGGACGTTGGAGTCAATCCAGATTCCATCTTTCCCCCATTTTAAAGACCAATGTTAAACGGGAAACCAAATAACTCATTTATTTGTAATCAGAAAATAATGGTTTATAGCTCTAAATAAAGGATTCATCAAGGTGGATTTTGTTTGCGAGAGGAATTTTTGATAAAAATTAATGTTTTTTTACCAACTTGAACAAAGCAAGTTTTTTCTACTTTTAAAACATTTTCTACAAAATTTTATAAACTATTTACAAAGAATCGATCCCGCAAAAGGAATGGTGAATTTAATTGAGATTCAACGCTAGGTCTATTTATTCTAAACCAATCGGACAAAAGATAAAGAAACATGACAAATGCCGGGGAAAAATTTAGCATTGCTCTTATGGGAAATAAATCCAACATGGCGGCACTCCAACTCCCTCTTAAGGTCTACCCCTCGTGCGCCACCCAAATACAAGGATTGTTTATTTATTTATTTATTTATATACGGAATTACACCATTTTACAGAACTTTAACCAGTGAAAACAAGATGGCAGGTAACAATATATCTTAGTGCCTAAATAACAATTGAAAATGAATTTATAACAAGAGAAATTGTAACATCAAAATAAAAAGTGTGATAGAATGTGAAAATATGACAATTAACAGCAACAATAAAGACTAACTACATATAAATAATGAAGACAATGACCATCGCAAACAATAAATAACTAGTTGTGACTAATAAGGTATACTGATGAACATAGTGGAAAATAACAAAGACAAAAATGCAGAAGGATTTTTTCCTTGCTCGGAAAGGACAAAAGGATTTTTTTAGAATCGTTTGATCTTCTGCTAAATGCAGCCCAGAACTATAAATAAGGTGTCATATTAAAGAAGAATAACGGTACTAAATTTCCTTTGTTACACTTTCGTAATTATTTCGTGAAAACTAATAGAAACCTTCAGTTAAAAATCTAGAGAAACAAATGATTTTAGACAGTTATAGCTAAAATTAGAAATTGTATTTTAAAATTCTAAAACCAGAGAAGACGAGATCAGTCTTTTTACTTTTATAATAAACGGTATCAGTTAACTGACAAATACTTTCTCCCAACAATATAAAAAAGGTGTTAAAAGCTCCAAACATTAATGTCTTGATGACTCAGTCGGATAGCTACCAGCTAAGCAGCGCTCGTTTGACCCTACGCGCGTCTGTGACTTTTAACAACGTACTGCGTTTACCGCTAAACGAAAAATTGAATTTTCTCCTCAACCATTTGACGTAGAGCAATAATTTAAAAAAATGGATTATTTAGTTTTTTGAGCTTGATTTAATGTTGATAAGTAAAATTTATTTCGAGACAACAGCTATTTTGAAAATTCAAAAAATTGATTTTTGAAACACTTTTTACTTTATAACTTTTGAACGCGCATTTTCTCGGAGATGCGGATGGTGTCATTTTATTCACCATTTTAAGCTTAATAAACCACAAAATTTTAATCAAAATCGTTAGAGCCGTTTTTAAGAAATTTTGATTTTTGACGATTTTTGAGGGTTTTTGGGGGTAAACTACCCTTAAAAATCAAAAATTCAAAAAAATGAAAAAAACGCCTGGAATTATCGTGGGTTTGGACCTACGTACCAAATGTCACCAAAATCGGAGCATTGGGGCATTCTCTAGCTCTGTATACATCCTGACACACACACTGAGAGAAAAAAGGTGTTGAAACATACTTAAAAAAAGATGAAACACTCTTAAATAATGGCTTTTTCATTACTTAATGCTATAAGTATGTTACTGCATGTTCAGACATTCTAAATGCATAACTAAGTAACATACGTACAGACCTTCAGTATTTTAATGACGTCACACTGTGTGACGTCACTGCAACTAACCACTGTATGAAACATACGTATTATAAAGATGATCAGTCATCATGGACCATTCTTTGTTGTATGTAACTTCTTTGCCAACACATGAAACATACTTATTGTAATGGTTTTTTATACTGATGATTTAGTCTTTGCCGTATGTTACTTACTTTCCACTGTATGAAACATACTTATTGTAACCATGTTTTATCCTGATTAATTATTCTTGGTCGCATGTAACGTACTTGAAACTATATATGAAACATACTTATTGTAATGGTGTTTCATCATTATAGTTTTTCGTTTGACGTATGTAACTTACTTACAATTATATGAGACATATTTATAGTAATTGTGTTTCATAAAGATGAACTAATCTTTGTCGTACGTTACCTACTTGTCACTAAATGAAACATACTTACTGTAATTATGTTTCATCATGTTGGCTTATGCTTTTGCGTACATTTTGTAGTTGACCGTTAAGGAAAAATACTTTTTCAAATTAAGTTCAGGAATATGATTGTTTTACTTCGACTGTATTACATGGCATTTACTATTTTATCTAAGTATCATACAGATGCTTTGTTGTGTATGAAGCCAAGTTATACGAATACACCAAATACACCAAAATTAGAATACTATCCCACCTCTATATTATTTTTAAAAGTTAAGAGGCAGACAAGCTGTTTCAAAACTTGAAATATGAATATTTTTTTATGTATGTTTTATTTCCGATTTCGACTAATGTAATTTTAATGCTATGTCATGTGATACTCAGTCTTATATCCTGAAACCATTAAATTTTTTAAGGTTTATTTTTTTTAATAAATACAATTTTACAGCAGTCAAATATCATACAGTCTACAGAGATCTAACCTGAACGGTTATAAATAAATATCAAACCTTATTCATGTCTTTCCCTCCTACTATGGTACTTAACAATTACAATAGAATTGGGGAAAAATATAACAAATCACAGATTAACTTTTATTTTTTTCTCATTTATAACAGGTTAATACTATTTAAAAAAAAATCTAGATAAGATAAAAATTAAATAGCTATGGAGGTGTAGGCAAAAATAAAATACAGTAAATGACTTTAAAAGAAAATATTTATTAAACATGTATTTTATACACTTACAAAACTGCTCATTTCCAATGTATGATTTGAAAGCGTTTTTTCACAGCTACACACAAACACAAACACAACACCATAAACCGCGAAAACACGCCCAACACCTAAACACTGACCGACCGGCGTGGCGCGGCACGACGAAGCTGTCACTACACGAATTCACTGCAGACTGACACAGACTGAGAGAAATACAAACTGTGGTTACATACTTATTTTCCTTGCTAATGATGTTTATTACTTATTGCATTTTATAATTGTGTTCAGTACAGATTTAAGTAAAATGCATAATTGTAGTCTCACCACAAGTATGTTACATACTTTCAAGTCAGTTAATAAAGTGTGTAACACGGTTTCGACGGAAAACTGATATGATGTCACTAACGATGACGTCACCGTTTTAGGACTTAAACTTTATTAGGAGTATGTTTCACCATTACAAATATTATGAAATCATGTTTCACTGGTATTAGGTATGTTTTATGCATTTATACGAAATAATTGAAACATACTTATTTGACATGGTGAAACATACATTCACGATTTTTTGGATACGTTAGATTATTACTTACATTATGTGTTATATAGTTATTTAAGTATAATTCATACTTCATAATGATAAAACTGTTATACCATTACATACGTATATTGCATTTTTCTCAGTGCACACACACACACACACACACACACACACACACACACACACACACACACACACACACACACACACACACACACACACACACACACACACACACACACACACACACACACACACACACACACACACAGACATCACTCCGAAAACCACTTTTTTGGACTCAGGGGGAACCAAAATGGATAAATCCACCAACAACTCAAATTCGAAAATTTTGACGAAAACAATACTTTCTCCATATACCATGGTATAGGGGGAGAAAGTAAAAAGTTAACAGTCAATATCTATCTTACCTGGTTAGTTTTAAAACACGACTTCTGAAACCTCTGCATCTATAAAACTTACGACTGGAGAAAAACAGATGATTTTAGACAGTTATAACCAAAATTATAAATTTCATTTAAAAAATCTAAAACCAGAGAAGACGAGATCTGTCTTTCTTTTTTAAGAAAAAGTCTAGAGTCAATCTCTATTTTAATTAGTTAATTTGAAAACACGATTCTCGTAAACCTATGCTCTCTGCAGCCTGCAGCTATAAAACTCGGTAAAGCGACAATGTGTCGTCGTAGCCAATTTTACCTGCGGCCGCACTATACCTGCTCTGCGGGGGTACGACATGGTGTCGTCGCTGCCGCTTGAGGCGGGCGACGACACCATGTCGTACCCCGAGAGGGGAGGTTTAACGAGGGACCGACAGCTAGAGATCAATGACACTTCGCGTAGGAAAGGAGTGAAATTATCCCAATTGTAGTTGTTAGATGTGAATATAGACTAATTCATGCAAATTAAGGTTATATTAGTAGACAAATCACAATAACAAAATTAAACAAATTGTTTAATTTAACCCACACGGAGGAAGTATTAAAGGGATCAATAAAGGTAACGGTAACATTTAATAAATGTCTAGTACACTTAATTGAATTTGCTGTATATGTTGGCCTAAGAGTGTTTTTGCAGTCAGTTGATGCTGTTCAGATACAGAACAAAAAGTTCAGATTAAGTCAGTTTTTGTCAATGTTATTTAATACTCTAACATTGCCTCTATGTGAAAAACCCTGATTATAGTTTAGTGTTATGCTTTTAGCGTCCAGTAGTTGAAACGAGTTATACTATTTCTATATCGAAAAACTACTTTATTGTAAGATTTCAGTAAGGAAAGATAAATAGCATAATCAATGTGGGGTGTCCGCCGACGCCGAGAGAACAGACCTGTGCGCCAAAGCAAAACCCACACCTCAGGCTATGCAGGTAGCCAAGCCGAGAGAGAGTGAGAGAGGAGATTAGCCAGGGTACGACATGGTGTCTTCGCTGCGGCGGGCTTTGGGCGACGACACTCAGTCGTACCCCCGAAAATATTTTTACTGCACCCCAACGGGAGCAGGTAAAATTCAGACACAAAGTCGTACAATCATAAAACTCGCCTACGGCCGCTGCCGTGGGGGGCATTCGTGCTCAGGTAGAGGGGAGCTTTAAGAGTTTTTATAAAGGGGTATTCCTGTAGTAAACATGAGGTCTATTGTGTATCAGTTTAAAATTAATATGCGGCTTCAACATCCCCAGAAGGCTATTATAAACTATTAAGTTGAACCGAATGCTTAAAATGTGAAAAAGCAAAAGCAGAGGAGGCATACCTAAACCGGATTTGAATATCGCACCCCTAAAGATCGTTAGTATACATTACTCAATAAAAAAGGCAGTTGCTGCACTTGCAGGGATGGCTCAAAGTTTGGCGTTCGGCGCTCAGTATTGTGCGACGCGGACGAACGCGCATTTATGGCCACGTGTCGTTATCTCCAACACCTGCCGGTGCAGCCCGACGTTAATCCGCGGGACATTGCCACTATTATCGGTCTATGGTACCCTCTTCCACTTTTACCTCCTGTCGGCCCTCCCACTCTAACTCCCATTACCATACTCTCTCTCAACATCACTGTATAATACATTAACACAACCAAGACACTAGTACAGTTTACATTTTTAAACATTCCTTGTTATTTATTTGTAAGGAAAAGCAATAAAAATTTGTTTGATTAAATTTGATGTTAGTAAGTATTTATTATTTTTTTAAAGTACCTGTAATATACTATGCACTGTGTTACCAAGCCCAACACAAATATATTGGTAATAAAATAAAAACAAAGATTATCCACCCAATAGACCTCTTGAGTATTATCAGTTTCATTCCGGTGCCTTAAGCACAGATATAGATATTGACTACACTTTTTCCGATATTGTAGTTTTGAATAGAAAGTCATAATTTGAATCATCATTAAAATAACATGTAAAAATTAAAATTCATACCTGTCATTAAATCTATTCTTAACAACCGTTACCGGTAACCTTTTCAATTTTTTTTTAATAATAAAATTTCCTAGTTACTGTACTTGCAAATAATGAATTAAAGTAACAGTACCGGGGAGCCGAGCTTCGCTCTATAAATATGTTGTAATGTAAATGGAGCGAAAAAAAAGTTTGCCCGTACAAACGGAGCTTGTTTTAGAGTAGGCCTATAAGAAAGATAAGATAATAAGATATAAATATTTAATTTTTTCAATTTTCCAGAATTTTTTATTTTCTACTGGGCATTTTAGCTCACTGTCTGTAACATATACTAATATAAAAAAATACTAGTTGTTGCCCGTCGATACTTGATGGATACAGCTCCATTAGTGGTAAATGAAACGCTATATTAGTGCAAATATATGCAAGGTGGTAACCTTTTCAAATTTTTTTTAATAATAAAATTTCCTAGTTACTGTACTTGCAAATAATGAATTAAAGTAACAGTACCGGGGAGCCGAGCTTCGCTCTATAAATATGTTGTAATGTAAATGGAGCGAAAAAAAGTTTGCCCGTACAAACGGAGCTTGTTTTAGAGTAGGCCTATAAGAAAGATAAGATAATAAGATATAAATATTTAATTTTTTCAATTTTCCAGAGTTTTTATTTTCTACTGGGCATTTTAGCGCACTGTCTGTAACATATACTAATATAAAAAAATACTAGTTGTTGCCCGTCGATACTTGATGGATACCACAGCTCCATTAGTGGTAAATGAAACGCTATATTAGTGCAAATATATGCAAGGTAATATGTAATATGTAAGGTAGTCTGGGACGGTGACGACGTCCTGTAATCCAGCTACTTTTGGAGGTCACGAATTGTCGATAGTTATAAACGATGGCTTGTGGGTGCGATATTCCCTGGTGGGGATTAACGTCCGCACTAGTGAAAACTAGTTCATCCATAAAAACCATCCTCATAATTAGACCAATTCCTATATAAGAGGTCAAAATTGTGGTTCGGATCCCACGTTAAACTGTAGGTCCCTAGATACCATTGACTGTTGGGATATGAATTAACAGTCCTGTCTAAGGAGAATGCAAGTCAGTAACAGATAACAAATACACCACCAGATATAAACCAGATAACAAGTCAGTAACAAGACTACAAGATTGCGCCACAATCATCCCTACATTCATCCCTCATTCATACTTGGCTTTAAACTACCTATTGAGTAAGGTCGCCATTTCAATAAAGGTATTAAAGGAATTAAAGGTATTAAAGTCTATAAAATGCACTTCTTTGAACTGCCATTTCCTTGCAATAATTTTTCTTGTAACAAATTTTAAAACTAAAAATTGATTAAAAAATCAATTAAATTTTGTAGTTTACATGTGATATTAGTATTTGGAATACCAATACCGATAGGAGAGACAGGACTGTAATTTAACATTACACCTAGCTTACTCTGGCGTCGGGACGGGGGCAGTAGGCTTAATTATTTCCCTGACGCCGCCGCCACTGGTGTCGAGTTTTACATACACTTTTATATTGGCTGAATCGTATGTGTCCTACACTTGTCGTGCATCCGTTTATCAGGGTTTTGTTGTGGTAATACTCCTGAGCAGGTTATTTGGAATAAATCTGTAATTTTTGAGGATTTTTAATCGCAATATTTTGTTTATCTAAATTTTTTTTCCTTCTTTTGAAATGAAGGAGGTACAGTAGTTGGTACCTTCCATCATTAACGATAGTGGATATTTTTGCATTGTAGGGCTGGCAGGTAATCTACTGAATACTGTTAAATACAGCCCTTAACTGATCCTAAGTCAATTTTTCTTCTCCAAGATTAGTTTTTAGCTGTCTAAAATAAAAATAAAGTATCATAAAATATAATAATTATAATAATTATAAACGTTTCTAGGCCATAGTAAACAAAATCCTTCTTGAGGTTTTGCTCATCCACACTGCATTTAGACAAAATACCTTGTGTGTTTACAATCAGCGGATTGAAAGCATGTACAATGAATTTACTGTAAAGGTTTTAAAATTTCGATATTTTTAATTTAAGGAAGTAAGATAACGTTACTTACATAATTAAATCACTTTCTTTCAATAAATGACAATACATCATTATAACTGTAAACTTTTTTATGTGCTGGCCATAATAAACCAAATCCTTCACGAGCTTTTGTCCATCCAATTGTCAGCTCTGTAGTATTTCCTTAGAAATTTAACTAAGAACCTTTTCTGTGACTTAATTTTAAGAAAACTGTCTTCATGTAGATAAATAAGTGTCTTCATGACTGAGTAAACTGAAGTTTATTGGGTTTAAAAATAGCTGTATAAACTGAAGCCATTCATGGAACAACAAGACACTTAACTTGTTAAAACTGAAAATAAAACTTTATCTTGCAACCAATTATTTTTTCATACTATTCGGTTTCTTTATCTGGCCAAGACTTTAGGGACACCCGGTATATTAAGGAATTAATACAAGGTTAGTTGAAAAATTCACACGATATTGTCGTTATTTCATAAAACAAATGTCACGCTAAAATTATTACATCTAGACAACTTAAAAGATATGTTTTATAAAACTGTTGTTAGTTATGGGCCTATATATTTAAAGGAAGATTCAGTTTTTTAGTTTAATTAAAATTTTAGTATATTTAGTATTTTTTAGTTAGATTTATTTGTTTTCTTTGAATATCGGTCTTCAATTGATTTCAATTGATTCAAAAAATTTGTCTTCAAAAATAACTCAATTCTCTATAAGTTCAAAAATTTCCCGGCGATTACATCTAACTCACTTCTCTCTTAAAGCTAAATGTACATCAGATGGAAGCGTAAAACATATTTATGCACTGTTCCATCATAATTAGATTTACAGCTCGGTACGCAACATTCCGTTGCATTTATGACACGGGATTTAATAATTATTATTATTTACCTCCACAGCATTGATTAGTCTACCGCAAGTAAATACTGTTAAAACGTGTAAACCCATTAAAAATTAAGAAAAAAATACAGTTGTAATTGAACGTAAGGGTGGCAAATGGCGAGTACAGTGTGCAGAGATCAGGTGGCTCGCTCGCAGCGTTCAGGAATCAGAACACAACAGAAGGCTTTCGATAGTGACGTCACAGTGGCGGCGCGGGGAAGCCTGCCGGAGCGTAATTAGTTACCGTTGGCCCCGCCTATTCCCCAACAGCTGATCGAGCCGCTCATAGTCAATGCGGCGCCGCTGTGGCGAGGGGGAGGGGTCACCAAAGGTACGCCGCTCACCGCTCCCACAGCCGCAGCGAGCGACGTCGACCACAACTCTTCAGCGAGTGATCAGGATCAGTGATGCCAGCATGTACTACAGCCAAATAATAAATAGATCTGTATCACTCATCTACAACATACATCGCTTTAGTTTTCAAATCAAAACCTTAACAAATGTTTTAATGTAAACAAAGGAGACATTTTATGGGTCCTTTTAAAACGGCGCGCTCCTTTATTAAATTACTTTGTAGACGCTAAGTGTCGTCAGTCCCTGACCCGGGACCAATCCCATTATTGCTCATATTTTGCTCACTGTTTTGCACCACATATTTTCGGTTACATATACTAACAGATTACATATACTAACCATTGTAGCCTACCCTCTATCTTTGTTATGAATAGCTAGATATTCTTGCTCGTGTACTGTATTTACTCTTTACAGGTGCCAAACTTGAAAATAAATTAATTTACTGAGCAAGGTTAGTCAAATGGCAAAATAGCCAACTTTAAGGGATTGTAGGGCCCTTCCATTTGGATGGATTTCTACCACATGCTTTAGAAAAAACTTTCCGCCGAGGTCTATCCAATGTTACCAAAATAATTAAAATGAGTTAAAAACTGTAGGAGGAATTCCTTGCACAAATAAACGTGTTACGTATTAAATATGTATAAAATCTTTCTTACTAAATCCGTAAGGAATTTCTTGTGAACAGCAAAATTATTTTATTTATGAACCGATTTTGATGTTTGAGCTGTCAAATTAAAGGGAATTCTCTGTAGACGTCTTGGACACCCTCACTTCAATGTGCTTCACCCCATTGGAATTTAAAGTTTCCATGTATTTTAAAGATAAGGAAAAATTAATTAAGTTTACCTAACGTATGATTCATTTCATGAAAACAAACAGCTGTCTTCTAAAAAATAACTTGTCTTCCCTCTGTCATTTTAATTTATTTAGTTTTTCTGTTTACTTATCAGTTTACTTTCAAATTCAAATACAACGATGACTGACGAAATGGGATAGTGTTTATTAACTTGCACTTTTCATTCAGAGTATTAGATAGCGAAAATTAGTTTGGCCCACTGATAACAACTAACTGCTACTAATAGCAAATGTAAACTGACCAAAGTTTCATTTGATAACGTTTAAACACCGACAGTGTTCCTGCAACTCTAAACCCCCCAAATATCTAAACCCCCCAGGGTCTATTAGACCCTGAGTAATATATTTGAATACTCTTCATAACATCTACTACGAATGAATAAATAATAATCGAATCTAGAGCGAAGCACAACTATGTAAGAAGGCAAAATGCCCAAAAATGAATACCTCTAAGTCCTGTTTTAGGTTATTATTAAGTAATTATATTAAAGTTTATTGATTTTCAAGTATAATAATTGCCCGTGCCATTAAAATAAGTTTTTAAAACGTTTGCACTTTATAACTTTACTGGATGAACGACTCGAAAATTAGAGAATTCTAAGAGTTGAATGTTGGTGCAAAAATCAATTGATAAAATCAGATTTCAATGGCGAATGATTACACTACAAGGGAAAATTAGACCGACTTACAGCTTTCAGAAAAAATGTTAGGGTAAAATTTAGATGTCCTTTCGTTAATGAAATTACTTTGAAGATTAATGAAATAATAATCAGCATTTAACTTTCCAATGAGACATCCATCGGTAATTGGTTTAGTGGTGTTTGAGTTGCTAGTCCAAGGTCTATGCACTAGATATGGACTTTGAAAAATATTTAATGCTGCTGTAATACTAAACAAAATAAAATTCGGTAATTTACATTTGGCCTGTTTTATGCAATATCCCGAAAGTCAATGGTAAACAGAACGATTTTTCGCTGTTATCGTCAGATATGTAAGTAGCATTGTATAAGCAATGCCATAACACTCTGTTAACTATTTACGTATGAGTACATATCTTAAATTTAAGCCCATCGATAGGTGTTTGCAGAAAAAAAATTATTAGACAAGCAAACTTTTTGAATTAGTTTTGTTAACTAAATGATTTTAACTATTTAGAAATGTATAATTTATCATGTGTAAATGATAGTTTAGATTATTTTTATTTCTGATTATTTTTAGTTTAGATTATTGATTATTTTTAGAGTTTTAGAACACCGATCTGCAAACGTGTTCTGACATTGCGAGCTCTGATTTGTAGTGAAGGTGATTTTTAGATCCAGTCAAAACATTTCTATAAGATTTATGCATTTAAGAAGCGTTTAATTAGAAATGAGCATCTTAAGGAATAAACACAATTCAGATGTGCAAGACCTGTATACGTTAGACTGGTTGATCTTTTTTACCTGATAATCAACATTTAAATAAAGGCCAGGGCAATATAATGTCTGTCTAGTCAGAGCACTCTGCCTTTCAGAAATTACTGTAACGAAGACATTGATATAAAAAAAACCGGTATAACGTGCTATGTTATTCGCAAATGTGGGTTACAATTTGATGGAGTGTTAGGTATACAAATGTTCATCGAAATCTTAATTTAACTTTAACTTAACGTAAATCCACAAAGAAGAAATGTTTTATATTTCCTTGTCTGAGCTTTTGAAGAGGAACGCATTATTATGGCATTAAAAATAAATATGAATTTAGTATATTAATTATATAATTTGTGGAAAGGTTTCTTACGTCCTAACGTACCAACCGTAAAACGTGACTTTGTAAACTAGAGTATAACTTGACGAATCCCTTACGAGATCGGTGATCACGCTAAGCGTTACCCATGTGGGATGTCACAGCAACAAAAATTGGATTTAATAATTTGTATAGGATAAAATATTTGAAATATGCAATTGCATTTCTAAAATGGGAACAATCATATTCTTTACGGCTTGATTTAAAATTAATTATACGTCAATCTTTTATTCATGCCACCCAAAGGATTGAGAAAACCAAGGGATTGGTGTGAGTTAAGGGTACACTCATCCTTTATTTGCCATGGACAAATGAACGACATATAATGAAAATTAATTTTTCATAATTATTTTATTATTATAAGGTTATACATCATTATTTTATATCTATAATTTTACGACATATATGATTTAATTTTTAAACTTAAATTTAAGATCCAATATATTTAAATTACAACTATGAGAGACTAATTTCTGTCTTAGATTTCTTGAATTTATACAGGAAGTTCGATCATTGTTGCAGAGAAGCGCATACACTCACATTCTTCATTTATCTATAGGACGCTGCGACATCTGAGTGCCTCGCCGTCCAACAGTGCATGGTAGCGAGTGCGAGACGGACCTCGACCACGCCAGCCGTCCGCCATCCCCGGCGACGGGGGTGGAATCCGATACGGTCCAACAATGAGGTTGTAAAACACGTCACCGCGACACTGTCACGGGAAACATTGGAACTCGGCAGCAACCGGGGGGCCGACCGCGCCGCTGTACACAACGGGCACGTGCCACAACTGCACTCAAACGGATCATCGATACGCTGATTCTGATGGCCTTGGAAATGCAGTGTACAGCTAGAGTAAAGCAGTTACACCACCCGTTTCACAGTAATATTTTTATACTAAATGGTCATTTACTACAAGCCACGCTTGTTAGAGATGTTCTCAACATAAAAATAAAAACTTTCATTGAACCTTATTAACACATTCTATTTATAAAAATAAATTATAAATCAAAAAAAAACATCACACATATTAATATTTGAAAGTGGGAATACAATTTTAATGGGATTTTGGTAATGAAAATCGTGAACTTATAGGACATCACTCTAAGAACGATTGTGTGAATGGAATTCTGCCCATCTATGAGTCCACCTTAACTTTATTATATTAACTCACAATGACCGAAACGGAAATGGCAGGCAAACAAAGTTTACATTAAAATAATTTGTAAAGCTTAAAATGCAATAACTTTCTTAATACTCAACCTTTTGACGTCGTGTTTGTGATTTATTACTCCAAATGCAAAGACGTTTAAAATTATGTATGATGTGACAAGCGCCAAAGGATATTTGTGTAAGACTTCCAAGAGGGACATCCCTTAAAAGGGTGTGTAAATTTAAACTTCTTTGGCCCTTGTCACATCATACACCATTTTAAACGTCTTGGCATTTGGAATAATAAGCCACAAACCCGACGTCAAAAGGTTGAGTATTAAGAAAGTAATTGCACTTTTAAGTTTTACCCGTATGATTTTAATGGAAAATTTGTTTGCCTGCCATTTTCGTCTCGGTCATTCGTTTGAAGTCTAGTTTGCGGCGTTGTATTCTGCTAAGTAAGACCTTTAATTTAATACCAAATTCTACCTATGCTGCTATTTAAGAATTTTACTGACTCCTCGTGAACCGTCCCCCTAAGGGATAAAAAAGTGATAATAGCTTAAAAGAGTATATATTTATGGTTATTAATTCTATGGTTACTATTTTTTACATATCTAGTAGTGTTGGAAGACGGTTTATTATTTCAAGCTGAACAACAGTAGTAACACTTATAATGCTAATCAAGAAGTTATCACATGGAAATTAGCCAAATGTATTACTGTTATACCAAGTTTCATTATTTGATCTATAATGGTAAAAAATATATTTCACCGTTCCGGTACTTTTCAATCACACTATTTAAATGCATATAATTTTACATGGAGAGTGTAATGATGCGATTGTGGTTGCATGGTGGTTGCTTTTTTCGTATTACATCATAAATCACTCATTAAATAGGCATAAAATGTTAACTTTAATCATTTTATTGAGATGTTCAAAGTGGCTTTGAAACGCTGTGTATATCACTAATCTCTTGGATATACCGTGGCTTCAAACGACTGTGAACTTCAAAATATATAACACCATTTCTTGAGATGCTCACAGCGTTTTGAAACCGTATAATATTGGCCTCAATGAGCGGTGGCTTCAAAGCGCGGTATACACCTATATATATATATATATATATATATATATATATATATATATATATATATATATATATATATATATATATATATATATATATAGCACAGAACACAGAATATTAAAAAAAACTAGCATATAAACACAATGGTTTATTTTTTTGCAAATTAGGCCTATCAGTTGCCATCCTCAACAATTAGTCAAGAAACGCTAAATTTTGATATTATTTTTAATCAAAGGAATATATATGTATATTAGCAAACTAGACCCTAAGGCATTTTAAATAAAATTGAAATAAGCAAATTTTATTCCTAGAACATTTTATTTCGTAATTATATAGCTAAAAAAAAAAAATTAAACTATAAATACGTCAAATTTGCGTATCGATACCTAGCGTCATACTGAAACACGATACCTTTCTAGGGTTAAAAGCCTACAGTCCAGGCAAGTAGTACTTTAAAAGATATATGTTAGTTTCCCATATCTGTTAGTTTTTAACATGTCACAACATTCAGAAATATGTTCTGATTTATTTTAAGGACGGAATGATTTAAATTAAGACATCAAGAAAAATATTCAAGAGGGATGAAGGAGAAAAAAAGCCCAATATCTATACTTATTTAATACTCTAAGGGTATTTTTGTCCTGAGAACTCCTCCTACAATTTTCAGCCGATTTCCAAGTTTTTGGTGTCGTTGGATAGGGCTTGGTCTGTAGTTGTTTCCGCTAAAAACTGATGAGAATCGGACTGAAAATAAAGGCGCTATCCACTATTGAAATCTCAAATTTTCCCATTTAAATAACATTGGGATTGAATAAAGCATTTTAAACATGTGTTACTAATCAGCTGTAAATACGTGTTGTTTTGGTGATTACTCACAATATTGGATTGGTCGGATGTCATTGATTTAGAGCTAAAAGTAACATTTGTATTGTATTGAAATAAATTGCTCGATTTAGAGCAACTCCTATACTAGTTATTTATAAATACCCCAAGTCGCAGCAGACCTGCGTACTCAGCGAATTTCCAAATTAGTAATATTAATTTTGGCAAAATGAATCTGTAAACAAAATGCCATCACATGCTCATAAATAAGGAAATTAATGTTTAATCTCCATATGATAAATGTAGGGAAAGAGTGTGCAGATATGCTGAGATGGAGAACACTGAAAGTAGGTATTTTAGCATAAAAAAAATTATTTCGACAATATGAAAACATTACTAAGTTTCATTAACTGTCCATAAATAAAGGAGTTTGCCTATTCTCTATTCAGTGGTTCTCAAGCGGTGGTACGCGTACCACTGGTGGTACACGAGAGCAGTTGAGGTGGTACGCGAGAGACAAAGGAAGAAGAAAAATTAAATACACGAAAATAAACAAATAAAACACTTTAGAAATATGTGATGCCGACAGCCGTTTTGGTCAGCTCACTTATGCGTTACAACATAATTTAACACGTTCGCTGCGGCATATAAAATGTCAAAACTCAACCAACATGCTGAATTATATTTCCATTCCTCCAACGATAGCGAGAAAACTAACGGAATTCCCGACCCGGAAACGGATTAACGAGCGAAACCGGCACAACATACGGGGACGATATAAACCTTCCCGGCAAAGAGCTGAGCTCACACTTAATCAATATCTTTGAAGGGAGCACGCCACTGCTTCAGCAGTTGTCAGAACACAGGGCTAGTGGGCGGGCAACTGCTATAGCAGCTGTCAGCAGCGAATGTATTAAAAGATACTTTGATACTTTATTTGAAACACCGACACACTCTGTGGTGCGTATTTTAAGGTGAGTATGATTGAAGGGGTGAGTGTGATGATTGTAATGGATCAGATGAGGTGTAGCTTTGTTACTGACAAATATCAGCTGTTTCATTTGTCAGGATCATTAATTAATAGCCCAATGACCAAAGGCAGCTGGGGTCCAGTATCGAACCATCAAAAAGCACTAACTTTTCTCAGGACCGAACTGGCAACCTTCAGATTCAAAGGCGAGCTCTTTAACCACTCAACTAGGCTCCAATATAGGTAGCTTTACCTCTTTCTTACTAAAGCAATTTCGTACCAACTTAACAAATTAAATTATTTCAAGGTATAAGACTCCTTTTCCGAGCATATTATACTAATGATTAATGATTTTGTGTCCAGTACCCGTCTGAACCCTTGAATTAGGCCTATTTTAAGTTCTGTATTTACTTTGTAGGACTAGTTGAAGTTACAAGATATGCTCTGCAGAAACAATGAAACGCGAGGTAATTAATTTGGTCACACCCACAGAGAATATGAAGTTCATCACTTGGTAACCCTGTAACACATTCGGTGTATTCCAACAAGGTTAAACCTACCTTAGGTGTAATCGTTCAGCAAAGCCAAAATCCAGTCAAGTAAAAATAGTTTATGCCGTGACTGTTATTTGTGCTTGTGTATAATTAGTCCTGATTATTAATCAGTCCCCTGAAAGGGATTATTCACTGAGCAAGAAATAACAGCAAGTTTCCCATTAAGAACCTCTTTTGCTGTTAATATTATA
Organism: Neoaliturus tenellus; assembly: GCA_030545055.2. Classification (NCBI taxonomy): domain Eukaryota; kingdom Metazoa; phylum Arthropoda; class Insecta; order Hemiptera; family Cicadellidae; genus Neoaliturus; species Neoaliturus tenellus. The sequence continues at coordinate 109,678,874 of CM061534.1, read as the reverse complement.
TATTAGTTTGGCAATTTTTTATTTTTTGTTTTATAGTTACTTTTGTAACGATGCAAAATAACCTTTTTTCACTGTAAATGTTATTTGAAACAATTGGTTTAATTTGTATTTTAGGCCCTTTGAAACTTTGTTTATAAAGCCTGCAGCTAGCAATTTTTAGTTTCAAAGTGGACAGCATAATATAGGCCTTCTTATACTATTACTTTAATTAACACAGTAGTATTTGTATAGCTTCAAAATAAAATGTTCATTCCAAATTATGTTTTTTTTTCGAATAAAATAGACCTTTTTTTATTGATTGTTTTAAATGTGAGTTTCATTTTTTCTCAGACTACTAATTAGGGGCCTATAATAAAATATAATAAGAGGAAAATCATAACCTAGGCTCTCTCCGGCTGTATTTATAAGGCGGGGGGAGGGGGGTATTTCGAGTTTGGGTGGTACGCCAAAAAATTGAAAAGCCTCAGGTGGTACGCGGGCACCAAAAGGTTGAGAAACACTGCTCTATATCATTAACACGGGAAAAGAGTATGCAGGTTTGCTGCCATGATAATTACAAAAACCAAGACATTTTCCAATAAATGGATGGTTCTCAACTAAATGAACCTAAATACCAAAGTTTCATCCAAAAATATTGGTTAACAAATGATTATCAAAACATCCTTATTCTCCATAAGATTGACATTGGAGCCCCAAAATACAATGTACTGTTTTTAGACTTTTTAATATCTCGGTAAACAAAGGAGATAGAGCAAAGCTTCAAAATACTAAATTGTGTGTGTGTGTGTTTTTTTTTATATATTTTTTTATGTCGATATATATATATTGTATATATATATCTTATTTCAGTGGTATTAGAATTCAAAATTAGAAATTTAAAAAAATTACATATGAAAAACGCCAAAAAAAACTTTTTGCCCCCCAAAACTACCTCTTTTTTAGTTCAATATATCTGGTTTAAAAACTCACCCAAATAAATGTAGACCACATCTCTACCAATTTAGTTTTGTTCAGAAGTTTTTACCATAGTTATCGTGTCTAGGGACACATACATATACATATATATATATATAAATTTTAATGAATATTATTTTTTGTCTCTGGACATCTCAAAACAAAAAAGTAACTTTGTCCCGGGCTTAGGTCTTACCATGAGACCTACATGGAAGCAAGGAATCTAAAATAAATAAAGAGAAGGTAGGGGTCAAGTCATGCAACGCCCTCTATGCACCAGGTTTTATTTTGCACCTATGACTTCATCATTATCATTACCAGTGTTAGGGAATGGTGATGTAATTGGTGCAAAAGAACACCTGGTGAATAGAGGTCGTTGCTTGTCTTGACCCCTACCTTCTCTTTATTTATTTTAGATTCCTTGCATGGAAGTAGCTTCCTCCCTATGGAAGATTCGCTGAAAAAGGCATTTGTGTTTGAAAAGTTAGTTTCATTCATATTCTGAAAAAGGTAACACAGATGTGTTAATCGTTACAGTGATATATTGCACTAACAACACAATATATAGTACAGTAAAATTAGGGTTTCAGGTCGGCAACTGATGTGCATTCACAAATATTTGGTATGAGCTTCTTTTAAGCACTATAATTAAAGATCCGATGAGTCCCCAAAAAATAAAATTGTTTTTCGAAATTGTATGGACAAGGGTTCAAGGATCAATTTTAACATAGCTATTTTTTTAATAGCCGATTAAAGTTTAATTAGTGCACATGTTGCTCGAAATCGAGCATAAATATTAGGTTTAGTTCATGCAACCAAATAAATAATTAATAATAATATTCAGGTTGAAATAATAAAACGTCTTCCAACACTACTCGATATATTTACACTTATACTGTAATTAATTGTTTACAAGACAGTAAATTTATATAAAAGATCTTATAATGGCGATCGATTTCGACCAGTCACACCGGTGACTGATCAGAGTCTCTGATTGGGCCTGATGATGACCGGTGTGACTGGTCGAAATCGATCGCCATTATAAGATCTTTTATATATATTTACTGTCTTGTAAACAATTAATTACAATATAAGTGTAAGACGGTAAAGTCTTGTAAACAATTACAGTATAAGTCTATAAGTGTAAATATATCGAGTAGTGTTGGAAGACGTTTTATTATTTCAACCTGAATATCAGTACCAGCACATATAATGCTAATCAAGAAGTTATTTAATAATAATAATAATAGTTTTATTCCTCTGACAAAGTTTAACATTGCATGGGAATTTACAAAAGAGATTTAAAGTTTTTACACTTACTGACAAATTTTCATTTAATTATTATTTCATTTACACATTTTCTCTAGACTTTTTCTTTATTCTAAACTTATTTGATATTTTTCTTTTTTCTTCTTACTTGGTTCTTCATTTAAAGTTTTTTATGTTTAATTTATTTACGGTCTACCTCTTCTTTTACGTTTTACGTTTGAACCCTTTCCTTCCTTAAACCCTTCCATGTCTCCTTCTACGTCATTGGTTTTGGTCTTTAAGAAATCTCTTTATACGTTGGACCTCTCAAGTGGATACTGGGAACAAAAAAGACAAGGACTCAATAGGTTTTATGTTTTTACCGTAAAAGTTTTAGTTCGTTGTATGAAGAAATTTATTATTTATCAATAAGTTTATTGTCATTTTATCATATACACTTGTAATATTATATTTAACTAGTGGAGTGTAGGGGCAAAGGCCCCTAAAAATCAAAATGGTGACGTCTACAAAAGTAAGTTTCAATTTATCACCTCCTTGAAATATTACGCCAAATGTATTTTTCTCAAGCTGTAGTGTGAATTTACACGTTTGGGTTTTCTAATAAAATATTTCCTAATCTTGAAACTTTTTGTTGGTATCAAATCAGTAATTTACTAATAATTTTCCCTGTATTAAAATACAGTAGTCTATTTTGTGGAAAAAAGAAAAAATATTGTACTATTATACTATCAAGTACGGTAAAAATAGTTTTAGCCTTAAACATGTTCATCATGAGTTTGTAACTCAAATAAATAAAATAGTTTAATACAACATAAGCCTATTAATACTGTACACTCCTTCGCCCTGGACCCCTTGTGCACTCCATTTCCCCACACTCCCCGTTACCCCATGCCTCCCCGTGCTCCCGTTCACCTCTCCTGACCCGTGTTTTCTGTACCCCCTATATGCCCCAGGGTCCACGTACACCCCCCCACGCCCTTGTACCCTCTTGCCCCCTCAAAACCCTGTGCCCTTCATTCTCTCTTAACCTCATGCCCGCAGTTCTTCCCCGTGGCCCCATGCCCTATATGTTCCTCATTCCTCCCCAATTTCCCCATGCCTAACCAACTTTTGTGCCACCGACGTCTCTATTAGGCCCCACCCCTTGTGCCCCCATTCCCTTGCCACCATGCCCCCGTACCCAGGTACTCCCGTGCCCACTTGTCCACCGTCCTTACCCGTGTCCATCGTTTTTCCCCGTGGTCCCCATGCCCTCTATGTCCTCCGAGTCTCCATGTACATCTGCCCCCGTGCCTCATGCCACCGACGCCCCTAGTGCCCATTGTGCCTTCTAACCCCCGCTCCGCCACGTGCCCCCGGGCACCTTATGTTTTTGTACCCCCATGCCCGACGTTTTTCCCCGTGGCAACCGTGTCCCCCATTCCCATCTACCCCTTTTACCACCGACGCCCTTAATGCTCCTTGTCCCCCATCACCCCAGCCACCACGTGCCCCAGTGCATCCCCATGCCTCCCAAGAGTGCTCCCTATGCCCCCACACATCCTTGCTTTTGTACCCTTATGCTCGCCGTTCCTCCCTGTGCCCCTATGTTGCCAATGCCTCCATCGAGCCCCTCATGCCCCCCTGTCTCCAGTGCCACCGTCACCCAACGTGCCCCTATATTCTCGAACTCCCCTGTACTCCCAGTGGTCCCGTGCTGCCATCCCCGCCGTCTCTCTCCGTACCTCCGTGCCCCCCTGTGCCCCCCACCATTTCCAATATTTCTCCCATGTATACCCCGTGTGCCCATGCCTCCTTACCCTCCGTGCCACCGACTTCCCTCGTACTTTGACTATAGGCTATTTTGTCTGTTCGTCCATGAAGGAGAATACTGATTGATATATTGTTAGTTTGTTTTCGCACACTATCATTTACATAAAAAGCTTCCCGTCCTTATATATTAACGGGCTGTTATTGTTTCCCGACGACCTACGTAAAGAAAAAGCAGAGAATGGATAAAACCAAAACAAAATATTCCTCATGCGGAGGTTATCCAATGTTAGTATTTTCTGTATAAAGATTCAGTCGAAAATAAATAAACACTCAACAAAACGATTCAACTCTTCAACTCAATAGCCAATACATAGCAGTAACGTATTGACTAAACGACATCCACTGAGTAAAGAGAACTAACCATTATATCAACCATGCTATGTCTAAGATTATTTTAACTTATTATTATTATTATTATTTTTTTTTTGTTATGCTGAATATACCAATCATTCTACTCCTATTTCCTTAATTACATAGATGGGGTCACGAAGGTGAAATACCCTGTGGATCCGTAATACGTTCATAACTATCAGTGTTCTCCTTTTTTTATAGTGCATTTCCAATTTTAAAACGTTATAACTATGCGGATATCTTAACTTAAAATATCTGCTCATTAACCAGCTGAGTTTATGATAAAACACTGGAACATCTGCTTAAACACACGTGTAGATACAAAAATCTTCTTCCCATTAGATTAACATTGGAACTTCAAGGTCCAATGGGGCGAAGCCCAAGTAACTTTTGATAATTCTGGTATTTTTCCTTGCGTCCTTAGCCCTCAAGCTTTAAAATGAACCATCATACGTTACCCTATCTTTCTTCTAACTCGAGATATTTCGTAGGGACCGATTCGCTTACGGAATTATATATATAGATATTTCAATCTTTATTTTACCCACTGATTGTGATGAGACCTTCATTGATGCTTCATGATGAGCGTAAAATATCAATAAATAATAAATCAAGTACCAGGTTAACCGAGCCTTGCTCGTTGGTTTTTATTCACTTTTGTTATAGTGTCATGGCAATCAAGCTTTCCAGATACTTCACAGATAACAGCTGTTAAAAAACTGCTTAAAATTCATTTTCGTTTATTTTTGTTTACTTTTAGTTGTTATTTCGTTACCAAAATAGCAACCCATAAGACCAATGTTAAAAATTATGATTTTTAAACTTAAATTTAGACCAAATTTGATTTTTCCTGGGATTGAGACGGTTTCTAAACTTATTTTTGGGCCAAAACACCCTTAAATGCAAAGTTTAAGCAAAATCTAACAGCTAGATTTCGAGATCGTGGAACACACATCCCTTCAGAAATTCCTCGTATTATAGTATAGGATTATAACTGTCTAATTAAATATTGTGATTATCAGTTCCAGTAATCGCATAAAACTTTAACTATTTACAGCTGTATATGTTTAAAATTCTCGACCCAATCCCAGTGTTATTTTGATTGGAGAATTTCAAATTTAAATTATGGATAGCGCCTTTAATTTAAGTCCAATTCTCATAAATTTTTAGAGGGAACAACTACAGACTTAGCCCTATCCAATGACATTAAAACTTTAAAATCGGTTGAAACCTTAAGGAGTTATCTTAATAAGAATAACCCTAAGCATATAAAATACTAGCTGTTGCCCGTCACGGCTTCGCCCGTGATTTAATCTATTTTATAGATAATAAAATAGAGTAACGAAAACTTCTTCCTTATGAATTACATTCAAACAATGAATTAGTGTGAGTGAAGCTCTGAAGGAATTTTGCAAAACCTTTTCTTAATGAGAAGCTATGAACAAATAGGAACGGCCATGTCAAAATTCCACCCCGTAAGCACTATAGTCATAATGAAGTCATGTGGGGCGAAGTCCTAAAGAACATCAAAAACTATTTTTGCAAAGGTGTTTCTTAGTGAACACTTATTATTAAAACGGAATGTAAACGTTAAATTTCAACCCCGTATGATATATGGTAATTTTTAGGATTTGTGGAAAGGAATCCTAAAGGACATTTGCAAAATCGTTTCTTATTGAACACCTATGAGCAAAAATGAACTTCCATGTCAAATTTGAACCCAGTAATCCAGGGAGGATTAATTTTGAAGTCATGTGGGGTGGAGCCCTAAAGAACTTCAAAAACTAAATTTTCAAAACCATTTCTTTGTGAGCACCTATTACCAAAACAAAACATCCACGTTAAATTTAAACCCCTTAGGATCTATGGCAATTTTTAGGTTCTGTGGGGCGGAGCCCTACAGAAAATTTGCAAAATTATTTCTTACTGAGCACCAGTGAGAAGAGGAGGAACGTCCATGTCAAATGTTAATAATAATAATAATAATATCTTTATTGATTAGTTAGTTGATTAGTTAGTAGTTTCGAGATGCTTTCGTTGCCTCGGTTTCGGCCACTCCTCCCGAAACTGTAAAGGGCCCGACAGGAGTGCCAACTGCTTCCAGTGTGGAAGCCAGGGCCACAAACGCAAGGAATGTTCCTCGAGCCCCTCCTGCTTCCTCTGCAAGGATTCAGGCTCCAGTGCACTCGGTCACTTACCCGGGTCTGGTCAGTGCGGTGCCTTCAGAACCGCACTTGAACAGGCAAAAGGCAGCGGCCGGTAATTCGCATCCTCCAGGCCAATCTTCATAGATCCTGGGGAGCTGATAACCTTCTAGATCAGCTCGCCCGAGAACTTGGTGCTGACGCGCTCCTTATCAGCGAACAGTATCGGGACAGAGACCCAAACACTTGGATCTCCGACAGCCTCGGTACTGCTGCACTTTGGGCGCGTAATACGCGGGATGTCTTGGTGCGGAGTCATGGTCGCGGCCGAGGATTTGCCTGGGTTAGGTGTAGGGACGTGACAATCTTCAGTTGCTACCTCACCCCCAACGAGGCCGTCCAGGACTTCCGCGACAAGATAGATAGCCTAGAGGAGTGCGTTCTTTGCACCACCGGGCATGTCGTCGTTGGTGGCGATTTCAACGCCAGGGCCGTCGAGTAGGGAATGCCCTCTACCAGCTCCCGGGGGAAATACATCCTGGATTTCATCGCCAGGGCCGGTCTTGTCGTCCTCAACCAGGGCGACACACCTACTTTTCGGCGCCCCGGGCAGAGAGGCACGATCCCTGACGTCACCTTTGCGTCTGAGTCGCTCCTTCCGAGGATCTCTGGCTGGAGGGTTGTGGAGGACTACACGGGTAGCGACCACCAATACATCGTGTTTGATCTGCATGATCAGGAAAATCGTCGAGTTTCCGCATCTCGGGAAGGGCCACGCCGGTGGAACACCAACAAACTGGACGTGGTTAAGTTCACCGAAGTCATCTCTCGGGGAGCGCAGGGGAATCCTGGTGAGGCTGGGGCCGAGGCACTAGTAACATCCACGATGGAACTGATCGTCTCGGCCTGCGACCAGTCTATGCCGCGAAGGAAACCCCGACGCGACAAACAACCCGTTTACTGGTGGACTGAAGAGATTGCGGAACTCAGAAGAACATGTTTAAGAACTAGACGAGCCGCCACTAGAGCGAGAATTCCCGCAGACAGAGTTCATAAGTCGGAGGCCTATAAAGCTGCGAGAAAATCTCTCCGCCAGGCGATCAACAGGAGCAAGGCGAATAGCTGGAGGAGACTTCGTGACGACGTTGACTCCGACCCGTGGGGCCTGGGTTACAAACTTGTAACGCAGAAACTCGGCGCCCGCTCTCCACCTTCCATCATGGAGGGCGCCACCATGGGGAGGATCGTCTCTGCGTTGTTTCCTGAACATCCTCAGCGACCGCCGGATGACTTCGGACGGGTAGAGGACGTTCCACTCTTCACTTTCGAGGATCTGGAAACCTCCGTTCTCTCCCTGAAGAACAACAAGGCTCCTGGCCCGGACGGGATTCCCAGTGAGGCTTTAACAAAAGTATTTTCAATCAACGCTGACTTGTTGTTGAGAATGTACAATGCCTGTTTGGTAGAAGGGGTGTTTCCGGCTCCCTGGAAAACAGCCAGGCTTGTACTGATCAGCAAGGGCAAAGGTGATCCCGAGCTGCCGTCGTCCCACAGGCCTCTCTGCATGTTGGACACGGCTGGGAAGCTGTTCGAGAAGCTGATCCGTTCCCGCCTGACTTCTGCCGTGGAAGCTGCCGGGGACTTATGCCCCCGTCAGTACGGCTTCAGAAAGGGACGGTCAACGATCGACGCTGTCACCGAAGTTCAGAGAGCTGTGGAGAGAGCCGAGAGCCACAACCATTTCTCCCGCCGAGTAGTGCTTCTTGTTACGCTTGATGTCAAGAATGCCTTCAACTCGGCAAGGTGGGTCGATATGTTGGATGCGCTTCGCAACACCTTTCGTATTCCTGCATACCTGTTGCGGCTCATCGAGGATTATCTACGCTCTCGAAGCCTGATTTATGACACGAGGGACGGAACGCGGATGATGGAAGTCACTTCTGGTGCCGCACAAGGTTCAATACTCGGCCCGGATCTCTGGAACGTTGCTTATGACAGCCTCCTGAGGTCCGAGATGCCTGAGGAAACCACTTTGGTTGGGTACGCCGATGACGTTGCAGCTCTCATTGCTGCACGCAACGTTGAGCTGGCCCAACTGAAGTTGAACCGAGTTATGCGGGTGGTCAACAACTGGATGTCCGATCACGGTCTCTCGCTTGCTCTCAGTAAGACGGAGATTGTGATCCTCACGAAGAAGAGGATCGACACCGTCGTCCCACTCCGAGTGGGAAGGGAGGTGGTCACATCAACTCGTGCCGCCAAATACCTCGGGGTTATGGTGGACACCAAGTTAAGCTGGAGGGATCAGATCTTTCGTACGGCGAACAAGGCCGCTAAGGTAGTCACTTACCTTAGTAGGCTGATGGCCAATGTCGGGGGTCCCCGATCCAGCAGAAGACGTCTGTTGATGTCCGCGGTCCAGTCCGTGCTCCTTTACGGGGCAGAGGTGTGGGCAGGCGCTCTAGATAAGGAGTGCTACAGGTTGCGACTCGCCCGGGTTCAGCGTCAAGCTGCGCTCCGGGTGTGTTCCGCCTACCGGACAGTGTCCGAGCCTGCCGTCCTGGTGGTCGCCGGAGTCATCCCGGTCAAGCTCTTGGCAGGGGAGAGGAAAGCGATTTACCAGAGACAAGGCGAGATCGGCAAGGACACGGCAAGAACAGAAGAGCGCTCCCGAACCTTCCAGCAGTGGCAACACAGCTGGGAGCACGACACCCGAGGACGATGGACTGCGCGACTCATCGAGCAGGTCCAACCATGGGTGGAAAGGCGGCATGGCGAGGTGGACTACTACCTCACGCAGTTCCTGACAGGTCACGGCTACTTCAAGTCGTACCTGAACCGGATGGGCAAGACCGGTTCACCGGATTGCATCTACTGCCCGGGCGTTCCCGATGACGCGGAACACACCTTCTTCCGCTGTTCGCGTTGGGAAAGGCCCCGCCTGGAGGCCACAAGAAAACTCGGTGTTTTTTCGGTGGACACGGTCTGCCAAAAGATTATGGAGGATGAGGGCAACTGGGATTGTTTGTCACAGTTCGTCCGGGGTATCCTCCTGGAAAAGAAAACCGATTTGGACCACGAAGTGGCCCAGATCCCTTGACCGAACAGCTGGATAAGGAGCGAGTTGTATGGACATTCTTCAAGTAAATTTTCTTTGATTTTCTTCTTAAATTGCTTTTCACTTAAATTTTTCCAATCATTTGGTAAAGTATTAAAAATTTTGACGCCCATTTCATTATAACTTTTCTTACTTCTTGAATACTTAAATAATGATACATTCAATTTGTTTTGGTTTCTTGTATTATGTAGATGAATATCCGAATTAAATACAAATTTTGAATAATTCTTTTTTATGTATAATAAATTTTGAAGTATATATAATGATGCCAAAGTTAATATATTTAATTTTTTGAACAATGGTTTACAGTGTGTTTTAGGTTTAACACCTGTAATTATTCTTATTGCTTTTTTTTGAATTTTAAATACTAAATGAAAGTTTGTACTATTTGCCCAAATAATAGTGCCATAGTTTAAATAGGAGTGTATATACGCATAATATGCATTTAGTAGAACTTCTAAATTTACATTTCCCTTTAACCTTCTAAGAACATAGAGGCCTTTACTAATTTTTCCAGTGATATACAGGGTATGATCTTTCCAATCTAGTTTCGAATCAATTATAACTCCTAAGAATTTCAAAGAATTTTGATTGATGTTAAGGCAATACTTGTTTGAAAAATTTATCTCTAAATTTTGAGTTTTATCCAAATTTAATACTAATAGATTTGCGTGACACCAATTTTTTATTTCTTCAGTTACCATATTAAGGTTAAAATGTATTTCTTCCGGGGAATTTCCAGTAACTATTACCCCAAAATCATCTGCATACAAAAATTTTATGACTTCTTTGTTGCTTATGCTTGATGGTAGGTCATTGACAAATATATTAAATAAAAGAGGGCCTAAGCAGGAACCTTGTGGAACACCCATTTCTACTAGCCTTCCATGAGATCTTTCATTATTGAATTCAACGAATTGAAATCTATCCTTTAAATAAGATTTCAATAAATTTATTGTAATATTTTCACATCCATAGTATTTAATTTTTTCTAAAAGTATTTTGTGCGAAACGCTGTCAAATGCTTTAGATATGTCAAAACTTCTAAAGCATATTAGTTTACCAGATTCTATTTTGTTCACAATGTTCCTAATTAGATCTAAAGTCGCATCATGTGTACTTAAATTTTGTCTAAATCCAAACTGTCTATCATCAAATAAAAAATTTGACTCAAAATATTCATTAATTTGATTAAAAATAAGTTTTTCCATAATTTTTGAAATAACAGGAATAATAGAGATTGGTCTATAGTTCTTATATAATTTCTGTCCTGCTTTATATATCGGAATAACTTTGACTTTTTTATAGATTTCTGGGTATCTGCCTTCATCAACACATTGGTTAAACAGTGTGCATAAGATTTCTGATATATCTTTTGATGCTTCTTTGATAATAATTGTATTGAGGACAAATATATCTAGGCAGGAACTTGATTTTAAAGATTGAATTACACTAAATACTTTTTGAACTGTAACATGATGAATACGAAGTTTATTATCGGGGGTATCTTTTTCAATTCGTTTCAATAAATTCTGATAATTTTGAACATGTTTAGGAATATTATTTTTGATTTCTTTGACACTTTCCGTGAGCCATTCATTAAAGTCATTGGCATTTAAGTTTATTGTCCCCTTTTCAACATGCCTTTCTAGTCCTGTAATTCTTCTTATGATAGACCATATTGCCTTGGGTTTATTGTTATTTTTTGTTATCAAATTACTATTATAAGTTATTTTAGTTTTTCTTATGAGTTTTTTATACTTATTATAAGTTTCTTTATATTCATTTCTTATTGATAATGAAGTACTTTCCATCATATGTTTGTATTTGGTAAGACATTCTTTTTTTAATGATTTCAATTCCTCATTAAACCACTTGTTATGTTTCTTAGTGTTCATATTTCTTTTCTCATATTTTAGAGGAAATGAATAGTCAACAGCCCACATAATGTGTTTATTTAAAATATTAAACTTTTCATCAAGATCTTCTTCCAAATAAATACAAGTCCAGTTAATATTATAAATAACTTGTTTAAATAAGACACAATTATCTTGTTTAATTTCTCTAAACTGTTTGAGCTTGTTTTCCTTGCCTTTATCCGAGTTTTCATTCTTAAATATGTTAAAATTTAATGTTATAGCCATATGATCGGATATTATTGTGTTGATAACATTAACTTCAATTTTATCAGTTGGATAATTTGTAAAAACATTATCTATACAACTACCTTCATTCACCACACCTGGCCTCGTGATATCATAAACTGTCCTTTTTAGTCCAAAACTACTTGTTATTTTCAACAATTCAAAGGCGTCCCAAGTTTTTTCTCTTAGGTTAATATTAAAGTCTCCTCCAATGAAAACTATACTCTTGAATTTAAAAACTGTTTGTAACACTTCATCAAATATTTTAAAAATTTTTTGAATTTTTTCAGTTTTTTTTTGCTGTATGGTCTGTAAATTGATAATATTATTATATTGTACTTTATTATTCTGGTTGCAGAAATTTCACAGATCATTTCTTCTGACATACTGTTGATCGATTTTATTTCAATTGTTTCTAAGTTTTCTCTGACAAAAATTATTGTTCCTCCCTTAATTTCATTAGGTCTGGAATAGTATGCTGCTGTATTATAGCCAGGGACATAGACATGTTTGATATATTTTTGTTTGCACCAGTGTTCAACAACACAAGCAAAGTCTACTTGGTGACTATCTAAATATAGTTTTAAAATATCAATGTTTTTAATGAGTCCTCTTATGTTCCAATTGAATAAAGTTAAATAATTTGAAAACATATTATTCTTTTTATAAAAATTAGACCAATTTACACATAGGTCATTTAATTTTTGAGGTAAAATTATGTGGGATCTACTAAAGTCAATACTCGTGTGTTTAAAGACTGAAGTAGTTTATTTTGAAGACTAATTCCATTCTTATGTTTGCTTTGACTGTTTTGAAGCAAGGGAGGAAAAGTGGACATGTTATTGATGTGAATGGATATATCATTATTAGAGTATTTTTCTCCACCCTCACTTTCGAACTTATTATTTTGTTTGTTTACATCATTTAATACTTTTTCCGGTGGCAACAAGTGGTGCTTTCTTAAATGAAGAGGATGATACCTTAGCTTTGTTCTTATTGCTTAAAGATGTATTTTCCCCAGACAAATTAGTAATTTTTTGTAATATTTTTGATTTTTTTCTCTTAGCTTTATTCTTTTTTCTGCTTAAAGTTTCTGCTAAATTTTCAATGTCAAATTCTTCTAAAAATTCAGGGTTGCTACATAAGAATTCATTAGAGTTCAATATTTTACATATTCGTTTTATATTATTTAACATATAATACCCACAATCAACACCATTGTTTTGTTGCAGGCAATCTATATTGTTCACATGTATATTTTCTCTTTCTTTGCCAAGACAAATATTAATCTTTGTAGCCAGTTCATTTGCGCTAACTTCATTGAAGTTTTTTAGGGAATCCAAATGAAAATATGCATTTGTTGACCTCTGATATACCAAGATACTCCAGTGATTCCCCTCACTGTCATCAGTGCTATCATTGACTGGAGCAATTATGTTTTCATAGTCTAATAGGTCAGACATTATTTCCCAGGGATTTTCACTATTCTTTATACTATGGGTGATTGAAGGTTTTAAAATTATTGTATTTGTGGAGTTGGCCATTTGATTTAATTCATTATCATTATCAATATAATGAGCAATGTTTTCATCTCCTAGTTTTTTTCTTTGGCACATTTTGTTTGTTTCAGTACTTTCATCCATTAAACAATGAAATCTATTTTTAGTTTCAAAATAATTTTGTTCAGTTACATTTTGACTTCTTGCATATTTTTTTGCATTTTGAATAATTGTCCAATTATTATCAATATCATTTTCTTCATTATCTTTTATTTGAAGTGAACTGATAAGTTTAGTTTCAATTTTCTTATGAGGTCCTACCAATGAATTTATATCCAGTGTTAAATTGACTATCTTACTCTCTAATTGCTCAACATGTTTTCTTAAGTTCAACATTTGACTTAAAATTTCATCTTGCGAGATTATAGCTTTTTGTGAACAATCTGTTGAGCAGTAATCTTTTTTTAAAACTTCCTTTTTTCCATTTATTTTGTTGTCCTTTCCCCTTGGATTTATTTTGTGATTTGTAACTATTTCCTCACTTGGTGCAAGGTTTCTTTCAGTACAAACATTTCTATGTTCTTTGAGTCCAACTGCAGTAAATTGAGCATGACATATTTCACATTCCTTGTTTTTTAAATACATTGATTTGACATTTCTTTTCATGATTTTAAATTTAACAAATGATTCTAAATGTTTATTTATTTAGGTTATGTCTTTTTGTATTCAACTTTAATAACAGCATGCGCCCTAGGGTAATTTTCAAAACCTGTGGGGTGGAGCCCTAAAGTATTTAAAAAACAATATTTGCGGAAACCCGTTTCGCAGTGAGTACCTATGAGCAAAGAGTAAAGTCCATGTCAAATTTCAACCCCGGAGGCCCTGTAGTAATTTTGAAGTTCAGTGGGGCGGAGCCCTAAAGTGCTTCAAAAACTATATTTGCAAAACAGAGTCTTAGTGGAGTAAATATTAGGAAAGAAAATCGTCCATGTAAAAGTTCAACACGTGGGCTATATATAAATTGTGAACTTATGTTGGGTGGAGCCCTAAAGGATGTGTACAAAACATACTTTTTTTCATTGAGCACCCATTAGCAAAGAGATTTCAACCCCACAGGTTTCTTGATTAGTATTTAATTTTGGTCATGCGGATAGCATTATATTGAAATTTCGAAAGCCTGTGGGGCGGAGCCCTGAAGGAATTTTGCAAAATCGTTTATTAGTGAGCACCTAAGAGGCAAGACAAACCTGTGGTCAAAGTTTCAAGTAAATTCATTTGGTAGTTCATGAGATTTCGCGAGTTCTTAAAAATTAAAATGCAATAAATAAAGTTCAGTTCTACTTTCTTCAATACTTATAATCACATACATATGAGAAGTTTCTAAAACTTAAGTGCTTTATAAATTAGGTTGATTTCACTCAAGGTGCATAAATAAAAAGAACAGGTGTGTGCATAGTCAGCTGGTGTGACGTAGTTGGGCTCACCGCTAGCGCTCCAAGCGGCCGTGAAACACATTAAACTCATGTTGTTTACTTTTGTGTTTGCAAATAAACTTTTGTCAAGTAAATGTTTTGTTTTCTTGACCGCAATGCCAAATTATTCCGCGTTTGGTTGCAAAATGAATCCCGAGACAGTGATACACGGATTAAATCAGTTTTACAGATTTCCTGTCAATACAGAATATTGCCAAAATAGGTCGAAGTTTTCCAACAGAACACAACAGTTTTGGGAAGTTGGTATAGAAATGGAGGAATGTTTCAACTTCAACGAAAGCCACGGCTCGGTTCATTGAAACAGTAAGAGGGATCGTTGGCGAAGTTCGCAAAAGCATGCTGGAAGCTGGAAAATGCGTTATTGATTAATGCTGTTCCCAAAAGAAGTTTTAAAGGCACTTCATGTGCAGAACTCATATAAGAATATGTTATATATGATATGGCTTTTAGTGTAAGATGATAAGCAATTAACTGACAGTTATCCTCGTCTAAAAGGCCTGCACTTTTTATGCAAGTGGATCAACGGCTTGTTGTTACTTCAGAACCAAGGAGAATAAAGAACTGAATAAAAAAAATTGAGATGGTGACTGCGGCGTTAGAAAAATCCTCGTAAAAATTGAAAAAAATAAGCTTATTACATACTTTTATTTTAGAAAATGTTTGAGTATTTATTTATCAAATTGACCTCAATTATTAAAAGTGTATAGTTGAGTGGAACTGTACTTTAATTATTAAATCTTTTTATTCATCAATTACATGTGTCTTGATTTATCCTTAAAACTCTTTAAAAATTTTCGAAGAAACTTCATATTCCGTGGTTACAAAGGAGGTTTAAAAAATTTATTAACCTCCAATGTCGGTCTATTGAAGAGTTAGATACAAAATGCTTACAGTATTTGATTTTGGCAAGTTTTCCCTTGGTATGAATCCATTGCAGAGTAGTCACAGAGAGAACAATCCAAAGCGTAGTGATATTTTTGTTTTGAGATAATGATTTAAAACATCATTCGTTAAAGTCCGTATATACTTAATTAATAAGTACTCTATTTAATTTTAAATCAGCGACGGACCCTGGTGCATATCATATGGCAAATTTCATTTATTGGCAATGAAGAAACTGACGATTATTAGGCTATACATGCATGGGTCTATTTCAATATGCCCGTTTATAAATATAGCCTACATTATATAGGCTATAGAAAAGCCTACAGCTTGAATTCAAAACAGATTAAATTAAAAAATAAAGGTTGAATTCTAAAATCGATAACTTTATCATATTTACGTGACATTTAAGGGGTTTGAATAAGTTTTTAAAAGGTGATAAGTTTGAGATCGGCATACAACGGCGAGAGGATATGGGTAGGGCCTATGATTAGAGTGCGTATGAGTGATTAAAGAGTCAACTTTGCTTTTTCATAGTAATCAATCAGAATATCCTAGATCTTCTGAGTTCTTGTAGGCCGTTTCAAGCATTAGAGTGCAGGGTCAGCTCGAAAAAATGACAAAAATAACGTTAAATAAATATGCCTAAAGCAACACCGGCTATATATTAGTTTATGTCATAAGTTTCATTCTTGTTACATTTCATGTAGTCAAAAAATGGTTCATTCTACAATCGTGCTAAATAATTTGTTAAACCAATATTTGAGGATACATACTTAATTCAAATTAAATTATCCTACTAGCTAATTTGGTCATTTGTGATAAACATAAAATTTAAATTGCATAGATTGACTAAAATAGTTTATATATAATATATTTATTAAATAATTCAAGAGTTAACAAATCAAGAAAATAGTTAGGGCCTACTGAATGTATGTTCCAAGTACGTGCATAGTTCATTCTGCATAACTGTATATCGTAAGCACAAAAATAATTTGTACATCATATGATAGTACAACATTAAAATAAAATTAGGCAAACGTTTAATACGTTGGCTTGCCGCTCGCGGCGCTAGCGGTGAGCCCAACTACGTCACACCAGCTGGCTATGCACACACCTGTTCTTTTTATTTATGCACCTTGGATTTCACTGACACATAACTATGATGTTTCAATGGTCGGAAATGACCTTAGTAAACTTTTGTTCTAACAGCTGATAATTAAATAAATTGCAGACAACTATTGAAATTTCAAATAGCTCTCATCTGTGATAATGTAAACAAAAATCCAAAACAAATTATTCTTTCTATACGAACTCCATGCTAACTTTGACCTTCTGTGGGGCGGAGCCCATTGGGAATTTTGTAAAATCGCTTCTTATTGTCTGCCTACGCTATGAAAGGAATATGTATGCAAAATTTCATGCTTCTAGGTGCTATGGTTTAGCCTGTGCGTTGATCGGAATTTCGCATTTATATATAGAGATGTATAGAACACTTTAAATTATTTCATTCAGATCTTATATATATATATATATATATATATATATATATATATATATATATATATATATATATATATATATATATATATATATATAATAAAAGAGTACATTTAAGGGTCTAGAGAGAAAACTACTGAAGGATCAAGGCCAATTTTGTGTCAATGGACTTCTTATGGCAACCTAGATGGACTTCTTATGGTTTTTACTTAGATGGTAGGAATAAATTGTATCTCTGAAAAATGCCTTACACATAAGGTAAAATGGAATTAAAACCTTATGTAGACCAATCTAAGACGTTATTTTGTCGATTTGTTTACTGCTCCAGGTGATACCTATATCCTCACTGAAAATTTACACCACTTCTGATTTACAAGGTAGTTTTTGTAAACAAAGCAGACAACTTAAGATCGTTGACGGATAATTAATTAAAGAAAGTACACTAAGCATTAAAGTAAATATTTAACAGCTGTTGCTCCGATAAAATTTATGTTACTATATAAAGAGGTTTTACTTATTTTAGATAATTGGATTTACTGTATTTAAACTTACGACTTATTATATTACCTAATTTGTATACACCTACATTATGATGCCTCGCCAACTAATGAGCTTTTAAAAATAAACAAAAACGTAATCTTTTGATCGTAAAATACTGTGCCCTTTACCATATTTTAATTTTTTATTTTTGTTACAACCAAATGATATTAAATTCTTTAAGCTCATGTATCGTAAACTTATATGCTTCCACATACTTGACCATTAGTTTACTGTTCTCACTGATACGAAAGGTAAAGATAAAAAGGTTAAAAAATAAGAAGTAAAAGACCCACAAAGGAATACTAAAATAAGAAATGAGATGGAAAGAAAATTCAAAACAAGAGACCGAGAACAACAAAAGTTTTTAATAGGTAGTGAGTTAGTGACGGTGAAAAAAAGCCTAATACCAAGGCAAAGATAACTGGAATGGAATATATGGATATAATGTTTAAAAACCTGTAACAGTAGAGTCCCGTGAACCTGGAATTTGTAACCCGGAGTTCTTTATAACTCGGAAAGCCTCCCAGAACAATAAAGTGCACTGGGTTCCAAGGCACTAAGTTCTATTTGGTACTAACTTATGTTTTTCTTAAAGTTTGTTTTAACAGATGAGGTATAAGTTTTTAGTTTTTGGTATGTATATTGTGCTTGAAATAAATTTTTTTTATAGGAATAACTACTTTGTTGAGTTGTTGACTCAATTTGTACTTTATCTTATGTTAATCTTTTCCCGATAACCCAGACATTTCACACACCTGGACATTGTTCAGTCCACATTAGTTCAAGTGGTCCACTGGTTTACTGGCAGGAAACCATAATAACCGATGATTGGATTTATTGAAGGGGGCCCGAAAATAAGTTTGCATGGAGGCCCGAAAAATATTAGTTACGCCACTGAAGCCACTAGCAGTCTTTTAGACTACTTGTGTTAAAGCTTATAAGTTTTTATACCTATGCATACAACATTTCTAAAGATTCATTTTTCAATCGTATTGTAAAGGGGACCACACACTATCGAACTTGTCCGTCGAGCTATCGGTTCCGACGTCGGGACTGATGTCATTTTTATTTTAACTCGCCAAAAATAATCAACGCTTTTGGTCAGAACGTTGGTTTTTAGAAAGAGACAATTTCAGTCACATGGGTCTTATCAATAAAGAACTTTCAATTAGGGAACCTAACGATTGCAAAAAACTTTATTATGATGAGTGATGAAAATTTTGAGGATATCTTGGGAGGAATTTCTAAACGTATTGGAAAAAAGCATACTATGTTGAGACCTTCAATTTCAATGATAAAGGTTTCAATGATACTGTCTCGGGCGCGGAGTATAAAAGTTCCTATGTAAAACAATGTAGTTAGATACTTTTTAATCTTGAATTTTGTAACAGTATAAATGTTGGTATACAAATACTTTTTCTTCTGCATTAGTGGCCCTGGTGAAGGTAGAGGGGGGGGGGGGCGAGTGGGGAATTAAAAACCCTATAGGCCTATGTCCCGTTTTAAGTCTGTAAAATTATGGCAAACCTATATTTAATACTTGCTTGGTTTCCATAAAATTAAATATAAAATCGTCAGTGAGTTTTCTAACACTCTTTAATTTATATATAAGTTATATAATAAAGACTTATTGGTTATGTTTCAAGATTTCATGAGGTTCTTTTCCGGTACTCTTTTATTTGATCTAAATTTTATAGTGGAAAACTGAAGGTGCAAATAATTTTTCAGGTTTTAAATCCCACATTTTTTTATAAACTAATAATGCAAATCGATAATAATAGCAATTCAACAAAGAAATTTACATTAATATTTTCCGATCAATATCTTTATGACACTATTTATATGGAAATTGTGGTCTAGTCAGACAAGCCTCTAGACGGTCCCGACACACAACTCAAACAAGCATCCGACATGTCCGCCGAGCTGTCAAGTCCGACGTTGGGCCCAAAATTGGTCCCGACGTCGGAACCGACAGCTCGACGGACTGGTTCGATAGTGTGTGGACCCCTTTACATGACCAGAAAAACATTACTGACACATCCAAAATTTAGACCTTTAGACCAATAGATAGACTGACATTACATCTCATATATAAATTCTTTTAATATTTATAAGGTTTAATCCAAAGCATGAAATATAGAGGAATGAAAATATGATTTTGTAGTGAATCTGAGATTTTGACTACGTTTAAAGGATTTCTTTGCATGTGAGAATAGAGATTATTTTGTAATTGCAAGCATGCAGATAACAGACAGTGTTCTTATCAACGGGTGGATTGATTTCTCAATCTAGTGTCAGACTCTGTCAAGATTAGTCTGTTTGGAATAACAGTGTTTAAACCACTCAAAAGATATGCAGACATTAGCAAGAAAATTCCCAGAAAAATGTTTATATTACAGTAAATTAGTTATTTTTACCACTCAAAATATATATAATAATCTTTATAAATAATATTTGTTTTTATATATGTTTTCTGGACCCGCAAGTTTTAACAAATACATCAATCATCAGAACATAAATACAGTTATTGACAGGCAGTGTGACTTTTGATGTGTACTCTTGAAGTGCTGTTAGGAACTAACTCTACTATATACAAAGCAAATCTTCAATCTAGAGATGAAAGTGTCAAGTGCATGCACGCGAAGTTGTTTCAGGTTTATTCGCAAGAGCACGGAGAAGGCTGCACAAGCAATGCATAGAAGCTTGGCACACCAATATTATGCTGCTGTGTGGGGTAAGGCACCTTCTTGGTAAATAATAAAATATTTTTATTTGTATACATTAGGAAAATGATTATATAAAATAGCCAAAATATTTCAAAGCGAGCGAAATGGTAACCCTTATTGTGGTTTGATGTAGGCTACTTTCCATGATTTTCAAGTATTTTGAATTCAGCATGAAATTTTATTTCTGATAGGTAGTTTTATTGGTATGATAGAGCAAAACTATGACTGCCTTCCAGATTTCATTACTGCTGAGGAACGAACACAGTAAATATAAGTAAAAAGTAGAAAAATCAGCGGTGACTAATAAAACTTTCAAAGAATCAACCAATCAAAATTACTACAAACACGCTTGTTGCCATTTATTTAACTTGAACCCTACAACAAAGGTTGACACAGATTAACAAACCATTTTAAGAGCAGCACCATCTGATAATTTTAGACCATGGGCGGCGGTATTTGAACTTGACGTGTCCTGGATTTTAGTCCTTCATAATACAGTAAGTAACTATTTAAAAATATTGGGTAGACAAAACAGGAGAAAGGATTCAGCTAGCTTACCTGAGAAGATTGTGTTCAGGCAGCATATAGATACACATAAAAATACACATTTTTCACTGATATTTCGCCCCTATGGACGAAATACAGGGTGATTCGCGAGGAAGTGCAGAAATTTTCGGGAGCTGATTCTAAACATGAAAATAAACAAAAAAGGCCATATAAAAATATGTCCTAAAATCCTTCGTTTAGCCGCTAGCAGCCATTTTATTTTTTACACGTAATAATTTTTATCTCCGTAATGAATAGATGGATTTACTTCATATTTGGCATGGACCTTTATCACAATAACGGTAATTTCCAGAAAAATAATTATTATTTTCCGATGTCTATTCTCAAAATAACGGCCATTTTAAAAATTTTAACTAAAATTTCTCAAAAACGGGAAATTTTGTCAAAATTTTATTTCAGACAAAAAAGTTGACAAAGTAAATTATCTAAACAATGATACCAAGTTTGTAAAGATCTAACAACAAATAATGGAGTTATTGGGATTTTTCTGCAAAAAAACATTTTGCATTTTAATTCATGCAAATTTAGGTTATTTTAATAGAAAAATCTCAATAACTCCGTTATTTGTTGTCAGATCTTTACAAACTTGGTATAATTGTTTAGATAATTTAATTTGTCAACTTTTTTGTACAATAAAAATTTTGACAAAATTTGCTGTTTTTGAGAAATTTGAGTAAAAAATTTTAAAATGTTCGCCATTTTGAAAATAAACATCGGAAAATAATAATTATTTTTCTGGAAATTACCATTATTGTGATAAAGGTCCATGCCAAATATATAAGTAAATCCATCAATTCATTACGGAGATAACAATAATTATTACGTGTAAAAAAAAAAATGGCGGCTAGCGGCTAAACGAAGGATTTTAGGACATATGTTTATATGGCCTTTTTGTTTATTTTCATGTGTAGAATCAGCTCCTGAAATTTCTGCACTTCGTTGTGAATCACCCTGTATCAGTGAAAAATGTGTATCTATATGCTGCCTGAACACAATCTTCTCAGGTAAGCTAGCTGAATCCTTTCTCCTGTTTTGTCTACCCAATCAGCCAAAAGGCTCTTCTCCTTACAAACTATTTAAAACTATTGAGCATTTTGCAGTTACATAATTTTTTTAATACACAGTATCTTCATGGTGTAATTGTCAGTGAAAATATATTTTCCTACCACTGCATGGAAATAATCACATTGCCACAGCTGTAATCCTACGCAAAACAGTTCATTTCCGTTTTCCGGTCCTTTTCCGCTCTAGAGCGGTAATGGAACATTGGCGCACGCTAAATCAAGGTTATTTAAAATCTACAATAGGTTAGAACGGTAAAGAAGGTGACGTCACAACACAGACTAGTCTCTATTGGTCAGAAACCACATGACAATCACCATAATTATTACAAATTAATTGTAGTTGCTTTGCTCTGAATCGAATCAGCTGATTTCACGGTCAGTATTTTGATAACCCTAACTTCCTGTTACACACCTATGCAAGTGATTACGATTTATTACAGTTATTAAGTTAATGAAAGTTAATGAAGTTAAATTTAAAGTTGATATAATTGTGTACGTTTATTAAATTCATTTAATCGGTTGTAATTAATTATGGTGGTAGGAAAATATTGTGTGTATTACGAGCACAAATAGTCATTGCCGCTCTCGAAATGTTTGGCCGCACTCAGCTGACGCTTCGTGCGGCCATCTACATTCTCGAGCGGCAATGACGTTATTTGCGCTCTTAATACACAAATAGCTATTTGTATGCCACACACCCAGGATATTTTCATTAATCAGTTTTTGATAATCTCAGAAAAAATAACAATGATTAGTTCCTGCCAAAAAATTACAAGAATAATTTAATCACTGGGTTCAGTGTCTTTGTATACTAGATAAGTTTTGAAGCCAATCAGTATTCAGAATTTAAATTGTAAATACAGTACATAGGTAAAAGACAGTAAATATTGATTGGATGCCCTTTCAAAATGTATTAGTGTTGTTACTAAATACCGGAGCCAAATTTTTCTGTGCAAATATTCATACCAGATATGAAAGTGTGTCAAGTGTCCTCACACAGTTTATCAGAATTATTCGTAAGACCATGGAGATGGCTGTGAAACCAATTTTATAGCAGCTATGCATATCAATATTATTTTGCTTTCTCGAGATGCAAGTTGCTTAGTCTCATTCAAGAAAAAAATATAGAAAAACTTGAATATTTTGAACAGAATCATGTTTATTTAGCATCATTAAAAGATTTAAGAGCTGCATTATTCCAATCAACGTTTACATAAATAAAATTCTGATCATCTAAGAAACAGTACGAGTGCAAAGGTGCAGAGGCAAGTGGCAGGTACGGGGCGTGGTTTGGTCTAGCAGCTAAAATGCGATGCAAGCAGGGTTCTGATGTCTCTAATAATGTATTCCTTTTTGATAGTATTCATTGAATAGTGAAATAATTTAATAAAAAAACTCGATTTACTTTGTTGAGCAATTTCCTATATGGGAGTTACTGAATTTTGTATATCTCATGAATGCATTGGGTCATTTTACTTTCTCCCTCTATACCATAGTATATGGAGAAAGTATTGTTTTCGTCAAAATTTTCGAATTTGAGTTGTTGGTGGATTTATCCATTTTGGTTCCCCCTGAGCCCAAAAAAGTGGTTTTCGGAGTGATGTCTGTCTGTGTGTGTGTGTGTGTGTGTGTGTGTGTGTGTGTGTGTGTGTGTGTGTGTGTGTGTGTGTGTGTGTGTGTGTGTGTGTGTGTGTGTGTGTCAGGATGTAAACAGAGCTAGAGAATGCCCTAATGGTCCGATTTTAATTAAATTTGGTACATAGGTCCAAATTCACGATAATTCCAGGCGTTTTTTTTCATTTTTTTTAATTTTTGATTTTTAAGGGTATTTTACCCCCAAAAACCCTCAAAAATCAAAATTTCTCAAAAACGGCTCTAACGATTTTGATTAAAATTTTGTGGTTTATTAAGCTTAAAATGGTGAATAAAATGACACCACCCGCATCTCCGGGAAAATCCGCGTTCAAAAGTTATAGAGTAAAAAGTGTTTCAAAAATCAATTTTTTTTTGGATTTTCAAAATAGCTGTTGTCTTGAAATAAATTTTACTTATCACCATTAAATCAAGCTCAAAAAACTAAATAACCCAGTATCTTAAATTATTGCTCTACGTCAAGTGGTTGCGGAGAAAATTCAATTTTAGCGAATTTCCCTATAGGGAATACGCTATTACGGTAGTAGCCATGGTAAGACCTAAGCCCGGGACCACTTTACTTTTTCATTTTGAGGTCCCCAGAAGCCAAAAACACCATTCGTTCATTTTCATATATATGTATATATATATATCTATATATAAATCTATATATATATATATCTATATATCTATGTGTCCGTGGTACTGATAACTTTTGAAGGGGACCTCCGATTTTGATGAAATTTGGTATGGAGGTGTAAGACCAGGTCTATTTTCATGAGTTCGCGAACCAGCATGATCGGGTTATGGGAACGGGGTTTTATGGGGTTTCAAAGGGGTAAAAAATGGGTTTTAGGGATTTTTGGACCTTAATTTTTAAAATTTGACAATTTTAACTGAAACCATTTAAAAGAGCTTAAAAAAACAAACAATTTTGTATTTTTAATTTTTAACTTGGCTTAACAGGTTACGAAGAAAAGCTAAAAATAGGTTTCCAATGTTAATCTTATGGGAAATCAGCAAAACCCTGTATCTCGCTTATTTATTAGAATAACTTGATACAATTTGGTATGTACATTCACTAGGTAGGATTTAACTGATATTTGCTTTCAACACACATATGGCGGCAAACCTACATACTCACCCCCATAGGGTTTATGGGGCAAATTTAAAAGTGTCCAATATTGATAAAATTTGATATTTACCTATTACATTTTTTAACAAAACTAACATTTTCTAACAACATCCAATGGCAGCGAACCTACATACTCATTACTATGGTGTTTATGGGGAAAATAAACAATCTCAAGATCCTTTGGAAATTCGCTGAGTACGCAGGTCTGCTGCGACGGGGGGGTATTTCGTTTAGCGGTAAACGCAGTACGCTGTTAAAAGTCACAGACGCGCGTAGGGTCAAACGAGCGCTGCTCAGCCGGTAGCTATCCATCTGAGTCATCAAGACATTAATTTTTGAAGCTTTTAACATCTTTTTTATATTGTTGGGAGAAAGTATGTGTCAGTTAACTGATACCATTTATTTTTTTCTCAACAGCGGCTATGTCAGCGATGGTGGCTGGCTCTGCTTTTTCCTGGGTCACACAGATACTGGCAACACTTACAGGGCCTGAAAGCGAAGTAAGTACATAAGCAGAATAAATTGTTACTGCTGGTATACAACACCTGATAGTGTTCTACATTATTTATACATAAACTAGTGACCACCCACGTTCATGACACTCGAGAATAAATAGGAAAAGGGTAGTTTTATATGTAAATATGGTACCAAATATTTTTTATTTAAATTTTGTTTTAGTTTTGTAACGAGGATGGCCAACAGGGATTAAATGGGTAATACTAAAATATTAAAATAATTTGGGAACGTTGGAGCTTGATATGGACAACAAAGTCCCCGAGTTGTTAGTTGTTCAACACCGGCAAACAGGGATTAGGTTAAATGATAACCACAAGATTATGATAACTATTTTAATTTTTTCAACAAATAATCATAAAAACTGTACATTTAAGTGATGGTGTTAGAATATATATACAATGTATATTAATAGGCAAGCAAGATTATTTTTTTCAAGCTTTTGAGCATCATAGGAAAAATCTTGTGCATACCATTATAAAGGCGTTCTGTAGATTACGCCCTACAGGTTTGCAAATTTTCAATGTTAATCTTATGGAGGAAGAGCAATTCATTGAATCTCTAGACAGTTGTTGTAATAACAAATGCTAGGAAATCAGGAAGAACAAGACAGTGTTCCAGTTATAAAAATACTTTTTAAGCTAACTGAATTTAGATCAACTGACATTTTGGTCAAATTTCGACCAGTGGGCGAGCTCTAGTTGACATCACTATTCTGGGCCCAAAAATAATTTCATGATGATACTTGAATTAATCAAGTGTATTCTCCTGTACAACTTTGTACAGGTGCCGATGACGAGGGAGCAGAGCTCGTGGGTGGTGGCCATGATAGAGGTCGGCAACCTCCTAACCCCTCTACCTACGGGGCTGCTGGTGGACGTCTGGGGCAGGTGAGGGGACAACGGGGGTTGAAATAATCACACATAAAGTTACCAGCAAAATCTGATTTTATTTTTAAACATTAGACTAGGCTGGTTTAGATACAAGAACAAGGCTACCAAGTAAACAATAGAATGTTGTTTTATGTAAATAATCAGATATTATTATCTGACAGCTGTAAGGTTCACATCACCTTCCTCTTCTTGGTGATGTAACCTGGTAGTCATTTGAATACAAAGGTCGCCTCCATCATCTCTGGGGCTGTAGACAAGAGTCAGCCGGGTTTGGTTCTGATTTGTTCACCCGTAACTTTCCTGAGAATCATTTTGAGGAGAGTTCTAAGACTGCGATTCTTGACTTTGGATTTCAGGTGTTTCAACACTGTGAGGTTCTTGTGATATGTGGTCCGGTGTTCCTATGTAACATTATGAGGTTCTTGTGATATGTGGTCCGGTGTTCCTATGTAACATTGTGAGGTTCTTGTGATATGTGATCCGGTGTTCTTATGTAACACTGTGAGGTTCTTATGATATGTGATCCGATGTTCCTATGTAACACCGTTCATTATGTTCAACCTCCTCAGTCTTTCAGTTTTGGCTATGGTTGACTTACAACGGTAATGATGTGTTCTCCCCTATTGGGGCCAAGTGATGTAATGAAATGGTTGTTTCATTGCCACTGGGCAATCTAAAAATTGTTCAAATAATTATAAGTATAAATTGAAAAAAATTTAGCAACGGAAATAGATTACTACTATTTCCCTACAAGAATATACTAGAACTTAATAATAAAAATAACTGGCTGGGTAGCTGAGTGGTTATAGTGCTCTCCTTTGAATCCAAAGGTTGCCGGTTCGATCCTGAGAAAAGTTAATAGCTTTTTAAAGGTTCGATTCCGGACCCAGTTGCCATTTTGTCATTATTAATTAATGATGCTATCTAACAACCGGTCGATTTAGATAGTAACAAGACTGGGGTTTGGACCGTTCCCCGTCAAAACGTAAAAAAATGCCACTGGCGTAGATACACTCAAAATAAAATAAAAATAAAAATAAAAACTTACTTTTATTGATATTAGAGAGTGGGGATTGCAATTGAATCACTATCTATTTTGATAACCTACTTGAATACCACTACTTATTCACAACAGTTACCCTTTCCTCATATTCATCCAAGTGTGCTTGTACAAGGTGGAGATGCCTTCTGCTGACTGCTCCACTGTTCATCCTTAGCTGGGTTCTGATTGTCACTACCAGAAATGTTCACATGTTGTACATCAGCAGGTTCATACAGGTAAGAACACCTCTAATACCGTATCTAATCATTGAAAACCATTTATATTAACTCTACGAGGATCTAGGGAGGTCTTTAAATCCGAGTCTTATGTAAAAAAAAAATTAAAACATTCCAAATCATGAAAGATTTTTTGAAATAAATGTGTTAATATAAATCTCCACGTTTTGCTAAGCGCTCTTTCAAAGCCCTCTCAACGCTGTACCCTCTTTCTCTTTCAGCCACTTAAAAAATCCTAAAATTGAAAACTATAAACACTATAAAGACAAACAACCAAGATGCAAGGTTTTAAAGTTTAAAAGTTGTCAATGTTCAATTATTGGTATTTTTCTTTTGTCAAAACTATACTTCAGAAAATTTGGCAAAGTAAGAAATAATACGAAACAGTTGACTCCCTTTAATCCAGACACCTCGGGACTAGACCCTTATCTGGATGAAAAAACTTCTGGACCATCCGCCAGTTGTTTACTTACGGTACGTGAATTACAACCTTTTGATAGTGTATATATAAGTTAACTATAAATGACATTTTAAGACAATTTAAAGTGTACTAACCCAAACATTAAGGGGTTTTGCTATCAACTCGTGTCCTCAATTTTGTGCCATTAATCAAAACAAACTTGACACAAGACAAATAACACAAAATTATAAAATGCCACACATAAAATCTTCATCGATTTATTTTTTAATAGATATTTTAGATTCATAAAGTTATTATTAACTGTAATTTAACTATAAATAAACTCACATACAAAATTACCAAACCTGTAACTACTGTAAAGTACTGTAATTATTAATACAATTTGTTAAATGTATGACGATCCAGAACTAACACAATTATTGTAAGCCGAACTGAGGTCCTTGGTTACTTGTAGGCCGGAAATGAACAAACATGTTGAATCTGTCGATTCTGGCGGTGAGAAGCTCGGCATACACTGATGACTCATTTCCAAGAAGTCTTCCAGGCCATCTGGCGTCCGAACCATCGGAGTCCGAAAGAAAGGGAATCGACTGTCCTTAAATTCTGATCTGATAAATTGAAGAAAAAACTAAATTATAGAAGATAGGAAAACTTGTGTATTTAATCTACTCAACAAACATTAAAAAAATAAAAACAACAAAAAACAGAAAAACTTACACACTGACTGATAGCGAATGAAAAATTTGTGCCTCCTACACGGTCCCACGGTCAGAGGGACAAGTTCCTACTTGTCTTTTCGTAAATTATCCTTAAACTAAAAGCCAAAACATGAGCCGGATATCCGGAAGCCGGATATTCGGCGCTCCGGCCTAGAACCTTGCCGGATATCTGGTATCCGGTATCCGGCCAAAAGAACTATCCGTTACATCTCTACTATTTTTTGTCTGTTTTATCTTAGTTTCACTTATTTCCACTTAATTTTTTTACTTTCACGTTTTAACAGAGATTTGAAAGTATTAAGAGGGCTGTTGGGGGGGGGGGGGGGGGGGGGTGAATGCTACCATGTTTGATTTATTTCACATAAGGGCAATGTTAAACCTGTCCCCGCCTCCCTGCTTGACATATAATTTTTTCTTTAACACTTTGATTGCTAAAAATTATGAGTACTACGACCCTAAAATGCTAAAAATTATAATGTGATTACTTACTCAAAAATGATGTCAGGATGTCCAAAATGTTGAATCTAGATGTCTCAGTGTCGATTTTGGCTAAAATTGGTGACGTCACGTCCGGGGCGGGAATTCACGTCCTTAGGTCCTGGTGCCGGTCCTTATCCAATCCCTAACTACTTTTCAGCCCCACACGCCCACAGTCACACAATATTCTGTAGGAATACAATATCCAACAACAAACGGAACCAATCAATTGGTTTATTATTCCCTGGTATGGATACACGAAAACCAGGTTCACCTGTGAATGGTAGGTCCCGTAATCCCGCCATGTCGCCAGGAATTGCCGACCATTGAGGGGGGGGAGATGTCGTCGTCATCCTCGTCTGAACTCCCAGAGCTGGATTCTGAATCCTCCTCATTCTCAGAAAACATGTTTTCAATCAATTCACTCTCATTGAGTAGCTCCATTGCACACAAACTACGTCAACACTCCGCACAACACAGTAGTTACGTAAACAACGCACTGAGAAAGAACGGAATGACCAAACCGGAAGCGAAGCGCGCCAAAAGTTGGAGTAAACCAAGCACAAAAAGCGGGAATCGGTCAGAACGTTCCCCGAACGACGCTGGGCTCCCACTGAAGCAAGGTTGTTGGCATGGGAGGGGGGCGACAAGTCCTGCCCCATGCACATGATGCCATTTGCACGGGGCGTAAATTCCCGCCCCGCGCAATGAATGTGTTAATTTTGGCCCATTAGTGTAGAATAAACTGTATTTTAATCTCAATTAAATTTACTGTCCATTTTGAAAGATCAATTCTTTGTGAAGGTTTCATGAAATTATGTAAAAAAGGTTTAAAAGTAGTAAAAAATAGTATTTAATCTTTCCACATTTTAACATTTTGTAAAAAATTATACTTGCCGTCCCGTTATATGGTTTGTATAGCCCTTTACAACCCATATCCACCTTATTGATGGACCCTTTACTTAAAGCTGTAAACCATAATTTTCTAATCACAAATAAAGGATTAATTGAATTTCTCATTTAATATTGCTCTTATGGGGCACAGACAGAATTGGGGCTTACATACACATTGAATTTTGTGTTTTGAATCACACTGATAACAACATGAAAGCTCAGTTGATTTTTGTGAATAAATTAGGCCTACTTATTTTTTTCAAAATATATATATATATATATATATATATTAAAGAAAGGTTATCATATTTTCCTACTGTTTATTACCATAGTTTCGCAGGGTATCGGCATGGGGGTAGTGTACGTGGTGTTGCCGCTCTACCTCGGAGAGATCGCCGAGCCCCGCCACAGAGGGACTCTCAGCACAATGTTCGAGGTGGATAGTGCAATTGTCAAGTAAACTATTTTTCTTCTGACAAATTACCGGTATTTTATTAGAAATAAGTAACTCTCTCTTCTTCTTACCATTCTGTCCATTCAACAACGTCCATTATAATGGATGTTTTTAATTTAAGAACAATTTAATTTCTGATGTGGTACTTTGAATTCTTTCTTTTATTTGCTTAAAAAGACAATATACTTTTCAAGGTTTATTTCAAGCCAATTAACTGTTAATGTACAATGATTAATGACAAATGAATAATGATATTGAATAATGAATATGAAATTATATTAAATAATGAATATTTAATGATATTGAATAATAATTATTGAAAGAGGTAGGATTATTTTAGTTTTATAAACAAATGACTGGGTCCAGTTCCAAAGTTACAAAAAAAGCTTCATATACTTTGCATGATATTGAATCGGCATGGATAATTATAACCAACTTTGGATAACTATAGGCAAGCTCTTTAACCACTTGTCTTAACTTAACATAGCCAGTTAGGTTTCCAATTTTTCACAGCCAATCACGCTACAATAACTCTATCTTGAAAGAAATTCATTTTTATATTCTACATGCACTTTGAGTGCCACAGATCTTATCAAGCCCAAAAGAGCTATGTGATGCACATGAGTGTCTAAAAATTCCTGATTGACGAAAATCCAGTAAAAATAGATTTTTGACAAATCGGTACTTAGCTAATGAGAGATGAATTACTTTGATGGACTTTTGACTCAATGTATAACAATCCCACATCAAACTGTAGGTCCCTAGATACCATTGGCTGTTGGGCTATGAATTAACAGTCCTTTCTAAGGAGAATGTCGGCCTTAGTAAGTAACAAAACTAAAAGATCGCGCCACAATCATCCTACACTCATCTCTCATTCATACTTGGCTTTAAACTACCTATTGAGTTAGGTCGCCATTTCAGTAAAGGTATTAAGGTATTAAGCTAAAACGAGTACATGTGTTGCTCGAAATCGAGCAATTTATTTTAATACAATACAAATAATGATACTTTTAGCTCTAAATCAGTGACATCCGACCAATCCAATGTTGTGAATATCTTTTATCACCAAAACTACGCGTATTTACAGCTGATTATTAACAGATGTTTAAAATGCTTTATTTAATCCCAATGTTATTTAAATGTGAAATTTTGAGATTTCAATGGTGAATAGTGCCTTTATTTTTAGTCCGATTCTCATCAGTTTTTGGCAGAAACAACTACAGACTAAGCCCTTTCCAACAACACCAAAAACTTGAAAATCGGTTGAAAATTGTAGGAGGAGTTCTCAAGACAAAAAAACCCTTAGCGTATTAAATAAGTATAGATATCTGAGTGTTCATTTGGTTGCTATGGTGACTTTTCCACTGGTTAGTACTGCTGATTATATATCAGTGCTTGGCCACATTTCCAACTGGGGCAGTTAGAGAATATGTTAACATATGAGACTATATGCTATAGGGACTTACGCTCCTTTCACACATCACGGTTTTGCCCGTACGATTAAAAATCGCACGGCGGACATTCCAATAGAATCTTATGAGACCTTTTACACAGGCACGGCGACGGTTTTTAACCGGCTGCCAATTACTTGTACGGTGTACTTGGACGGTTTTAAATCGTGCGGTTTTTTCCCGCACGGCTAAAATCGTGATGTGTGAAAGGAGCGTTTGCCTTTTACATACAACTGCTAATATATCAGCAGTGTTTGTGGTCAAAGGGTTAAATTTGTCAAACATTTCATTGTCGATTTTTATTATTCACTACAGTTAAGGCACTAGAGTTTTGATTTTGACAAAAATGCAAATGGACATTAAAGACTGCATTAGACAAGCTTTGCTACAACAGATCGCTTTAACGTGTGTCGTGGTCATAGGTTATGTGGTACTTGGGAGTGCTGTTCCAGTACTGTGTCGCGCCCTTGGTCAGCTACCATACACTGGCCATCGTGTCCCTGGCACTCCCCGTCGTCTACTTCCTCGCAATCCTCCGTATGCCAGAGACTCCGTACTTCCTACTGCTTTCCGGGAAAGAAGCCGAGGCTGCTGAAACACTTTTGTGGCTTAGGGGTAAGATTTTGATGGTTAAAATACGGAGGGGAAAAGATAACAAGTTACTGGCAAAGGTGTATTTTCATTTGCACTTAATTTAGTTCTGAAAAAAAAAAACATTAAACGAGCTTTACTGTTATGCAGGAGTTAAGTCGGCTTGTGAGGAAGTGGACTCCGAGCTGAAGGCAATGAAGGCCTTGGCAGACGAGGACCTCACCCAGAAGTAATACAGCTCCTTGGTCAGACCTAATGGCCACGCCCACCAACAGGAGAGGTGGGCACCAACATTGAGTCCTATGTTGTGCAGGTGGTGAGTCGGCTCGTCAGGAGGTGAAGGCTGAGCTGAAAGCCATGAAGGCCTCCGTGGACGAGGACCTCGCCCAGAAGTCATCCAGCTCCTGGGTCGACCTCGTGGCCACACCCACCAACAGGAGGTGTCTGCTCATCGTTCAGGTGACAAAGAACAGCCAACTCTTTCTTTATTTCTGATTACTGTCTAGAACAAATATTTCTCCTGATGACAGGAAAGAAGATTAAATCTAAAAACCATACTTATACATGGAGTTAGGAAAAATTTGTATTAATCACTAAAATTAGTTGTAAGTTTCAGGATGTGAACTCTGACCCTACCTGTATAAATAAATGATCCTCCTTTTCTCTTGCATTTAGAGAATATAACCTTAGAGTTATAATTTTAATTTTCAAAGATCTGAATGTTGCCTTAATGTGTATCCTCTTTTAACCCTTTCCTTTTTCAATTCAGGTAGTTGCTCTGTTGGAAGTTGTCATGGGAATTCCAGCCATCTTGTCCTACGTGACTGAGTCTCTGATAGCAACGGAGGGCAACTCCTTTTTGGAGGTATGATATCCAGAACCACTATGTTGCTTATACAGGTCCGTAGATAGTATATTTCGTGACAAGGGCCAAAAATTGGGTTTTGCCGGTTTCGAGATCGTGTTTCAAACGATCAAGAACATGCAAAACATTTTTGGCCGAGTTACGAACGATATTTTTCATCACACTACTAAATTCTAAACAAGTGAAAAAATAATTTTTTGTTCATAACAAACCAAATATAACCTCAACTAACCCAGCGAGGTGTACTGCTTGTGTATCTGGTTGCTAGGCAACCACTTCACATCAGTTAAGGCCACTGAAATTAGAATACTTTAACGGTTGGTGACAACTACAGCTGATTCCAAAGGAAAATAACCATTTCCCCATATACGTCATATATATTTGGCAGTTGCTATCAGCTGAACTACCAACTATGACACTAATATGTTATTTGTTGTTGTTGTTGTTGTCACCTACCTTATTATATGCTAGATTTCTTTGCTACCGTTTCCATTACCCGCCTAGGCCAGAAAATTTTGCGGGCCTAGGCCGAGAAAACGGGTGTTTCATTGGTAGAAGTGAGCACCGAATACAGGTGATATCAATGTAGTGTGATGAAAAATGCTTTTCAGAATGTCAATATTATGCTGGCTACTAAATATTATTAAGGGCTATAGCTATTAGCATTTTGAGTGATTTCTTAAACTTCTCCTATGGTTTACGATGAGGAAAAGGATTAAGCGATATACTATAAGCTAGCGTTGCCTTCAGTTTAAAATTATAACTCTCATGGAAGTGTAGTACCTACATGTTTCAGTGAGTTTCACTTTTTTCTTTGAGGAATCCTCTCAGAGTGGAAAATTTGTTAGTATTACAGTACCACTTTAACCACTATTTAATATCAGTAGGTAACATGTATACATTTTCAGTAGTATTTAGAGTACGAATGATGAATGCTTTAGTTTGGATATGTTTGGTGTAGTGTAAATATTCTTACTAGAAAATGAAGAAAAACACATATTTCATCCCTTATTATTTTTTGCTGTTACTGTTGATAACCTTAGAGATCTCCATCATAATCATTACCTCTGCCTGTCCCATATGATGGGGTCGCCATTCTCTTATCTGCCCTCGTCTCTATTGACACTGTTTGATCAGCTTGGACATCATACTCATCATCACCTCTACCTGCCCTTTCCTCCCCCTGCGAACCCTCCTGCATGTTCTAGCCAGACCAATACACCGTAGTGATGGGGTCACCATCCTCTTGTCTGTCCTCGTCTCTGGTGCCACTGTTGATCACCTTATCATTTTAATCATCCTTGCCTCTATCTGCCCTTCCATTCCCTCTGTAGTAACCCTCCTGCATGTTCCAGCCGGACCAATATACCATTGTGCTGGGGGTTGCCATCCTCATGTCCGCCCTCGTCTCCGCTGCCACTGTTGACCACCTTGGACGTCGCCCCATCATCATCACCTCCTGCCTCGGAGCCTCCTTGTGCT
This sequence comes from Neoaliturus tenellus, assembly GCA_030545055.2. Taxonomy (NCBI): domain Eukaryota; kingdom Metazoa; phylum Arthropoda; class Insecta; order Hemiptera; family Cicadellidae; genus Neoaliturus; species Neoaliturus tenellus. The sequence goes on along the minus strand of CM061534.1, from coordinate 109,644,003 downwards.
TGTTCCTCTCTGGTCTCTACTTCTTTTTGTACGAGCACTGCGTGACCAACGTCAGAGGTTATGAATGGGCTGTCTTCCTCGCTATTAGCTGTTATGGTGTTCTTCTCTGTGGAGGTATTTACGCACGCAAAAATAGCTAGATTTAACAAATCCTATATTGTAGGAGTTAAAATAGTTAGTTGATATAAAATAAAATTTTATATCACCGGTTGTCATTCTACAGTTATGTGTACATATGTAACAATTTTCAAAACTGTATTTTGAAACTCAGTTATGTCTCTTTAAGCTCTTAAACTTAATTTAGTTACATTTTCAATTCTCACCATTTCGCCTATCTCCAATATTTTGGTGTTGCTTTGCATTGTAGGTGCAGGAGCACTGTCAACTGCTATAGAAGGAGAACTGTTCCCCACTCACAACCGAGGTCTCGCCAATGGAGTCATAACCATGACTATCAATGTGGCCAGCTTCTTGAGTCTTAAGCTCTACCAGGTACATTAAATACACCCATGACTCTTTCTCATTAGCTTTTATTACAATATTTTACAACAGTTTTCACTGGTTCTTTTTCTGAGTTTATATTACACTTCTCTATCGTGTTTATTCAGTTTTATTAAAGCTAGAAATCGCCTGGTGACCAAAATTGGACCACAATTTCAGTTGGACCCAATTAGTTTATAAAATGTTCAACCTCTGAAACATCTGTTTTTCTTGATTTGCTAGCATTTGTTATTATAAAAGCTGAATGATTCAACCAATTGCTCTTCTTCCTTAAGAATAACATTGACACTTTGAAAGCCTGTGGGGGGTAGTCCTGTGTGCCGATGAGAATTAAAATAAGATTCAGCTCATATACAAGATACTACCTTTCTAACGGTATGCACGGATTTATCCTATGATACACAGGAGCTGAGTAAAAAGGAGGAAAAGAAACACGCTTGCCTATTAATATATGGATTTTTTAAACAATATATTAATAGGCAAGCACACTTCATTTCCTTCTCTTTTCTCTGCTTGTGGCATCGCAGAAGAAATCCGCTCATACCGTTGGAAAGGTAGATGAGCAGAATCACACTTAAATTCTCATCGGCCCACAGGGCTAAGAACTAAAGGCTTTTCAAGTTTCAATGTTAGGCCCGGTACACACGAGCGTCTTGCGTCTGCGTCGACGCAGCATCATCTTGCGGCGGCGTTTGAGCAGTGTATGTAATCAAATGGAGTGGTTCACACGAGAGGCGTAGCAGCGGCGTTGCAGCGGCCGTGATGCTGCGTCGATGTGGTTGCAAGCTTCAAGCTCGCGTCGGCGTTTTAGGTTCACACGAGCGTTTTTCACCTGCGTCGACGCAGCTTCCTTCTGCAGCGGCGTTTGAGCAGTGTATGTAATCAAATGGTGTGGTACACACGAGACGCGTGCAGCAGCAGCACATCTGCGTCGACGTGGCTGCAAAATTCGAGACTTGCGTCACTGCCCAAACGCAGCTGCACTGCCTCTTCTCTCAGTGTTGCCACATGTTCATAAATAAAAACACAATAATTTTGAATAATACTAATTAAAATAATATTAATAAAAAAATAATTAATATTTTATAAATTATGAGTTATTATAATGAATAATAAACGACTTAGATTCTGCCGTGCCATATCGTCATTAAAAAATTACTCAGTACTAAGTTTTCAAATAAAAATAATTGTGATATATGTTATCCTGTAACTAATTTATTTCAATTAATATAGACCGAATCGAGGAACTACACCTTCAAATGCACTAATAAGGGAATAATAATACCTATGTTAATTGATTCCTGCGTAATATAAAGAATACCAATTTACCCTTTACAATGAGACTATTACTTAAATTCCAATTATGTATTATGTTTAATAAATTGTAAAAAAGTGTATTTTACAGCTGCAGAATGGATAAATTCCGACCATATTGCACGTTTTTACCTGAGGCAATAATAATAATTATATAGCCCATCAAGCAATGATCCAAGTAACTGATTGAAGGATCCCCTACGATATAGTTTATATTCCCTCTCCCAAACTTGCTACTTACGTTACGGTGGTATTGTTATTGGCAGTACAGAATTCATTGTCTAAAGTAAATTTTTGGCTCATAGTCTGAGGTAAATAGTAGGCTATCTTAAATTAGCCTTGTCGTTAAAGCCTTTCCATTTTCAAATTCAACTTCAAACAACTTTTAAAAATCCATCTGAAAGCCATGTTTGTCAACTCAAATATTCAAAACAACCTCGCAACGGCCACACAAAACGATGAGGGCCGTCCTTAGAAATACTCTGTCTCCGCCTCCTCATCGCAAGGAGCTGTATCGAGGCCCGGCTGAACTCGTGCATCTATGGATCACCGGTGCTAATGGTAATTGTTGTACCTTTCTATTCATTGTACGCATTGTAATAATTATTGTACTCATTGTAATTATGGCACCGGTAAATTAATTAGCAAACTTTACCTTGTCACTTCAAAGGACACAAAAAAGACTAACAAATGCTCCTTTTACTAAATAGGAACTCACCAAAGGTTGTACCCAGTGCTTCCTATTATTTATAGTTAGGATACAATCATTATAAACTCAGAATACAGTTTTCTTTTATATTCCTCCATGATTTATTTGAGCACTGATCGATATTTCGATAGCATGAATATACGGATTTTTTTTAAATCCACATGACTATTATAGCAATTTATAAGCATATGTTGCATGAACGCAAGTCAACGCCAAACTAACGCTACGGGTGAACTGACTATTTGCAGCTCGGCCGCGTCGACGCAGCGTGCACGCAGAGTGTTTTGACGCTCGTGTGAACCGGGCCTTAATCTTATGGAAGAGGGGTAATTGATTGAATCATTGGACAGCTGTTGTAATAACAAATGCTATAGTAGGATTCACGAAAATAGTCCGATGAGAGCCGATGCATTGTTGCCAGATTTATTCCAAGGCCCGGTTCACACGAGCGTCAAAATACACTGCGTGCACGCTGCGTCGACGCGGCGTCCCCGATGCACACGAGCGTTTTCGTGTGTACCACTCCATTTAAGTACATGCACTGCTCAAACACCGCTGCAAAATAAAGCTGCATCAACGCAAACGCAAAACGCTCGTGTGCACCGGGCCTAAAATACATTTTTATACTGTATTACACATGGTAAACATAACCACAAAATGACAACATTGCAGGGCGAGAGGGGGTGAGGGGGGAAACAGCTGTTAAAATTTCCATCAGACTATTTTTGTGCATCTTACTATAGCAAACCAGTAAGAATAGGTGTTTAGTTATGAAATATTTTTTAACTACCTTTAATACCCTTATTGAAATGGCGACCTAACTCAATAGGTAGTTTAAAGCCAAGTATGAATGAGGGATGAGTGTAGGATGATTGTGGCGTGATCTTGTAGTCTTGTTACTGACTAAGGCCGACATTCTCCTTAGACAGTACTGTTAATTCAACTGATAATTAGGTCCAGTTTTGATTGAATTTCGATCAATGGGTGATCTCTAATAATAATTTTTCTATATTTTATTTCCAAAACATTCTTTCTATCTCTCCCAATTTAATTTGGAATCTTTCTCTTTCTCTGTTTACAACGTTTAGTCTCCTCTTTCTCATCTATTTTTTTTTCAATATCCATCTTTCTCCACTTATTTCAATGTAAAATCTGCCTTTAAATTAATTTTATCAAGTGACATATGAAATTTATCTAGTAAAACTAATTGCCTGTCAGGATGTAGAGGACAGTGTCGGGGTGTTCCTCAACTTCTGGATCTACGCTGGCTGTGGTCTCCTGGGTGCTCTGTTCATCTACCACTACCTCCCGGAGACCAAGGGACAGACCTTCGCAGAGATCCAACGCACCATGGAACTGGTCATGGAACAAGAGGCAGCTGTTGAGGTGGCGGCGGCAAAAACTGACAAACCACAGAAACTGGTCGTATGACAAGAATGACAAGTTCTTGAAGGAAGAAAATAAAAAAAAAGTTCGAGGAAGAAAAATGTAGAGTGTTGATGAATTGTCTGCATATCAAGTTTGGACTTTCTTAATTTTCTTACATTGGCTTAGAAGAAGCACTTAATCATTCAGTTTCTAATCCAAAACGTGTTAAAAGCCACTACAGGAGAGCTTTTAAAGGTGTTTTATGCGATAAACATTGGAATGTGCAACAAATAGTCTACAATTATTGTTCACAAGACAATAATTGCATATATATGGTATTTTATGTAAAGTTTTTGTGGCAAAAGTATTTGACTTGAGTATTTAAAATATATTTTAAAGCCATATTTATGTTAAAAGACCCTTTATGTGTTAGGAACACTAGATTGCTAGATTGTAGTGCAACTAGCATATTTTTGTTGTTGTAGTCCCTAGTCGAGACTTTTGGTTTTGACGGATATATCTTGTGATATCTTATAGCTCTTGATTCATATTTATTTATATTGACAATTTCCTAGCGAGCTTACAACTTTTTCTATAGGTCCTTATTGTTATCTCGTTTTAATGACCACACTAGTTACTTTAATTACTGTAATTGGTGATTTCTTCTTTTTCTTGGGAACTCTTATCATCAAGTCTAAGATTTGTTTGCAAGATGAGTCAACAACATGAGTCTGCATTTTATGAGCCTACTACTTTGATATGACATCCTTGGAGGGTTCAAGGAAGAAAGAACAATACAAGTCACACACACATACCAAATACTCTTAAGAGAGGGATATCCGAGTCAGTCTTAGTAGTGTACCTATTAAACCAAGTCAATGGCTGTGCCAATAGGTTGTTGTGTATAGCAAGTAAAAATTAAATAAATAAAATCAAAAGTGTGTACATGTGTACTGTTTTAAACCAAAATCTTAAATATAAGAGAGATGATTATTTTATGGTAAACTGATTTTGTCCTTTTTCCTTTTAGTTTTTGACAAAAAATAATCACATGAATGATATTATACAGGGTGTCACAAAAAAGTGTACCTGGCTATACAGGACCTGATTCTACATGCAAAAATAAGTTAAAAATGAAGAATAACAATTTTTGGATTTCGGCTTAGTTTAGCCGTAATCCGCCATTTTGTTTTTTATACATAATAATTTTTATTTCCGTGACTGTTCGTTGTATTAAATTCATGTTTGGCATGAACCTTTATGACAGCAATGTCCATTTTCAGGAAAAAAATTATTTTTGTCTGATGTGTATTTTCAAAATGGCGGCCATTTTAAATTTTTAAACTCAAATATCTCAAAACCGGTAAATTTTATCAAAATTTTACAAGAGACAAAAAAGTTGACAAATAAAATTACCTAACTAATGGTACAAAGATTGTAAGAATCGAACAACAAATAACGGAGTGATTGCCATTTGTTTGCATAAAATCATTGATTTTCCATTAAAATGCATGCAAATTTAGGTTATTTTAGAAGAAAAACCTTAATAACTCCATTATTTGTTGTCAGATCCTTACAAATTTAGCATCATTAATTAGTTAATTTTATTTGTCAACTTTTTTGCCTCTTGTAAAATTTTGATAAAATTTACTGTCGCATGTATGCTTTAGCCTAATTGCATTAGGCCTACAATATGTTGCCTGACCTAGCCTTAGCTTTTGTTAAAACCTTCAATATCCCAATAACCTTTATTCATTCAGTAACCTTGTAAATATTATTAGGTTCTATAATTTATTATTTGCATATTATTTAATTAGTTGTCAGTTTATTATATATTGGCTTCAGGAACAAGCTAGCAAAGCGATCTCGAAATTAATAGAACGAACGTCTAGAAAATGATAGAATAAGGAATTCAATATATGTTTGATAGCATTAATGTTTATTTAACAGTACTAACAGTACTTACGCTTTTATCTAGTTATGATAGGAGATACATTTCTTTTATTGGATATTGTAGGACATTGTTTATATATGTTATTGTTTAGTAAACATAACCTCTAAGTTTTGTTCCAGAGCCGTCTGTCTCTCGAATATACACGACATAGAGAAATCCGAATTCTCTGGAAATGACTAGTACAGTTTTAGAATTATATATTTGGGCTGTGCCCGCATAGTCAGTCAGTTCAGTTCAGTTGTGTTCAGTAGAGTGAGTCAGTGGTTAGTGGTAGTCAGTGTAGTGAACAGTGAACAGTGGTGTTACATTGATATAGTGCTATTGAGTGCTAATCTTTGTATGTGTTTATTGTGGTGATTAATAAATTCTGTTTAGTGAAGTGGTGTTTTTATTGTGAAGCGTCCCTAGTGATATACGGTGTGTGGAACAGTAATCGCTAGTGGTGACGACATTACCGGTTTTGAGATATTTGAGTTTAAAAATTTAAAATGGCTGCCATTTTGAAAATACACATCGGACAAAAATAATTTTTTTCATGAAAATGGACATTGCTGTTATAAAGGTTCATGCCAAATATGAACTTAGTACAACGAACAGTCACGGAAATAAAAATTATTATGTATAAAAAACAAAATGGCGGATTACGGCTAAACTAAGCCGAAATCCAAAAATTGTTATTCTTCATTTTTTACTTATTTTTGCATGTAGAATCAGGTCCTGTATAGCCAGGTACACTTTTTTGTGACACCCTGTATAGGCCTCAAAGTATTTTAAGAAATTTATGAAAAGCCGTACTTACAAACTCAGAACCAATTTGTCAAGGCATTCCAATAATTAAGCAAAGATATACAGGCTTGGTTTGTGGTTGGTTTTCCCGTAAGTTCGCATTACTAATTTTAACCCTCCAGAGGTCGCTTAAAATTTAAAACCCCGTCTCTCGCTCAAGGAGGTTTCCTCCGGGTTTTAAATAAATGCACAAAATGTATTCTAAATACTTTTAATGTTTGAAATAAAAACAGAAAACGATAGTAAAATAGATTTCACGCAATATCCTTGCAAGACAGAGCAAGAATGGTAAAGTTAATTTAACAAATAAAATAATTATAACTATTATGGATTATACAAAACATATTTCACTTTTTTACTTAAAACTTAATATTTTTCAATAACAGTTTTGTAAAATAGTATGAAAATAGTAAAAATAATGTTTTGGGGTTAAAAATAAAAAAAGATTTTGTATAAAACAGAACTATCAGATTATATAAAAAATACTATGACGTGTTAATGCACAAACCATAAATTAAATGGTATAACAAAAGATACTACAATCAATTGAAATAGTTATACATGGAAAAATAAAAAGTTACTTCAATTGAAAACAAATCTAAAATGGCAACTGTAGCCTAAACAATTACAAATAACCAAATAAAAAACCATCGCACACGGACTCTTCCTCCGGGTAACCAAATAATAAACGATCGCACACGGACTCTTCCTCCGGTTTCTCAAAACACACAAGGACGCTCACGGAAGAATCGTCCAGCACCTCAGGAGAGCGCTCGCCAAACTGACCCTGGACGCTGAAATCGGGATAAGGGTACGTCAAATACATGGTGAGGAGGGGGGCTACAGCTACACAAAAGGACAGTGCTGTCAACCAAAAGATAAATATTTCCCACAACAAAAAATATTGACCCGGAGGATTCCTCCGCTTAGCGTCCTCTCGAGGGTTAATGTAACCTGTTGACCTGTAGTGTAGCAATAATTAGTTTAAGGCTTGAACTGACATGTCATGTATTTACTATGTAAATTGTTTATGACGAAATAAATGAAATGAAATGAAATGAAATAAGACCAACACGGGCAATATTTTATTGGATTTTTATATATAATCAGTTAAGCTAGTGTTTAGCAACACTAAATTGTGTTATATGGTTTAAATGAAAATCCCTAGATGTAAAAGTTTTTGTCGCCAAAAATGATATCATTTTTCATAAATGTAAAACACTTTTTAGAAAATATAATCACTTGGTTAAAATACATCACCATATAGTGTTTCATCCTTGGGGAATCACTAGTAAAATTGTTAATCATAAGGGAGTTTTTTTAACTGCCATGATAAGAGTACCGAAATTTTAATGTTAGTTGCTGGGCTACTACAAACAACGATGGTCCTTAAATACCCCCAAAAAATTAACCTTCAAATAAAATAAAGTACTACCACTGCCCTCCGACTACTCTAATACCTAAACATCATGCCCTGGTCACCTCCTAACTTTGCATGACCATGAGAAATGCATCATCATCTCTTTTAACTCATTCTGCGAATGACATATCTTTTTTCCATCCACAAGAACAATGTGTTTGTAAACAATTACAGACTAGTATTTACACTAAACTTTGTAAATATTTTGTGATCAAGAACTGCTTAGTACTTTAAGGAACACATTCCTCACCAATAAGATCATTTGTTTAAATGAAGCTGCTTCCAAGAAAACACCCTCCAAGTGTAACTGGTTGAAACTGATGTTGGTTCTGAGAGACCAGAATGTTCAGTTACTGTATGTAAAGAAAACTATAACTTAACCAAGGATAATAGAATATGGGGTACTTTAACAGGTTGTTTTACAGAATATCCCTGTGTAGGGAATACGCTATTACGGTAGCAGTCACGGTAAGACCTAAGCCCGGGACCATGATACTTTTTTGTTTTGAGGTTTGCTCCTAGAAGCCAAAAACATCATTCGTTCAAATTCATATATATATAGTAGAAGCCCTAAAATCCAGCCACCTCGAGACCGGATCTCCGACCGGATTTGAAAATAACTGGATTATCCGGCGATTTATGAAATGGGTCAAATAGTGACCTGTATTATATATGTGTTCCAACAATAATGAACTAGCGTGTATTTAACAATGAAGGGTGTCACATACTTGCCCACAACATTTTTTTTTTTTATTTTCAAAATAACTGTTAACCTGAAATAAATTTTACTGATTACGATTAAATCAAGCTCAAAAAACTAAATACTCCAGTATTTTAAATTATTGCTCTACGTCAAGTGATTGCGTAGAAAATTCAATTTTTCGTTTAGCGGTAAACGCAGTACGTTGTTAAAAGTCACAGACGCGCGTAGGGTCAAACTCGCGCTGCTCAGCTGGTAGCTATCCGATTGAGTCATCAAGACATTAATGTTTGAAGCTTTTAAAACATTTTTTTATATTGTTGGGAGAAAGTATGTGTCAGTTAGCTGATACCGTTTATTAATTTTTTCTTTAAACTCTCTGTCTGACGGTAATCTCCAGCTTTTAAGCAAATCATTAAATAATTATATTTCCATGTTTAGTTTTTGATGGCTCTTCATATATTTGACTAATGAAACTTTTAATTTTTATTTGTTTTTTGTTGAATGATGATGAATGTCAAAATTACATTTAAATTCAGGATGGTTTTTTTACAGACTGCATATTAAATTTTGCAGAACGTAAAGGGATTAATGTCATTATCCTATAATATTCAAATAAAGGTTTACAATGTGTTTGTATTTTTACTCCTGCAATAATTAGTTCTTATCGCCTTCTTTTGTAATTTAAATATATTTTTGGCTTCTGAAGAACTGCCCCATATCATTGTTCCATAGTTTAAATGACTATGCACATATAGACCATGAGCCACCCATATGAAACCCTCCCCCCCCCCCCCCCACGGTGGGAATTTATGACTGATACTTTTTTTGTTCATATTACCTACCAGATTAAGAATTCAGTTGTTTGCCTTTTTTAAATTACAGCATTTTCCAGAAATCCAAGAAAAGACGGCCCACAAGGAGTCAGACAAAATGTTTTAGTAGCAGCATAGGTCGAGTTTGGTATCAAATTAAAGGTCCCACATAGCAGAGTACAATGCTGCAAACTAGACTTCAAATGGATGACCAAAACGGAAATAACAGGCAAACAAAGTTTCCATTAAAATATATGGGTAAAACTTTTAAATGTAATAACTTTCTTTATACCCAACCTTTTAACGTCGGGTTTGTGGCATTATACTCTGCTAATTAGGACCTTTAATTTGATACCATCCTTGACCCATGCTGCTATTTAAGAATTTTGTCTGACTCCTCATGGGCTATCCCCCTTAACACGTTGAGTGCGAAAATCCATATATGGGGTCATCAAAAATGCGAAATTTTTTTTTTGTTTAATCACTAGGTAATTGCTTGTATGTTGCTAAAAAGTCGTCAGAAGTTGTCTATTCGTCTATTTTCTGTCAAATATCATGACGTCATTTCCGGTACGCAAATTAACGTAGTCCGCCAGTGATGCCGGGGATCGTCACTTAAAACTCTCATCGAAGCGATTTTTACCATCAGAATACACGTTCTCCACCGATTAGTCTTAATTACCTGCTAAACTGCGCAAATAACACAAAAAGTAACAATAGAAAACATTGTGAAGCCCAATCACTTCGTTCACGACGCGCCCCGGGGGAACCGGCAAACGATCGTCTGCGAACCGTGAAAATGGACTGCACCAATAAACGGCGAGCACTTATAGCCTCTCCCGGCAGTGGCTAAAGCCCAAACTAAACAAATGAACCAATGTTACACTATTCGAGAGTGCTACGTAATATTAAGCAGGCCGCTGCAAGTGCCACTGCTCTCCCCAACCCCCACCCAAAATGGCGGACCGGAATAGAACTACGCCGTTGTGAGCACAGGGACTGGCACAACAGGCGGTGAGCGAATCAGCCTCTTCCAGCAATGGCTAAGCCCACAGTGAACCAATATGTTTCGGGTAGGAGCGCTACGTTAATTAACGTAGCCCGCACTCAACGTGTTAAGGGGTAAAATATTGATAATACCTTAACAGAGTAGACATTTAGTAGAAAGCTGATAAAACTATTAATAGTTCACAGTCTACAGAAGCAACTTCTGTCACAGGCAGTAGTGTCTCTTTCCTGGAAGAGGACCTAACAACTTCTGGAGAAATTAGTGATTCAAATACATCTGTCAATTTTTCAGAATCCATATCAGATCCGGATTTATCTCCAACATGTGATGTGATTGATTTAACATCTGAGCCAGTTTCTAATTTGCACAAATCCAAATGTCCCACTAGGGATATGTCATCACAGACTCACACCGATACAAAATCTTTATTTATTTGTAGTGAGCTATTGAACAAACAATGGATATCTGATGATATAATGTACAAGTATTTTGAGCTAATCAACAGACACATCCTAGCATCTGGGGAAGTTTTAATAATAGACCCTACTATTAGCAATGCTATAAAGGTTCTTATGGACTATGAACATGTTTTAGTCCATCAAAAACTACAAGAGAGAAATATTGTGATTATCCCTATCAATGATTGTACACTCTTAGATAAAAGTGGCGGATCTCACTGGAGTGTGCTTTTTTACAGCAAAAGTCAACACACTTATTATTATTACGACTCACTTAAGAAATACAACCTCTCTCATGCCAAAACTGTTATGAGTCGATTGACAGATTCAATTCTATCTCAGACAGAACAGCCTAAACTTGTAGAACTGAATGGCCCGCAACAAATGAATGGCTACGACTGTGGAATAAACTCTATCCTAGCTATTGAGTTTATATTAAGTTTTGTAATAAAATCTGAGACTCCAAATTTTTTGGCCCTGGAAGAACTGCAGTTTACCGAATTGGATTTAGTGAAAAAGAGAAGTCACATGGCCTATGTCATTAATATAAGTGAAAGCTTATCAGTTAATTTACTGCATGGTCTTATTTCCGAGGACATCAATAGAATAGAAATTAAATCATTAAATGCAATTCCTGCTAATGAGAATAAAGCTGAAGACAATAGAGGATGCAACACAGATGTACAAAACTCATCAACACAAACTTCCCTTACTTTCCCTTCAACGGATACTACAAGCGCAGTACATTCATGGACAAGAGTTCAGAAAAGAAATAAATCGACCAATGTCAATTATAGTAAGAAAAAAACTCAAAATGGGACAGACTTTAATGTTACTCTCAAAAACAAGTACGCAGTTTTGGACAGCTTGCCTGGTAGTGAAGAATCAGTAATTGCAGCCCCCATGATGAATAATGATAAACTAGTTAGTGTCTCTAAAGAAACTCATAGAAAAGAACATATTTACTGTGTGAGAAGGGAAAAAGGAAGAACAAATAAAAGTGTAAGCTCAGCCATAAATATTACCTTTTGTTCCGATAGCCAAGGAGCAAACATACCAATAAAGCTAGAAACTTTAAGTAATCATGAAATTAATGTTTTTGGATATATCAGAGCAAATACCACATTAACTCAGGTTTTGGAATCAACTGCAATCAATAACGATTCAAGTCCAGTGATTATTCTCGGAGGCAGTAATGACAGTCTTAAATGCGATTTCAGTGACATTTACCAGAATTTAGAAAAGAAACTTGTCGTTCTAAGCACAACTAGACCAATTTTTCTATCCACAATACCTATCAGACACGATTTAGCATTGAATCATCCTGTCAATCAAGAGCTAGCACTTGCTAATAACTATATTGCCAAAGTGGTACAAAGAATGAATAATGTTTATTTAATTGATTTAAATTTTCTGAAAAGAGAGCATTTCACATCACATGGACTGCACTTAAATAACCACGGAAAAAAATTTGTAGCACATAAAATCTTGAGCATTCTTTCTTGGTGGTTGTCTGCTAAGAACAAAAGTAATATTCTTTTAAAAATAATCAGGACAAAATAGAAATAATGGAATCAGATATGAATGATGTTATTGCTGGTCTTAAGAGTAATGGGAATGTGGCCTTCTCCCACTGCATTTCTGGCGACCTTAACCATCCGAGAAATATGACAGCAGGCGTTGCTGTTGCTTTCCGAAAGGCTTTTGGTAGACCTAAGACTGCAAACCTGCTTAATGACTACATCACGTTGCAAGAACATCAAAATGGAGCAGCAGTCTATGGTGTTATAACAAAGCCAACTTACAACAGCAAGCCAAACTCAACTGATTATAACCTTGCATTTAATAACTTAATTAAAGACTTCAAACAAAGAAATTACGAAAGACTTGTGTGCTCGCCCATGGGTTGTATCAGGGACTCAATCACACTACAAAATTTTGCCAAAAATATAGCACAATTTCATCGCTCAACTGGGAAGCCAGTCACAGTAAGAGTTCGGAATGATAGATCTGTGAGAACATTACGAAATGGACTGAGCTATGGGGAGTTCAAGAAGCAGCTACAAGAAGAGATTTATAAATGCCTGAAGACAGAAGCCCAATCACATTTGTCTACACTTAAGCCTCTGCAGAGCAACACTCAGTCACCAGAAAAAGCAAACACAATCGACAACTGCAATTTGGTGGCATCAGCAGAATCGACTCCAGAGAATGGCGGGATGACGCAGCCAGCTGTGGTGTCCAGTTTATGTGAGGTGAATCATGGGCAATTCTGTGTTAGTGATAAAAGTGTTTCCCTTTTAGATTTAAACTGATTGTTTCCGACAAAGAGAAATGTTCTGCTTGTAAATTAGATTTTAAGAATACCATTAATAATAACATTATTTCTGTTACTTCAGAAGTTACAACTCCTTGTAGAATACAAAAACAAAATTTCAATCCAAACAGCGCTAGACCTGTAAATTTTTTGAACAAAAAGACACACCTCAGAATAATTTAATAATATTACACCAAAATATACAGCATTTACCATCTCGATTAGATTTATTAAAAATACATTTAGATGACATCAGTCCAGATATTATAGCAATATCTGAACATAAGTTAAGAGATAGTGATGTAGAACTTGTCCATATACCAAATTTCAGAAAATGTTCCTATTTCACCCGCTCAAAACATACTGGTGGAGGAGTTTTAATTATGGTGCGAAATAATATCAAAAGTAAGCAAATTAAAATTCCAGCCATCGAGAATCTTAAAACTGAAAAAGAATTTGAGTGCTGTATCTCCCTTATTACTGTAAACAAATTTTCATTCATATTAGTTTGCTTGTACAGGTCCCCAAAAACATGTTTATTAAATTCATTCCTCATTAAATTTGAAATTCTGTGTAACATTTTAACTAAAAAATATGAAAATGTAATTATTGCTGGAGATTTTAATATCAACGTGCTTGATAAAGACTCATGTTTCTTTAAGTTTACAAGCATTTTAAAAATGTTCCACTTGAAATATTTGGTAAACTTCCCCACTAGAGTCACTGACTCAACAGAATCTGCTATAGATAACTTCGTAACAAATATTAATAAAAGAAAATTAGCAGTAACAGGTCTAATTACTATGGTCTCTGATCATGATGGCCAAATTTTGGAAATCCCAAATGTTCTGAACAGTCCTAAGGTAAATTTAAAAAAATATACTAGAAAATTTAATGATGAGAATATTTATTGTTTTTTGACTGATTTAGCGAAGGAGTCTTGGGCGGAACTATTTAGTACATCCGTTGAGTTTAAATATGATGTTTTTATCACAACTTTTTTGTATTATTTTAATTCCAGTTTTCCTAAACTGTATGTTTCTTGTAATAAGGGATGTAACAACGGCTGGGTGGATGGTAATATTCATTCAATTAAGGCAGAAATACTTTTTCTTGAGAGATATTGTAGGGAATCAAAAGATAGTAGTTTAAGGTTGGAAATAAAAGAAAAGAAAAAAGAATTAAAAAAAGCCATTTATGATAGAAAAAGTTTATTTTTTAATAAGAAAATTCAATCTTCTGCGAATAAAACTAAAACCACTTGGGATGTAATTAGATCTGAAATAAGTGACCAATCATGGGTAAAAGATAACATTACTCTAAAAAAGTGTGGCAATGTTATTAGTAATCCACAAGATGTAAGTAACACTTTTAATAATTTTTTTGTAACCGCGGTGGATCAGTTGATTCTACCAAAGCTTTTAGACAGTAATTGTTGGGTGCTGGTCATCATGACAACTTACCTTTTATACAGATCTTGACTTTCTCCACCTACTATTCCTTCTCATTTCATATTCTTTTAATCATCTGTTTTATTTCAATTTCAAACCAAATGTTTTGATTTATTATTGTTTACAATTTTCCATTCATTGTTTTCTGGCAATCAAATAAACAACCTTCTCCGCATTTTTTCATTCAATTAACTTACAAGAATGTAATTCATTTGTTTTGTCCAATTCAGTTAACCTCGTATCCAATAATTATCAATTATTTTCTCAACGCATATTTTTCAATATTAACAGCCAAACTTAGACTATCCTCATTTTCCCACATTGTAATTTACCAGTGAAAGAATTTTGAACAATGAATAGTGCCATCAAGATATAACCTATATGAACAATGGGCGTGACAAGATGGAACAACCACTGCATCAACGGAAAAGAATCAATCAGTAAGTGTCAAGTGAGTTTCATAATTGAATTCATATTGAACATTGTGACAATCAATCTTGTGTACTTAGTAAATTATTCTCTCACTGGTAGTTAAAGTTACAAATAAATATATTGGAACATGTTATTTTCTAATGTTTGTTAATCCTATCTTTCAATTTTTCTCTTACCATCTAAAATCCTTTAACCATGTACAGTTGACTCAATAAGAGTCTGGTCCTTCACCTTATATACCTATTAGTTTCTCCTCCAGCCTAGGGCCATACCGTACATTTTTTGGTACCTTCTGGAGCCGGATTATTGAATTTCAGCCTAGGAATTACAGTCCTCAACTTATTTTGTCCATTTTTCTGTCCATTTCATCATACTTAACTTCTTTTCCTTCATGTCTGACCGCACCTAGCATACCTAGCATATTTCATCAGCATGCCGCAACCACGGACTACAGATTTCAAGCCAAGCACCTACAAAAGGTTAACAGCATTAATTAGATCCCGATTTGAGGCGTTAAAACCACTGATAAACGCAATTCAAGATCAACCAGATAATGTCACCAGTTTACAAATTAAGACGCTTAAGTTGTATGCAACTGAAATACAGCGTAGGTATGATGATTTCGAATCAATTGTCAATCGCGCTCTTTCTTACGACGAAGATGACGCTGTACCTGATGATCAGTTATCTGCCGATCAAATGGAAATATCTGACTCGTACAATTATTTAATGTCGATCATATCGGATATAACTGAATCAAACGACAAAGCAACTGAACTGCCAGTTCATTCTGCATCCGCATCCAGTATCGTTGGTAATTGCGCAGCCCGCCTCCCGAAGCTCGAGTTGTCCAAATTCAATGGCGATTTTGCTACATGGACCACTTTCATTAACCTATTCAATACAACCATTCATGACAATCCAACTTTAACAAAGGTTATCAAGTTTCAATATTTATTAACTGTTCTCTCAGGCGAAGCCCTTAACTTGGTGCGAAACCTTTCCTTGACAGATGCAAAAATGATGTAGCATACAACATTCTCATTGATCGTTATCAAAACGATCGCAGACTGCAGTTGCTTCACATTAACCGAGTATTGGACCTTCCAGAGATCTCCGGTAAAAACATCCCGGGAATCAGGCATTTTGTAAATAGCTATACTGAAAATGTCCAGGCACTAACAGCAATTAAGTGTGACGTCACTGGATCTAATCCGTTTCTAGTAGGTGTTCTTTTGCGTAAACTGGACTTAGAATTAAGGAAAAAGCTCGAAACAAAACGTGATGTCTGTAAATCTAATAAACATACCTTGCCAACCGTTGACGAAATTATTGAATTTCTCAGTAATGAATGCAACAAACATGAAGACGCAATTTGTTCCCTAGGAACACACTTGCACGACCTCCACGTTTCTCCCAATCAGGCTAAGCTGAGCCATTCACAGGGTTCGGGGCGAAAACAGTCTGTAGCTTCAACAGCGTCCAATTCAAATCAATCATTGAAATGCGGTTGCTGTGACTCGTCTAAGCATCGAACGTTTGCATGTCCTTCACTCCTGTCAAAGAGTCCCCAAGAACGGTTCAAGCTCATAAAAATGAGCCGACTTTGTGTTTCATGCTTAGGCAAGCACAAGCTAAAGACATGCAAATCTCAGTCCACGTGCAAAATTTGCCACAAGCGCCACAACACGCTTTTGCATTTCCCTCCTGACAGTTTGAAAACTTCCCCATGTGCTCCAACATCATCCTCTGCATCGCACCATACCACCACTCATAGCGTGTGTCTCCATTCATCTGCTGCCGATGATAATTTACATGGCGCAATTCAACAAGCCTGGGAACGAAAGGACGTGCCAACGCATGATAAACTATCGTTACAGGACAACGGCCAATACATTGTTCGTTTTCCTATCAATAACCCTAATTCAAATTATCCATATCGTACAACCGCACAATTCGACAACAATTACCATTATGGATTCTACAATCAAGAAAACCCAATACCTACAGGATATAACAAAACTTACTTCCTCAAAGACTTAAGTTCTAGACACACGATGGGACCAATGTTCGACCAGCGACACAACTGTGTCTTCTTCCAACCAATGAAGACAATTCGTTGAAGTACAGTACTTCAAGGAGGCCGGTATGTTGGGTGCTGGTCATCATGACAACTTACCTTTTATACAGATCTTGACTTTCTCCACCTACTATTCCTTCTCATTTCATATTCTTTTAATCATCTGTTTTATTTCAATTTCAAACCAAATGTTTTGATTTATTATTGTTTACAATTTTCCATTCATTGTTTTCTGGCAATCAAATAAACAACCTTCTCCGCATTTTTTCATTCAATTAACTTACAAGAATGTAATTCATTTGTTTTGTCCAATTCAGTTAACCTCGTATCCAATAATTATCAATTATTTTCTCAACGCATATTTTTCAATATTAACAGCCAAACTTAGACTATCCTCATTTTCCCACATTGTAATTTACCAGTGAAAGAATTTTGAACAATGAATAGTGCCATCAAGATATAACCTATATGAACAATGGGCGTGACAAGATGGAACAACCACTGCATCAACGGAAAAGAATCAATCAGTAAGTGTCAAGTGAGTTTCATAATTGAATTCATATTGAACATTGTGACAATCAATCTTGTGTACTTAGTAAATTATTCTCTCACTGGTAGTTAAAGTTACAAATAAATATATTGGAACATGTTATTTTCTAATGTTTGTTAATCCTATCTTTCAATTTTTCTCTTACCATCTAAAATCCTTTAACCATGTACAGTTGACTCAATAAGAGTCTGGTCCTTCACCTTATATACCTATTAGTTTCTCCTCCAGCCTAGGGCCATACCGTACAGTAATAATTCATTTAATGTACAAATAAATGCAAATAACTTAGTTTTTCGATTTCAACAAATTTCTCAACTTCAAATGAAAGAAGTAATCCTTTCATTTAATAACAAGAAGTCTTTTGGCTGTGATGAAATTCCAATGAATATAATTAAGAAATCAATTCCATTTATTTTAGAACCTATTACTCATTTAATCAATTCTTCTCTTATAACTGGAATTTTTCCTGATAAATTAAAAATTGCAAAAGTAATACCAATATTCAAAAAAGGGGACCACACTGATCCATCATGCTATCGGCCCATTTCTTTACTTCCAGCATTTTCTAAAATATTTGAAAGAGTAGTCTATAACCAATTTTCTAATTATTTAGAATCAAATAACTTATTGGAAAAACAGCAGCATGGTTTTAGGGGAGGAAAGTCTACGGTGACAGCAGGGGTGGATTTCATTCAATCAATCATTGATGCCATAGACAAAAAAGAAAAAGTTATCGGTGTTTTCCTTGATTTGTCACGTGCTTTTGACAGTGTATCACACAGAAAATTAATACAAACTTTAAATAATCTTGGGGTAAGGGGTAAAGAACTTGCATGGTTTACATCGTATTTAACAAACAGGCAGCAATATGTTGAACTAGACCACATCTCAGATAGTTTTTCTTCCAAGACTTATAATAATAAATACATAAATAAAATATGTTCAAAATTACAAATAATACAACATGGTGTCCCACAAGGATCTATTTTGGGCCCCTTGCTTTTTCTCTGCTACATAAAGGGTCTTCCAACAGTTCTTCCTGCCTTAAAGGAGGGAAGCAGCAGTGTATGTTTATATGCTGATGACTCAAACATTCTGTTTTCAGGGCAGTCAGCGGAAAAACTCGAAGTATCAGCTTTTGAGGGGTTGACAATGGTTAAGGACTTTCTCAACAGTAAAAATCTTCTTCTAAATTCCAACAAATCAAAATTCATCTCTTTTTCTGCCAGAAAATCAACAAATCAAAATTCAACTAACATTTTCATAGATGAAGATTCCCTGGATCCAGTTCAAAACACAAAATTTTTAGGTCTAATAATCGATGAAAATTTAAGTTGGGATATGCATGTCACTCATGTTGTTGGTAGAATGTCATCTGGCATCTTTGCCCTAAAACAGATGTCAACATTTTGTAATTTGGAAACTTTAAAAACAATTTATTTTTCTATGATTCAGTCACATTTATCTTATGGAATCAGCATTTATGGAGCTACATCAAAAAAGAATTTGGATCAATTACTTCTTCAACAAAAAAGGGCAATCAGAACCATGCTTAAATTAAAAACGACAGTTTCTGTAAAAAATTTGTTTGCTGAGCTGGGCATTTTGACAGTTTATGGATTGATCATTCTCGAAACAGTTAATTACACCAAACATTTTTTAAATCCCCTGTTGCAAAATAACACTCATTCTTATAATATTCGTTTAAATCGTAGAATAGAAAGGCACAATTTAGAGTTTTTCAAAAAGAAAACTGTCTACATGTGAACTAAATTTCTTCATCTCCTCCCTCGGAAATTCATTGATGAGATTGATATAAACAATTTTAAAATAAAGCTAAGGGATTACTTGCTGAAAATTCCACTCTATTCTTTTGAAGAATTTTTGGAAATTAGACACAACTGATTCACCTGTGGTTTTAAAGAATACTAAAAAATGACTGTTTTATTGTTATGTATAATCTACTTTAATTTAATTATAGCCTACCAATGTAAGGAAGGAAACATGTAATTTTGGTTTTGTTATTCATCTGACACTATTCATGTACAATGTGCATGTTATGAATAAAGCTGTTTTGATTGATTGATTGATTGATTTATAGCCATTACGCATATAACAAGTCTTGCTTGTAATTTCATCTATAATGGTAAAAAATATATTTCACCGGTCCGGGACTTTTCAATGACACTGTATATAAAATATGTTATTTCACTTTTTCAGCATAAATCTAAAAAAAAATTCATAATTATTTGGAAATATATAAGTAGAGAGCTTCAGAACGACCCATTAATTAATAAAATTGGCCAAGTAAAACTGTTAGGTTTTTCTGTCAAAAGATTTTTGAATCTGAATAATTTTAATGATGATAGTAAATTTAATAATTTTCATAGTTTTTCGTATTTTCGAGATATACTGTAATTTTTAAGTGGCAAACCCTTAAAACTATAAAGTACATGTCGATACAAACACAAAAATGTATGTGTCGAAAATTCCCACGGGGTGGTGAGGAGGGGGTTCACATCAGCCTCTGCTCTAATATGCATAATAAGCATTCATTAATACATCCAAATTTACATTTTCTTTCAATCTTATTAAAATGTAGACTCCTTTACAAATTTTCTTAGTTATATGTGTAAAGCGGTTTTGCCAATTAAATTTGTTGTCAATGGTTATTCCGAGAAATTTTAAAGATGCACAATTCACTTTAAGATGAAATTTATTTGAAAAGCTAACTTCTATTTTTTTAGTTTTATTCATATTTAAACATATTTTATTGCTGTTACACCAATCAAAAACATTTTTGTAGTGATTTTTATATTTTCTATAAGTTCTTCATGATTTTTAGCGAATTTCCCATAGGGAATAAGCTATTACCGTAGGTCTCATGGTAAGACCTAAGCCCGGGACCATGTTGATTTTCATTTTTAGGTGCCCAGAGACCAAAAATAATAGTCATTAAAATTTATATATATGAAGACCACAGGGGAATAACTTGATAAGTCACATTTTTATTATTTTACAGTAAAGTGTTTAGAAAGTTTGAAAGTATATGAATCATTAATAACTACTACTTGTAAATTTTTAAATGAGTATTTAAGTTAAATTGCATGGTAACTATGCAGTTTTTCTGTTTGTATGTTAATATTATTAACAATGTATCCATGGTGATATTTTTTGTAAACATCTACATGGACTTACCATGTTATTCCCCTTTATACTTTTATAATTACAATATAATGGGGTTTATTTTGTAGTCAAATAAGAAAATAGCTAGTTATATTACTTTTAAATATTTATTTATTTAGAAATATTAGTTTTTATATTACTATTAGACCAAAATTAAAATTAATTAAATTGTCAAAACATCGAATTTGAAGCAAAGGCTCTTCTTTTAGTACGGTACGCATCTCATCCATGTTATTGTACTGGAAGGCTGTCAAAGTACTGTTTTGCTTGTGGGCCGCAGAACTCTTTCAAAGCTTGTAGATCCTTAAATTTTTCATTTGATAATGGTAAAAGACCTGTCAAAAAATAACAATCTATTGGCTGTAAAATTAAGATAGCCAGTATCCTAGTTCAATGATTATGTTTTGTGATTTCTATAGACATCTCAACGTAATACAAACAGTTAATTATATTTTTAGTTCTTTTGTTTTTCTCCAAAGCTTTTTCTCTTTCTACTCTTCACTTTATTAAAACTGTCAGTTTCTTCTCCATCCTGATTTTCATTCAACATGACGAACAAAACTTAAAAAAACAAAATAACTATCTGGAAAACTAATTAAAAACACTACATTACAGACATAACACTGTAACATAACCTCTCTGTACTGAACAGTTACTGACAGAATAAATCACATGACATGACATGAAAGCAGGTTAGCCAATAAAGCAAAAACAGAATACAATGATTTTAAAGGACTTATCATGTTTTTCACCAGTTTCACATGGAGTTGTCAAGTTATTCCCCTGTACAAGGATCTTTCTGTCGCTTATATCTTGTGACTAATCAAGTTATTCTCCTGTACACTTTCACTGAAAGAAAATATTTATCCTAAGCTACATTCTAGTATTATTACCTCAAAATTAACAAAATTTGGACTTATCAAGTTTTTCCCCTGTGGTCTTCATATATATATATATATATATATATATATATATATATATATATATATATTTCCCTTGGCCCACCTATTGTAGTCCATCTATCAGTATACCATCGATTGTAGTCCAGACTTCAACCCTATGTATTTTTTGTTTCTCAAGAGATGGAATAATAGTTATTAGTTCCTACGTTTAGGAATAGCCCTTAGTATATTCAGTTTCTTTTTCAAATTAAAATATCTGACCATTTTCAAGTAATTGCATCTGTCATTTCACATTCAATTGTGGTCCTCAAACCATTGCGTATAAGCTTAGTATCAAAACACCATTGATTGTGGTCCTCAGGCGTAGCATTTCACCATTGATTGTGGTCCAGATTTATACATGGCATTTGTGGTCCTCAAGCAACGTTGCCAATTTTCATAGTCTCTGTTTGCACTACTAACAATGCCCCCCACTGTGGAGTTGAATCATGGTGATGGAGAGCTTTGAATCTTTGGGTTGGGGAAGAGTGCCTTATGCAATAACTAAGATGGTTTTCAATGTGAGTTCTCTTTCTAGAAAAATAATACTCGTAATTTATCTAACCACCTAGGTTTAAAAGTGCAACAAATATAAATGATGCAAAAAACATGATAAGAAATATGGTGTTTTATTATTTTTAAAATTT
Organism: Neoaliturus tenellus; assembly: GCA_030545055.2. Classification (NCBI taxonomy): domain Eukaryota; kingdom Metazoa; phylum Arthropoda; class Insecta; order Hemiptera; family Cicadellidae; genus Neoaliturus; species Neoaliturus tenellus. The sequence continues at coordinate 109,621,365 of CM061534.1, read as the reverse complement.
TACATTTTGAAACCAAATCTAACTATATAAATCATACTTTAATTATTTGGCAACGCCATTTTTTATCACTAAGAGTGAAAGTGGCTGTTTCCTATTCATACTCGCGTTTTAAATTCTTTGTTCCAATTGATTAACAGGACTTCTGTTCCTTAAAATATGTACTACTGTGTCAGTCGAATTTTAAGAAATGATTCACACGAAGCTTTCTTTAGTGAACTAAAAACATAAGAAGAACATTTTTATTGAATATAAAAGCTTTATTAGTTTAGTTTATACTAAGTACAGTGTTTTAAGCTGGAAAAAACATATTTCGAAAGATTACAAACATAAAAACAATTTACTAAAAATGTTTGGATTAAATATTGTTGAAAATAGAAAATATTTAAGTTGCATAAACAAACGTACAAGGTTATCTATATTTTTTCTGCGTTATGATTTCATTTATTTAGGCCTATACTAGATATTTTCAACTGAAAAATACGTCACCGGAATGATGTAAATAATTCCATATTAATAGAATTTAAAATAAAATGTTTTTTTTAGGGGTTGAATAAAAATTATGATTTTATTTTGTCATTGTCAGCTGTATACTTTTTAAACTAAATTTCGGCATAATGGAAGCCTTAATAAATTTATCTACTGCATATTTTCCAAATACCACTCACTCATGTATGAGAGAACCTATGTCCCCATGGGGTAAACAGAGTTTAAATTTTCTCTTTGCTAAAAAATCTCACAAAAAACTCACTAAGAAAATTTGACATAAACATTAAAGACAGCTAAATTTTGTATGGAAGTAAACTTTAGAAAATAAACTTTTACACATTTGATATTTAGGAGAGGTTTAAATTTGTTTTAAATCGACCAAAAATCTGGGTTCAAGCTTATTTTAGACAAATTAGAACTTGTGTATCACCCTTTTCCCATAGTCCGATAATCCCAATCAACATAACTAATCGACATAGATATAGTCCCACACCTTCATGTCTAGTTTGATAAAAATCGGACGTTTCGTTAACAGTTTTACCAGCTTAATGGAATTTAGGTACATATTTATATATGTATCTTAATAACTATATAGGCCTATATGCAGATATAAAAATTTTAGTGAATGGTGTTTTTGGTATCTGGGGTCCCTGTAGTAGTAAGTTAACAAGGTTAAAGGCTTATATCTAACACTTGGCACCACCGTAATATAGTTTTCCCAAAAAAAGAAATTCACCTAAAAGCTGCTTTAAAAAGAAATCCACACTTTAAAGTAGCTTTAAAGAGCAATATCACCCTTATTAAATATAACAACCAATACATATTATATATTAAAATATGCAAAATTTTATTTTCTAAAGTTTACCAATTTACCGAATTTAGCTGTCTTTAAAGGTCCAAAAGATATCCAGCAAAAACTTATAAAGCTACAGCCGCCATTTTGAAAAAAAATTGCCATAGCAGGCGAGCGCAGCGTCGGAGAGTGGTAGACTTTTCACCATCGTTTTTCCCAGGTCATTTTACATAATAATCGGTAAAAATATATTAGTTTGCAATTACTTCCGGGTTCAGCTATTTTTTGTGCTAATTTTACTACACTAAATGGCATCCACCATGACTAAATGGAGTAATTAAATGGAGCCAGTGAAAGCACATAACTGCCCAACACTAATTCATCACTATAAATTTACGGAATACCCTGTAATTTTGTATTATTTGTCAAAATGACTCCTGATTCAATATACTTATTTGAAATGAGCTAAGATGTGCAATGATATGTCACAACTTGAAATAATTCAAGTTCAACTATTAAATTGAAAAGATAGGTTGAATAATAAATGTAACTGTTTAGTATATAATGCATGTTTTTTTTTTCAATTTTTACTTAAACACACTAATATTTAATTACTTCAAACTGAAAAATAATTTGTTTGAGGGTAAGATCACACCCACACTTGATATTATATGTTCATAATTAAAATCCAGATTTGTAATAATGTAAGAAAGGCAATTTAAAGAAATATTTCCCATAAAATTAGGAAGAAAATATGCCTCTTTATAGTAGAACAAAATTAACACTATAAATAAATTACCATCGCTGTCTTAGCAGCAGCACTGTCTAGTGAAACCCGGATTCACTGAATATATTTTTCATAAAGTGACCAAATTAATATTTACCAATAATTAAATAAATACTGTTAATTATTCCATTTATTCATATTGGAGTCCCAATATTGATTTTAATCAGAATTTAACCCTTTAATCCTGTAAAAAAATGTTTACGGAATTATTGGTTGAGCCAAGTGGGGAGTTTGAATAAAATTTTTCATGAATGTCCTTAACGGACTTTGAATATCTATTACGGTAAACAAAGTACGAACAAGGAATTAACAACGGGAAAAATACACATTCGTGGCGAAAAAACAGAGGCGATCTCCATCGAACTCAAGCGAGTGTGTACTGGGAGGGTTCGTGCTCGGTGCTCGGCTCTGTTCGGGTCTACTCGCCTCCTTTAGCTGCATTTACACTATACAACTTGTTGTATAAACTTATGTTTGTAAAACATGTCTTATACAACTTTTATTTGAACTAGTGTTTATAAAATTTTTGTTGTTAAACATTTCATTTTATGCGCTGAACTTCAGTCAAACATGTTTAACTGATCCATGAGTGCTTGCGACGATGATGTGGTGTTGGCTGCTTCCGCATGTGTTGCGATTTGCTGTGTAGGAAGAAAAGAACAAAACTTCGCTTTTGGTTACGTTCTTCGTTGCAAGCTAGGAGTAAGTACAGTGGCAGTGAAATATTACAAGATTTAGAACAGGATAACCAAGATTTGTTGGCAGGGGAATTGAGGACTGATGGTAGCTTCAAGAACTTTTTAAGGATGACAAGTGCAGACTCCATCACAAATGGTCCACTAACCACTCCACTAACTCAACAAAACACTTTACTCACAAATAAAAGCAAGTGTTGTAGGCGGCAGCAGGAAGCGTTCTGACTTGAGACAGAACAGCAGAAACAATGTTAGGTCAACAAGTTTGACGTTTTAAGCAGGTGTCAAACATGTTGTACAACATAAGTTTATAAAACAGAAATTTCCTTTGATCTTTCCGACACGGCTCGGGAAACCTACAACCTGTTGCAAAACACGATTTTTTTGTTTTAAAACACGTTAGTTGTACACAGGGGCGTAACTGATTTTTACGGGCCCCCCTGCAAACTGATTTTTGGGCCCCCTCCAATAGCTCCAGTCACCCGTTATCACTGTTTCCCGCCAGTTAAGCAGTGTCAACCAATGTTTAAGGTGTTCGTAGAGTTCTTTTGATTACTAATCTTTGACAATTATTTATACAAAGTTAAAGTATTAATGCATGTACAGTAATTAAAATAAAAAAAATTAATGCGGCTGCAGTAAAATTGCAGCCGCAAGTAATCTACTATATTTTAAAATTTGTATAGCCTACTTTTATTCAGATTGCAACTAGGCCTACAGTCTATCCTTTTAAAGAAATTAAGCCTATCTGATTGTTTGTTCTATAATTTTACCCTCTCTTGGACATATTATAAAAAATGAAAGTAACAAAACTCAATGTATCTTATTTTTGTTTTATTTATCTTACAGTAAGGGCTTAATCGAGACTTGCTTGTTGGTTTTAATTCACTTTTGTAACAGTATCTTGGTAATTGGGCTTTGCGGTTTACGTCAACTATACCTTTCACAGGTGACAGTTGTTCCAAACCCAAGGCTTAAAAGTAGCATTATTTTATTTTTATTTAACTTTCATATTTCTTTGACTTGATGGTAACTCATATGACCAATGTTATAAAATATTACAATTATTAAAATTAGTTAAAAATAGATTTTCCTGGGGTTTAGCCTTTCTAAACTTATAATTGCGCTTGGACCAAAAAACTCCCAAAATGAAAAGTTTACAAAACCTATCTGCTACATTTAGAGATCGGGAAAATACATCACCACAGACATTCCTCGTATTGTAGTATAGTAGGCCTATTGTTTAGCTAACACTATGGATTCTTAACTCCAAGCACAACTAATAACACTTGTTTTAAGAAGGAAAAAAACAAATCCAACTTTTAAAGTATGAACAAATCCAACTTTTACCAGTATGAGTGACTGAAAAGACTCTCCCCACACGCAGACGAATAGTCTTTGTGGGGATATTCCACATTATAATAATTTATTTGTTGTTGTACTGGAATGTATTTGATATTGGAATAAATTATCTGAATTTGAAAAGTAATTAATGACATCATTGTTATTGGCATTTAAAGTGTTTTTCCTATAAAAAATTAAAATTCCCCAGCTTAAAAATAATTTATATAGTTTTGTTCATTTTAATGAAAAATGTTTCTATTGCTATTCCTCAAAAGTATTTGTTTTGTCTTCATTGGAACTTCTCAGCACTTACGGAGTTTTGGGTAGCAAATGATTTGATTATCGTACCTCTGAAACGTAGGCCTATAACTGTCTCGTTCTCTGTTACTTAGTTTACTTAAGCAAGATTTTCTTTGTACATTGAGCTCCATAGATAGTTTTTCATTAACTTTAATTTTGAAAAGGATTCGAAAATTAAATTGCCGCGACGCAGTGCAACGAATTGCACGGCGCTGGCAGGTGGGCAGGTCGAACCGACGAGGGCTATGGCTATAGTGGCTGGCGGCAGACCAGCAGACTGCCGAAAACCTAACTGTAAAAATATTTTGATATTTTATAAAAGTTATATTCTAGGCATGTTAAAAATATAATGGCACTATATCAAATTTAAAATTTCTATAAAATGAGTAAAAAAATATTAAACATAACATATTTCTCAATACTCGGGCCCCGTCCGCGGGCCCCCTTAGCTGCGGGCCCCCCCGCACCGCGGGCTCTGCGGGCCCCTCTGTTGCGCCCCTGGTTGTACAACTTGTTTAAGAAATTTCATTTCATTCTTAAACATCTACAAACCGATTACTATAATTGGTTGCACAACAAAAGTTATAAAACAAGTTATATAGTGTAAATGCGGCTTTTGATTCGCATGAAAAACCGACTCCAGGTGGAGCACAGGTGAGCAGGTTAGCAGTGATAGTATTGCCCTCTATTAACTTTATAAAAGTTTGTAATTCAAAATTAGTATACAACTATCTACTGTCTATTTCTTATTTACAAGATGATAATCGCTTTATTTTATATTAATATTTTGCTTAAATATCATAAGGTTAATCAAAGAAATTTAAGACTATGGAAAAAATTGAAGCCTATGGGCACCACACATACCCTTAAGGGTGTCCACACACCCTGAGATCGTAAATTTTTCTTTTTCTAGCTATAATTTTTTAATACTCTTGTACCGCTTAGTACCTTTAAATGTCAACGTCCTGGAGTTGGCCAGGTAATTTACTGGCAGTTGCCACAGTGTATGGTTTATAAATGGTGCATTGAGGTACCGAGGGGATCTCGAACGAGTACTAATGTTTCATATTCATAGCTTAAGATTGTAAACTTTAAAATGACACCTTAATTTTTAAAATCGGTTAAATTGGTCAAGAGACGTAGGTATTTGTAACGGACAAACCCCTTATTGAATTAAGAAGATAGATAATTAGTCATCCCCACAAATTTTATTATTTATTTTAAATTTGTTTATGTAATGTTAGTTTGATTTTGAAAACGAGTTCATATGAAATTTTTTAACAACTTAAAGGAAATAAAAAGGTCAAATTTAACTAAATGCTACAAAAAACATCTCTGAAGTCAAGTTCCACTTTTAACAATAATATTTTTACTTAAAAACATAAATATTTATTAATAGGAGTCCAAAGGACCCCTGCGTTTGTAGTTATCACAACAAGTACGAGAGTACTTAAGGGCTAAATTCAAATATCGAAAAGAAAACTATGTTTAGTCCAACTAATACAACAAATTTGAAAATAAATTTTGTCGCAAGTAGTGGAAAAACCTGTAAGTGTTAGCCTTAAAATTGGCCAAAGAAAAAAAATCTCAAGATTGCGTGAAAACCAGGAAAATTTCAGAAAAACCTTGAAAAAACCATGAAAAAGCCTGGAATTTCATCTCCAAAAAATAGTATACACCATGAGAAACCCCAGTTGATGTAAATAATGGTTGGCAAGCATGATTTTTTTCCCTCCTTTTTCTCTGCTTGTACGCATTAAGCCACTGATAGCGTTTCAATAGTATATCTTGTATATGAGAAGAAACCCATTATAATTCACATTGGCGTCCAGTTTAAAGTTTCTATGTTTCTTGTGCAACAAGGTTATTGATTGAATCATTAAATTGCTGTCTGTGCTATACTGCAATAATAAATGCTAGAAAAACCAAAAACATATAATTCAGTTATACATATAGCACGGAATGTCTTGGCCTCTGGCATACTCCACCTATGGATTCAAGTTAGTCATACAACATATGACACTAAAATATATGTTACCAAATAATGTGGAAGCGTGAGTATTATTCATGAACATTTAATAGTTATATTTAATTTTTATTACATACTAAATTTCTTTAGTTTTTGTTAGGTCTCCATGAGTTATATTTAAAAAATATATATTATTTTTAGGATACTAAATGAGTTGGTGTACTCAGTTTCCTTTCAATACGTGCACCAATAATCGGGACTTCAAACAACATGTTTACAATATGTACTTAAAAGATCTTCGTGTGGAATAAAATTTAAATATGCCCTTGCATATAAGTATATATCAAAAAAAAAAAAAAAAAAATTGGGAAACATATTACTTAAGCTATCAGAATCGTAAGAAAATGTAATAGTTCTATTAATTTAACTATTGTTTGCAAATGATAAATAAAGAGGAAGTAAGAGCGCAGCCGTGGTTGAGACTGGGAATAAGACCGGATGGCGGATGCAACACTACGTCAGCGGTGATCCCGACACCACCGCCCGGCGTCGGTACCGACACCGTCGTGGTGGCCGAGGACATCAGTCGTCACTCGGGGAGGGAACGAAGAGGAAACACCGCTAGGAATGGCGGGAGGGGGAAGGTGGCCATATCTCTTATGTGCACTAGGCCTTTGTAGAGGAGAGGTATAGCCTACCAATTAGTGGATCCGGACCTTCATATTTTTTTTTATATTGCTCATAAATTTAATCGAGGTGGTAAAACAAACTCAGTTGGTTAATATTTAGATGAGAACTAAAGATAATTTTGTAGTAACAATGGCAGCAAATATTTAGAAAAAATATTATTTTAGCTTTATCCTAGTTTTTAAAAAATAAATGGTTATTTTATTGCCAATTGTAATTATAACCTTTCGTAGGTTTCACTGTTAAACATCAATTAGAGATTAAAGGTAGTATCAACTGGTAAGTAGCTCTCATTCTACTGCTCATCATACTATAATACCCTGCCCCTTCTTCAGACACTTCTGAGCGTCAGGCGACATTGTGGAAACAAAGGAAAACTGGCAACACCGCCATTACGCTTAAAACGTCATAGGACCACAATTGATATTGTTTTGTCACCCCGAATGTGGTCCCCGATTGTGGTCCTCGAGGACTACAATCACAGGTAAAATGATAGAGGCCAGGACCACAATCAAGGGGGCCAGAAAACTATATATATATATATATATATATATATATATATATATATATATATATATAAATATACAGGGTGTCCCGGAACTCTCTGGAACCCTTTTGTATATTTGTTCCTTGCATCGAGACAAGAAAAAAACATCATACATATAGGCTAGGGGTCTAAAATCCATCGTTTAGCCGCTAGCCGCCATTTTGTTTTTTTCACGTAATAATTTTTATTTCCGTAACGGATGGTTGTATTCAGTTCATATTTGGTATGAATCTTTATCATACTAAGGTACATTTTCAGGAAAAAAATTAATTTTTTCCACTGTGTATTTTCAAAATGGCGGCCATTGTCTGAAAACAGCATCTGTTTTTTACTTTATTTTAATTCAACCATATGTTTTTTATAATTTTGTTTTTGGTTATTGTTTATTACAAGAAATAAATACAGTCCACTTATTCAATTATTATTTTTTTTTTATTCATTTACATTGGTCCTTCGAGCCGGATCAATGTAAATGAATAAAAAAAAATATAATAATTGAATAAGTGGACTGTATTTATTTCTTGTAATAAACAATAACCAAAAACAAAATTATAAAAAACATATGGTTGAATTAAAATAAAATAAAAAACAGATGCTGTTTTCAGACATTCCGGCCCCCTTGAAATATTAAAACTTGAAATATATTTCAAAATTCACTTTATAATTCTTCATCATTATTTGTTGGCAGGGGGCACAGCTTGGAAATTGACAGCTTCTTGAGTCCATTATTTGTTTGTATTGTGACAACTTGCACCAATTTATCTAATCCTGGGTGGAGTTCTTTAACACGTCCGAGCTTCCATTGGCATGGTAATAGGTTTTTGTCCTCTATCAGCATTAAGTCACCAATTTTGATATTGGGACTTGTCTTGTTCCACTTTGACATTTTTTGAAGTTGATGGAGGTAATCCTTTGACCATCTGATCCACAAAAGTGTTGAGACAGCTGTTGTGCATATTGCCAGCGAGATAGTCGGGATAATTGAAGTTCTGTCAAGCTGGGTTCACAGGGACTTGTGAGTGAACCTCCTATGAGAAAATGAGCTGGTGTCAAAGCAGTCAGATCGCTTGGCTCGCCAGACAAAGGTGTTATAGGTCTTGAATTTACACATGCTTCAATTTGAACAAGGATTCGGTCCAGTCATTTGCAGCTGAACAAGTAATCAGTTGGAGCTTCATCCCCCCTCATTCTCCCCATTTCGGAGGATTATGGGAATCAGGAGTTCGTTCAGTCAAATATCATATGAAACGAGTACTTCAAAACACCAGATTAACATTCAATTTAAATATTAAATGACGACAAATAGTCAATCAATGGATGCTCTAATCAAAAGGAGGAGCACAATCAAGGCTCAATTAACTAGGTTTGAACATTTCATTGAGAATTCACTGTCTTCAGTCACCTTCTTGGAGGAACTAGCAGTCAGAATCCCCAAAGCAGAACTTCTAATTGAAAAATTTGATGAAATACAACAGGAAATAGAGTTAAGGACTGACGATGACGATGATGCTCAGGTATTGGAGAGGGAGAACTTTGAGACGGCCTACTACAGGAAAATTGGTAAGGCAAAATCATTTATACATAAAAGCCAGGACCCTATTCAACTAACATTAGATAGTATCCCATTCCGAGTTCAAAATATTGATCCTCAACCAATGATCAATCTACCAAAACTTGATCTTCCATCCTTCGATGGTTCATTTGATCATTGGTTTCCTTTTCATGACATGTTCAAGGTAATGATTCACGAAAATTCAAAACTTGCAGATATTCAAAAGCTACAGTACCACAAATCATGCCTGAAAAATGAGGCATTTGATGTAATTTCTTCATTAGAATTGACATCAAATAACTATGATGTAGCCTGGAACTTGTTACAAGATAGATACAACAATAAAACCTTGATTATCCAAAAACATGTTCATTCTCTGTTTAACCTGACTAAAATTGAAAAAGAGTCCGTCCAAGCTCTAAGGGAACTGATCAATAGTTCTAATAAGCACATTCAGGCTTTGAATGCACTTGGAGAGCCTACCGACAAATGGGACACTCTACTCATTCACTTAGTCTCATCAAAGTTTGACCAAACCACATTCAGAGAGTGGCAGGACACTCTTAAAACTTCACAGCTTCCAACTATGGAAGACCTAAATGAGTTTTTGAACCATAGGTTTCACATGCTTGATACAATTCATCAAGCTAGTAAGCAATCATCAAGTATGTCACTTTCTAGGCATAAGGATCATTCTGTTGTTAAACACAAAAATTCTGTTCTGCCTAGCAAGTCC